>CM022493.1:11331807-11365439 GCA_011952105.1 Coreoperca whiteheadi | reverse complement strand
TGTTTTTTTTTTTTGGAAGGGGACAAAAATGGGGGTCCCCCCCCCCCCCCCCTGCTGTTATCTGAATTTCACAGCAACTTTACATCTCCCAATTCATAATGAAAGGAGTGGCTCATTTGCTGAGCTGAAGGTTTTGGTCTTGCATAATGAAATGAAAGTTAGTCATATCAGAACATAACATGTTCTCTTTTTCTCCTTTCTTTGTTTTGCCGGGTGGGTGGTGATGCAGACCCTCATGCAGACCCAAGTTTTACTGCAGCTGTCGCACTCATAGACGACTGAAGATACTGATCTGACTGGGAAAGATGCAAAGGTGGAAGCAGTCAGTGATGGATTCGATTTCACGGAGTCTTAATGGAACACAAACACACACACACACACACACACACACATACTGTATGGTTTTTACTACTTCTACTTCCTACTTTCTTTGAGAGGACAGATACACCCTGAATGGGCCCCTGTGGTGATCTACATTGTGGTCGGGAAGTACCTAGTGTTACAACTGTCATGCTGGTCTGCTTAAAGAGACCGTACTGATCACTTTCACATGCAGAACGTTCTGTTCTCGGGGCTTTTCAGGCCCCTTAACAGGTGACTGAAACATCCATATAGTTGGATGTTTGAGTTGTCGCCTTAATTGTGAGTTTAGGAGTCAAAGAGGATCTTTTCTGTATTGTACATTGCAGTTTCTAAATGATCAGGATGCCAAATTGACTCACTTGAAATGCAGAAAGAGTCAAAGACTCTTCTGAGACTGATGTTGAAATTTTTTTAATATATCTTTAATAAAACCTTAAATTGAATAGATGTAAAGTTGTAAAGATTTCTATAAAGCCCCTCTTCACGCTCTTCAAAAAATAGAGAAATCTACTCACATTTTCACAACTTGACAAATATATAATTGCAGGGGTCATGAGACCTTTGGTCCAGAATATTGAGAATTCGTGATATTGTGTAAATGAAGTCAAACCACAATGAAGTGAAAGAGGAATGGAATTTGTTTTGCAATAGAACATTTTTACTTGCATATTCGGTGTGCACGTTGTATGTATTTTCTGGCACGCTACACTGTTGAATGTTTTGAAAAAGCTGCACACTTGTCTGAATAAATTTTTCACTCTGGCAGATGTTTACTAAGCATGTGTTTTTCTTAGAGTCCAACAAGCAAGTGAAGCGTACCCATTACACTGAAGCTGGTCTTGGCTGTTCTGCATCACTGCCTCCTGTTTACAGCTGCAGAGAGTGAAAGCGTTTAATCTGTACATGAGCTCCTCACACTTCTAACAAGGGTCATTTACCCACACAAGACACTGTATCTGTACTTATTACGAAATACTAACCACATCACAGAGGTTTTGCTTTATGAATAAGGTGTTGTCCTGCAGAATTTCCAGTTATTGCAGTTTTGAAAATGTTTCACATCTGTTTTATTACTGGACTTTATAACTATCTTATTTTCATAGTTTTAGTTTTTAATGGTAATAATAACCTTTTACTCACCAGTAAGTGCTGCTCAGCGACATTGTTAGAAGGATGTGTGATGCGGTAAGAAACCAAATAAGAGGTTTTATACAAACCATCAGGTAAAAGGCTCAGCATAGTCCAGATAATGGTGGGGAAAAAAACAATGATACTGATCTTCTCAGACCATTAGATTAAAACCCCTAATTTACACCAAACCCTGTAGTATTTCCTCTGCGGCTGGTTTAATGTGTACATACTCGCATCTTTGCCGGAGTTGCCATTGCTCTCCGACACTGTACAGGGCACTGTGAACAAATCTACAGCTAACACACAGGAACGACGCTTTCGAAGTCGACGAAAACCGGAAAAAGCAGCATGTGATGTCTCTTCGTTAAATCTTTCATAATGGCTGCATGACGCGCGTTCTTATCATCTTCTAGATTCCTCGTTCTTCTTGTCTTTAAATAACTGTTAGCTATATTGTTGCCGGTGTGTTTTTAAATGAAGCGGAAGAGGAAGTGTTGGACGCAACCCTGACCAACATGCCAATCATCACTAAGGAGTCGTGTGCAGATGTTGAACATTTTTGAGAGGTATGCATTGAATCCACGAGACAGAGTAGTTATGTAATTGTAGAGGTTTGTGCAAAAAAAGAACTGGGCCTTCGAAAAAATTATTTGGAAGAGAAAGCGAAGGTGAACGGTAAAATTGTGACCCAAACTCTGTTTAAACAGTCTTCACAGTTGACAGACTGTACAGATGACCTACCGTATTTGCTGTAGTTGTGCGCACACAGTTTTCAAGTGAGAGATTATTACCGACATTACAGTTACTCTCACGTTCGGTTTTACCTCCAAATATGGTGATAGATAATCTGCCTAAACTGTTGACTTGTTTATATCCTGTCTGATTGTTGGACTGCTCGTGTTTTGGTCCTATCTAACTTTTTACAGCGACGTTGCCATGTTCCCAGATCTCAGCAACTACGAAGCTATAACCAACAGAAATGATGGCCACATAAATGAGACCCAAGTTGTATAAACTGGAATTATCCTTTAAATTCTAAATAAAAGTTATAGTTTTACATTTAGGGAAATATGCTTATTCACTTTCTTGCACAGTCCGCTTAGATGAAGATTAGCCAGTTATCTTAGCATAAAGAAGCTCACCCGGTAGAGCACACGCCACGCGTACAAGGCTGTCGGAGCGGCCCCGGTTAGAATCCACCCCACGGCCCTCTGCTGCAAGGCAATCCCCCCTCGCTCTCCCACATTTTCTGTTTCTCTTCAGCTGTCGCTATCAAAAAAATTCAAAAAGCCGCCAAAAATAATCTATAAAAGAACGGAAACAGTGAGCCTGGCTCTGTCCAAAGGTCACAAGGTCAATCAATCGACATAACCTTCCCATCAAATTGGAAATTGTTGTTTTTACACATTGGTTTTTGTACACATTTTAAACAAATGAGATAAATTATTAAAGCTAGGGTAGGTCATTTTTAAAGCATTTTTGTTATATTTATTGAAATTCTCTTTACATAAAATAAAGAAGAAACAATCTGGTATCTGTGGCTGTCGCAGGCCTTTAATAAGCCCATCCAATCCTTCAGTAACCTGCCTACCTGCGTGCACTCTGCCCACTCATTGCGTATGAAAATGTGTTTTGGGAGGGAGGCCTGAACGGAGGGGTTGGGATTTTTTCGTTTGGATACTTTCAAAATCTAGCTGTCTCTTGCTAGTTTCTCCAATGTTACCTACCCTAACTTTAATATGTGCGCTTTAGAGGTGCTGGTGGACGGATTTTGTGACCTAGCTGTTTCCAGTCTTTATGCTAAGCTAAGCTAACCATCTCCTGCCTGTAGCTTCATGTTCACCGTACAGATGCGATAGTGGTGTTGAGCTTCTCATCTAACTCTCGTCAAGAAAGCGAGAAGAGTATTTCCTAAGATGGCGAACTGTTCCTTGAACACACACACACAGTACCATATTTTGGCAGCAACTACAGCATGTTTGGAAAGCGCCTTGCTCAAGGGCAGCGGAGTAAGCGCTTGCCTTTCTGGCAGTTCAGTTCAGTCTCCAGGTTTGCAGGTGTTGGTTCATGTCATGGACTTCACACTACATCCCTCTCACTTCTGTCAGCCCAGCAAACTTTGGATGTGGTCAGCTGAGCGGTTAGTCATGCTCACTAGACTGGATATCCTTCTGCCTCCGTCACTTTTGATCTCCCTGTCCAAACATCTCTTGTAGCATACATTCAAACCTCACAGTTTCACCTTTAACTTGAAACACTCATCCTGAGCTGTTTTGGTTGTTCTCATAAGACAAAGTGATAGCAGACACAAACTGTACCAGCTCAAGCTGTCTGATTTTCTCTTTCGCTTGCTTTCATCTGAAGCCGGGTTGAATCTGGAAGAGAAGAGAGGAGGTTAAACAAACACAAACCTCATTAAAATAAACCTGTCAGCTCCCACTCCCTTTTTCTGAGGTACAGGAATGCGCTGTCTTGCTTCACATCCCACACAGAATTACTACAGGACTTCAGGTAATAAATGAACCGGGGATGCCCAACCAGCAGCCAGGAAACAAAGACCATTTTGAAAAAGATTGGTCTCCCACTACCAGGCCACCTCATTATACCCTATTGAGCAATTAGACGTTGAAAAGACATTTAATAGATATCTATTATACGTCTTATTGTCTGGTTACATTTAGATTAGTATTCAAGGTTGAAAAGTGAAAGTCAGCCCACATCTAGTCTTAACTTAGTCATTGCATTGTGGGATATGAGTTAAAGAATCTCTATATATCAGTGTGACAAGACGGTTTAACACACACTTGGCATACGGTAACACGTGTACACACGATCAATGCACTCATCATTCATCTTGGTAAATAGGTGTACATTGCAGGGATTTTTTTTTATGACACAAGATGTCTAGTTTGTGGTGTCTGCACACACTAGTGTGTTTATCACATCTTGATTTTTATGCTCTATCATACACACTAGCTGAAATGTAATTCAGAAAGGGAAACCGCCTTACCGAAGTTTGTAATGAACTTGTTTCGTAGCCCCAAACTGCAGTTTAAAGGCCCTGAAAACCTCTTTTGTCATTTAGCTTCTCAGTAGGAGCAATGGAGTCCTACATGAACACACAAATTTCCATATTTGTCTTTTCTTTCTCACTGATTTTAAATGGGCTGGACTTGTGATGGCATGTGTTTCCAGGCTCCAATCAGAGTTTAGCAGCAGATCACAACAGGGAGCAAGGTGAAGTGAAAGACAAAGACAGTGGAGGTTAGAGTGGAGAGTAACAAAAGCATTCACATTCCATCATTAAAAGGAATAGTGGGAAACTTAACCTCTCCAAAACAAGTCAGATGGGGTCAGAATTGAGACTTAAACAGTTTTTTCCCCATTTCCAGTCTTTATGCTATGCCTAGAAAAGCTAACTCGCTGCTCGCACTAGCTTCATATTATTTACCGCACAGATATGAGAGTGGTATCAATCATCTTTCAAAAAGCAAATTAACATATATTTCCCAAAATGTCAAGCTTTTGCTGTAAATATCAACTAGATGTTTCTGTTGTGTGTTGAATTTTATTGTATGTATTTGTCTGTCTTGAGATCATGCTGGAAGTACTACTCACATTAACATGTTAACCCTAGATACAGTTTATTTTGTACATCAGTGGTTCCCACCTTTTCGGCTTGTGACCCCTTTTGAAATGAAGCCAAGTCAACTTGTCAGGCCTCTAAAAAATATTTAATTAAAACAGCAGAAAAACAAAATTCATTAGTCAGGCTATCTTGATCTTACAACCATTTCTCAGTTTCAATCAGTGCAAATTACCAATCAGCTCATGATAAAATATTCCCTGGAACAATTTATTAAAATTAAAACTAGGCTGATTTGCATTAGAATAAGTTCCTTTCCTGTCATCATCATCATCCAGAGCTCTTCAGTTGAGGAGCATGCCCCGACTGTTTGACCTCATCGTCAGTGGTCCAGCCTCGGTTCACGGCCTCTGCCTTTTGATGTGGCTGCTCTGTTTGTTCACCAGCGCCAGCGGTCTGCTCTCTCCCATTCAACAATCTGCCACTTGCTAAATCCCTCACTCTGACCAGGCTGCAGCGGCTTTGTTTGCGTTTTACACCAGGAGCTGAGAAACATGCGGTCCCGTTCACACCTCTTGAGCCTCAAGTTGAGCCGGCTGTAGAGTTAATTCTACAGAAAGAGCAGGATTTGTGACATCGCAACTAGTATGGAAGCCAATCGTGGTTTAATGTGAATCTTACACAAGTATGATGTGGAGACTTGAAACCCCCAGTACACATACACTGACAATAGACTTTTAAGTGAAGTAGTCAACATCTTATGTCCAGCAGTTAAACTCTGGAATGAAAAATATTTGCAGATTCACTTGTTTTGTGCAATGCAAGAAAAATATGCCATTTCATAAAAAAATTAGGAATACTATAGATTTCCTGATTATACAATTTACTAACAAATGTACAAAATGATGAGCGAGGAGATGGCTACATGACATCTTTGTTGGCTAAAGTAACAAGTTACAACGTGGGAAATGGTTTGAAAATGTGTCTTTTTAGTGTAGCGCCAAGAGAATACATTTTGTTCCAGGTGGATAGAAGAGTCTTTGAGGAAAGGTCTCTAAGTGTTGTCAAACTGTACCTTGAGAAGAAAAGTGGCACTCTGACGCAAATGTGATCAATGCATAAGTTGGAAATGTGAAACAATTATTGCATGAGACGCACCAACCACCTGAAACCATGTTTCACTCACTAATGATGCATCCACCCAGCATTAAAATGATTCAGGAAATGGTGAAGGGTCATGATCGCAGCTTTGAACATATCCTTCTAGAAGGGTTATAGTTAAAAACAGTATAGTTGTAAACAGGAAAGTTTCCTGTTTGAGTGGCTGGGAGACAAAAACTTTATGAATCATCTCTAACAGGAACTTTTAAAGATAACATTAGATTAGATTAGATTAGATTAAGCACTGTTTGGTGACTTATTGTGTTCCAGACTACGAGGCAACAACTTAATTGAAGCACAAATATTAAATATTTACATTTTTTAAACCTTTGTTTGCCATATCACCACAAGCTGCTGAGTCATGAACACAGTAAATGGAAATACAACATGTACTGTAGTAAAGTCACGCTGCAGTGGTTTAACAATTCATTCACAAGGAGACATAACAGCTGAAACTGAAGAGAGGAAACTAGAAGTATCATGTTAAGTTCCTCTTGTCTTGACAACTCTGCCAGCACCATAAAAGGAAGGAGCTTCATTCACAAATTTGCACTCTTTGACCCCCTGACAGCACCTGGTGGCACTTTCATACACATGCATGAAAAGAGGCAGAACAGGGCACTATTTCACCTTTCCTGTGCAGAATTACTGTAAAAATGCAAATACAGTCCATGCATAGGCAAAATATTTTCTTGATTTTTATAATACGTTTTGTCAGTGATATAGTTGGCTGTGACTCTACAGCAGCACTGTATAGTATTTTTACTACTAAAGGTCAGTGAGGGTGTAGTGGGATTAAAATAGAATAGACCCATTAAGCATTAGTATGTCTTCATCAGCAAATCTTTAATTAAAATAACTGCTCAGACCTCTAGTCATTGATTCCCTTTATCTAAAGGATCTGGTCCGTGTTTGTGTGTGTGCCTTTATGTTTGTGTGTGACTGCATTTTGTTATCTCCCCATCAAGTAATATTATACAGCCGCCCTCACTACAGATTATCTCATTTATCTTTTTTTCCCCCCATTTCGCTCAGATCTTAGAGGTACAATACTTCCCATAATTCCCTGAAGCAGAGAGTCTGTAGAATAAAAAATGTCCAGACATGCTGCAGGTGAACAGCTAACCCTGCGTTCCCAGGCTTGGTGTAAAAAAGAGTCAGACAGCTGTGGGAGGTCTCTGAGTGTCTGTAACTTGGCAGGAGTGCTATCAAAAGTATGCCCTCTCCTAAGTCAAACACCAGCACAGGCTGCTACTTGCTCCTGTCCAACTGATCTGCCCGCCCACACATGGGAAAGCACTTTCATGGAATCATGCTTCACCGATCTCCATGCCCAGCCAGGCACTTTTATTTCATTTAAAACCATCACTTTGTTTGGGTTAAAAAGATTTCTTAAAATAACATTCGGTACTGTCAGGCGCAGTAAAAGGCTATAAAGTTCCAACGTAAATTTAAACAGCGGTCTTTAATCAAAGGCTTGGCTCGAAGTCACAAATAACGATGATACAACTGAAAGTGAATTTAATGCTGCTAGGGCACCCTACACTGCTGAACAAGCCACAGTATACAGAGTTGTCACACATTGTATAGACTTAAACCGCTCCGTATTTCTAACACACTATATGAAAAGACTCTGTTGGTGAGCTCTACTCAATCCTGGTGCTGAAATACAGGCTCTGTCACGGCCATGACTGAGCTTTTCACTTGTGCAGCATTTTAATGTGGATGTATGACGGAATAGTAACTGGAATTTATCCCACAACACTGTCAGTCAGTCAGTGCTATATGTACAGTATGACTCTGTTGGCCATCAAACGTTTAAATAAAGACTTTCCACAGGATTGCTGACGTTTGTCTCTGTGTTTTTCCATCTATCCATCTGCACATGCTTTAGTAAGAGGAAAAACATGGCAGATTCTCCCACAGGATGAAGATTTGGATGATTATTTTTTGGGTAAATAATATCATAAAGATTACGGTCTAGACCTGCTCTATAGGAAAAGTACAATGAGATAACTTCTGTTATATATAAATAAAATTGAGTAATGACCAAAAAGAAATGATAAAAAGCGTAAACTAACCCCAAAATAAGTTTCCATCCGCTGCAGACCCTACATTACATATGAGACTTAGTTTTCTTCACGTTTCCTATTATCTCACAGGTTGCAGATTAAACTAGGAAGATTTAATTGTACCCAGCAGCTAGCAGTGCTTGCATGGCACTGACATCTAGGCGACTATTATCCTTGAACTCACAAGATTTGTGTCAAATTTCAGCCTCATTTTTATTCAGTGTTTACAGACACAGACAAGGAAGACAGTCTGGGAAATATGCTTATTACTTTTTTGCCCAGTTATGAAAAGATTGATGCCACTCTCATGCCTTTGTTAAGCCAAGAGAGCTGATTATTTTATCTGTTAGCTTAGCCAAAGCTAAAGATATAAAGACAAGAAACAGGGGGAAACAGCTAACCGTGGTATCTTGGTAATCCACACAAAAGGAAACGTAAACAAGACTCCAGGAAGTCACTGTGCCTCACAGCTGGCTGCCAAAAACATTACATCAGATAATTCCCCATAAAACCCCAACTTGTTAGACAAACCAAATGACATATAATGTGTCTGTGAGCTTTAGAGGTGCTGGTAGGTGTATTCTGTTAACTTTAGAGAGGGCCAGGCTAGCTGTTTCCCCATGCTTCTAGTCTTTATGCTAAGCTAAGGTGACACACATCTGAGTGGTGTCAATCTTCTCATCTAACTCTAGGCAAGAAAGCAAATAAGCGCATTTCCCAAAATGTTGAACTTTGCTTTTTAGGTTCAGTCTGAACATCGCAAATAAACAATCGTCTCGCATTATTTGAGCGCTTGTGCAGTCTGTGTTTATTTACACACTGTACAGACAGTAGATAGCTAGCTAGGGCTGTGTGTGGAGAGTTAGTCTTGTGCTGTGTTTGTGTGACAACTTAGGCTCTGACTGATCTCAAAACTTACCAAGACCTCCACTTCTTTCTGTTATTGTTGTCTAGAACGCTTTCCCTTTTTCTTGTCTCTGCACATTCACTTGGTATCATAAAGACACTTTATGATGCAGGCACTTAAAACACTTTCAGTCCATGCAAATTTGCATCTTTCCATTGACTTTATATGGAAACATGACCATGTTGTTTCGTGCTTTTCTCTATGCGTTGACAAAATTGTATTTTATATGTAATATTGTTTGGCCCTAATGATTTTATGTGAACACTTAAAGTTGTATCACTTTATGTTTTTGTATTGTTATTGTATATTGAAGTCAAGAAACTCAATAATTTACTAACAATGAACACTGCAACTGCACTGACTTTCTGATAAATGACTTTTCCATTCTCTGCTACTGACTCTCAAGATGCATTTGCATGTATGTTTTTGTTTATCTAAAATGTGGTTGCATTTTGACAAGATGTTGACCATGTACATTAAACTCTTTTCACACCATCACACAAAGAAAGTCAGTTCACACACTCACAGAATAGCCGCCACCTTAAACTCATTGAGGTATTTTTGGATTCCAGAGAAAACACCAAGATGCCGTTAATGTCTGTGGAAAATGTACAGCCATTTAGGTATTGAAAAATTCAGTTTTGCTTAATCTATTTTGTTCAGCATCTTCACTCTGAGTCATGGTTAGGGGAAGTTGGCGCTCTCTTTATGCATATGTACTGGTTTTGAAAACGAGTGCTGCTTTTATAAAGGTGCCATTTAGAAATCATACTGTCTACATTGGGGCCTCCCCTGGTCAGCCAGGCTCTCACTTCTACTAAGAAGAGTTTGTATCCACTCACTATATCGCTCCATTAACCTCAATGAACTGTGTATTACAATGTAGGGGGGGGTGGAATTACCACATCTGACTCAAGACACTTCTTTTAAATTGTGCAGCAGTGTACATACCAGAAATGTACATTCAAATGTCACCTGGTATCTCCTCAAAAACCACAAAATCTTTGCCTATGACAGGACTGATCTTTTAACAATAATTAGCATTGGAGGCAATCGCAGCTCATCCAAGAGAACGCACAGAAGGCCGTTTTCTCATAATAAACTCTAGAAAATATCCTGAGATCCTCTGCTCTTTCCACACCAACAGCAAGGAGCCGACAAGTGAATTAACTTAGCGTTTACACAGATGCTGACATTTAGACAGGGCCATGAGAAAGGGGAAAGACAGAGTGATCAGGTTGCAGGCAGTGAATCATTTTGTTTGCCTGAAATTCTCTGTGTTTATGGTAGAGTGTGTTGTTAAGGGCTAACAAAACAGCCCAGGAGAGGATGGCACGTCTCGCTTGTCTGTTTACCTGCTGGGTTTGTGTTAGTGGTTGTCACTGTTGCTCTTTGCCCCCCGACTGGGTCTCTCTCTGGGAATGGGTCAGCTGGTAAGGGTGTGAATGTTGGTTAAGCAAACTAACATCACTCAGAGCTGCTTTCTGACACCGTTTTTACAGTTGATGGAATTTGAAATGTCGAAAACAACAAACTCATTTACTTTTCAGACATTTAAAATCAGAAAAGGCAACTTTTTGGGCTTAAACACACTAACTGCCACTTATCTTTATTGCTGAAAGATACTACAGCCTCAACACTTTAACATTTAAATTGCACAACAGAATAGGAAATTGCATCACAAGCTCTTCACTAGGGAGTCAGCGTGCATATTCTCAATTTAATGTGGTAAACCACTTTACTCTGCAACTATAGGTCCCTATCTTGAATGGAGGCCATGCTGTGCATATGTTCTGACTTTGCCACAGTCCTTGCATGTTTATCACCCCCACTGACACTTCTAGGAATGATGATTGTCAAGTCTTCGCAGAATGTAGAGCATGTTCTTTGTAGCGTGGACCTAAAATAAAACAGCAGCTTCCTCTTTGCTTGAAATGAACGTTTACTTTTTATAGATTCACTGTAGCTTTATATTTACTACGTGGGCTAATTAACAGGCTCCTGTGATGAGCCAGAGGTTAATATAAAGGATTAAGCTTAATAAATTAATAAAAGAAAGGTGCATGAAATATGCATCAATAAAAAAAACACAGGCCAATTTGTTTAAGAATAATTTAGGGAATATTTGTAGGGATATTTGGTGAACTCCCATGTGGCTGCAGTGCTCCAGAGGATGTCAGCTTTTTGAGATATAATTTGGGAAATATTGCAGTAGAAGACACCTCCCACCTCCCCCAAACCCACCCTCTGTCCTCTCCTGCAGTTCAAGCATCGGTTATCAGAATTGCAAATATGAAGCGGACCAGCTCCTAAATCAGAATTATTAATGACCAAGCCTTTTGAAGTTTAGGAGGATTCACTTCACAGACGAGCTGGAAAATATTTAGCTTTGTGGACTTCGTTTCCCTGTTAGGGCAGATTGAACAACATATGTGTGATACATAACCTATTTTAGCATTTATAAGATGTATATAAACAAATAATGAAAACAACACATTACAGTGCAGTTGTAAGTAAATATAAGGACATTTCTAAGTGTTTATTAATGTAGCCTCATATCCTACATATCTATATACATAAATCGTCCTGTGAAGCATCCATAACTGGTGTATAAACAGATAATGAATTATTGACAATACAATACAACACAGTTGTAATGTTAATTATGAGGCATTTATTAACTATATTTTTACCATATTTATTAAAGTTATAATCCTTCCATGAAGTCGAACCCCATGTTTGATGCTATACATGGTCCGCACCTTCTGTACAACAGCCATACAATATATTTGGATTCAGTATTACCTCTCTATGTAGTAGAATTCATTGTTAGCGGGGGAGTCCTTCATTCCCCTGCTGGATTCAGATTGACTTCCGATGCACAAGGGATGCACAAGAAGCGATGCAGCATGTAATTCAGTGTTACAGTGTTGACATCAGCTTCACTGTTTACTGTTCACTCTCCTTACATCTAAACAGAGCTGTATTAAGTTACTGCTAATGCAAAGTGAACATTTCCTGCTGTTGCTGCTTCACATAAAAAGTGCTCAACTGGTGAAACATAGGGAGGCTTTTATTGTGAAGGAGTTGCAGGAAATGCTGTATATTGGCCGAAGAAATCTGAAGAAATCAAGTAAGTGGACCTAGGTCAAGAATGAACCTTCAAGCGCAACATCTCTTTTGAACACATGTATAAACCTGCCTTTACAAATGATTTGTACATGTATAGAAACAGTTAATAGATGACTTATTACACACTATAACAATCTGTTTTACTTCTGATTGTCATATATTATTAAATATGTTTATAGCTATGTTATAGCTGTGTTACCAATCATTCATTAACTGCTTATACACCAGTTACAGATGCTTCAAAGGAGAATTATGGACAATAAACACTTAAAAATGCCATTACATTTGCTTACAAATACGTCATAGTGTACATATTAATAACTTATATCCTGCTTATAAATGCTAGATAAGGAGGTTAAAATAAAGTGTTACCTGTGATGTTTAAAAAACAAAACGAAACAAGACTTTCATGATGTTATGATCTGAAGTTTGGAAAACCTCAGTGCAAAAAGGTTTTCTAGGGCATGAGGGCATGCGGGCTTTTCAGGTCACACATGCAGATTCATCCCCAGTAATTTCACTGATACGTCACTTCTTGTCTGAGTAGGCTGCTGTGATCCAGACAGCTCTTCAGCGAACATGACATCACAGGACTTCCTGCTTTAATAGTATGTGCAGCCACATTAATCCGTCCATTTATTCAATAAGGAATGCTCACATGACTTGTGGAGCCTCAGACATTGTGGAGACAACCAGAATACTGAGAAGCAGCTGCTCTCTCCACCCACTGTGTTGGTTAGTCATCTGATGGGCAGAGACCATGTGACGTTACCAAGCGAGAGAACAGCTCAAACTTTCTCTCTCTCACAAACGCAGACCCACGGAAACCACAATTGGATCAAAGCTTGCAATTTTCAGCCCAGTGGCGTTGATGCATCTCCCATCTAATATAGCACCTGTTGTTCAGGATGAGTATAGCTCTGGAGAAGCAGCATAGAATCATGTGCATCCTCAAATGACAGCTCAGGCTCAAAAGAGACAGAGTTCACAGAGTGCAACTCCACGACGTCTGAAATTAATTCTGTTTCTTCTTTTACTATCAAGTGATCGGATGCAGAAGCAGGAAAAGGTCAACTAAGACAGAACATTTGATGATTCAACGCTCAGTAAATGACTCCGTCCACAGTGGTGACTCTGGGGGAATTACGCCCTTGAAGAAGCTTTTATTATTTAAACTGAATAAATCAATTATCGTCTTTGTGCGCAGTCACAGCCGCGAGATGAAATGTCTTTTTTATATGCCACCACGTTCATAAATAGGCTGATTAGGAGAGCTGTGGGTGTGAGGGTCATGTGCTGCAGTGTGACACAGTGAATGGCTGGCTGTGTTAGCTCACAGAGGAGGAGACTCGGGGATGCTGTGTACATGAAGGCCCCTCTGTGTCTCTGCCGTTCACACAAGTATGCATCTCATTACTAACTTTGGACTGAAATAACTCCACAGCTCTGGGTTTTGGGCTTGAGGGCACCTCAGCTGAGCCCTGACCTGCACTGTCCACAAACTTGACCCTCCAACGTCATTCGTGTTACTCTCCTCTGTGTCTTCTGAGTACAAGAGGGGTGGGGGGTGGGGGGGGGGGTCAAAAGGGGGCTTATTAGTGTCATCAATGGATTACTGAATGGGCCCACTTGGCATAGAGCCTCGTATGAAGTGAATGTTAACATTTCTAGTTGGAAAGTCAAACGACCTCAAAGAAACGCTAAATGACTACAAAGACACAAAACAACCACAAAGAAATGTAAAAGTTTCAAAACCTGCGCCTGCTCTCCTCAGAAGGAAAGAGATAGTTCAGAGTAACATCCTATCTGCAGTTATCTGATAGCTAGACTCCATGAGTGAAGAAATCAGACAAAAAGACATTTACATACACATACACACACTAACCAGGGTCAGTAATTAACAAGGGCTCAGGGAAAAAGTGCCCTTGAAGGTTCCATTAAAAAGCCTGTAAAATGAGGGGGCAAAAAGCACCCCTGATAATTATGAGTAGCCTCTTTTGCATTTTACCCTGTTCACATGTCTTTGATGGGTTGTCAAATATTCATGTAGGAGTGCGCCTGGTGTCCCCCATGAGCCACTGAAGGTGTTTTCAGGAGCTTTTGATCAGAAACGAACTGAGTATGCATTGTGATGCAGCAGGCTCTGACTGATAGTCCAGCTAGCCCATATTATATTATATTAAAAATATAGTTAAAATTAAACTGATAAAAATAGGGTTTTGGAAATGAATTTCCAAAGTATTATCTCATGTACAATTATATTCCCCTCCATTACTAGAGAAAATAGTAACCATTGAGCCTGATGTCACAGGAAATTTGCACCTTTTTTATAAAAATAAATGCAATATTTAGTCTTCTTTGCACATAAAAATGTAAAGGTACTGCTTGATTGTGAATACATCATATAATAATGACACCCTGTCCAAATCCTGTCTGTAAAACAAATTGGTGGAATGTAACTAAGTACATTTACTCAAGTACTTAAGTACAATTTTGACATACTTTCCATTATTATACTTTCCAGCATTTGCAATTAATGCTGCTTTATACTTCCACTCCATTACATTTCAGAGGCAAATATTATACTTTTTAGGCCACTACCTTTATTTGACACTTATGGTTACTTTTCTCATAAAAAAACATCATATGCTGATATGATATGATGCAGTACTGTGCTACTGCACAACGTATCTAAAATTCTCTCCACATTAATGAACTATAACATTAAAATCATACACATATTTCTTAGTGATAAAATCGAGAAAATATGATATTCTCTAATAAGAAAACACTTTATAAAGGTGCCAAACTGCATACTGAGTACTTTTATTTTGATACTTTAAGTACATTTTGCTGATAATGCTTCTGTACTTCTACTTAAGTAGCATTTTGAATTGAGGACTTTTACTTGTAATGGAATATTTAGAGTATGGTATTTGTACTTTTACTTAAGGATTTGAGTACTTCTTCCCCCACTAATGCAAACAAAGGGTGGACCATCACCAAAAGGCAAAACGTCAGCTGAAATCTGCTGTTATTTCAAATTGTTTGTATTTCAGTTATGATCAGTGGAGAAACACACAGGAAAGCTGGTTATTGGTCTATAATTCAAACTTTTCTATTCTGTATATTAATGCATCAAATTTTAAGATATATCGTCAGAAACATTACTGTATGGGCCTTCAACAAAAATAGCTTTACCTAAGAATCAAAACTCAGCAACAGCTCAAAACAGTGACGCCTGTTTCTTAAAATGTTGTAATGTCACAACATTTGCATTGTGAAGTGTTAATACCGTCAAGATTTGCTGTCTATGTGCAACAATTTATTCTCATCACTTTGGGTAGAAGCTTATTGCTACCTTTCTGGCCACAACACCCATAAAATCAAAACACTGCACGGTGGTTTATTAAACTCACAGAAAATGATCACGGCTGTTATCTTTTGCCACAACGATCGCAAAGTAAACAGTAGAAATGTGTCGTTCTTAGACAAAGAAACGGGATTTAAACACGATGCAGAGATTGCAATGTATGTTTGGGACAGTTGATAAACTAGCTAAGAATAAAATCTGTGGTTAGCTGTCAAGATAAATTACACTCTTCTTGTAATGAACTCATTAGCCATGCACGGGTGTACACAGTATACAGTATGAATAACATTGACAGTGTTTGTCAGGTCGTCTTTGTTGCGGTTTTAAACGTTGATGCAATGATGTCTCGCCACCACAGAGGGCAACAATGTATGATAACATACAGACTTCTGCTTTATATCTGTGTGGTGAGGTGTTGACACATTTCTTACTAAATACAGTGTCCTTAAATGTTTTGCAGATTTTAACGTACATTAGATGCACAAACTGTTATAACAACGTCAAGCATAGCGGACACGTGCAGATATGTCCACGCCCAAGTTTCAAGCTCCTCAGAACATCCTGCTTTAACATTTCATTTGCTGGGTCATAAATCTGCCCAGGCCCCCAGCAGGAAGCGGGTTGAGCCTCTTACAAGAGAGGGCGCCTCTAGCGTCACCCACTGAACCCTCTTACCGCCCATTCCTGCCCTGTGACAAGAACCCACAGCTGCTGCATGGACGTCCCCATCCCTCACTGTCAAAACATGGCACCCTCCCAAAATCCTGTTCAGTAGTAGCTGCTTACTATCTGGGAACGCTGCCAAGGCCTCCGCAAAGAGATACTATATGCACAATAGTTGTAGCATTTGACACTAATCCCTCCTCAGCTGTATTATGTGTGTGTCTGTGTGCATGCTGGATGTGTGTGTATCTGGTGTGTACAAGCATACTTTCCCTTTCTTTAATTGTCTCCTTATGTGGAGTCCTGGTCTGAAATAAAGGGAATTCAATTTAACAGGACTGAATCGAATTTTCCGATTTGCTCATTTAACTAATCAGGTCTGAATGACGGCTTTTAACAGGAATCAGCAGGTGGACTGAATGGACCAGCGGCATCTCACTACAAAAATCACATATTTATGGTCCCTAATCTGGATGATTTAACTTTAGGCCCACTCATTTGCAGCCTGTTCTGTTTCTAGATATGGGGGGCACCCAAGATAAACCTTTCCTGGCCTTAAATACTGCAAAAGTTAGACTGGTGTTGAGAGCTCATCTGAAGAACAGTTGTCACCTAAGTTTAAGACCCAGCAGCTCTTGCAAAATACATGTTCAGATATTGCGAAACAGCAAAGTTTAGATAGGCTAACTGCTGCCTGGGAATTTCAGATGATTGTGTGTGATGTTCTGTCCTCTGCTTGCTTTGATTCTTCACAGAAAAACGTTTTGGGCTTCTATCTTTTCTCAGAAACTGGCTGAAGCGGGTCGGCACACTGTGGCCAGAAAGAGAGGATGACCAGCGGCTTCACGTGTAGCCGCTCCATGTGACGTAGGCCTGCCTGTAATTGAAACTGAGCATTCAACAGGGCATTTGCGGGAAGCTTGAACTTCAGAGGCAGTCCCTGGGAGCAGCACTGGAGGGCTGAAGAGTTCAGCGCAGGTAATGTTCAACCCTTTTGATCTCTGCCTAGAAGTCGCATTCCCTGAATTCCTCACCAGCATTTCCAGCAGTAGAGAGACTATGAATGGCTCTTCAGAAGACAGTTAACACTCTCCCATGCCTTCTCTTCTTTCTTTTTTTTCTTTCTCTCACCTTGGAAAAGCACAGCACCAATAAAGCGGATCTCTGGCGTTACTAAACTTCAGAGTTTACAGAAACGCTGCACTTTTTGTCCGTTTTTTATTGTTGTCGTATGAATTTCTTTCTTCAGCAATTGCTCTATCATCACAAATTACTGCATAAAGTTCTGAGTATATGCTTTCTGTGACAAAAGTGAATAAAGAATCAAGTGAACCTCCACGTCAGATATGTCAGGTTGGATATCAGGGAAAACTCTGTTAATCATTATCAAATACAATGAGCTCATGCTGTTGTGATTTGTTTTTAGAATTTTGCTTGTCCTTTCCCTTAATTTGTAGGCTACATTCACCAAATCTGGTCAAAGTGACCAGCTGCTTTGAACCCTGGGTAAATTGAGCAATGGGTCAAGCATGGTTGAGTGATACAGGACTGTTATCTAGAAAGAACAGAAACTCTTATCCTGACCTACGCAACCGTGTTCCCTCCATGTTTTGGACATTTACTGTCTGCTGAGCGTTACAGCCTCAGACATCAAAGCATTTAAACCTTTTTAATGACAATAAAGTGATCACACCGGTGGGGGAATGTGTTTAGTAATTTGCTTAAAATGTCGGCCATGGGGATGCCAGATTTCATTCTAAGAGATAAAACTCAGCAGACTTCACAGGAGAGACGATCAAATTAATTCCCATATGAATACTATGACGCCCAGTGCAGCGATCTCTCTGAGCACCACCGATGTAAAATGCTGATTGATTGTTTTAGATGTTTTCTATTGTTCAAGCGCTAGGCTTAGGAGGTTTAGAGTGAGGGTGATTAACTAATGGAGTGACTTAATCCCAGGTAAGAGTCAGACGCTTGGGCCCAAAGCACAATGAACAGCCTTCATTTAACCTCAACCAAAATGCTGAGTTGCAAAGTCCAGGCCTCAGTCACCTGGCAGACTTCATTCTTGAGTGCCATTCTTAAGGACTGGATTGGACAGGAAAGTAGCTACAGCTGGTCTGAGAACAGGACGATTGCACGGCTGTTCATAGACCAAGGTTAGCCAATTAGAATGACTTTGGTACTCCTTGTTGTCTTTGACATTGACAGCGACAGAGAGCTGCACTTGGATTTGGCTTTGCCTTTGTTTCCACCAGTAAATGCAAATGCAAATACCAAAACATATGTAAAAAGAAAATATTTGTGCAAACATGTATTGTCATACAACCCAAATGCTACAGTATGGCTTTTCAAAATGGCACAAAAGCATTTTAGCTTCAGAGAAAATTCATTATTGGTTTCGGTTAAGGATGCGCTAATTTGACTTTTTGTCTCCCAACGCAGATTAAACACAGGATGTCTGCCAATATCAAATACCTATCCATAACCAGTATCCTTTTCCCAAATTTATAATCTGTATACCTCTCATTGGAATAATTTTTCATGAGGCCAGGGGCTGCTGTGGTACAAAAAACTGAGTCAGTGGCCATCCTTGTAACTGCAACTGCACAAAAACTGACATTTTAAAATGACATTGACACAGAAACTGTATTAATGTGCATCAGTCACGTCATGGACAATACCAGATCATTATCCCTTATTTATACATATCCGCCAAATCAGTTGTTCCCAAATCATTTTGGCTTGTGACCCCTTACAATGAAGCAACGTCTACTTTGGATTCCTGTGGGATTTCCACGGGATGGGAGTCAATTTCACTCATCATCATGGGACAGGGACGGGACAGGAAAAAAAAAGTCATTAGGAGTGGGCGTGACCGGGAATCATAGGTCTGTTTTATATATAAATGTTCAGTTCTGAAATGAAAAAACGCTATTTTCAGATGTTTTTATCAGGAACGGGATGGGACGGGAGTCATTCTTCCGGGATTGGGAGGGCACAGGATTATTTTTGTGGGATGGGACAGGAGTGAAAATCCACTCGTGTCACCCTCTAGTGTGCAGCTTTCCCATTCTGTCTTTTATGTCTGCCTGCGAGCCAGCACCTCACTAGAAAAGATGTGCGTTGTTTTCATATTTAATCATCTCATGTGACCCCTTGGGTGTATCCCGACTCTCAGGTTAGGGGAGAGGTTGGAATAGAGCTGATTTAGTCAGTTTTTTTGGAGATGAAAACAGTGAGAGCAGCTAATTTTGGATTGGGAACTAGCTCCAGCATTGGCCCCTGATTGGTGGAAAAGCTTCACTGTAGTTTTAGGTAGAAGGTGTGTGTGGTAATCAGTCGGTATCAGGGGTCGCCTGATCGGACTGACTAAACAATATGACTAAACTACCAATATTGCTATTTCCATTGAGCACCTCCACGTCAAAGAACAAATGGCTTGATGGCTTTGTATGGCACCTTTGCTCACACCATATGGCTGTTTGTTTCCTGTGGGCAGTTTGTCGGTTGTTCTGCGACTCAGAAAGTCAAAGGATGAGCATGTGCAGAAGCGCCTGTCATCACCGGCCTAAGGGGGTAATGTTTTGAAGCTGTGAACTGATTGCCAGATCATGATGGGCGGCACCACTGAGACTAACAGCAGAGGGTGAGGAGGTGTTGGAGAGGGGGGGGTTCATATGACCTAATGCCTCTATGGCTTTACAGTGACATCAGCGGATTGGTAATATAATCTCCTTATTGTACGCTGTATGCTAAAATGGGCTGGGTAAACTTCGAGTAGACCTCGCTGGGCTCAGCTGCCCTGCAGAGGCGATAGAGAGAAACATGACGGGTAGCTCTGAATTTACACATCACACAGACTGGGACACTTTCTTCTCAGCTTTTTTTTTTATTGAATGGATAGTAGCAGCTGGAAACTTTATGATCCCCTTCACAGGTGCGGCAGTGGAGGCCACGTTGATGATGAGTTACGCTCGATGAAAGCCTGGACATCATCGTGTGTTTTTAAAGTGGTCATATTATGCTTTTTGGCTTTTCCCCTTTTCTTTATTGTGTTATATATCTTTTTTTGTACATGTAATAGGTTTGCAAAGTCCACCCCAAAAGGAGTTACCCTCTCCCACAGAAAACACGGCTCCTGAACTTCTTGAAAACAGCTTGTTTGTAGTCCCGCCTTTACTTCCTTAAGTTAGGACATCACAAAAGGTTTGACACGCCCTCAAACCAAGCTACTTAGAGCGGAAGCCAAGAAGAGTTTAGTTTGTGTTATCACCATGTCGAGGAGACGCTGTGTTCGGAAGTGCAAGGGGAAATTTTCTTTGCATGGACTTCCAAAGGACGATGAATTGAGGAGTCAGTGGTTAAACTTTATTTTTAACACTGTTCCGCAGGACTACAACCCCAACCTTTTGCTGTATCATGTCATTTTACTGAGGACTGCTTCGCGGACTTGGGGGTTGTAGCTAACCCAGCTAAAGCTGTGTACCAGGTGTTAACGCTAGTTTGCTAACATTCATATGGTTTAGCTAATCACCTGTAGGCCCATTTTTACCAGAAATTGTGTTGAAGTATGGCGATGGATTGTGTATTTCAAGATATGGAAAAAAAGCTGTTTGGAATGTGGATTTATGAGTAGCGCTAACTAATACCGACATCTATGTTACTGTCACAGTCAAATGTATATGTATAACATCAACTGTATAAAAAAATGGTGATTGCTTTTCGAACACAATATGTTGAATGGTGTCCAAGTGTGCATGTGGATGTATAAAGGTTACTTTACAGGCTGAGATGTGAGCGCACCAAACCGCTTTATCAGCTAATTTGTTAGCGTTAGCTGCCGTCCAGTGGTTTTGCTAATCAGCTCTAGGCCCATCTTTACCTAACAATGTGCTGAAATATGCAGCTGGTTTTTCGATCATAAGATGCAGAACAGTGTTTTAGACAGAGATACATTTTTGCTTGAGTCACTAACTCACAAGTGTGGTCTATCAATACCAGGTGGTATTTTGTACAAATGTAGAATGACTACAGTATAATTTCATTTTGAACACAAGATGCTCAGTGTTACTTTCAACCCCACATGTTGGGACGAAAGTAACACAAAGGTAACGTTACGTGCTTTTGTGTTACTCTTGTTTTTATTAAATATGTCTGACTATGACCGTGTTAATGTGTAACTGCAAACATTTTTTTTCCTTTATCGGTGCAAAGAATTATTAAATTAGATTTTTGTTTGAAAATTCAGTTTCATCAAATGTTTCAAAATTAACCTGACAGTACAAACTTGAATTGTTTAGATTATTTTTTGTCATTCCAACAGTATGAACAATAATTACATCAGCATAATATATATATTCTCAACATGATGTAAAACAGATGTTTTTATACATCAATTCAGATATGTCCAGAAATGCCCTCTCAAAAACCTCTGTCTGTCTTTCTGACCCTCACTCTTGGCATATTCTTTTGGTAAAATATGACTTAAACATGTTTTAATAAATGCTGCAACACACACAAAGTCAGCACATTAGCAGCGGGACAAAAGTAACAAGTGTTACTCCTGACATTTAAACCTGATTTACTTTTATACTGAAAAACTCTGACAAGGCAAGCTTCAGAATGTGTTACAGCACTGTAACCTGTTGATCAATCATCACCGTGAGATGAGATGGAATGAGAAACGCAACTTGTAATTTGAAAAAAAAGTACTGCTTCAGTAATTTACTTACCGCTCTGACCTAACCGCGGGAAACGATGAGGACATCACGTGGCATTTGGCAGCTCCGTCAAGGGTTGCGTGCTGAATGTTCTGTCAAAGCGTGAAATGCAAATGTAGTCAGGACTCTGACAAAATCGCTTTGTTACTTTCGTCCCGGTTTTCCCCTACTTAAAGGAATAGCATGACAGTTTAGGAAACACTCTTATTTACTTTCTTGCCGAGAGTTAGATGAGAACATTGACACCACTCTCATGTCTGTACGGTACATATGAAGGAACCACCAGTAGCCAATTAGCTTAGCTAAGCACAAAGACTGGAAACAGTTAGCCTGGCGTTGTCCAAAGGTAAAAATAAATTCACCGCCTCCCAGCACCTCTTAAGCTAACTAATATACACATAATATCTTGTTTGTTTAATCGGTAGAAAAACCAGTGTAAAAACAACACATTGTAGTTTTACAGGGGGTTATTTGCCAGACTAAGCTAACAGTCTCCTGGCTATAGCTTCATATTTACAGACAGATGTGAGAGTGGTATTGATGTTCTCATCGAACTCTCGACAAGAAAGTTAACCTACTTCTCGAAATATCAAACTGTTCCTTTTTAATGGGGATTCATAGTTTTTGTAATAAGAGGTTACAGCAGACGTGCACCTCCTGAAAATGGTGGCTACAGGGATGCCACATAAAAACCGTGAAAACAATGATTGGTCCACTTGTGTTTTCTCCAACAAGTTTCCAGTGCTGTTGGAGATTGCTGAAAGTGAAAACCCAGCTATACTCCCTTTAGTGTCCCTGATTTTTTTAGATCTTTGCCTTCTCAGGATTCTTCTACAACCCAAATGCAATGAAAGTGAATTTAATTTTGTTTGCGGTGCTCCCTGACATCTAAACAGTGTCCTGGATACTTGGGATGATGTACAGGCCTTCATTGGGACTACGTTGTTGGTAGAAAATAGTTCCAGATGAAAATTGTCCACAGTGAGTATCTGTGGATTATCGAAGGTTACCAAGATATTGTTTCTGGAAAGAGACGCTGTCGTTGAATTCCTCAGTTTTCTCTTTTGTAAATATTTTTTTGGGCCAAGTTAAGGCTTTATTAGATAGCAGCAGGGGATTGATAGGTGGGGAAGCTAGGGCAGGTTGTGGTTCATGGTTGGCCACCCCTAGACCACCAGAGTGCTACTCAGTTGTCGTTTCTTTTTAATCTTGTGTGCACCAAAAAACGAAATTCCATTTTCCTTTCATCAAGATGAGGTGGAAGCAGAAGTCTCAGTCTCAAATATCCAAAAACCTCTGCAGCTGAAACCAAAACGATCTGTGTGGCTGGACAACAAAGTGGGAATATGAGTTATTTTAGTGATTTGGGTGGACCAACCCTTTAACACACTTTCACAGGATTAGGGGCACACATTGGGAAGCAACAAACTGTGAGATATCTCATCCGTTCCCCACAAAGGCTTAAATATTTTTAGGAGCTGCAAAATTCACAAAAAAACACCAAACCACTGCACTCACCCCCCCAATGGCTTTCATGCAATCATGCTTCAGAGAAACGTGGGAGTGGTGGTGGGTGTTGTGGGTGGTTGTAGGGGGGCTGGATTCTGCCTATTTGTGGACTCTTATTGCTGCTGTTGCAGCTGCTGAGTCTCTCACAGTAGCAATTTCAAGGACGCCAAAATGAATTACACATAGGGAGTTTGCGTTTGGTAAAATCTCTCCGCCTAATCCGCACAATCCTGTCCTCCTCAGCTAATTCCATATCTGCTGCAATTCACAAAAAAGTGCCACACACCCATGCATGCACACACGCACTACTGTATTCCCTTATCCTCTCACACTCTCTCTTTCTTTCACAAAATATTTGGTGAGCCCTGATCTGTGATTAGCATGAGCAATAATTAGGAAGCTTGGGGATTAAAGGCACTACAGTATGCTTGACTGAGGAGGCTGCGCGGCGGGAGGTGTTTCTTAATCGACAAGTGCCGTTCAGATAATAAAGCAATGAATAACAATTGCTCCTCGATACATGTTCTTGACACTTCAGTGAGGATATTATATGAGCTGTTAAAGTTAGGAAACACAAGACGAGATGAAAGAACACTTCCGCAGCTATCAGAGAGCCGGTTGGCAGTACAGCAGGGTGTGTGATGTGTGTGAGGAGGTTGATACCAGAGCTGGAGTGTGTGTGTGTGTGTGTGTGTGTGTGTGTGTGAACCAGCAGCCTGTCTGCATCCTTCACCCTGCTCTTATCCCACAAGGCCTCGGTCCCTTTCTCATCTGCTGGCGTCTTATCAGGGGGACAGCTCGTCAGGGACACACGTGCCATCGTTCTGACACTGACCGTGGGTCATTGAAATGCAAACAGAGAACACACTAAACCAAATGGGGTCGAAGAGCAGCAAATATTTGGCCAGGACCTTTTTCACTGATGGAGCCGACCTGTTTATGGTCGATGGAACAAGGTTAGAGCAGATGGCCATTGCGGAGTACAGAGCATTCATTTAAACTGTCCTCAAATCAAATAAAGCTACTACTTGTCGAAACAGGAAAGGATGTGCAGGAGCCAGGGTTGACCGTCCAATCTCCTCTCATTCAAAATTGAACAGAAGGAAAGGTCAGTGTAATAGCTGGGATACAATGATTCATCTTAAAACCAATACAGTGTGAAATTAATGGCGTTAAGACCGTCTACGTCAGAGCAGCATATTACTTCATGAAATTCAGTGAAGAGTGGTAACTGTGTGACTGGGACACAAAAAGAGAAGAGGTTCAGAGTCAGGCTAACTACAGGAGAGTAGCTCCCTCTATCTACCAAACCAAAAGAAACAAGGTCTCTGACTGACGCTCACACAGATACAAATACTTCTATTTGGGATACATTATTATTCATCAACAGGCACTTACATGAATAAGAAAGTGTCCTCATGGTATACTTTGTATAGTAGAAGGGAGACCTAACAACACACAGCAAAATCCCCCTCACCCCGAGCCCCACCTCTAGGAGAAACTTAAAAAACCTAACTCACACTTCTACTACTACTTGCAAAGCAGCAGTTGTTAACATTATATCTCGTATATATCTTTTTAGATTGTTTTTTAGATATTAGAAATGTGTTTATTACACATTTCACATATAGTTTTTTTTTGCCTTTGACAGTTTTGTGATTTACAGCGTTTTTCTTTCTTTTCCAATCTACTGCACTGTGTGTATCTGGTGATCTGCTCTTACAGGGATAAAAGAAAAAGAAAGTTGTAGCGTATTAAAGTGCATCTCATCAGCATCTCATCAGTATCAAATGAAGGCTAGGAATTCACATATAATAAGAGAGTCCTGGCTTTTATGCCGCCGAGCGTCTCAGAGCGTGAAAACGAAAGAAAATCCTTGAGTCACCAGGAAGAAGGAGGGGGATTTGGGCACCTCTAGTGCAATAAAGCCATTTTGACAGTTGACAAACAGTAAACAGTCAAATAATAATAATCAAATAGGCAGCACACTCTTTGCTGCTGTTGACACTAAGCCAAAGCGGGTTAAAGAAACACACCACCAAGTACTTTTTCAGTACTTGTTTCCTTTGAATTTAACAGAATCTTGAAATAGACATTGTTTATGGTTTGCCTTATTTTTGACATGCATGTAACAGCATTTGATTCTTGAAAGTTCTTCAAAACATCCTGTATTGTAAAACAAACAGACATTTTTTTACACCCACTGGCAGCAAACCTCCCACAGATACTTTCACTGCAAGGATTTTAATACTGAATGTATCATTAAACGAGATTTCTCTGATAAAGAAACATAAGCCTGAGGCTGACTATGGGCTGCTGCGGGGAAGTGAAGTGACGTGATTAAGTTCTTGAGAAATGAATGTCAACATTTCAGCCTTTTCTAAACAATCTTTTGCAGCTTTAATCAAATAGTTATTTGGGGTTAAGATTTTTTTTTAAACAGAAGCATAAGACATAGCCTACACATGCTGAACAATGAAAGAAACAAACATTGACAAGAATGTTTAAATATTTTAATTTGATTTTATTTAAGTAAGACATTTCCAGGGCTTTATCTTTTTTTTTTTCATTTACAGAAGTTTATCCCACTTTTACACTGAGAGAATACCAAAACAATATAAATTCCTTGTCATTCTTTTTAAACTTTTTCAGTAGGTATTCAGTAAAAAGTGTATTAATGTAGCACCTTTCCAGCTCAGACATGAAAAAGTGCTTCACAATAAAAGACAAAATCAAGACACAATATATTTGAATATATTTGTATTCTTCAGACCTACCCGACGCTTACTTAGGTGACATCACTTGATGCAATATATCAGATGCAGAAGTATTCCCCAGCCCCTATAAACAGACTATGATGTGTAAAATCGGTTGAGTTCCCCTTTACAGTGCTCAGAAAAATAGACATTTGAAGATTTCCATGACAACGGGGCAAACTCCATCTGTTGAGGAAGATTGTGATGTGATTGAAAGCTCCTAAATGCTAAATGGACCTTGTGGTGAGATTGTTTCCAAAAATGTTCCGTTTGTGGACTATTAAGTAAGCTATGTAAAAGTCATGTTTGAAACAAGTTTGTGGTTAATAATAAAGTCACTCCATCCACCTGTTATCACTTCAGGTAGGGAAAATGATCATGAGGTCAGCTGTAACATATTCTCCGTCATAACACCCCGCATGGAGAGCTCTGTTGTGATACAACCGCCTCACTCCCTGGGAAATGATGCTTTTGACATTTATAGCTGCGGCGCATCCGTCCCTGACGCACTTGTTGTTTGCTCTTTGTTTTATTGAGCATGATGAGTCAGTCTTTCCCTTCTACTGTCCAGCATGGCCGACTCTGTTACCACGGCGATATATCCTCCAGACAGCACCCGCAGCATGATTGATCAAATGGTCAATGTTCCCTGACGGTGGCATAAAAGGATGGCACAGTCATAGATTTTAAATGTTTTTATTTTAGGGATTCAGATGGCGATCTCAAACAGGGTATCGCACACTGAATGAGCAGGTAGACGTTCAGTGACGGAGCTGGTATTCACAGGAGACAGATTTCAGCTGCTGATGGACACAGTGGCTGTTTCATCACTTGAGGACGTGGCATTTTTTTTACTTACCTTCATACTGGACCTTAGCTGTTTCACATTTAGCTTAGTCATCATCCAAAAAAACATCTTTTCAAAGATCATAAGGGTTTAAAACTAAAGAGGGCATGACTCTTTCCTAGTTTAGAACAAATGTATATACAAAAAAATAAACGATTGCCTCTCGACCTGACCTCTTTTATTCAAAACTGCAGTAGAAACATTCCCACTTTGATTGAGAAAGCCTAAACTGACCTGCAGTTCTGCTCTTTTTGCACTAAATTGAATCTTTGGGATCTTCCCTTTTATTTCATTTTCTATACAATTACAGATATGTTATTTAATGATGCACAGATGGACCTCAGCTGGAACTTTACACAGATCTTCTTCAGCTAGATTAACATTTACATCCAAATCTTCATTGAACTGGATCCGGAAATCCAGTAAGTGTCTGTGATGGTGTGAAGTCATGACTAAGCAGAGAACATAGGTGCTGTGATGCTGATGTTAAATCATTGCTGACAATGCTGAGACATCATTTATGTCATCTCGATCTCTGCTTTTTTTATAACCTCATTGACCAAAGCTGTAATCGTTCTGAAAGTCTGCCTATAAATATACTAAGATTGGTTTACAGGGGAAAGTGAAGTATTGAATTTGCTGTGCGATGTTGTTTTGGAATACAAAGAGTACAAATTTGTACTCTGAGGTTTAAAGTTCATTATTGACCTTGGAAATAGCCGTTTCTTTTTTTCTGAGCCCTTTGAGGACTCCTTGTCCATCCATCTGCTGATGACAATCATGTGATATGACTGACAGCTCCAGAACAGCACCTAAGAGGGACCTCGTGGTGAAAGTGTTTTCTCGACTGGTGTTTCCAAGCTCGAAAATTGACCTTGAGCCTCAGCTTGTAAGTCAACGTGGACAAGACGTCTCTTGTCATAGAAATGTTCAATTATTTGATGCCAACAGGGAAAACTCCATCTGCAGAGGGAGATCATGTGGTATGACCTAAAGCTCACTAAATAGACTTTTTGGTGTGATTGTTTCAGGAAATTTGTATTTATTTTCATAGCTTTCAAAGCTTTAAATTACGGCCCACACCGTACAGTGTAATTCTTCCCAATTTACAGCGACATTATTTTTACTTATGGTTTACCGGTACAGTACGTAATGAGATACTTTGTAATGGACACACGCTGTATTATTATTTGTACTTCCTGTTCTCCATAACAACAAAGAACAGCAACATGTGTAACAACAGTGTCAATCCAGGATCCACATCCATACCACTTTAGGCTTTCCCTGTAAGTACAATGTTGTACTAACATAACATATATGCTATAGGCCTACAGTGTGTTCCTGACAATACTTTTCCCTGGACATCTGTTTGTTCCAAATTAAAAACAAAAATGTACCCTATAGTTATTTAGTTACCCTTCAGTGTAGGTATGCAAGAGCTTTGCTGCTCATTAGTTCATACTGTACCCCGTGATAATAGAATAGGTTCCCAGTAGTTAAAAAATACCAACAGCCTAAAGTTCCCACATTGTTACCGCCTCATCCCCTAACTTCACATCTTGTTCCTTTCTACCTACATGTATGTATCGGTACATACTGTCGAGGTACACCGTTAGTAAAGAAATCTAAAGATCTTTTTTTCTTGTGAAATACGGGACAGTTTTCATTCTTTAGGCCTCTAAAAATTATTTAAATGAAAAACACTTTTTGGTGGAAACATTTGAGCAGTTACCAAACTGTTGCTTATTTACACGTCCAGCAGAGTCATAGCAACATTAGCATTCATTTGGAGTCATGTCTCTGGTAACCTGATGAATGTAAATCCAATATTCACTCTCCTTTCAGCGCTGTTTCAGACTCTACCAACCCCTGAAGGAAATATCTGACTCTTCAGCTGCTAAATGCTCCACTATGTTCACCAGCTATTCGTTTGGTGCTGAGCAGACTTTTATTGTGCAGTGAGTTTTTAGAGCTTGTTGGCTTAAGTGAGTGGTGAGAGTGAACCAAAACAAAGAACTGTAAGAGGCTAAAAAGCTTGGAAAAGCTGAGGGAAACTGCAAAGTCGGGTGATAATTCGCTGTGGGTTCATCACTACTCCTTTCACAGTCATGTAGTCATGTGATTCTTTGTTAATACAAAAAAATGTATTAGTTCTCCTTTAAGGTGTGAAAAGTAAAAAAAAAACCTGGGAATCACCGCATCAAAAGTAAAGTTTTTTATTTTTAACTTTGCTGAGCCGACTGTTTTATTTTCCCAAACCAAACCTGTCTTTTCCACAGTTATGAAATGAAAAAATAAGAGCGGTGAAAAAAAAGCCATTTACACGGCCCAAGACAAAGCAGTCTTCTTTTTTTTGTTATTTTGGCTGAAGCACAGCGGTCTGAACTGACAAAAGGGAATCTGGCCTTTGTTTAGTTATCATCTGTAGCATTAATGAGGATACCACACACGGGCAGTATTTTAACAGGCTGTTTTAAGACCTAATGAAGGGAGTGCTGGGTCAGACTGAACGGTAATGAGGCAGGCTGCTTAGGGACACTGCCTTCTATTGCCCGTTAATCAGCACATTCCTCTCAGCTTCAAACACACTTTCTATTTTGTCCCTATCTCTCGCTGTCTGACTCATTTTCTCTCCTCTGTAATTACACAGCAAATTCTCCCCACAGGCAGCTGAGTGTGGACGTTCGCAAAATACACACTCACACACACACTAACCACACGTTCATACACTTTCCCCCATCCTGTCAAGGTACATCGGGAAGAGGCCATTTCCTCATCCCTCTCTGAGTAGTGCTGCTGAGTGAGACAATAGGCGGCAGAGGCAGAGACGTTCAAACAGACAGAAAGGGGCAGAGGTAGCCATTAGTGGAACATCTTGATAAATGCGTCTCCACAAAGCAGAGAGTTGGTGTTTGAGTTTCCTTTTCACTCTAATCTCTCTGAGCAGTTTGAGCGACTGACTGCTGACTGATAAGTGGCACCCATCCCTCCTGCGCAGATTAAATGTTTTGAACCTTGTTTTTTTTTTTAGTCATTGCACAGTGTACCCTGCACAAACAAGAGCAACTGCTGAAAAGACTCTGAAACAAAAGCAGTTACATAATGTGGTGGCAGGAACAGAGTGATGGAAACCTGTCATAGCAGAGTTGTCAATAAGAAGTGTCGTTGCAGTTAAAAAAAAGCGGCGGGAGTCACAATCAAATGCAGCAGCAGGCAGAAAGTTGAAGACGGACAAATACAAAACTGATTTTCGCAAGGCACGATCCTCAAACACAGAAATACTGCTAGACAAAGCAAAAGAGATAAATTTGTGCAGAGCAGTTTGAAACAACCGCAACATAATTAGATTCTTTTTCACATCCCAGAGTTATAAATCTGGTAAGAACAAGACTATGAGTCTACGGCCATGTTAGCGGCTCTGTGAGGTTGTACTGCTCTAAATGCTAACATGCTCACAAAGACAATGTTACCAGGCTGATATTTAGCAGGTATATCGTTTACCATGTTCACCATCCGTTCTGCATGTTAGCATACTAACATTTCCTAATTAGCACTGAACACAAACTACAGCTGAGGCTGGTGAGAATGTGATTAGTTTGGGAGGTATTAGGTCATGAACAAAAATGTTGGATAATGTTGAATTTAACCTGTTGGTGGCATTCGAAGAAAAGTCAGGGAATCACAAAAGTCAGTAGAATTAATCCTCTGGTGACCCTGAATATCTGTACAAATTGCATTGCAAACCAACCAATAGCTGTTGAGATATTTTTGTCTGGAGCAAAGTTGTGGACCGACTGGCATTTCCTATAGAGCCACATCACTAGCATGGCTGTAGTTGTTGTCATGTTAACATGTTGATGTTTCACAGTTCATGTTTACCATCCTAGTTAAGATTCTAACATCTCAGTTAACATGCTAAAACATTTTCTGTTATGCACATCAGCACTAAACACACAGTAATTATATGAAAGCTATTAGTTTTGCAGGTATTGGACAAATAAAAATTTTGACATGAAGCTAGTTGCTAGCCTGTGGAGAACATGAACGTCTGACTCTGTACCATATTTAATGACATTCCATCCAATAGTTGTTCGAGATATTTTGCTCAAATTAAATATGTGATCTTCGTGATGAGGATACCACCAGAGTCATTAGGATGCCTCCTCTGGGGACCTTGAATGTCAGTACAAAATGTTGTGCCAATCTGTCCAGTAGATGTTGACATGTTTCATTGTATAAGTGAAAACCTTGACCGGCTGGTGGTGCTAGATTAAAAGTTGAGGGATCAATCAAAGTCAGTAGTATTCAGACTCTGGGGACCATGTATGCACAAAATTTCATACCAATCCGTCCAATAGACATTTCACTCTGAACCAAGGTGGAACTAGAGCCATGCCACTAGCGTGGTTACCTGGGGAGACCTACTGTAGCCCACCATCCCACCAGCTCTTCAGTCCAATGGAAACATATAAAGCATAATCTTAGACGAACATATCCACAAGTCCACTAATAGATCTTCTTAGGAAGGAAAGAAAAATGAAAACATACTGTGCGCTGTTTACAATCAAAGATGCAGTTGCATTGATTGGGCCAATCAATCATTACATTTAGTCTTTTAGCAGACGCTTTTATCCAAAGCGACTTACATGGAACATTCATAAACCGAAGGCGTAGCTTCGGGAGCATTATGGGGTTCAGTATCTTGCTCAAGGATACTTCGACGCATGGCTGGGGGATCGAACCACCGACCTTCCGATTGGCAGGCGACCGTTCTGCCACCAAGCCACAGCCGCCCTCCAAGTTTCATCGAATCAGAAGTGGTAAATCTATAGAGCTTATTAGCTGTGTTGTCAGTCTGGAAACTTTTATGGCCACCTGCCAGCCAATCAGAAGTATTTTCCATTGCCACTAACAACAGTTTACAGTTTATATTGTTTATCTGCATTTAAGAGCCACCCAGTTGTGCACTATTTAACCCAAATTTTCAAAATACCTAACTGTAAATAGCAGTGTTGTCTGCATAAAACCTGCATGAAGCACATATCAATCAAGATTTACAACACACTGAGGAGAGACGCCTGCAGCACAAATGAATTGAACACATTGAGCTGTTAAAGAAAGACGGTGGCAGCCACTCTTACAATCTAATCTGACAGATGTACTACATAAAATTCAAACTTTAAACATCACCGGCCCATAAACCTGTCACATCTGCCAGTTATACAGCTATTCATCCAACACACAATTAGCCTGGACATCAAAAATCAATACCCTTCAGCTCAATTACCCTGTGAGTGACTGATGCTGAGACATGTATGAAGGCAATGAGAAAATCATGATGGAGTGACATTTGAACTCAATGTTGATATTGTCCTGTTTTGCCCTTTCTTTCAGCTGTTTCTTCTTCTTGTCTGTGTTAAAATGGAAATGTGCGCTGACAGCTTCTGAAGAGCCGACTAATTCCACATTGTTCTCTGCAAAAGTGCTTTAATTGATTCTTTTCTGCGAGTCTTTTGCAGATATTAGATGACATTCTTGCCTGCTCTACCAACCGAGACTAAAGGCTTCCCTTTATTAGCTGTATTTGTGAGGCAGAAACATTGTGAACAATACAATAATTTCACAAGGGGCATTATTAGGACCACTTATCAGCCTGTCAGGACCAGTCTTTTTTTCCAAATGAGGAGAAGGTCATCAGCTGGCATTTTACCTGTGCAAAGCTGAGATAGCAAAGAGGAAGATTCTTCCAACAAGAAAGTGGCTCTCAATTATTAAGCCAATTTCCTCCACTTATGAATTTTACTGTTTCAAAGCACTTAGTGGGGCTGTAAATCATTGCTAATGATGCTGCCGTCCTTCCTCCATAAAATACGGCTTAATCCAGCTTTAGTGTGCTATCATGAAGTTGTGAAAGAATAACCAATCATGACACATTGTTGGCAGTGGTAGAAAAATATAATTATATCATCATTAGTCATTTTTAGTAATGGTTTAACTGCAGTGACCGTGGCCAGTGTTTACCAGGAGCTGCGACAGGTGTGACAGTTGGTATTGATTCATCCGTAGAGCCGAGTGAATAGCCAATAGTCGATGGTGAAGCTTAGAAACACCCTCCAGACTGACTGCTGGGAAGCAGGTGGGCGTCAGCTGCCCTCATACATCACAGCACTAACAGCCTCTTCTGCAGACAGTGGGGGAAAAAAAGTGCTTCAGGCAAGAGCAGAAAAAAATGTCAATAGAAAAGAGACAAAAAGAGAGACAGAGAAAAACAGAAAGAGAGAAAGAGAGGGAACAGCGAGGCCTGAAAAACAGATCAAACTGGGGGGGGGGGGGGGGGGGGGGGATGAAAAAAAAAAAACCGGGGGGAAAAAAAAAAAAGGGGGAAGGGGGTGGGGGGGGGCACGAA
>CM022493.1:11274804-11331782 GCA_011952105.1 Coreoperca whiteheadi | reverse complement strand
AAAAAAAAAAAAGAAAAAAAAGAAGAAAGAGAAAAGAGAGAAAGGGGAGGGGTGGGCGAGAGGAAGATGTGGAGAGGGGGGGGGGGGGGGGGGGGGGGGGAGGTGATGTAAGAAGAAAAAGCCGGCTGTAACTAAAACAAAGGAGTCAGCTGCTGGAGTCGTGCACGAACAGCTGGTGCCAAAAACAGAGTTGAGGACAAAGTGGGTTCTGTTTGGGCTGGAGCCGGGCCAAAGCTGGGCCGGGTTAGCAGGCAGGGAGCACCGCCAATACCAGAAGAGGCCTAAGGGAAGATCATTATATAACCGAGAGGGGAAACCTCACAGGCACAACAGAGATGCTCTTGACTCCCTAATGACATGGCTCGGTTTAAACCTATGTCAAAAGCGAAGGCAGGGAGACGTTAAAAAGAAAGAAAGGCATCTATAAAAAGACATGGAAGAAGGAAAAGAGGAGAGTGGAGAATGCAGTCCATTGTTTATCCATTAACCACTGCAGCAGAAACCAAGCTGCCTGTACTTTTTCACTTTTCTCCCACTTTAGAACAAACCACATACTGATTCATATGAATACATAATTACACTATATGGAAATTATGCATCTTACAATACAGGTAACTGGGGTTGGATGGAAAATATTACAAAAAGCTATCCATTTTGATTCACTTTTTCCCATTTTATGCAACTTTTTTGCAGAGCAAAAGTTTAAAGAAATGTGGTTCTCATCTCCCCCTCTGCTTTCCCTCATAAAAAGAATATTTAGTTTTGCATAAAAAAGTGATAGGCCTAATTTTGTTTGTCACCCAAGAGTCTCACAAACATGTGATGTGAAATAATCAATCAGTGTGTCAGATCAAATAAAACAACACCAACACTATTATGGCCTTTTACAATTCAAGACAAGCAATGACTCACTTTGCTGAAAAGACAGAGAAAGCTACACATTTCTGAGTAGTATCAATCTTCTGATCTAACTCTCAGTAAGAGATCGTGAGAAATAATGAATTACAGAAATGCGTATTTACCAAAATTATACACATTTTTCTTTTAATTATTAGTTTCACTTTGTTGGAACCATTTAATAAGGCACACAGTAACTTTACAGCATCTAGTTTTGCCTCAGTGAACTCCATGTAAGTGTCAAGCTATGCTCTTTCCATTTTTTATCAGATATGTGCCAGCCAGCCCTCCGCAAATACAGCCCAGTGTGGAAACAGCGATTGTACAGAAGCAACTCACTTATCTTTGACTAATATCCTCTCTATGCATTTAAAATCAAAAGCCATTGTTCCCGGTCCTCTGAGGTTTAGGACAAGTTAAAGGCCCTAATGTGTGAAATTAGCACTTTTTTAAACGAAGACTGAACCTCTCTGTAAGCTCTTTCATTAGCATTTGAGGTGCTGAGCCTACAAGCTACAGAATTACATAAGAGAAGGTTTTAAGAGACACTGGCTCCTGTGTGTTTCCATGTTGTAAAAGTTGTATTTTAAAATTCTGACTGATGCATGAGTACTGTTTGCCCCTGGGCACAAACATCTAAACCCCCCACACCTCCCCCTACAACTGAAAGAGACACAAAACAACCACGTTGTTTGCACCTCTCTGATTGTGTCTTTGTCGTCGTTTTCCGTCTCTTTGAAGTCGTATTTTGTGTCTTTTATGGTTGTTCTGCGTCTCTGGGATAATTTTGCATTTCTTTGGTAGGCCTATTTTACTTTAGAAAGAAACAATGTTTAGCCATATAATTAACATTAAAATACAATATGAATACCAGGAATTTTGACTGCTCTTTCTTTGCCATAATTGTGAGACTAGCTTGGTAGCTTACGGTGCTTGTGGTGCCCAGCGTCGTCAGGTTTGAGAGGGCTGACTGGGTGTGCGCACGTAGGCGGGTCATGTGACTACTACAGCCACTCAATTTTTTTGTCTGTTTTTCAGAGCATTTTTAATTTTTTGTATTGGTATATAAAGAAACACATTGCCTACTCTAACTTTAACCCCGGGCCAGGGTAAAAATAGCCCTACGTAACTGTAACCCTGGGCTTAACCCTGTCTTCTTCAATGTCAACACCTTAAATGCAATTCCTTTAGCCTGAAATTTGATGACAGTTTTTCACCGTCAAATCTACGGAGACTTTTTACAGTGAAACTGGCAGTCGTTTGGAAGCGCGGCATGCTTCCAGTTACTGGACTCTTTGTGGTGGCCATTTTTTTCACCTGTTCTGATTTCGTGGTGTGTTGTTTTGACCAGTTCTGTTGAATCTTTCACAAGCTGCATCCCCGGACAGCTGCACGAGGCAGCTGCTGGTCTGTAGAAAGGGTGCAAACTCCCAACAGTCTGTGGATTCATGCTCACCCACTGATGGGATGGCAGCGGGGCGCTCGCCAGACATGCCTAGACTTGTTCCTAATTGTTCATTGGGGGGCTCAAATCCTGCTCATTCTCTTATCCATTCTCTTCTCGTATGTCGCTTCTCCACATATAGACGATTATCTTTGATAAGCTGACACGAGGTCACCAGTGATGTCATGTTGATATTAAGATAATAGAGATAATGTCAAGTGCATTTTAGAAGTTTGTAATGTCAAGTGCGTAGCCCGCAGCGAGGTGTTTTTGACCTCTTGCCAGCCGAACACCCACTGACACACATTAACAGCCCACATTTCCTCACAAGCATTAACAAACGTTGCACAAATAAGCTCTGACTGCTAAATACAGATTTACATGGTGTGCTAATCACACCCTTCATTGTTGGTTATGCTCCCTTTTATCTATTCTGTGGCTGATGAGCTGCTGGAGCATGCAGCGAAGTGTTAACATGATGAGCTCTGCAAAAAGGGGAGGCTTGTTAGTGAGGACAGATATTCCTGAGTCAGACTGGATTGGGAATATTGCAGCAAGTCAAACTGCATCACTGTAATCATCAGTCCCACCCTGACTGCTAATGGATTGCTTGGCAAAGCTAGCAGCATAAGAAACTTATTTTGTAGGTGTGATATTTATCATAGGAACAATTTTAAATGACAATTCATAAGTATATATTATTAAATATAGCTAGATTTTTGTCCCCCATGCTCCTCCTTTTTATGTATGTTTATTTTTAACATTAAAACGAGGGACTGATGTGTTTCCTCACTGCCTGGTGGCAGTAAACAGAAAATGGTGTTGAAGTAGGCGTTAGTCTTTTCTGTCAGCTAATATGGACATCTTAGATCGAATCAAACCTGAAACATATGCTGCTGTCTAATTCTCATCAGCACCTTTAAGGATTTCATTAGCATCCAAAGCAGCAATACTCAAAATGATGTCAGTGTCGCTCATACTCTTTACTTTTTTTTGATGCTGCAATAAAAGTCAGTTAATTGTGACAGCAGCAGACATAAAACACTCTAATGGAAACCGACTCTTCTGAAACAGCCTCACTTTGAATTTAAATCACCTGATGCCAGAATGAGAAATATGTTTTGGCATTTTCTTAAGTCATAAAAAACAACAAGTATATTAAACCAGGAGGGTACACATAGCTCATTGTAACATTATTACATGCTGCATTGGCTTTCACTTTGAATTATATATGAAACACAACAACAAAAACGTAAGTTTCAAACTTCAAAGTTGAATTTGAGGTTGCAGATAGCAGCTGCATAGACTCAAATCATCACAAAAAGTTCATTTGAGCAGGTTTATCAACATTGGTTTGACATCATACTAAAGCATGTAGCTGGACCTGTTATTTTGATGTAATTTAGGCGTCAATGTATGTCCATATTGGTCCTGGAAGTATTGCTGTTTATAGCCACTTTTCCTCTCCATCGCTTTACATTATTTGTAAGCACACTGTGGCTGAAGCACAAAGCAGACTTGATCACCTGATAATCTGGTTTTGAAGATTTGATTTGGACAAAAACATGATTTTGTGGTTGTGGAATTGAAGATGTCCGCTTTGGCTCAAAAGCTGAGGTTCAAAGTTCATTCTTGACCTTAGAAACATTAGTTGAGAAAAGATCCATCTTGTAGCTGTTCTGCAGCTTTCAGTCATATCACATGGCTTTCATCAGCAGATGTTTTCTGTCTTTACAATACGAAACAATACGAAATGAATATAGAATTGATTGACTCAAAAATTCAGGATTTTGACTGCAGATGGTCTTTCAGCAGGAGACCAAACAACCTGTCTTGCATTATTTTCTCAGAAAGCCGGAGCTTCTTTTGCATCATTTGCTTTTGCTACAAGCTCCTCACTTGCAGTCAACACCTCGAGTGAGCTGGGAGATCGAATAGGAAAAGGTTTCTGCTCCTCTCAGTCAGTGGACTCACTCAGTTTGACTACAATTCCTTCTTTGTTTTCTTTCTCTAATGGTTTCTTTATAATTTCTTCCTCTGTTCAAAGGGCATGCAGTACTTGACTGGCTGTAAATCTGTTTGGAGACTAATCTGCCACTACCTACCAGCTGCTCTCTTGGCACTTTCCAGGGCCAACATTCCCGTTGCCATGGAGATAACCAGTCATGCCAGTTACACATAAGGCCTGGCACTGCGCCGAGCAGGCCGAGTGTAATCAGCGTGTGCTCGTGTGTGTGCACGCCGAATGTGCCTGGATAATGTGCCTCTGTATTATTAGAAGTCAAACCGTGTGGTCTGTCAACCGCCAAAGAAAGAAAAGATTGTTGATTAACTGCCATTACCAGCTGTTTGTTAAGTGGTTAAGCAGTGTACAGTATTTCTTTTCATTTGTTTTTGTCTGTGCACAATGTGTACAAGAGTTGGCCAAAGTCAATTGAACGTTGCCTTTTGTCTGATTGTCTAATTGTAGAATACACAATCTGTGCAGCCCTTTATCCTGTCTGCGGGCACAGGACTGATGGGGGGAAATCAGGCCAAACTCACTCTCAAAATGAAGCTCTTACGTATATAGTCTTTACTAACAGAAACGTCACCTGTGGCATTTTGTGACATCCACTAGATAATTGAGCCAATGTATGCAGCTGCTGACTTACTGAGTAAATTCAAAGTTTTTTTTGTGCTGCACCTGGAAAAGTTAGTTATAGGAATTGATTGACATTTTGGAAAATACACCTTCATGCCAAGAGTTAGCTGTGAAGATTGGTACCAGCTTCATATTTGTAAGTTTTTTTGCGTTGCTTAGCATAAAGACAGGAAAAAGAGGAAAATCCCCCTACCAGTACCTCTAAAGCTCACTAATTAATATATCTCCAACACAGTATCACGGCAGTTCGTGAAATAGTCCCGAAAAATGTAAATAGATTCGTGTATGGACACAAATTTTCCATTTTTTCGTGACACTCAGCATGGCTTTCAAAGTAATTTATTTCAATTGGAAGTATCTTTCATGTCTACACCACATTTGTTTTCCTGTCAAGGCTTGCTTTATTTTTCTTTCTGGTGACGGTCGCAGTTTTATTAGGTTAGGCACTAAAACTACTTCGTTATGTTGAGTTCAATACACTACGTTCGTTCTTATTAAAATGGGCGGGAATTGGCAAACGTCATTTAGTCTTAGTTTACAAGTGGTAGGAAGTTTTGGTTTCCCAAAATGTCGAACGATTCCTTTAAAATCTCTGAAAACTGAAAAGAGCGTGCTGTTGAAACACCATGATCAAGTTGGTCACGAGTGACTTTAAGCCAGACAGATTTTCATGTGCTGTAGCTACCATTGGGGACACTGAGATTACGTCCTCAGTATTGTGGGGGTTATGTGGGTTTTTGCAACCTTTGCAACTGTGAGGAACTTTCAACTTTGGTGGACATCAAGTGTGGAAATAGTCTGCCAGGATAATGATTGGTGGCTGCTTTTATTTAGAGCTTTTGGCTTTGGCTCTAGTATCTTATATTCTCTGGATGGCCTCATATAACTGTGTATTTATTCATCCATTTATTTATTGTGTGTGGTTGAAAAACAGTAGTTTCAGACACCATGGTATATAATTAAAATTAGATTAAAAGTGTGATTAATGTGTCTGGAAATGATCGAACAGTATAGCCGTAAACCTTGTTGTCATTTTTCAGACAAAATCAGACAAAACAAAACAAATTCTTATCCAAAAAATAAAGCAACATTTAGGACCCAGAATCTCAAAAATCCTGGGTACAACCCTGGTGAAGGATCACAAAAAGGGATATTATTGTAAATATTTGTCTAGAAGTGAATGTAAGTCAATATTTAATGTTAGAAAAATGTTTTAATATGATTAGAGGATTGTGGTCTACTGGTGTGCAATATTTATGTAGCATATGATTACTGTAGATAAAAGCTTTTACTTTATGATCACATGTTGGAGATTGCTTCTTGACTGACTTTATACCCGCTGAATGAGTTGTTGCAGCTATGGGGATGAGGATTTTAAAATTAAATGCATTTTGTGTTGGGGTTTTTTACCGCCAAGTTCGTTGTTTTGAGTTACTTTGATGTATTAGAGGTGTGAAGCTTCAGAACATTTAACGAGTCAAATAGGCACACACACACACACACAGGACATGCTGGGCCAAAAAATAGACAAAACCAGAGAAAAAGCTATTATTGTCCAGCACACACACACACACACACACACACACACCTAACCTGCGCACCACTCTTTTTTGATTTTGCCATCTTTTTTCTAAGTATGCATGAGGCCTTTCACTGAAGACGTCTTGCGACATGTGCAGGGAGGAAACAGCTGTGGTTTGGTTTGCCATGGAAACCAGGTGAGCGCATGTGCCCTGTCTGTGTGTGCTCTGTCGGTGACATCACACATTCCATGACGTCTACGTGGCAACAGTGAAAGGCAGAGAGGTGTGAGGGGGCGAACTCAGACACCGCAGTGCTCTGTGTTGTGTTTTGAGTTAAATTGATCGTCTTGAAGCCTGTGAGGGAAAACATATAAAGGGAAAACCCTGCTGTTCCTAATATCATCTATGTGCTCCTCACTGTCTGACAATATTAGACATACAGTATAATCCTGTATTTGCTTGTTTAAGTGCTGTCACAATCATATTTAGTGAAATATTAAAATTCAGGCAGCTGCACCAATACATCAAATGCAATATTCTACATGTCTTGTGCATCATACATTTTTCTGTGATTCAAGAGTTAAGGAGTCTAGTCAGAATTTTGGAGATGGCCTAGTGGTTAAGATGTATACAATATAACTGCAATGTCCCTTGTTAGATTCAAGCTGCGGACCTTTGTTGCGTGTTAAACCCCTGTCTCTTTTCCCATGTTTCCTGGGAATCGCCCCCAAAAAAGTATGATGTTGCTGTCCTCTTACTGGTTCTGAACACTCTGACTAAAAACGGGGGAGCATGATCACACACTTATACATAAAGAGCACGCACTGATCTGTTTTTTGATTTGCAGTGAAGAAATTGGTAACCATGGTCTGTTAGGATAATGAACAGTGACTACTTCTTTTTTGAAAATTTAGGCCTCAGCTCCAGCGCTTTAGGTTATATCCTGTTCTGTATATGGCTTAAAACTTACTCACATTTATGCATGTGAACAGAATCGCGCCCAAGCTGTCATATGATGTTTGCAAAGACATAACTGATGATGGTCTGATTCAGTGGATGACCAATTGAATAAGTTTTCAAAACTGAAATGCCAGTGAGCTAGTACAAAGAAAGGAGCTCCCTGCTTTAGCTGATTGCAGAAATAAAATGATCTCCAGGTTAGGGTGCAAAAAAAGCAATATTTAGATTAAGTGCTGCTTGAAGGGGAAAAAATGTAAGCAAAACTATTCCTCCCTGTTAACCTTCTCCTCAGGATGTGTCACCTATCTGCATGTGACTCATAAAAAAAAACACTTTCTCCTTATCGATTGTCTTGAACTATATGATTCATATGTGTGTGGCTCCTACATGAATGTACTGTTTTGAGATGTTAATTGGGCTTGTGTTGATTGGATTTAATCAGCAGTTTGATCATTACCGTCACATTATCTGTATCATCTTTGCTGGTAGTGAGCTTGATACCATCTATTAAACTTTAGCATCAGTGTAAAGTAACCATTAGTCCTGTTACATCTGGTAATGAGAGGATGAGTAAGTTAATTTGAATTTTCCCTTGCCTTATCTCACTTTAAAAACATTAGCACTTTTGAAAATGAATAAACCGTTCACATTAATATGACATTTTAGGAAAAAAAGCCAATTTAGGATGATTCATTCAGGATTCTTTTAAGCCTTTAAACCCCTCAGCCACTCCTTTATCACCTAGCTCCATTTTGTTTAGCTGCAAACAGTAGAATGTTGGAAGCAGCCTGAAAAAGACTCAATTCCCACTAATTAACTGGCACTCAAACATGGATTTCCAGTTTCCTGGTCTACAGATGTGATTGTACTTAGATTGAAGACACCCCTTCCAGACACTGGCTAGGCTATTACAGACTGCTATTCAGGTTCTGTTCTAACTCTCAGCAGGTATCACCAAGGATGCTACAAAACAGCAATATTTCCTGCAATGAGCTGATGAATCAGTGGTCAATAAAGCCTAAATAAGGCTTTGGTGCTCTAATCTCACTACAGTACCACTTAAAAAGAGATGAGAAAATTGGAGATAAGGAAGCCGTATCAGGTGGTAGGATATGCTGCTATGAGGCACTCTGAAAAAAGAAACAGAGATGATTCGGTAAATTAGAGCTAAAACAACAGCAACATTACATACGCCATATTTTATATATGGCTCTGCAAATGTGCAAAGTCTGCCAAGTGTCCAAGAGGGTAATTGAATGAATCTGTGATTAAATGAGCGAAGCATGAGTTTCGTCACAGTCCTCTAAATTAATCCTTGCACCCTGATTTGAATGCATTCAAATGCCCATTATCATCAGAAAGACGAGTAGAACATGCATGGAAATGATTGCCGGTGACTTGCCAACACCAGCCCTACTCTTTAGTCTGTATTAATCCCCAGCTCCTGGCCTCGGGCCATGGCGGGAATGTGTACTGGGGGACGGCCGCGTGCCCTCTCTCAGCTGCCTCCTACTCTTACCCCCCAGCCGCAGGCTCGCTCCAACCCCTCAGCCCTGCCTGTGCGGTCCAGCCAATCTTTTCTTCTGGTTCTCTCATGCCCCCTAAAGCATAAAACGTAGAATCAGCCTGTACTGGTCAGTTCAGTTCTCTGACTGATTTCCTGAGGCATTTCTGAATAAAGCAGGTGGAAAATGCAACGTTCAGCTTCATATGAATACTTTCCTAATGCATTAAGTATGCTATATGATGAACTTTACATTACAATAAATAGTTTTGACTGTAATCTTCCTCATTGTAACATGAAGATGATGGAAGAGGGAGAAATAGCACTTGGCAATCAAATATTCCCATGTCGTTGGTTTACTGGCGTGCTTCTTTGAACCTTCTTGATTCACATGCATTCCTCTCCCAATAGGAGCTGTCACTTTGTGTGGACATTGTCCCTTCAGTGTGTGTGTGGCTATAGGGAGCGTCTGATGTCCACTCCGGGCCACTTGTCTATGATGTGAATAGGAAGACAATGAGACCCCCAGTGGCTCCCTCTCTCCATGACCCGCCTGGGGTCTGATTTGCCTTGGCAAGGGGGAAAGAGGCCCAAAACAAAGCTGAAGGAGTCTCCAGTGGAGGGGTGCAGAGGTCAGCCCCAGTGCCCAACTAACAGGCCCGTCCTCTAGTTTGGGCTCCTAAATGGGGAAGGGACACAGAGGCGTAGAGACAATGGGATAAAAGGGACCTCCAAAACCATTAAATTCTGAGGAAGTGATGGCCGTGAATGATGACAGAGACTGAATAGAGACTCTTGAGGTGGGAGGTACGCTCCATTAATGACCATGGATGCTCCATTATGGCAGCCCTGGGAGGTGGTGATGAGGTAGTACATTTTCTCCCATTAGGCCTCTCTTCTCCGAACGAGGAGACACCTCCAGATTGATGCAGGAATCGTGGCCGGGCCTGTATAGACCCCCGTTGTGAACCTCAGGGACAACGTGACAACGCCCGGGCCCCTTTAGAGGTAGGACGAGTCAAATTACTGTTTGCGTAACGTCAAGCCTTTCATAGCTCCCCTAAAGGACACTTTGATTGATGGACTTTCCCTTTTACATTGAGTGTACAAGAGGATGTGGTCATACAGTTCATGGCTTCACAGTCATGTGAAGATAATGGATACGCTTCTGATTGGTATTAGCAATTCAACTTTGTCTAACTTTTCGAAAGGCTAAAAGAGATCAGTGATGTTAATGATGATTCATTCATTACTCTCTGTCAATGTTAATATGAAGGACGACCTGTAGAACTACATGCACATTATAAGTCAGCGAATTGTTGGACACAATATCTGTAACATACCTCCGTAAATGAAACCTAATCCCTATTGAAGCAGATTTATTTAGGTGTCTTACTTTAAGATTATGTCACCAACATATGTTGCTCATTTATCCTTGGCATTAAGTGTACTTAAAATTCACCAGCTCTCTCAGGGTTGTATGTTCAATCCTTCTTATAAGGACATATTTTTTTAGTTCTGACATGGAATTGCTAGCCTTAAACATACCCATATGTTTTTGATAGATGCACTATCTTTAGTGAAAATCAGGATCTAAACTCCAGTGATGACATGTTATGATCTTTTGCATAACGATAAGATAACAGGGTCCTTTGTATGTCTGAGTAATGTTCAAGTGTATACATTTTCATTAAGCAATGGAAAGGTTTTTTCCAGTCCTCCCTCTCCTTCGCTGTGATTTGAAAATTAATTTTCCTCGTGAAAAACTTCACCTCCCTCATCCTTTACTTGGACCTGATCCTGCAGCTGTGATGTCAAAAATAAAACCTTTTCCTGCCTGGCTCTTTTCTTTCCCCACTCCCAGACACTTGACTGTTCTACATGAACACCCTGGGAACACTGGGAATATTTTGTTGCAGTGAGCTGAAATCCAAAGTTTTGAAAATCCCAATTTTAATGGTTTTAATGTTTTTAAATTGTTTTCAAGATGTCTGTGAATTGAAGACCCTCCTGTGCTGCTGCTACTGCTAACCAATTTGCTCCATGTGCTGGTATGGTAGTCTGTGAATCTAAATCTAGATCAAATGTATTCTGTGACTACATGTGTTGTACAGTAAATACCTGTAATGAGTAAGAGTGTCAGTTAAATGGCACAATTCAAACGTAAATTATTCAGGTTTTAAAAAATCACTTCACTAGAGCGAGGATAATTATATGCACATTGCAGGTAGGTGCAATGTTGTTGGAAAAACATCTCAAAATGATTTACAATTCAAGTACTACACAATGAAGACTAAATTAAATTAGATTAACGTCATTTGTGTGAGTTATGATAGCATAAATACTATAATGTTTCACCCTGGAAGGGTTGGATGGTTAGCCACTCTTATATATATATATACTGGGATGAAATAAATAAATATAATAAATAAATTAGTGGTTTAGAGTCAGTGTGCAGGTAACTCTTTTTACTAAAATCCCATCAAGGTATCCTCAAGAGACTAACACTGGTCTTGTATTTCTTTAAAGTAATAGTTTGACATTTTAGGAAATATAGTAATTCGCTCTCTTGCTGAGAGTCAGACGAGAAGATTGATACCCCTGTCATGAATGTATGATAAGGCTACAGGCCAGGAGACGGTTAGCTTAGCTTAGCATAAAGACTGGAAACAGCTTGCCTAGCTTTGCTGGACTATTTTTTAGTGTTTTCCTGGTTGCTTAGAAACCTAACAACGAGACGACAAGAAGTTTGTTTTTTGTACAGATTTAACAAACAAGATATAATGTGTTAATTTGTGAACTTTAGATGTGCTGGTAGGTAGACTACCTAAGCTAACCATCTGCTGGCTGTAGTTTATTGATATGAGAGTGGTAGGCTATAGATCTTCTCATCTAACTCTAAGAAAGTGAATAAGCGTATATTCCAAAATGTCAAACCATTCCTTTATTCCTTCAGTCCTTTTTAACATTCAAATCAATCATAACATTGACAAACAGCCTCTGATTTCTTAACGGGCATTTGTGTTCACAGCCAGTGGGTTTTTCCATCATTTGACTGTCAAGGAACCAGACTCCATGTTTTTTACTGCATAAAGTCTGTGTATGTTATCTGTAGATTCAGATGTAATTCCAGATCCATGTTATAAAGCAGAAGCACGTCTAGACTGTAATTATGTAGCCACAAATAGCTTGATTTAAGCAAGGCAGCCACATGTTTTACAGTAAGAGTCCTTAAAAGCAACACTTCACAGCTGGCTGTGACTGCTCAACAGTACTGTCAGGAGGGTTTGACTTTTTTTTCCCATGCAGAAAAATGCAGTAGTCCAGCCAAAAATAGGCATTCCACACTGTGAGGAATAGCTTGCAGGATGATATTGTATAGCAGTTCTCCAGAGCCGCACGTGGCTCAAATCTTGGGTGGCAAACTTTGAGCAGAGATAAGGAATTCAGCCACTAGCGCAACACATTTAGTGCATATGCATGGATCAGGGTCAACAAAACAAACAACCAAGCACAAGCGTCATACGTGTCCAAGCCACTTCTACACACTCCTCTAGTACTCTGTGTGGTGGCACTTTCAAGAGAAAGAGCACTACAGACTGAAGTGCACTTGCGCCATCTTTGAGGTTAAGTGCTTCACATGTTGTTGCCTTTTCTGCACAGAAATGAGGAGATGCTATGATGCCAGAGAAGTTCTATATTTAGCCTGGGTTAACAAGAATATAGACCAATGGCTTTATCTTCCCGATGTGGTTCAAAATGTAGCAGAGACAGAGGAAGGCGTGGTGCATCCATTGACATGAGGATTTATCTGATCAAAGCAAGTGCACTAAACCTTTCACCAAGGGAGCGCTCGCTATCTGCAGATGGAGATCCCTGCTGCTGACAGAGTTAAAAAGACTGCAGTGGGAGTAACAAGGGGGATCGCCTGGACTCTTAACTAGCAGTAAGCATGCTAATATGCTATAGTTAATATGCTAATCACAATTCCTGCATAGACGCAGGGATTTAGCCCGGGCAATGAGCAATTTAACAAGGGTCAGGTTTCACCTTTGGGATTGGCATGAATCATAAATATAGCTTAGGTTAAAGCCATGTTGATTGACATGATCTGTGAAGTAAATCTGTTCAGATACAAGAGATTTACAATCTGATAATACATTGTGTTTTTGTTTTTGCAATATATTGGAAAGAATGAATTGCAGAAAAACAAGACGTGACTTAAACTATTGGGTAAAATACAGACTTAGTGGTACATTGATCAATTTAATAAAGTACCTTTTTCTTTAAATGCAACATGCTACACAAACAAACAGACCTCTTTAGGAAATGTCTGTATTTTGATTGCACAGTACTTGTTATAACTCAACCACAGTGCTTGCTTCTTGTTTAAGGGTCTTTGTTTGTTAATTAAATTGGGAATTTGCTTTTTTGTCCAGTGCACTGCAGCATAAATAATTTAATTTTCCATCCGTAATAACCCCCGCCCCCCGCCCATGACTGGTGTCATGGCCCTAGAACGGCTGAACTAGGCTTGCTTTTGATTCGACTGTAATTAAAGTGGACTGATGGACAATTAGTTTGGTCTAATTTATAGGACGGCACCGGTCTTATTTTCACCTTTGTACCGCAGGGCTTGACACTGGTCTGACCTGCTCGGGTGAATCGACAGACAGGCAGGGTGGAGAGGTCATCCATACTTTAGGCCTTTGATTTCTCAAAGACGTGTTTGCAGTGTTTTGACAGATGGGCCATCATCAGTTTTGTTGTCACTTAATGTAGCATCAGTGACACAGGTGAGGTTGCCAAAAACAACATTTTTTAAAAACAGCTTATTGTAAGGTAATGAAAACACAGCAATTCTTATTTTCAGGTGATTATACACTAATGAAAACATACTTATAAATATTAAATTCCATTTCTGCAAATAGCTCCCCTGAAATATTACACACTGGACCATTAAGATTCAAAAAGCCTCATGTGTCACATGACTTCAAGGTGTACAATTGAAGTTAAATGCCAAGTGACACCTTTTTGTTAGCAATGAAAATGCCCTCACTAATAAAAGCATGTCAGCTCATCTCTTCCTAAATGTCTCAGGTCCGGAATTAAAGGAGAGACTCCATTACTTGAAACTCATTGTTCAATTTTTAACTAATTTAATTTATCATTTAAGACGTACATATAGAGAGACAAAGCGCAGCACAGGTATTTTACTTGGTTTTGTCCATAATCATAAATCTCACAAAAGTTCTAGTTGTAATCTCTGCTGTCTAAAAACTACATCATTCGCCTCTCTCTGTCCTGCTCTACCAACATGCTTGAGCTAGATGCGACCCCTCGAATAGCTCATGGACTTACTTTTTTGTTGAGCATTTATGCCTACAATATACAGCTATAAATGTTATTTAAATATTCATATTCTTAAATTAAGCGTACTATGCTCATTAGATTCTGTTTCAGGATGTTTTCTTATGACCTCCTTAAAGGAAATCATCTCAATTGTCTTAAAACTCTTTGTATTGCCACCCATGCCATAAAATATCTATTCAAAAAGTTTTCAGTCTATTGAATATATAAATTAATGTATGCATGCACATGTCATCAGATGTTGAGTGTTTACGGTCAGAGCACACAAACACAAAGCAAGTCGCCTAGAAAAAAATTAGCATTGAACAGCAATTGAGGTAATCAGCTTCCCCTTGACGCAAATTGTTGTAGGCACTCATTTAAAACTCTTTTGAGGAAGACACTTTCAATTAAAAACGACCCTGAGGATGTTTTCGGCAGCGGGAGTGCAAGAATTATCTTGTTGAATCTTAAAATTGGATCTAAGAGTTTAATATAACTGTTAATTATAAAAATAATGACATTGAAATTTACATCAAGGGGACAGCAGTATATTTTATCAGCTGTTCTTGGACATCAGAAATGTAGCCTATCAATAAACATTGTAATTGTCATGGCAACCAGCTGAATCGCTCACAGTTTGGATTGTACCCTAAATCCCTGGCCAGACTCAGGAGGTTCCTGGTTCTATATTTAGGTTTGTTGTTGAAAGTTGCCCCACACAAACTCCTGAAACAAGACTTACTAACAAAGTCAAAGCCTGTAAAATTGAAATTCACATGATGAGACAACATGAGCCGTATCGGCTATAGGACCAGCCTCATAGTTACCAGCATCCTGACAGAATGACAACATGTTGTTCCAGGGAGAACCTAGCATAGCAACTGCACAAGAAGAAAATCTGACACGAGCTGTGAAATCCTGACATATGACGAAATTATTCACATCTTGTGTGCCTTTCTTTTCTGAGTTATATTGTATTCTGGGAAAATGTTCAGAGACTTATCTGGACAACAGCGGCAACAACAGCTACTCTTTATATTTATTTTTTGAAGATTAGCTCCAGGGTTACGTGTACCAGCACAGGAAAGATTTCTTTGAAATTAAAAAGAATGAAGGAACACACTTATATGGCCTTGATTTACGTGTAGTCAGCAGCTCTCAAGGGCACAGTGATGTAACAGGATGGAGATTAACCTGATCCTGCAGGCAATGAAAACATACAGCCAACACAAACACAGACAGATACCTAAAACAACAGATCAAGACAGCTAAAAACATTAAAATTAGTATTTTTTAGACCAAAGGATCACTGAAGTTGCAGTAAACGATACATCTTTGGTAAAAAATAAATTAAGACAGGAATCTGACTTTTGGGCATCTGTTCTAACATATAAGAAAAATTGTGCAACAAAAAGGTATAGTTCTTTGAGGCTACACATAAAATTGTCACAGACAGTTTGTTATTCCAAATAACTAAATGAGGCAGAAGCTAAATTCAATAATAATGGCGAAAAAACCTGGCAAAACTCTTGCTAATAGCAGCTAGCTAAGCTGAGTTACAGTAACTGCCATCTCATATCTCATATATTTGAACATATTAAATTTTACATTATTTCATCAGTGATTGAAATATAGTTTACTGTGTATAATAATATTTGACACAGACAGACAGACAGATAGCTAGCATAATAGATGCATTTTTACCCATATTATATAGACCATAAATAATCAAAACATACCAAAACAAATTGTTCAAATTGATAGGAAAGGTGAAATAACACGTTTGTGATAACTGTTTTCCCCTAAAGATTGTCCAAAGAGTGCAGTATCTGCATTTTTTTTGGTCTTATGGAGATTGTAACAGCACTTATCTATGATCTTAATCAGCCTAAACAGGCATAAAATCAAGGCATTACAACCTTTCTAACTGTTACATAGTTTGTCGACCAGGCCTTTCAATTTTATTGCTCCTGTAGTTACGGATCGCTGCCTTTGTAGAATATTCTTCCATCCGACCCTCTATAGTTTTGGATGTGGTCCTTGCGTGTTCAGTTTAAACAGCAGGGCTTAGATCCTATGTGAGTTCTGAGAAGCAGCTAGTGTGTGCAGACTGACAGCTGATTGCACTATGGTTTAATCTTGTTAGGGATTTTCAAAAGTGCTGCGTCCAGTCAGATCTGGAGATAGAAGCGCCGTGCAGCCTTTGTGTGCAAAATTTCAACGCTCCCAAAAAAGGGGACAAAGGGCCTCCCTGGTGATGTCATTCTGCTGTCAGCAAGCAGGCCCTCGCTGCAGGAGAGGGGCCCAGGACAGGACATACTGTGACCATCACTCCCCCACCACCTTCCATCGGGGCCTGACCCCGAACACCTCTGAACCAACGTATCAACCTCTGGGGTGAAGTTCAAGGCCGAAATCCGAATTGGACAAACATTAATTCAAAATATTTCTGACCTTACATAGCCTAAACCTGTCCACAAAAACTCAAATCCCTACAATTGATGCATATGTCACGTTTCTTGCTATGCGTGTCACTACAGCAAACTTTCAGTCATATTCAATTACCATCAGTGCCATAAAAGTGCAGCTGCCCTTATTTATCAGGGCAGTGTCTTATCTACACACAACTGACTGTCCATCCACCTGTGACACATGCTGCAGGAGACTTGTGTTCTGTAATAATACCTACATCAACATATGGGTCATCGTTTTCCATATTTGGCTTTCCATTGATTCAGTAATATTATTACAATACAGCTTTCGATTTCCAAACAATAGCTTATTATTCACTGTTATTAAAGTCTTTAATGTGTTTTAAGAGATGGACATACCTAACATACACAAATTGAGTTTTGGCCCCTTGGCACTTTTGTGTCTTTTATAACTTGCAATGTCAGTTGTGCATGAAATTGTTGAGCCAGCTTCCTAAATCTCAGTTCTCTCTTTGTGTGAGAGTGTGTGTGTGTGTGTGTGTGAACACAGACAAATGTGTCCTAACTTAGCAAACTACACTCAACTGTATGTCGCTGACTTCTCCACATTTTTAGAGAGTGAATCTGGAGATGGTCTGTTGGTTTATGTTACAGTACATCACACACTCACACTGACAAATATACAGGGATAATCTTGTGCCACATACAAGCAGACATCTTACACCTGGTTTCAGATATACAGTAGCAAACGCATCCAAGTGTTTCTGGGTATTTATGGGCATGAGTCATTTATGATCATCAGAAATGCCATCCTCTGGGGATGGGTTAGCTCACTCGGTAGAGCGCACCCCACGGTGGCCCGGGTTCAACTCCATCCCATCTCCATTGCATGTCATCCCCCTCTCTCTCCCACATTTCCTGTCTCTCTTCAGCTCTCACTGTCAAATAAAGGTGGAAAAAGCCCAAAAATATACTTTAAAAAAGAAATGCCATCCCCTTGCTCTCATACACACCATCAGCCACACATACTACTCAAAAAATGTCAGGCACCGTGTCCAGTTTAAGTCCGAGCCTTTCCTCACTAGTGTAAATCAGTCGCGTGGCCAGCTACAACAGCAGGTCCCACCAAGCGGTAAAAAACAAACGTCCCTTGGGGCCACAGGGCTTGAGTTGTGATTTGACCCTGGTATGTTCAGACCACAGGCAGGCCAGACTATATAGCTCACCAGCGTATGGAGAAGCTTTAGCTCGCTTTGCAGGGTGCCAGACTGTGTTTGTTGAGTTTGTATAGCCAGGAGGGTATTGTAAACACAACAAGCAAGAAACAACAATAATATAGACAAAAAGACGTAAAAACAATCAATGAGATATCTAAAAAATAAAGATAAAACAGTCAAATAATCATGTGCACCAAACAAAGATTTAAAAAAAATGTTTTAGATAGATTAAAAATGGAAACATGAGCAGTATTGGGCATCATATCAGACAAGAAAGTGATTCTATGAAAATGTGTTTTATAGCTTGATTTAAAAACAGAGACAGTGCCAAGACTGAATATTAAATAGAGGATTGCTAGTACACTTTCACCTTAAAGAGAAATGGTAGTATCCATGCTTTTAATTAAGTAAAAGTACAATAAAATATATACATATATATGCAGCAAACAAATGAATAAATCTGCCCACATGTCATCAGGGTTTTCTGAAATGCTTTGTTCAGACACATGGTTAACCAGGAAGGAAATCTGGCCAGATGATGATACTTCAGAGCCGAGCCATCCTGCTCATGGAAACCTCCTCTGCTTGAGCTCACAGAAAGCTAAAAGGCTACATGCGGCTGCCGTGACGTGGGCGAACAGACAGACGCTTTGACCACCTGTAACGGAGCGTTGGCAGATGACTTCACGGCAGCTCTCGGAGGAATCCATGTGAAATCCATTGACGGGAAGAAAAAGGCTGGCCTGGCTCACCCGTCCTGAAACTAAGAAGTAAGAAAAGAGGGTGTCAAAGCCTCGAATTCTGATCATTACTGAAGCAGCAGCGAGGAAGCATCGTCTGGAGGTGTAAATGTGCAATTTACTCCCTTATAAAACTGTTTTCCATAAGGATTAGCATGTTTTTTATTTTAATGGAAAACGATGATCTCTTTGGGCATCTGGACTGAATGATGATACAGCAGTTCAACTCAAGGCCTTTATTGACTGCACAGTGACTGATGTATTGAGACAAGCATAACGCAGAGGCTTCTGTTTGCAATAAGTGCCTTTCACTTATATGAGAAACAAGGGGCTTTTGAAGTGGAAAAAACACCACCTCTGCAACGTGTTCATTAAAAAAGTAATTATACTTTTCCCCTGAAAGTTCATCATCCGGGTACTGAGTCACAGCAATTTTAAGCAGGACCCCTGCACTGCACGTTTACCCTCTACAAAGAGCTTCAATAAGGACAAAGCACACATTTCCCATAAATACCTGAATTTAGCCAGTTAATGATGCCTGCACAAATGGCTCCCAACCAAACTAAATAGCCTCGATTGCTGGTTAATTTATTGGAGACAAGCGCCATACTGAGATCAAACAAGTAGCTCTCGCTTGTAGCACCTTCACTGCAATGAATTTGCTGACCCCACAACCTTCTGCATATTTCTATAAGGGGCATGAGAGGCCGGAAAAGAGTAGCCCTGAGGAAAAAAAGGGGGTTAGCTCACATGCGGTTTGGGTTTGTATGATGTTTGTGTAGCCCAATAAATCAGCTAGTTAGGACATTTTCTCTACACACACACACACACACACACACGGTAGCTGAGAAAAAAGTAGCGAGGAAGCCAGATATCCTGGGCAAGAAGTAGCTGCAGGGAAATAAACACACACATTTAAGTACACATAACTTTCACATGCATGGATGTCATGTCTGTCCTTGGTAAACATGTTGCACTCCAAGAATGCAATCCTGAAATATTTCTACCTGAGATAAAATAAAATATTGCATGCCTGCACGTGCACACATCCTGCACAGCTTTTTTTTTTACTGGGACTATCGCTCAGTCAAGGTGAGGCTTGAGTTTCATTACGAGACAGCTTTAATGATCAGGTTAAGGGCTTGGAATTCCCACAACTTGAACATATGAGGAGGATTTCCTTTGGCTCTTTTGTTCCTGACATGAAACGGCACATTGTTAACCATGGCCTGAAGGCAGAGTGGCCAGAGTGCACGACAATAGGTTAGGATCAATGACTCCAACGTGTGCAGTAGTTTTTGTTTTTGTTTTTTTTACAATTCAATGTTGGTCCAGCATACCAACATTTGGAAAAATATTAGCTCATGGTATGCTTTGTCCTAATATGGAGTATCAGACACTGCTACTCAGCACAGGTTTGGAGTATACTGACTAACCATGTAGATCATAACCACCTGAGTGATGGGTGTTTTTGTCAATATATTACTTGTTCTGCTCTGTAGCGTTTACTTACAATACTCAACAAAGATCTCCGTTTGGTCAAAACTTTCCTCTTGGGAGCAATCAGTACAGTGTGCAAACCTTTTGTTTGACCTCTGCCTGGTTTATAAAGGAAAACATAGTCTGTGGCCTCCATTCTTTTCCCAGTGTCAATAAAGACAAACCATCACGATGACTGGCCTCTCGATGGTTAAAAAACCCCACTAAAAGCTTCCTTCTATATAACAATGGCTGCGTGTTTGTCTGTAGTTATTTGATGTGTGTGAATGTGTCAGGGTCACAGTCAGGAGGTCTGCACCCCACTACCGATGGACCCCATTGTTCAATGAAGACCCCCCTCTGTGTTATTGAGACATGCTAGTCATCTCCATTATGAAGTGTAATTAGGTTGTTGTGCTTATTAACTCCTATTATCAGAGGAGCCCTGAGATGTCTACATGCGGCTGGTGGTACGGGCTGGATTCGCAGATGGCTATAAATTTATGTGGCATCTTGTTATCAGACTGGCAGGAAGGAACAGACAAAAGCACATTTTCTATAAATTTATAAGCAATTTCTTCCTCCTTAAAGGAGCATGGTTTTGCCCATGAACTACAAAAACATTCAGTGGTTATATTATCACCACCAGCACCACACCACTTGGTGTTCCATCACATTTGATATAAAGTGTCTATTTTTGTCAAATTAACATTATTGTTCCTTGGTAATGAAACTGAGAAGTTGTTATTTCTCCATCATGGTCCATTCAAGGACAATTCTGCCAAACAGCTCTGCATTCATGAAGATAAGAAAATAATTAACAAGGATTAATATGAGAATAATGTGGATTTTGTAGTTTAAAAGAGGTTTCTCTTTGGCAGTCATCTCTGAAATATCAGAGTTTCGTACCACCATAGTGTCTCCTATACGCTTGGAACGGGAGGGTGATTCGAGCGGTATTCAGATAGCTGCAAACTCCAATTTCAACGGTAGATGCCACTAAATCCTATATTTTCTAACTGTTCTTATATCTGTCAGTAAACTTCGTGTAAAGTATGAAATCAATCTAAAAACATATGGTATACTTTCATGTTAATGTTGAGTACAGGCAATCTGTAGTTAATGGGCTAAAACGTAGAAAGCCATCAGTTTGATTGTTAAAATGAGTCACACGTTTCACAGGCATTTGTGCTCTCAGCGTAAATTTAGACAATCAAGTAAAGCAGAAAATAACTCATTTAGATTCATTTATTATTGGAGTGAATTACAGAGGTTCATGGCGTAGCAATAATGTGGAGAGATGCTGTTGAGCTTGTAACAAGTATTCCGCTACATTAGACTAATAATAGGAGCCATTCACTTCCTGCTGGGATAATTGGCCAAAGTACTAAAAGTCTTCCTGGTGTCACCGGTCTGTACTCTGGTGGTCCAAACATCCGAACATCTGGCCAACTTCCACTGAGTTCAGATTTAGTTTCTTTATGGTCCTCCATCCAATTAAAGGGAAACATTAAGAAAAATAGAAGAAGAGAAGGTTATGGATCAAGTCGTGTCTGTCTTAGGTGCTTCTGGTTCTTTATCCATTTGCTTGAAATAAAAAAAAACTGATGGTACACACTTTCAAACCGTTAAAGGTGATTGATGCACCACTGGTCCAATTTTGACAAACAGTTATCACAGTGATCAGGACAAAACACTGTCAAGACAACAAAAACATCTATAACACACAAGAGAATTGGAAACAAGATTGCAAAAAGGACTGTGAAAAAATAATGCTGAGAGAAGAGGTCAAACGTTAACATTTTTAACGTTACAACAGAAAAAGATTTTAGGATGAAGGCTAACCTGTGTGTTTGGCAAACACAACGCTATCTCAGGTGGTGAGTTTGGCGCTGGGGGTTGGGGTTGCTGGAATGTTAACTTCCCTAAATCCAATAAAGAGCAGGACAGAGCTGCTATAACGTTGCACTAATGCTGCCCAAGAATCAGTCTTATAACCGGTTCAGCATGTGGGGAAATCCAAAGCTTGACGATTGCTAAGCCATGATTGGGCGATTGCTGTTTGGTACAGGGGTTTAAACAATTCTCATAACTTCAGAAAAAGTAGGATGCAAAAGATGAACAGATAAACAGGTAAAACAAAAGTACAACAAGCTCAAAGGCCCTCTGAGGTCAAACTAAACCTTGGATGTGCACCGCTGGAAGGCAGGAATACATAACGACATGATGTCGTGTCATAGCCTCTGGCAGTCTGGTAATTGTTTTCCGGTTTATATGAACTTGGTCAAAATTTAACTGAAAAGATTTAGTTGATGTCTGTGGCGCTCTTGACAGAGAACTTGATCATTTCCACACTGATGCGGCTAAAGAACATTGTCCCAATCCTCACCATGGATTTAGAAGAAGCAAACATTAATGCCTTAACATTGGCTGATTTGCGAAATTAGCCTTTTTAATTAGCTGACTGATAGCTATAGCTAATGAATTCGACTCCTCTCATTAACAGACTTACATGTGGATGGAAACGTTTGAACCTGAGAAAGACCAGGGTGCAGTCTGGTTTGTAATCTTAAAGACAGAGTAATAAAAAATACGGCTTTAAAAATACATTTGTACTTAAAGAAAGCAGTATGCCTGGATTTTTGGGAGGAGTCCATTTCCTTTCTTGTGGACAGTAAGGACTTAACACATGCTTCTGTGGCTCCCTCTTAATTGAGGCAGTTTGGAAATCAACCTCATCAGACTATTTCACTTTCACCCAGAAAACAGTTTTACTTTCCTAACCAACTTTGTCACTGGGCCTCCATAATGCCACCAAAAATGTCAGTGAAGTGTGGCACAGTAACCTGAGACGTTCTCCTAATAGACCATAGTAATCAAGAATTTATTTATCTTTGCTGTGAGCTGTTAGGATGAGGTGACAGTGTTTGGGATCTGATCCTGGTGTGACTTTTTTTATTCAAACTTTATTTAACCAGACAATTTGTTTCAGGGACAAATCTATAGACAGTACTTTAAAGCCTAGCAAAATGGAGATGGAGAAATGGGCTTCGTTTTCTGCAGCACAAACATCAAGTCAGTACAGGTTTGACAGAAATTCTGATAATCACAGTGAGTTGTTAATCAAAGAATTACATACCAAAGTGAGTTATCTTAAATCTTATATTTAAAGAGAATTGGAAGCAGACAACAACAGCTGCCAGGCCAAAACAGCAAGTCACAGCATCAACTGGGAAAGTTCAAAGGAGACCGGAGTGCACAGCCTGTCACTGACCTACAATTAACCTTTATTCACCATAACCATGATCTTTAACCAAGAGTTTTAGTTCCCTAACCATAACCATACTTTAATTTATTTTAAGTTTATTTGCCATAGCCACAATCTTTCCATACCCATACAATAGTTGCAAGAGTAAAAAAAATCATGGCATTGGAAGTAAATGAAGAAATTTGAATTATTGTAGGTCAAGTATCTTTTGGCTGAAGAAGGCTGGAAGATTCAGTTGAAAGCTCCAGAAAAAGCTTTCAAATGAACCTGAGTTTAGAATATTTTATCACAGATACACGTTCCCAAGGACAAGGTTGAATGTCAATGCTCAACACTGATTTTGTGTCCACTTTGGTTTTTATGCAATTTGTAATGCACCTTCAAAAGCTATTGTGTATAAAATGTGCTATATAAATGAAATTACTTTGGCTTATACAGTATTTCCAAAGTGTTAACCCTGATTGCACCTCTGTTATGTTTTTAGGACATATTCATCAAGCACAGTCTAGAAACATGAGGATCCCCCAAAATTTGCATCATGGTCATTTCAAAAGACCACAACAATATTTACTTGCGATATTCTAAACTTTCTGATACTCGTCAGGTTTTCTCCATGTCCCATTTGGTTCTCCTGCAGGATAAAACAAACGTCTAGAATTTGTGAATACCAAATGTGATGTTCAAACTGAATGAGCCTGGCAGCAAGATGGGATTCAAGGTAGCATCCCAGTGTTTGATTTCTGCATGCTGCACTGCAAAAGGTCCCTGTTGGCTGGCAGAAGGAGATTGATTGCGACATCAATGCAAACTACCAGGGTACTCTGCGCCGTCTGATGGAAATACTGTTTAGTGTGGAAGAAGTCAAGGTTAAAAGGCTTGTGCCACAGTGGGAGCAGAGGATGTAGGAGTGGCACTCGACAACAAGCCTCTTCAGTGTCTCTCAGACAACAAAGAGACTCAGACGCCGTCTTTTGACATTGCTGATCCGTCATTTACCCAGAATCACCCCAGAGGTTACAAACCATGAATGAAAATGTCAAGTGGAATTCCTACTTGGAAATAAACAGAATTTCACTGAAAACACCTTAAATCCACCGTAGCTGCTTTCGTTGAACAATGTATCCTCCTGATATTATTCAATAGAAGACACAATAGAATTAAATGTATCTCTGATGATAGAGATGATGATGGAGAATAACTGCTAAATGTTCTGCATCAGTTTATGCTTTAGAAACATCAGTGATCTTCCTTCAAAGACACAAGAAGGAAGGAAGGATTTTGTGTTCTTGTACTGGGCTTTAAATATCCGAAAAGATGGGAAAAAACATGGAAAAAAGGCTTAATGGTTCTGCAAACTTATGATCCTGTGCTCCACTACCTATTAAATAGAAGGCTGTAGAAAACCTTAAAGGCTCCTTAAAAATCTGGGCAGAGAGCAGGAGCCATTTCTAAAACAAGGATTCTCTTCTATGCCATTCATAAGTAGCTCATTATTTACACCTTCTGTGCTGTACATAGGCTAGTTTTGCAGCTGTGCTCCAGTAAAGGTCAAAGTAAGGGACTTGTTCAAAGATGAAATTTTCATCTTTTTGTTTCCTTTTCCGAGATGGTTACAGAATTCAACATTCTGAAGTCTAATTTTTTTCAGGTACCTTCAAATTATAAACTTTTTAAGGAAACTTTCCTGCACTTCAATCTCAAACTTAAACATTGGAGTGATTGGAGGACTATATTCGTACTGAGCACAACTTTTTATCTCACGTTGTAAATGTGTTCCAGACCCTCTGTGGATCATTTTGGTGAGAAGATCTTTGATGTGATCTGGGAATCATTCACTGATATGATCCATACAACCTATGGATCAGACGCAGTTAAATCCAATTTAAGATATTTCCCAGACTACACCTTTTTTGAAGAAGACTTGATGAACTCTATCCAGGATTTGACCCAACCTGACGGCTGAGTAACAAGCTGCATGCAACATTTATTCATCCATTTTGATGATGCCAGTTCTGGGATAAGGTTTTTAAAAAGCTTTTCGTAAAGCGCTATTACTGCAGCGCTTCTGTCCAACCTCCACGGTCTTGACGTGAAAGCGCTGTGTGGAGTAGTTACACCCAGTTGGATTTATTTGAGAGCTTATTATAGCTCCATGATTCCTTGCCTTGTAATCAGAAGACATTTATCATTTAATAAGAATCCAAAACACATCATACTGTAAAAGTTACCAGGAATCCATCTGCCCTGTATAGGCAATCGCCTTTTAGCTGCCACTGGTCCATCCTTTGTCAGCAAGCCGCTCAGAATGAGATAAAAACATGAGGATTGAATAATAATGGAGATTTAGGAATGCAAAATTGATTGACAAAGTTTCACTTTGTTGCTGGTGCAGTTGATAACAGCAAAGCCCAGAAAAGACACCAAGCTGTCTGTTAAAACTTGAAAAAAAGTTCTTGGAATTTTATGTTTTGTAGATTAACCCGACATAGACTTTATTTAATGGCATTTAATGACATTTTCAACATATAACCACTTCTACAGGATCTGCTGGATAGATTTCTTGGCAATTAAAAAGTGTAAACCTTTAAAACATTAGAGTGTGATATGCAGGTTTGCAAAAGAGGTTCCTGTTGTCTACTTCTGCGTAGTCTGTACTACAAGAAATCTAACTTAGCACCTGTAACTGATAAGCACAACTTTAGAGAATTAATGCAAAATGAAATTTAATTATATTAGAATCTCAGGATGATTATATGGTAGGTCTCAGACACCGTGTAAGAATTGATTTTTCTCTTTCTTCTTGTGATGGAATGTTTTTGTGTGTTGGCCAGTCCTCCAGGGGATGGGGTGGATGGGATACAGGAACTTGTGGGATGAAATTATATGTAAACCAAATAAAAACACATGAATAATAATAGAAGTTTATCAGTGTCAGTATTATTGCATTCAACAAGAGAATCCATTTTCGTCACCCGTCCACACACACTCTCTCACCACCAGCAACCCATTATAGAGAAAAGCCCTGGAGAGCTGGAGATATTGGATGAAATAGGTCTGAAGCTCCAGGCCCTTATCTGTCTTTTACTTTACCTTCCCCTGCACTCCTTTAGCCCCACTGAGCAAATAAACATTAACCAAAAAAGACTCCAAGATGGCACCATGATGTTGCTCCCAAAAACTGGACAATGAAATCGCCGGCGGTCACCTCCACCCATCAAACACAGCTCAAGTATCATCTGCCCCAACCCAGACAGACACATCAAACGAGCAGAGCGGATGATTCCTGCCCTCCCTGAAGACTTACTGTACTCTCTCCCCATCTGCCTCACTGAGCATCTTAAATGGAGCTGCCCATTGACCTGAGTGGACTCGTAAATCACTGTGATGGCTTCCAGAGGTGGCTTCCCTGCAAGGTAAAAGGGTCATAAAATTGACCCTTTTCCTCTTTTTTTTTTTTTTTTTGACCCCAATCCACAATTTTAAACAAGGGAATCCTTCTGTATCCCCGTCAAGAGCGTTGGGACAGATCAGGGTAAAGTTTGTGTGAACATGTGAGCTTGTGACTAAGTGTGTTTTTGTGCTCCTGCTGCTGAAGCTTCTAAACACAAAAAGAGCTTCAGTGCAACAGAGGGAAGGGAGAGTTTAATTCTTAATTGGAAACTAAACAAAAGACAAATGAGCGATTAACACAAACACATTTTCCTCCACTGAACAAACCAGCTGATTAGTGAGTGAGAACAACAAATACAAACAAATAGTGACTGTCTCCTCCAATCAGATCTAATAAACATCACATCAGAGGGGGATTATTTGACATTATTTTGTGCATGTGCTGAGGTGAGAAGGAGCTTGCCAGAAAGGTGCTAAAATGTTCCCGCAAATGTGTTTTAACTGTGTTTTTGAGTGAACTATTTTCTATAAAAGTGGGACTGCCAACTGGAGAAGGAACAAACTGTTCACATTATCGTGAGTAACTATGTCGTTAATATTTGGAAAGAGAACTTCTGTTGAGCTTTTCAAATGTAATTTGCTGGTGCCATTGATTTAGTATGACCAGGTTTCTCGAAACCAAATCATAATAAAACTAGTTGGATCGATGTGTGAGAGTGTGTAAATATATATTCTGAAGTGTGTTGACAATGTTCTTGTTCCCTTTTGTTGACAGAAAAAAAATATCGTACTTTTTTTTGGTGAACTTTCCTTTAAAAGCTCAAGCTTCAAACCAGTTAGGCTGTTTTTAAGAGATTGCTTGTAAGGCTACATACATACAGATACTGTAATTCTTAAAACACACCTGTTTTGTGTTTAGCTGTCATTTTTGACCACAAAGAATTAAGGTTTTTAAATTGGCAGAGGTTTTCAAAGAAACTGGTGTGTGATTATTAAAATAGTTTTGGCCAAAGCTGCTGGTTTGAGTGGACTGCACATAGAACATTTCAGGGTGACATTTTTGAAGTATGAAGAAAAAGAAGCCATTTGACTTTCATTCCAAACTGTACACAGAATAGTAAAAGAATACAACTTAATGCAACACGAAGACCGAGGATAAATCAATACAGGAAGCAACCAGGATATTGGAAATATATATCAGAAAGGGTTTTTAAAGCAAATAAATTATTTCTATGTAAAAGCACCAACTTATAGAAATGCATACAGTATTTGGTAAGAAGGCCACTAGGTCAGCTACCCTCATTATTTATGAAGAAAGTGATAATTTTGGCTTGGCTGCTCATACCAGTCAGTTTGGTGCTGGCAACCACCTCCAGTATTTCCCAGGGTGCCCAGCAGAAGGTCAATGCCTGCAAAGAGGCCAGGTCTGAAATATGCCTGTGTTCGGCCCTAATGACCCACAGCACAATTAACACTCTGCAGCTCAGCAGGTCAGCGCGCGGATTCGGACGTGTTTATTGGCTCTTGGCTTTGGTTTCTCCTCGCGGACCCTGTCGCGCCCAGCTGATCATCTTCCAGACTGGAGCTGGAGGCGCTCCAGTCTGACACTTGCACAGTACAGTGGAGCCCAGCAGCCACACAGAAGGAGGCTGACACACATAGCAGCACACAGGGGCCAATGAGACGCCAGAAAAGTGATGCTCAAGAGCTATTTTCATCCTTACATGATGCACAGTGAAGAGCTTTGTTTCACTTTCCTCAGTTTCCTTGAAAAAGGTCTGTAAATTTAGGTCTATTTTTTACCCACCATGAGTAGTAGCTAACAAAATGAAAAGGCGGGAAGGCTTTAAAGTTATGCAGGATCATGTAGTTTGCTCACATGACGGTGTGCACAGTAGAGCTCCTCTTTGATGCTCTCGGGGTCACAGCAGACAGCTGTTGGGTCCCAGCTGACTGGTCAACAGTAAAGCAACTGGAGATTGCCCTAAAGCCAAACCTCTAGTTATATAATCACACAGTCTGTGCTTTTATCACCTCAGCTCACATCCCATATGAGATGTCAGTGAATTGTAATGCAACTGACCCATTTTTCAAACAGAAAAGTCCATCTTTTAGACCCTGTTAACTAGATGTGACTACTTTCAGAGAGGAAGCTCTGCTTCGCTTCAAAGTCACACGAGCTGCATGATTTTAAATCCTTTTTTCCTTTATTGACTTTTGAGATCATGCTGTGTTACTGACTCGCAAAAGACAGGCGGAGGCCGTTTTGTAGTTTCGGGAGAGCATGTCTGACTGCAGTGTACAGTATAGTATGAGCACAAGAGCAGAAAAACACCTCCACACACTTGTCCCTGAAGATTTCGCTCCACTCGGCTTGATTATCTAATCATGAGAAGCAGGATAGAAAGCAGGGAAACTCCCCCAAGATTCAGGCAGCTCAGCTCAGATCAGTTCTTCCTCCCATGTGTTGAGTGTGCAGACACTGAATGTGCCAGACCCCACGAAGCAGGTGCGCCTCGTCGAAGCCAGATTTTGGAGCCACTGTCTCCTAGCAACAATACTGGAAGAGGAGAGCGCCACCAGCTCCAAGGGCTACTGCTATTTACCAAAACGTCCTCTGGCTTTGTTTGGTTGTTTTGGTAAAAACTAGGCCACCGGTTCTGATGCACCAGACTGAACTGGTTCAGAGAAAGCAGACAAATTAGTATGTACTTGTTTGTGATTTGCAGCAGGTGTAAAGTATAAATGAGTGGAGAGTGCTTGTTTGTGTTCTTCCAGGTGATGTTCAGGTCACAGAGCCACTGGGTGAAGTTTATCCTGCAGACTGCCTCCAGCCAGTCCGTTAATGCAACTCATTATGCAACCAACATACATACGGCAGCAAGATCATCACGGTATTTACATTTCCACTGTTTCACTTTCAGAACTAATGCAAAGCATATACAGCATTTATATTTAAAGCAAAACATCCAGGTATGCAGAACTGTTATTGATGATAACATATACTGATGTACAGTACTACCAAGACTGCAACAATAAGGAATTCGTCATGAATATACATTTTATAGATCTGTTCAGATCTCTTATCAATATTATTTAATTTCTATATAGTATGCAAGAGTTGCATTTTTGGAATAACTTCAGCATTTTATCACTGTCCAGTGGAAAACATGTATCTAGTCAAATTTACCAAACAAATGAAAAAGAAAGTTTACAATAATAAATGAAGACCTGAATATTACCTCGTGTAGAGTTAATCTTTCAAAGAAAACCCTTTTCCCCAATAATTATTACCAAATTACATAGTTCTTTAAAAGAAACTGTAGTAAATTATTATGAAATTTCTGACCTTTATGAGCAGAGAAAGCTTTCCTACTCCTTCAGCTTGTAAAACTCTTCTTAAACAGACTCTGCATCTAAAAATTCATATTCTTAGTTCATGAACACACCACTGATGGGACAGCCATTTAAAACTCATGCTGTGCAGCCAAGCCTCAGTCAAACCCACAGAACTTTGTTTAAAATTCGAATAGGGATCCCAAATTTTGCAAAGATACCAAATACACAGGGTGACCTGGGGAAATATGTATAAAATGGTGCACAAAAAATCTAGAATATTTCTATTTGATGGAATGGAATTGAGTCTTGGGTTTGGATATGTCACTTTGTGTAAATATCACATATCTTCATTGAACAAGCTGATACAGAATGCATACAGTCCTGTCAAAGTGCATTAAGATTATTTTAATAACCTTAAAGGTACATAAGTGGAAACAAAAGGAGAAAGCTATATGTTAAGGGCTGCTTGAATGATCATATTTTAGAGATGATACATGTTCATCCATGTTTTTGGGACCACACACATATTTGTGCTGCAATGTTGTGTAAATAGTATCACTTACTGATAAACATGTGCTACTGTATGCTTTCATTAGTATAGTGTGTGTTGAACAGTAAACTAGACTCATAAATCTGCACAAAAATGACACGTGGTCATTATAATGACAGTAATTACTGCTGTGTGACAAAGGAATGTGGTTTAAAAGCATCTGAGGTATTTGAAGTGTTTTAAAAGTTTCTAGCAGCACACTCAGATGAGGCGGTCCATGTTATACCACGAAATGTCATCTATTGTCAGTGTGCCTTTATCACAGAGGCCGGCTCTTGATGTGAGTGTCGGCCCTCCTTTCTCATTGTGGGCTGTCCCAGCAGAGATTAGGGGCCTGGGCTGCTGAATGGAGGCGAGAGGCACCTCTTTTTTCCTCTGGATGCTTTCACTCATCATGAATGAGTGTAATTCTGGGAAATGTGCCCCATGAACAGCGGAGGAAACCCCTAAATCCAGCAGAGCTCCTGAGGGGATCTGTCTTTGACAAACGACTTCCACCACGAGGGGAGCGAAGCCCGCGGATCAGTGGGTGCCTCTAATGAAAGGGGTGAAGGCGGGATCTTATCCGCCGGCATCATGAAGCTTCTGGCTCCTTCTGTCTGTTTCTTGATTTCAATGTGAAAGGAAATGTCAATGAGAAGTGATGCTGCAGGTGATTTATCTGAACTTATGCGCTCTTATATATATTGTTCTACTTAAATATGTATTGTACACAAAATGGTGAAAGAGGATATTTACAGCCATGTCAAGCAGTAATATTCCCTAGTAGCACCAGAACAGAGGAGAATAATGATGAAACAAACTGTGTTTACAGGTCTAGCACATTCCCGTCTCATAAGGTCAAACATCAGAAAGCTGCTGAATGAATGAAAATTGACAGATGCTGTCAGTTCTAGTGGGGGTTATAGTGCTGGTGGTTAGCAGAGGGGCGGAGGGATTCAGGACGGGTACAGACAGCTGAGTGGGCTCGATGCTCTCCAGAGCCTGAACAGCTGAGACCACGAGAGCCCTGTGCAGGCAGCGGAGAGCGGCCTCTGGGACTCGGCTTTTTGATGAGGAAAGCCAGTTGAGGGAAGGAGATGAAGTCGGTCTGCACACTTAGAGCTGCACCTTAAGCTGAGCGGAAACCATTACCCAAATCTCTGCAGAGTTGACAAAGAGCTGAGAGCAGAAAAACTGGCTTACATGTACCCAGCTAATAGACAGCTGTGCTCAAAATAGAGGAGAAACGACAGGAGGCTCTCCACCATATCTAGAACAAACAATGCACAACTGTTGCAGATTATCACAAACAAGCGGTTCAACAGCTATTTCACCCGTAACGCTCAACAACGGCTTTGCAGTTGCTCAACAGATATCATAGCTGTTGCATGGTAAGATTAGACAGACTGCGGTTGTGCAGTACCTGACTGTGCATTTCAGTTCAACAGTCTAACAACATACATTCAATTCAGGAAAACCGTTCACCGTGAGGACCTCTTGCTCTCGGAGACAAAAAAATCTTTCCGACTGATTTCCAGAGTCAGGAATGCTAAAAGCCCTAAGACATACTTCATGTTTGGGCATCAAAGGATCTTGGGGGTACTCGAATGCTCAAGCTTTCATCTCCACTCTGCTGGTTAAGTAAGCCTTGAGTGAACGATGGGAACACTTCACACAGGGTAAAAAAGGAAAGAGCTTGATGTAAAGCAGCTCAATTTTTTATGAATTTAGCATGAGAAAAACACAAAACTGACTTCAGCTGAAGCAAAGATGTTTTCACTTTGAAGCTCTCCCTTGAAAGCCATATTAACACCCATAGATGTTTCACCTACAAACACAAACTACCCTCTCTGTGGCACCACAGGTAGCGTGGGATGTAATTGATCTGAGTAGGGCCTTCCTGCAGACCAGACCACCTCAATGCAATAACTCACAGAGGGTCAAGTTGAGCGCTCAATGATGTGCTTAGTTACTCTCTCACCGCAGAACATGACCCCTGTCGGCCAGGACCGCTCCATTGGGCCCACTGTCCTTCCTCCTGATAGCAATCTGAGCAGCGACATCTGTTTTCAGGCTGTATTTACTAAACTTGGACAGGAGCAGATTCTAAGAATCCCTGGAGGCTCCTTGTTGGGTCTAAAGGGCATTTCAGCATCCCTAATCCATAAAATGAAGAATGTTAGACATAAATAAGTGCTTTAAGGGTCTTTCAATGAGGATGTCATATGGTGTGTGGTGTGTAGTTAAAGCCAACAACGTATTAGAGACGCCTTCTCTTCTTACAACACTGTCTCATCTTCCTACAAGAAAAACATAATGAAGACAGCATTATGTTTATGCAAACACCGTTTTACAATAACGCAAAAGAGTTGCATGTGAACATATTTAGTAGAAGATCAATTTGCAAATCAATCCTGGTTCCATTTCCTTCTTCTTTTTTAAAGAAAAAATGCCTACGTGTGTCTCTTCTCAAGATGCTTCATTTACCAAATAGTCACTACTGTTGCTACACCTGTCAAGCTTTCCATTCTCGCATGTTTTACACTGATAACGGGGGAAGAGCCGAAGTCATTTTTGAAACAATGCTATTGGTTGTCCTAATAGTGACTGGGGCTTTTTTTTAATGTAACCTCTAACACCCAAAAACTAAAGTGGCTAGTTAATAATATGTTCCTTGGCCTTAGAGGTTATGGTGGGTTACTGTAGGTAGTAAGGTAGTTAGCTTCGATTACAGGCAGACAAACACACAAACACACAGTTTAATCCATTGCTTACACTTTTGCAACATAAACATGATTTACCGGATGAACAAGTCACGTTTGAATCACTTTTGTTATCAGGAGCAACTCATATATACAGTATATTATGACGGAAGTCTTTGTTGCAAAACAACACAAGTATTATCTGTGTGTGTGTATGTGGGTCAGGAAGGGAAATGAGGAAATGAGTGAAAATATTCCATTAACATCACTGACTTTTATCAGCGAAATGCAATCGGAAAATTAAAAATACCATAATAAAGTTTAATTTTCATGATTTGGCATAATAAAAGCTTGTATTCTTTGCTAAGAGAAATAAAGCAATGTATTTGTGTTTGGTAACAGCCAATCTTAGCACTTAACAATGCTTTCCGAGGATGAAGAGGCTGCCAGGGGGGACCATCTGGACAGTGGACGTTTCAGCACTCAGAGGTGAGGGATCGTTTTGGGGGGATGCATACTAAGGAGAGACAAGATGATGCAAGATATTATTGTTGGTGGAAACAGACAAGTGAGTTGGGAGTTGGCTTTGTACCATCCACCTGAGTCCTCGTTGTTTAACCTGTTTCAGCGGTAAAGGGTGTTAACATTGTATTTGGTAAAACAGTCCATGGACAGGAAAAGAGTTCAAATATGTAAAGAAAGCCTAGGAGTTTAACCTGGGATCTTCCTGCAAATGACTGTTCAGCCCATCACAAATGCACAATAAATAAAGTACTTCAGAAAGGTGAGGAGACAACAAATGATTCCTGTCATCCCTGCATGATGTGGCCATGGACGGTCGGTAACGCGTGACCCAAGCCGTTTCTCGGACCGTGGCATAAGATAATGAGCGTGGGGGGGTGATCAGGCTGTCGGATAAGGGTCAAAAACTCTGATGTGGCAACACCGTCTGTTAGAGTAAGGGAAGCGTGTTGTTTTCAAAACAGGAATACAGGTGGTTACTCATGGGTGCATGCATGATCAAATGATACAAGAATCAGTTGGGTTCGGGGAACGTCTCACCTTCAGGACAACGGTCCAGGTAAACATTTGTTTCAGGTAAACATTATTTGGTGTTCTTTGACTAAAAAACACACTGAAGTAGCAGTTAGAGCACATTTTGCTTCTGCAATGTGATGTATTGAAAAGTGAAACATAATATGTGAGCAGGGTGGGCCTATATGGAAAAAGGATTTGATCAAATCATTCAGGGGTTTGATTTGATCACTTGTAAGTGGGAGTGAAATCCAATCAGACTCCTGATATTACACCACATGCTTCTACGACCCGAGTTTATGTGGTTAAGTGCAGTACTATGATTGGAGGGGTTAGCTCGTCCCAAATCACATTTTATTGGATTAAAATGGTCGGTATAAAGCACCCTTTATAAAGGGTTCACTGTATATGTTGTAACTATAGGCTTTATTAATAGTTAATAAAGTATCTACTAATGTTTTATAGATCAGTTATACGCCATTAATAGGAACAAATTCTGGTCTGCCCGGTTGTGCCAAATTTGGCTGGTGTTAATGACCAATTCTTTCATGGTAATAATGCAGTTATAAATGCTAATAATCTATTAATAAATGCTTAATAATTTGTTCATAAATGGGTTTTTGGTCCAGGTCCCCTGCAGCCCTTTTCCAGAACGTCAGAGGTCATAAAGTCCAATTAGTCAAAGGGATTTTTCATAATCTGACAACCCAAATTAGCTCTTATTAATAACTTGTAATGGATTTATAAAGTACATAGTAAATTATTTACTAACCATTAATAAGGCAATTAGTTACAACTGGCATTCTTTAGGCTGCCCTTAAGAAAGTTGTACTGATTTATCTATATGACCCAAAGTGCCAAATGGGTCATCAATATACTATAATGAGAAACAAGAAGGAGGTTTTTGATATATAACAAGGTATTTTGACATAAAAAGGCCGCATAACAATGAATGCAGTAACACAAGATAAGACCTTGGAAAAGGTATTTTTTTATTTCACCATGTTTTTAAGACTGTAGAAACAAAGCCACCTTGAAAACATACAAACAAACAAAAAGAAGACAGCAGCTAAATGGGATGGAAAATTGCACGACTGGACGAAGAGCATTTATTTTCAGCAGGATGTGACAGGGTGTCCAGAATTAAATGCAAATATTTACCTCCAGCTCTGTACTTCCATTAAAAACTGGGGTCGCTCTCCTCTGCAGGGATGTGCAGGTCAAGGAGACTGAGCGAGCAGACACACTGAGCTGATGCAGATGTCTTTGAGGCAGGCGGGCAGCTCACAGATCTGGGCAGCAGCGAGGGGAGATCTGTCTGACTTTAGTGTGAATAAAACATGCCATGGCATGTTGGTAGCAACGATCGTGGAGGATCCTTGCATTATTCATGTGAAGGAGCAGGCGAGGGTGAGGGCTTGGTGGTGGCGGTGGTTTGGGGGGTATTGTAAAAGAGGAAAGAGAGGAAAAGGGGGAGGAAAAGGGTGGTGATACGCTCTGCAGGGGCATGTGAAGGTGTTAGGGTGTTGCCAGGCTGTAAAGACCAGAGAAGGTCGTCCACCCAGCAACTGGGCTCAGTCAGTAATCATCACCTTGAGGCCGCTCTCACACACTGACAACGATCTCCTTCCTTAATATTGCAGTTTGAAACAGTCACTGTGAAAAGCAAATGTACGGTTTCGACACATTAGAAGAGAAGAAGATGAACCTGTGCAAAATGTGAGCAAAAAAAAATTCTACATCATCAAGAGCTCTTATTATGTGCACCTGATTAATAGATTTAGACATATTTAACTCCAAATCAATACCTGTATCATAATAGAAATCTTTAAACTGGCCGCTCTGATGTGTCGGAGAGTGATGACGATGGGATGTGGGAGTTTGCAGCAGCGATGGTGATATCCTCGGCCCGACTAACCCCTGAGACGGGGTTTTCCCATAAGAGCTGAATAAGTGTTTTCCCTCTGCAGAGCAGAGCAGAGCGGAGGAAATGTGTTCCAGTCAGCAGCTCTTCTTCCAGTCAGGGAGAGGCCGACAGACAGAGCTGCGAGACAAAGCTGATGCTACTGCACCACCTGCAGGCTCATGATCAAATCAAGTGTGTGTGTGTGTGTGTGTGTGTGCGTGCGTGTGTGTGTGTGTTTGTATGTATTTGTGTGTGTTACACAGTGGGTGTGAATATGTGAAAATGCTCTTGACATTGAGAAGTTTTCTGCCAAGTGCATTATTGTTGTATCAGTCAAAAGGATACTATGCAAGAGAAGCTAAAAGGACCAGATGCACAACCTTGATTCTTTTTAATCTGGGTGCAACTGTGATTAATAGCTATAGAGGATGCTAAAGATGTTAAATCTCATTTTAGAAGAAACAAAAAAAGACTTCTAGTTCTAGTATGTTAGATACAAATTTTGCAGGGAAGACAGCAGCTGTAGTTGTTGGTGTCCATTTATTTCTCACGTGACACGCCCTGCAGAGTAATAGGTCAGTGATGCTGGTGAAGGCTGTGCCCTGCAAAGAACAAGCATGTTCATATCCAGTCCTAAAATCATATCATAAAATCAGGTGAGATATTTTTACTTCTACTAGAATGTTGGTTGATGCTGGTGGAGTGATCTGCCATAGGGTGCATTTTATTTTATTTGTCAAAAAACGGACTCTTCTGGCCGAAACTACTTGTATTGGAAGCAAGTGCAGTAATAATAATTAATAACCCCACGTGCAAAACTCTGCTCACCTAAAGGTCTTATTTAAGCTGGCCATCTTTTGCAGTGCCCTTTCTAGTAACGTAAGATAATCCTGAAGCATGGCATGAAGGCTGGAGGTGGAGAGGAACAGTGTAACTGGTGCCAACAGGGCTTGATTACAGTAATGTGAACGTTCAGTAGCAGCTGGTGCTTATCGGCTCCGGCTAAAGTCAGCAGCAGCACTGCACCGCCTGACACACCCCTCCCTCCTCTCAACACACACAAACACACACACACACACACACACACACACACAAACACACACACGCTGGTTTCTAATTCAGCCTTTGGAGGGAAACATTGTAGAGCCAAAAACCACTGCTGTTTTTACACAAGCCTAAACAGTTTCAAGTAATTCATAATCTATCAAAAAGATATAATCGATGACATTTACAAATGAATACATCTAATTTCTACTTATAATATACTATAAAATATTACTACTCTCCTGGCCTATAATAGTCATACAGAAGAAGCCAGTCATTGATTGTTTCCAAGTGTGAAGATTGTGAATACATTAAAGACACAACTGCATACAAAATACATTTAATTTGGCTTTCCTTCATTTGTTAAAGGGACATAATAGTCATGAACACACTTTTTGATTGACAGGTTTCTTTGCACTGCATAAATACCACTACAACGAACAATTAACTGCAGAGAGGACAAGGTAAAGATGTTTTCTTTTCCTGTTGAGATCACAAAAGAGAAAGCAGTTTGTTTTATGATCTCAACATAAATAATTATTCTGTGGTCTTGATGCGGCAAGCTGTCGAAACTGTATTCTTGTGATCATCAAAGATTTATTTTGTTGGCAACGCAACATTTCCAAAATCATCTGAATGTCAGAAAACAAATGAGGAACCATTACACACATTACAACAAATACACCTGTTATCTTAAATGCAGAATAACATAGCGTGGCACAGTGCACTTTGTGAGCTTAAAGGAATAGTTAGACATTTTGCTGAGAGATACATGAGAAGATGAATACAACTCTCATGCCTGTAGGACACAGTTAGCTTAGCTTATCTTAGCATAAAGACTGGAAACCTTACACTGTGGTTATGAGATACAACATCAATTAATTAGTGAGCTTTAGAGGTGTGGGTAGGCTGATTTTTATCTTTGGACACTGCCAGGCTAGCTGTTTCCCCCTGTTCCCAGTCTTTATGCTAAGCTAAGGTAATCGGCTGCTGGCTTCAGCTTCTTAAGGCTTCATTCAGACCAAATCAGGCGTTGCGCAGTGTTGTGTGCGGGGGTTTGGGCATGTTTACTTATGCTTTATGAACAGCTGTGAAATAATCAGAATATGACGTTCTCACTACCACCGCGCCCCCTCTTCATACTCTAGCTCGCTCGACCATCGCTGCTCTTTCTCTCTCAATTCAATTTGATTCAATAGGCTCAACTGGCATGACATTTGACGTTTGTTGCCAAAGCACAGTTCTCAGCCCAGTCTCTCTTCCATCTTCACAGTTGCTCTACATAAATATGTAAATAGCGGAATGCTACAATGCTACATCTTAAACAATGTTCTTCATCCCATGGGCGTCTTCGGGGCGGCTCGCTGGCTTACGTGATTGGCCACCGCAGCATGACGTCAGGTTGCGTTTCTCCAAAAGTTGATTCTGTTTCACCTTTGTGGCGCAGGGCCGCTGCATTTGTTTTCGGCATCCCCCGCAGTCCCCACCACTGCAGCCTAAACGCACTAGCCAAATTAAAATGAATGGGCGGACTGGTGTTTTCACTGCAACCCCTGATTTGGTGTGAACACAGCCTAAGTGTTACAAGTAACGCTGAGAGTAACGCAATTTCGATTCTCTGTATGTATGTAATGTACATGTGGAAGAATTGACAGTAAAGCAGACTTGACTTGACTTGACAAGGGTCTCAAACATTTCCACACTGTCGTACCCAAGACTTCCTGTTACCAATAATAAAAACTGAAATGATTTCACCATTTCGCCTTTCACCACTGAAACACAATAACTTGTTGAGACCACACCAGCAAACTTCACACACAGCCAGGCCTCTCATTTGAATGTTGCGCCGTTCAGTCGGATATTACTCAGTGACAGGATGGCTGAAGACAAACCTCGATTGTGGAGACTGTAACCACAGTTGCACAGTCATCAGGACTCAGAGCAATGATTTATGGTCCTACAGAAAGACAGAAAACGGTTGACTCCCTTCAGGACCTCCATCTGAGGAAATTGCAATAGGCAGGGTGTATCAAAACTGCAAGTGGAAGTGAATGTGACAGTTTTGTATACATGGACAAAAAAATCTTGGTATCCAAGCCAAGCATTAGTCTGAACCGAGCTTTGAGCTTATTCTTAGTTTTGAATCAGGATGCTTTTGTTGTGACTGGCCTGTCAAAGTTGGAAAACATCAGATGATATTTCAGTACCACTTTTTAATAAGCCATACTTTGTAAAGGCTGTAACTAAGGTCGTTATTATTGGTTCTTTAATTATTTATTAATGCTTTATAGATTGTAATAAATTGGGAGAACATCTGTAAAAATCTGTAAAAGATACAACTTTCTAATACATTTCTAATACATTTAAAATGAATTAAATATATATAATACTATTTATAATTATTTATAATACTTTATTAACTTGTAATTAGTAATTAATTGGTAAAATCTGTCAAAATGGACAGATGATATTTTTTACTTTTGTTTAAGGTTGTAACTAATGGCGTCATTAATAGTTAATAAATTCATGCTTTATACATTGTAATAAATTGGTAAAACATCTGTCAAACTTTAAAAAAAAAACCTGATTGATACCACTTTCTAATACATTTCTAAAAAATGTAATGTTAGTAAATGATTTATAATACTATTTAGATTTACTTATAATACTTTATAAACAGGTCATTAATTAGGACATCTTGCTTTTTCATCATGACTGGTGTTCAGCCGCCATAACTTGGTTTATCCTTTTCAGTCTCTAACACATTAACAAGTTGCCAGTAAATTGATGTTGAGCCAGATGGCTTCCTGATGGATCAACGGGTTTGATTAACATGACAAACAGACAAACAGTAGATCTGAAAAGCATTAATAAATGCAATATTAATCAACATCCGTTACAAAATAAACCTTTTTTAAGATATTTCTTATTAGAAAGTGGTACCAATATTTCTTTTGAGCTTGAAAGTATATCATGGACCTTGGAATTAGTAGTTTGATATAATAATTTCATATAGGGTCCACTTACTAGCTATTTCCAGAGCTATCGCCCACTGAGGAAGACTGATGCAGTCGAAAAAAGCTGGTATGGACTTTGGGTTGAGATTACTTTGTCAAATATTTATTTTGATTTTAAAATTACAGCAGAGCAGACAAAGAACCAGTTTGGATAAGTATACAAGTAAAGTTAGATTTACTATTGACTTTAGAAGAGCAAAAGTTGCTGTCATCTTTGACCTAAATCTACGTGACGCGCCACAGCATCCTGACAAGCTGTTGTTTGCGTGTGTGAAAGGCTGGCGTTGTGACTTGCAGAGGAAGGTCAGCGAGGTTCAACATGTAGAACATGTTTTCTACTGTCATCAAGGAAATGACAACTACTGAAGGGGCTTCTCACACTCACAGCATCTGCTGGCAAAGGTGTGAAGCACGAACATGTGTATAAGATATAAACAATCAACACAGTATGATCACCGCACGTATGCACGCAATACTACATTTACTACATACAACACTACATCTCAACTTTAAGAAGCTCAACATGTACAAAAAAGGCCTTAAAGTACTTGCAAAAATTGTAATTTAAACATCTACATTTTCATGACTACTGGGCATCTCCGGCTACTAAGGGAGGTTTTGTGATAAGATTGGAAGCTCCAGAACAGCTACTAATGGACCTTCAGGCAAGACGGTTGTGTCATCTGCTGTTTCCAATGTCAAGAATGAACTTTGAAACTCAAAATTATCAGGTTACTAAAAGAAACGTTTTTTTTACAGCTGCAACAATAATGATTGTTTTCATTATCGATTAACCTGCCAATTATTTTCTTATACTTCATCTAATATGATTAATCGTTTTGTCTATGAAATGTTTAATAAAAACTAAAGAATGACAGTTACAATTTCCCACAGATTTAAACATTTCATATCACATATTCACAAAACCAAAATTATTTTTGGTTTGTACTATTAGTTGGACAAAACAAGCAAAACAAGCAATGTGAATATGTGATATGAAATGTTTAAATCTGTGGGAAATTGTAACTATACTTTATATATATTATATATATAAATATATATATTATATATATAGTTTTGCTTGAAGTTGAGTTAAACAATTAATGGCTTATCAAAATAGTTCCAGATTAATTTCCTTTGGATCGATTAATCGACAAATTGTTTCAGCTCTAAAGTGTTTTTATGTTTTCTTAATTCCCACTTATTCACACTTTCAGCAGTAGTTTTCACAAAGAAAAGAGCAGAAAAATGTTGTTGTTTTTTATGTTAACAATCAAAAAACTGCGGAGCTTTAAAACTGAATGTTCCTCTATGTGGTATGTGATCATTGTAGGATTGTGACAGATTGTGACTTTGTACAGACTGTCCTCCTGATGTGTCTACATCTCAATACAGCAAAAACTGTGTTTAAGGACATTTATGAGCAGAAGCAAAAAGGACATATTTCTTGGTATAAAATGTCAACTTTCTTTGACAGTATTTTAGAGGAACTTGGCCGGTGCTCTCTCACTCATGTGTGGCAATACTTTCACTGACTCTTAGTTCCTGATAAAGCACTGATGCTTTGCCCAAGCAAATAGTCCTATCTGCCCAACGGACAGAGATTACAGCACTCTTGGTTCTGTTTTGTTGGCATGAAACGTGATCCTCAACGAGCCGTTAATGTTTTGACACGACTGATTAACTAAGACTCCCCCGATTAAAGCAACGTACAGAAGGAAGTGGGATTTCTGCGGGGTGCTCTGCATCTGTGACAGTGTGTTTGTGTGTGGAGGGGTGGTTGAAAGGGGCGGCAGGGGTGGTCTCAGAGGATAGCCGTTGTCTTTCTCAGAAAAGTGAACTTGTCTCACCCAAGAGACAGATGAACAATGTGTTAGAGCCTTGTGGTTTATGGACAGAACACAGTTCTCAGGCTGCTGGGGTTTTCACTGGAATAAAAGAAGAAACTCTTTACTCAGAAATAACTGACAGTTGTGCCAGTTCACTGTGGCACACACTGTTATAGTCCAAATGTCAAACTGTCAAGCAACGTGGGAGTCACATCAGTCAAACGCAATGCGTATTTAGAAAAGGCCTCATTATATAAGAAGACACAAAATGTTTCAAATAATTTTTGTCAGGCAACACTTCCTTTCACTGCTTCATATGTTTTCACTCCTTTGTGTCGCACCTTCAGTCATCATAAAATATATTCCCCAACATCAGCTCCTTTCTGCCTTAGCTGTGATAACGTAAGCCACACAGTGACAACTGTCCTCAAGCCCTCTGAGGGATCGGGGTCATGAGAAAGAGACGTTTTCTGCGAGGTGTGACCAACATCATAATTCACTTCCTCTGGCACCTGTTATGTTCCTGTTGGGGCCCATGTGTGAAGGTATCAATGGACCGTTTGAGGAACACCAAGTTCTGACAAATTACCCAGCATTGCCTTGTTTTCTACTGATGTTGCACATGGCAGACCTCACACAGCATCTGGCCTGAATCTGCGCTGCTCGCGTGTGCTTGAGAAGAGAGAAAATTAAGCTAGATTCAAGTTTCATCGCTTACGCTTAGGAGCCAGGATTACTGAATATTTGAGTTTATTACACCAGGGCCCTGTTCTTCATACGTGGATAACTGAGTTAGCTTGATTTGATTGTTGATGAGTCGACACAAGTCTGGATTTTTGTTAGTTCTTTAAAGCTGGATTCAAATGTGAATTTGAATCCAGCTGTCATTCACTCATAATAAATTCTAATAAATCAATTAGCAAAACACATATCATGAGACTTATATACATTGGCCCAGTGCATGCTGGGAGGGCTCCTAACACACCTACCTTGTGTAAGTGCAATCACGTGATCACCACTCAGTCAGACAAGTGACTGCTCACTCATTTATTTCGAAATAAGAGCGCAGTGTCACTCAAGATAACTTCATTGAGGATCAACCAATCAATCCTCAAGCTGCTTTCAAAGAACCAAATTAGCCTTCCTCAGTCACATGACATAACTAAACTGTCTCAATGACAACTGAGCAACTTTTATCAAATACTACATTTGTTTTTCTTTGTTTTATTAATGGTTTGTAATAGAGAAAACAGAAACAATATACAGATGGGTCACTAAAAGGTTTAATGAGGATGAAAGTGACATGATTCCCGTGCTATCCACACAGTAACAGTGGAAGCATCAGCTTCCCAAATGGGTCAATACAGAAAAAGTATTAAACATATTTAAAATATGCTCAATTTGTGCATAAATGCAGGTGCACCAAAGGGAAAAGAAACACAGGCAGCTACTCCTAATTGCAACATGTTCCACGCTTGGCGTTCTTGTCTCTATAGTGCCTGCATTTGGCCACAAATCATGCATATTAAAAATAAAACAATATTTTTATTGTACAAAAACAATAAAATAATAACACCTCAGCATCTGTAACTTTAAGTAGAATAAAGTACTATGCTAGGCTGTCTCACTCTTTGCACCATGCATCATGCACCATGATTTCCAATGAAAAACACAGGTAGGTCACACTTTCAAGGTCAAGATCTCCGTCAGGCAATATGCCTGATGTGATATTTGCCTGACAAAGACCTTGAAGGTTGAAGTCGCCTCATTCCATTTTTTGTTTGTACTTTTCTTTTTTCTTTTGTCCTTCACCTGTACCTTAATGGGATTGGATGTGTGTCCACCTTCTTCACGGCACGCATCCACACCAGCATCTAACAGAAATAGGAACAACCTACATATAATGTCCCAGGAGATATTAAGAAAATTATAAGCACTCAGCCTAAAGTTAGTTATTTTTCTCCTTTATTCAGAAAACAGAAAAACATTGCCAATTAAAGCACCATCTTCAGTTCTAATATCTAATATCAAATCTTAATCTGGAACATTAATTTTTTTTAGGACAGTAAAGGATACAATCTATTTAATTTTTCCACCTCATTCAGTTCACAATATTCACAGATGTTCATCCGCCCCTCTGTGTCTTCCAGCATGCATCGGTAATATCATCTGGGTGGAAAGTGCAGTTGGAGGTTTTATGCACTCTTTTTGACTTGATTCAGATATTATTCAGATCTTTTACTTAAGTAAAAGTAGGAATTTAAATTTACTCCACTACAAGTAAAAGTCTTGCAGTCAAAAGTAGAAGTACATAAGTATCGGCAGCTAAATGTATTTAAAGTATCAAAAGTAAAAGTACTCATTGGGCAGCAGAATGACCCCGGTCAGTGTGACATTATATCGTTGCATTATTATTGTATTTTTTGTAAATGGTCAAAATGAAGCTTATTTTAACTACTTTTCATACTGTTTGGTAGTTTAATCTGCAATGCATCATACTTTACAAATTGAACATGTGTTGTATCTAAAGCCTGGATCTTTACAGTAACTAGCAAACCTAACAATAAAGGGTACAATACATTATAGAATGTTTCCCTCCGATATGTAGAGGAGTAGAACCATAAAATGGATATACTCAAGTAAAGTACAAGTACCTCAAAATGATAATAACAATAATATAAATGCACTTGGTTACTTTCCACCACAGTTGATTACAATGTTATTCAGAGTTTTTTGGCTCCAGCCACGCCTCCAAAAAGCATTACAATGTTCAGGCGTGATAAATCTGAACACCTCGGAGGAAATGTTTGACTTGGCTTCTCCCTGAGCAAGGGTTCATTCATCTGGATATCAGAGCTGCCGCCTCAGCTGATGATGCACGAGGAGTGAGAGGTCCTGCATCGAGGGTCACGGTGGGAGATCATAACAAGGTTGCCGACGCCCACCGAGGAGTTGTCACGGTGACGTACGGGCAGCTTTTCTGTGAGTGTTGCATGCTCTACAACCGCATTTGAGCTGCATTCATTCATTTAACTGCAAGCTATGGGGCAGCACTTTCCCATTTTTACCAGTCTCTCCCTCAAGGACTTCAAAACCCACCCAACATTAAACCACTATATTTCCTCCCGTCTCCCTCCTTCACTCCCTCCTTTTTCCTTCCTTTCCCCATGTCTGTTAGTGCAGTGATGCTGCAGAGGACACACCCATGCACACTCTGCTGCCTCTCTGTCTTTGACCCTGAGAAGTTCTCCAACGCACTGCTGATAGTGCTGCAGTGCCCACCCAAGAGTAGCCCCCTTGCTCACTCTAAAGCACCACTGAAAGAAAGGAGGCGGGAAAAAAAAAGAGAGCAAGGTTACTGGACTGAAAATGAATTGAAAGGATATTTCTGTTATTTTCTTACTGAAGGATGAGAGTAAAAGGAAAAAACCTTTAATGTGAAAAGAAGGAACAATGGATCTGGAAAAGCTTTTTTTTTTTTTTTATGAAAGAGAGATGACCACTTGTCATTGACATCATACAATTATGTTTCTTAACGAGCCATTAACTATAGTAGACACAGAGTGGTCACAAAAGGCAAAAGCACAATCAGGGAATACGTAATGGTGACAAATGCAAAAAGGGATTCTTTTTTCTTATCTTGTTTTCCTCTAATTTTTGTGTTTATTAAATGTAACGTTCATGAGACTGGTTCACGTTGATTCAATACAGCTAACTGGAATATTTCGACATTATGGGAAATACCCTTATTCACTTTCTCACTGAGAGAGAGATCTGAGGATTGATACCACTTTCACGTCTGTAAGTTCAGCATCAAGCTACAGCCAGCAGGCGCTTAGCTTAGCTTAGCATAAAGACTGGAAACAAGGGGAAACAGCTAGCCCGCTGTCAGAGCTTTACCTCTGTGAGAAGGTAAAACTAAATCCACCTACCAGCACCTCCAAAGCTGTAACGCTCACATTGTTTAATACTCACAAAAACTGAAGTGTACAAGAAACAATTCACTGCTTTATGGTTTTGTGCCAGACTATTTGTTGGCCTTCCTGGAGTCTCAGTTGGTTCCCTGGCAACTGCTCCTAGTTGTAAAACCATGTTTTTACACTTACACAAACTAGATATAATGTGTTAATTAGTGAGCTGTAGAAGTGCTGGCAGGCAGATTTTGTTAGCTTTTGACAGAGCTAATAGCGGCGTGCAGTCCATGTACAAACAAATCCTGAGCAACGAATCTTCAAAGTGAACTGACAATACCGAAACACCGTCACCACTGACCGAATCCGTAGCTTTTAGCAGCGGAGAGCGCCTTTGTCAGCTCTGCTGTGACTCAGAGTACATTACTTCCTAGTTATAAATCTTATTAAAGAGACTGCAAAAGCCACAATCATAATTGTGGTTGCTGAGCTATTAACCTCACAAACAATGCTTGTATAAGCCTTATTGTATACTTAAACTTACATGATATTTTTGGCCACTTCTGGGCAGCAGAAACAAGTTGTGAACACAACAGACATCATCGCCTTTTAGGTTAACTTGCTAGCAAACAGTTGCTGCGGCCAAAAATGACACTATGAGAGCTGAGAGAGTGAATCAAAAGAAAAAAAGTTGCTAGACCGCGAAACAATGAGCTGAAACTCCTGAGGTCCTTAAATCCGAGGGGATAATTCGCTGTAGCTTCATCACTACGAGTAACCTCTTTCGCATTGTGACATTATTTTCACATTTTATACATAGTTCTAGCAAAAACATCGATTATAGCAGCGTTAACTGAAGGTAACAACTTGTACTGGCAACCGACTGAAGACAGTCAGCGTTGAAACACTTGAAAGGGGATGCGATCAAAGTGAACATACAACATAGTCACTGACAACATATCTTTGAAATCAACTGGACAAAACGATTCAAATTGGCAAATTTTGTGATTATTTAAGCTTACAGGCTGCGGGCAGTAGCTCCACATTTATCGAACAGACATGAGTGGTATCAATCTTTTGACTGGCAAACTATTCCCAGTAGCTGAGCTCGTTTCAAAGAAAATAAACTGCCTCTGCGTGTGAAATTGCGTCTATTTAATCAAGCTTTGAGATCTAAAACCTCACTGCCTGTCTTGTGGTTAAGCATGGGAATAAGTATCTCACTGCTTTTCACATGAGAAATAAAAACAAAAAACGTTTGCAACAAAACCTCTTCTCCACCACCCGGAGACGACGATATGACATAAGAGATCAAGCCTGACAAGGCGGGTTGTAGAAAACAAGAGTTCTCCTTTTAATTTCTCTAGCCACAACATACTGTCCATATACAGTACAGACTCCCAAATGTAATTTGATTTTGCACGCATCACAGTTCAAAGTTTTCAAATGAAAAATGCAACTATGAAAAAAAAGACAGACGCACAAATTAAAACCTATAAAAAATATAAAAACAGTACTCTTAAATCTCATTTCGACAAGTACCATTTCAATAACAAGACATTTAATAATGCACAATAGAGCAAACAAATGAAACTGAACCATTAGTTTTTTAAATAGAAGGAAAAGACATTTTCATCATGCAGAGGATGTAATATTAAATAACGAATCAAAAAAAATAATATATACTTCTCTATATATCTCTCTCTTTTAAATTTTCAAGTCAAAGCACTCCCATCCCTTATATAGGGAAAAACAAGACATGTTTAAAAACACCAGAGGATCCACAATGCTTTCATTAGCTGCCATTGTCGCATGGCCTTTTGTCGAAAACATTACATCTCAGCAACATCTTTTTGGCACAGAAAAAGACGTTCATAATGGCAGTAGCATTTTGCATTATAAAAGAGGGCGGAGCTGTAGCTCTTTTTCCATTATAAAATTAAAAAAAAAACCAAACAAAAACAGCCCAAAAACATTCTGTGCATCGACATCAGTCAGGAGAGTGGCATCTCCCCCCAGCAGGGTGTGAGGCAAGCAGTTGTAGCAGCAGCTCAGTCCTACTGCAGCATGCTCTTGATAGTCTTGTTGGTTGATTCATCATTCAGATGCTTGGTTGTGTACCTGCAGGTGAGAGAAAAACAACACCACATGGGTGAAGGATCATCACATCTCCCTGTACTTCCACTGTGTATTGTATTCTGTATTCAAAATCCTGATTAAGTAAAAGTTCAGAAGAATAATCAGAAAAAAAAACGTACTTCTATGCCAGTAATAATTTCCTAGAGCACAAGGTGACGTCTTAAAATGTCCCGTTTGACAAAGAAATAGTCAAATTGTCACATTCGAGAAGCTGCAACCGGCCAATGTTTAGTATTGCTGCTTAAAAAATGGCTAAAGCGATTATTCAAACATCAAAATAGTTGCGGTTTAAAATTCTGTTGATCGACTAATCAATTAATTGAATCAGTGCAGCTTTAACTGCTTTATATGTAGCCAGTTTAGCCAGTAGTTCACAAACTAAGGGTTGTGCCCCTCTGCAAAGGGTCAAAGATAAATCTGAGGGGTCGTGAGATGATTAAAAGGGAGAGGAAACGTTCTGCTACACAAATTGTATTCTTGTTTGGGGTTTTTTCTCTCTAATTTTGCTTTAAAAAAAAAAAAAAGAAATATTGGATCACGTGACCTCTTTGGGCCTCGAATTGTTCATAAAATCATCTGATGGGAAATCCCTCTTTGATGTAACGGCTAACAAGTCAGACATCTGAAATGTGACAGGGGACTCCAACCTGACGCAGCTTTTTTGGTACAAGCCAAAAAAAGGTTGGGAACCACTGGTTAAATCAATAATTATGCATTTTATAACCTTGTTTGTTTTGTGAAATCTTAATCTGAAAAGTAACTAGTAACTATCGCTGTCAGATAAATGGAGTAGATGTATAAAGTACATAACATTCCACTTTGAAGTCTAGTGGAGTAGAAATAAAATGGAAATACTCAAGTACCTCATATTATACTTAAGTACAGTGCTTGAATACGTGTACTTAGTTATGTTCACCACTGTGTACATCTGCAATATTTTGTCATCCTCTGTCTGATCAGATATGTAACCACTGAAAGAAAATTTGGCATCTTTTGCATGCGAGTGACCTCATGTGACCGGGCAGCGCCGCCTCGCCTCGGGCCCCGGTGCAGAGAGAGGGATAGAGATGTGAGGTCGCCACAGAAACGGCCCCGTCAGCTCGAGCAGCTGTGAGCGTTAGGCGAGGCGGGTAAAATTTGGGAGACCGTAAGGGGACGAGGCGTCAGATGTAATCGGCCTTTCTGGAGAGGCTTTGACACCCAACCCTAATCTTGCACAGAGGGCTCACAGCTGACCGAATCCCCGCTGGACTGTGCCGAGAATGAGTCACTGGGCTGGAGGGGAGCGAAATAAACCGAGAGGTCTGTCTGCTGCTGCTCACGAACAGCCACCGATATCATTCAGCTCACAGCACAAGCAGCTGTCTCCGTTTCCATGAAAGCTGGTGAGTTGAAAAGTGTGCTTGCTGCCAGACTGCGGCTATAATCACATTACATGCTGGTCTACAAGGGGTAGAGAAAAAAAAAAAAACACAATTTGATTTCAACATGAGCTTACCTGAGAGCATTGAGAAGGCCTTCTACGCTGTTCGGAGGCTGATCTTTGAGGACTTTGATGCAGCCTTTCATCTGCGGACAAGAAACAGGCTGTTAGCTTTATAGACCAAGCTGTGATGTGGGACAGTGGAGGGAGCATGTCGACACTCACGTCGATTTTGGACGACTTTGCGAAAGCTCCTACAGGATGGACATAGTCGTACAGGATGATGACCCCGACCATCACCCGGAGGCAGAAAGATACCGTCTCCTCACTGGTGAATCGGCTGCGGTACTCCCTGAAAGGACAGGAAGCGGGGATTAGACATGTGAATGTAAAGGGCGAGAACTGAAGCAGCTCTGACAACGCAGGAAGTTACTCACGGTGTTTCCAACATGACTTTACACACACTCGCCATCGTGCTTAAGCAGTCTGTCGTGTTCTCGATGGGCAGATTCTTGTTCTGTGGCAGAAAAAGAAGAGGGATGAGAGGACGCTTTCACACACTTGTTCGACGTGTTCACCGCTGCCTCCTGTCAAGACTTACCTCGGATACAAACTTTGTTGTGCCGTCACTTAATGTTTTCAGCATGGGCGTGGCATCAGCGTAGAACAGAGATATCCGATTGGCCAGTTCATTGTTGACTTCATTCTCACCCTCCGACTGAAAATTATTACAAATAATGACATTTTATTCTGTTCTTTCCTGCGTCTCTTCAGGTCAAAGGTCACGGTCAGCTACAGAACAGCGACCCTGGAGCTCGTAAAAACAGGCACGCACACACACACACTAAAGCTCCTGATGAGCCACAAACTTTCTTTCCCAGAATAACTAACATCCTAAATTCTCTAGCAAGTAGGCTCTGTGAGAAGCCTACAGGAAGAAGACAGCACTGATTTTATTTATTTGTCCATTAAAATGTCATTTCACACACTAAGTGGAGCCGCCGTGCTGTCTTGTTGAATGTGTTTGTGTCATGGATAACTTATGGAGTAAGTCTTTCTCTTCCGTGAGACATCTGAGTGACACATCTAAACCGCTCTAGAAAGGCTTTTTAAAAACCTAGTGGTGTGGACTGCTCTATACTGTGATCATTCTATTATTAAAATATATAACGAGCTAATTTCATTTGTGAAACCTGTGAAGGGATGCATGAAACCTAACAATGCTACCTGGAAATATTTTGTTTGGCATCATACTCATCGCCCTTCATGCAGCGCCAATAGATTGTGATAGTGCACATAAAAGGAATTTCATTAAATAAAGTCATAACTGAAAAATAGAGGTATAAACCACATCTCCGAGCCCTGCTGCTCCTCCTGGTTTCCCAGCTGACTAACCCATCCTGGTGCTTTAAAGTCTCAGACTGAACGAGACACTGAAACACCTGGTGGGTAACAAAGAACAAGGTGTCTCTTGAACAGCCTGTTCTATATTTGTCTGCATATTTAAATAATAAGAACGTTTCCTGCCCTTATTTATTTATTTTATGAGAACACTGACAGAATATTATATTAATAATCGTCCCAAAATGTTCAAACCAATTCATGTTTCAAGAAATGATGACTTATGAGCTCAAAGACTTTTTTTTTTACCGCAGGGACAGATGTGTTTTTAATCTCAGATGTCTGAATGATTCAGTTGTCTGAGTGGTGACTAAATTGCTGCTGATGATGTGTGAGACCGGGCTACCAGGGAGGACGGCAGCCTGAGCAGTGACAGGTCCTAACGACAACTTGTCTGGGCCCATTTGCCTAATGGCACATTCTGGTTTGGAGAATAAAACCTCCTGTCACACGGTCAAAACTAAGAGCAGCTTCAGTTCATTCTGCACACGGGAACACTGAAATCTCACCATTTCCTGCAACAAAGTATCTTTTAGATGCCCTTGAATAAAGATGTATATCTGGTGAAGTGCAAAATGCATGATATTGCAGAGTTAATGGGTCCTTGAATTTCATATCCCCAAAGCTATTGTCTGCAATCAATACAGGAAACGTCCTATAAACCCGTTAATAGTATTGAGTGAGCTGCTTCCTTTTCATGGCACTTAAATAAATCTATTATTTGTAGTTTAAAGGTGAACTGGCAGGTCTCTGACTCCTAGTTTGATTATACATGGGTGATTTGGTTAATTTGGTCCACATTAAGGACAAAATATAATACATTATTGCCTTTTAGAACTGTAAACATGAAGTCCTACGGACATACAGCAGGTAACTTATTGATTGGATAGTTTTGACGACGTCATCCTGCCTCATCAGCACTTCAAGGGTCCATGTGGGGAAATCAATTTCTGGTGACTGACAGGAAGTCGTGCAGCACTTCACCGCCCCTTATGCGCTTTTTAAAATCTCCCCCACATTATTTATTTATTTCTTCGTGAGCTCTTTGTGCCATCAGAGAATTAATGAGTTACACTGCGAATGGACCTCGTGTGTCAGAAAAAGTGACCAACGTGTTTGTGAATGCACACGAATTGTTGCAAAACTTGCATAAATCTGAAACTCCAACCACTATTAGGTCTTTTATTGTCTTAATAGAGCCCAGATGGCCTCATCTACTGTACAGACTCCACATCGACCTGGAATTAGGCGTTTCATCTCTCAAGGGCTTGGACCATGCTACTGATTTGGGATCAGTTTCTGCTGCTCTACTCCCTGAAATTCCCCCGCTTCCTGCCGCACTCTTCCTGACTCCCGGGTGCTCTAACAGTCTGCAAACTTCAATCATTCCTGCCTTCCTACTGATGCAGTCTGAACTCTGCTGGAAATTATAATGAAAACTGAATCAATCAGACCTGAGTATAGACAAATCATGAAGATGCAAACATTAAAGAAATACAAAATTGCAGCCTGTTTGAACACTAAAATGAACATATTTGCATTAAAAGAAATTCAGTCATCTCTGATAGCAGTCGTAAATGCTGCCCTTGTTTGCAATAGCACACATCTAAATGTTTACTTATGCTGTTTTGTGCATTAGTTCCAGTTAAGGAAAGTCTTGATGATATAGCATCCAGTGATATTTTAGACCAGCGGTTCCCAAAGCTTGTGGCTCATAACCACTTAAAACGGCTATAACCCATATTGTTATAGTCAAAAAGTATCAAATGACAATGTGAAAGGAGTTGCTCGTAGTGATGAACACAGAGAAATTGATCACCTGACTCTGCAGCTCCCCTCGGCTTTACGGAGCTTTATAGTGAGTTTCAGCTCGTTGTTTGGCTCTCCAGCCTGCAACTTTACATTTCATTTCACTCTCACTGCTCTCATAGCGCATTTTTGGAGTAGGCAGCTGTTTTCAGCTAAAAACAAAACAAAAAAAAAAGGTCTAAAAAAACCACTGTACAAAGTTAGCGACTCGCTAGTCAAGATACTGGAGCGTTTAGCAGCCGAGAGCCAGATATTTCCCTCACGAGTTGGTGGGGACAAAGTTAATATGGAGAACTTGTTAGGAAACCGTTGCTTATTTAAACATTCAGCACTTAAGTGGCGATATTAGCATTTATTTGGAGTCGTGTTTTTGCCACCTGGCAACTGGAAGTCCCATATTTACTCTCTTTTAGCTCTGTTTTTGGTCTCAACCATCTCCTAAAAGGAAAATCGCTGGCTCTTTAGCTGCTAAATCCTCCACTATGTTTACCAACTAGTCGCTAACTGTGTCTGTCATCAGTTTGTTGCTGAGCAGGCAGTGTACAGTGGGTTTTTAGAGCTTTTTTGCTGAAAACAGCTGCCTGCTGCAACTGGATCGAGGATGATGAGAGCGGTGAAAATGAATCAAAGCTGTAAAACCAAAACAATGAGCTGAAAGATGATAAAACGTTCTATAGAGCTGAGGGGCAAAGCAGATTCGGGTGATCACTTTGTGAGTTCATCACTACAAGCAACTCCTTTCACATGCAAATAGTCATGTGAACAATTTTTAATATAAAAACAGTGATTATAGCCAATTTAACAAAGTTGGGTTTTCTTTAATTACAGCATCCTCACCACCCTCAGAGGAGAGGGACATAATGAGCTCACCGGTACATTGTTGATCCGCATTCGACTCAGGGTTCTTCTATAGTAGCTGAAGTCATTCTGAATGGCGGGATTTGTCATCTGCAAAGAAACAAGAGAAATGCATCTTAATACAGAGAGAGAGAGATTCTCTGCATGTCTGTAGGGGCACAGCCTGCAGCAGGACGTTCAGTTCTGGATCAAACACGCCATCATCATGACAGAATGCTTTAGCTAACAAGGCAGAAACGTAGCTTTGGGGGGAAATGACATAAAAAGAACATGGATACAATTACAATTTTATTTGTCGAACTGGATTTGAATCCACTGACACTCATCCCCCTTTTACATCCACATCCCCGCTCATCCTGTCAGGACACATTTGGTTATTTTCCTATTTCAGTTGGGCTGTGCATCAGTATAGTTTGTGACAAGAGGGTCAACAATTTTAAAGCTGACAAAAAGGTATAAAGGGGCTCATTAAGGAGAAGCAAGGTTAGAGCGAACAGAGGACAAATACAGGCTTACTGTCTGATATTATTTAAACTTACAGCCTCAAATAAAAGCCACACGAGTCAGTTAACTTTCTTCAAAATATAAATCATCTGGTTCCACCGTGAAGCCAAACTGACCCGTCTAATAGAAGCTGGCCAACCAGAGAGCTTCTTTCAAACGTCACCACCAGTGAGAGCTCATCATGTGGCTAATTATCCTCATTCCTGTATGAGCCTGTCACAGTCAAAGCTGCACTGGCAGCATGCTAATCCCGCTATAATAGACTGGTACTCAGTCTGTGTCCACTGTGTGCACCAGGAGAGACAGACTGCTTCGCTAGGGAGGGGCTGCACTCCGCACAGACACTTTAACTAGGTCAGAAGCCCGTGCATGGGTGTGAAAGATTGATGAATAGGCCTGGCATGCCACCTTGTACCCCCTACCTTCATGTTTTTATCTTGTCAGCCTGGGTAGTGGGCACTAATTGGGACGTTGCAGCAAATCGCCTGGAGGTGTTGGGGAGGGGGGGGTTTCTAAGGAGAGAGGGTGTAGGGGAACCAGTTCACCCACTGTCTAACCAGACGAGTGCTCACTCAATTATGTTTTTGACAATGGGCATTCGACCGACACCCACGCTTGATTCCTGGTGTTTTTCTGGGTTGCACATAAGCAATTTGTGTCTGAATTCAAGCCAGGCAAGTTGCTGAAGTTTTCTCCCTCCATTTTTAAAAACCTGCCACATTATGCAGAACTCAGCTCATGTCCATCAACCCTTATTAGCCATTCCAATGACATTCACTGTATTATAAACAGCAGAGCAGTATCAGGATTCTAATTAAATGCTAATCATGTGCTCACTAGCTGCAGTCTAAAATTGCATAGAGCTAAAAATCAATTTGAGGGCATCAGCAGTTTGTTGAGGTCTGGTTTGTATCACAGGAGAAAAGTGCAGAGTTTAAATCAGCATCTAAAAAGGTGAGTTTGGGGGCTTAGGCAGAAAATGACACTTGGGATATAGTGGAGAATTAAAGTCGTACTTTAAGCTCATCAAAGCGCAGTGTGAAGTGCAGGATCTCAGCGAACTGCCTGGCCAGCGCCTGCTCCCGCTCCAGGTGCTGAGTGGGGTCGTTGTAAGTCTCGCTGGTCAGAGCTCTCAGGAGGCTGTGCAGCGCCGCCTCTGTGAGGAAAATAAGAGATATCTGTGTTAGAGGTGCCGCACTGTCTGAGGGCAAAGCACGAAAACATCAGCCTTTTTGTGAGAGATATATATATATATATATATATGAGAAGGCTTTTATTCATTCTATAAAAAAGACCCTGTTGAAGGCCTTGAACCTTGAGACACTGGCTTATGTGTGTGTAGTCTTCCAGGTCATCGGTTCGTGTTACTGAATAATGTTTCGCAGTCGTTCTTTTGTCATTCAAACACCCAGTTAGCAGCTGAAGTATCAACACTATGTGCAAAGATGGGGAAGTCATGAGAGAGAAGAAATTCTGTAGGTAGCATGGAGGAGTGATGGATATTCAAATATAAAGTGCAGAACAGTTAGTCAATAAATCAATTGTTTTCATCACTGATTAATAATCTGATGATTAATTCTCAGTTAACTGATTATTTCTTTAGGCTATGAAACTTCTAAATAAATAATGACAAAGATTCCAAGCTGATGTCTTCAAATGTCTTGTTTTGTCCGAGTAACAGTCCAAAACCAAAATATATTTATTTACTATCTTATATGAAAAACAATAGCAGGAAATGCTCACAATTGAGAAGCTGGAACAACATGATGTCAGACATTTTGGGTCAAAAAAAAAAAGAGTAAAAAAATGAATTGGTTATCAAAATAATTTGAGATACATTTTCTGTTGATTGACTTTTTTTTTCTGCTCTACAAAATTAATCATCAACAACTGATAAATCCTATAAATCATTGTGTCAAACATTTGCTTGGCAGTTGTAGCTTCTGAAACGTGAGGAGTTTTCTGTTAATCTTTCTTTAAAAATCAATGTAAATTCAATATGTTGGGGTTTGGACCATTGGAAAAGAAAAAGAAACAAGCAATTAAAATGCTTCTCATTGAGCTCTGGGAACTTGTGACCAAACATTACATAACTGTTTGGTCGCTAGATTAATCAATAATAAAAATAATTGTTAGTTGCAGCCCTTGAAATGAGATGTAAAAGTCATAAGACAGAAGAAACATGTAGTATAGCAAAGTGAGCCATTTTATAGATTAAATAATAATTCATTGGACACATAATCGACAGATTAATCGATAATGAAAATCATCATTAGTTGCAGCCCAAATGCATAATAATTAGGTATAAAATGCATCTGTCATTTTATCTGCCTGAATATATATATATATATATATATGTGAACTGCATCCTGATTAGGAAAGAGACAGATAATGGGGCAGTGGTGGTGCCCAAACTGCCCAGGGCCCAGTGCCAGTCGTGGGGGTGGGGGGAGGTTTGCAAAGGGAGGGTTTGGGGGGGCCGAGAGGCTTTCCTGGTCAGATGCAGATGAGACATGGGACTAATTATCTCATTGGCATGAAATGGGGGGGGTGGGGGGGGGGGGGGGGCGGAAGGGTCTCCATTCAAGGGGGTTTCCGCCATTGGTTTGGACGGTAAAAAAAAAAAAACCCGGTCCCCTTTTTTTTTAACAATTTTAGTGGGGTTAAAGAGAAAGATGG
>CM022493.1:11156297-11274779 GCA_011952105.1 Coreoperca whiteheadi | reverse complement strand
GGGGGGGGGGGGACGACAGGATCTCATTCAAGCAGGATTACGCTCATTGTTTTGACAGTAAGTAAATACAAAGCCTGTACCATGGCTTGACATAGCATACCCACAGACCGATAATTAAGCATGCATGAGGAGCACCGGCAGGGAAATGAGGAAAAGATTAAGTGAAATGTGGTGAACAACTTCCAAGCAAGTAGTATTATATTAAACTAACATGTCTTGTTCAAACACCCAGTTTTTAAAGAAAAAAATAGAAAATGTTGAAAGCCCAGAGGGAATTTTTATTTATAGATGCAGACGGTGTTTAGAATTCAGTCTAGACGCTGAAGAGAGGCTTCAATAATGACATAACCCAGACGAGCTCAACATCTGATGCAATAAGGCTGGGTTGTACCAAATGAGCACTTTAGATAGACGTATTTAATCGTACTTTACAATTCTGGTTGATTACATATGATGATGAGCATGTCAACATAACCCAGAAAAGGGCAGATTCAGACAGCAGTCTACTTAAGATCATCGTAAGGGGACTTTCAGAAGACGGACAGAGCGCTGGCAGTGCACTGCAGTAAAATTGAGCACGTTTGCCATTCAGTAATGACTCCCATCTGCTTGGGCCAGCGTTTGCAGCGAAGCGGCTGATTAAAAATGGCCTTAGTAGTGCACTTTATTTCCCCCTCCCTCTACATCCCAGTCAAAACAGAAGTTAAGATAGAGCTGCTTTCAGGCCTTCAGAAATGAGCCACTCTAGTATGTCGGGAAGTCGGGGCAGGGGGATGTCTGATCTCATCAGGTCACGGCAGAGCAGGCAAGCAGAATGCGGGTACGTAGGCGCTTTACTCGCAGAGAGGGGAGGGTCAGAGGATGGCGGGACTTTAGTCTGGTCTAGACCCTACAATGTCTGACGGACCAGACTGACCACAGGCCAGATTGTTTTCTTTCAATAACAGTAAAAATCTACAATCTTGATTATCAAAATTGATTTGAAGTAGGTTTGTCTTGTTCTTTTAGCAATGTTACATTTTAAGTAAAATTTGGGTGGAAGAACTAGCAGTTTGAGCAGGAAAAAACTGTCCCTTATATATCATTAACATTTATCAAGCAAAAATATCAAACGTTTTCCAGCTTCTCAAATGTGAAAGGTTTGCAGCTATTCTCTGTTTTATATTGCTGTTAAATGAATATGTTTGTGTTTTTGACTGTTCATAGGGACACAAAAAGCAATATGAAGCTATCACCTTGGATTTTAGGTTCTGAATTGTTCTGTCAGCAATGTTCAATCTAAGTTATATTTTGATTGTCAATGCAAGCCTGTAGTAAAGGGCTTTCAGCTTCATGCATATCAGGCAGGACAGCAGGCTGCGGAGGCCATCACAGCCCCTGAAGCCTAAAGTCAAGGCAGGGAAATAGAGCAGCAGCCGAGGCTGGAAGGTGGCCTACTTCGTTACATAACAGCCATCGCCAGGCCGCTGCCGCCCACTGCCTCCATTGACTACCTTCTCCACCGCTACTGGGATTATGGGGTTGAGGGCATCGAGGCATGGCGGGCTCCACCCCCTCCCTCAGCCTCAGGGTCATAAGGAGATCAGGGAGTAGTAAGCCTACTCCCCCTTCCCCCTGTATCCATGCTAATTAAACAACCTATAGCCCCATCCCACACAGAGGTCAGTGCACAGTGCAGCGCAAGCAGCATGTTGAGAAATGCATGGCTGAGAGGGTTTTCAAAGCATGTTTATATGAGGCTGGGGTGCATGTTATGTGTGTGTCGCATGTCTGCTGACTTTTGCAGCTTAGCAGTCAATATTGCAGACGCACATGCACACAATTAAGGTCGTCTGTGGAGGTTGGGTCTTTTACATAAAGGACATCTTCTTTCGTCCTTCAGGTCATCAAGTCTAGTAGTTTGGTAGTGCTCAATATTATAAACTGCACTGAAGGTCTTGACAGCTCAAATTATTGCACATTGGGATTTTGAAGTGAAAAGTGTCAAACGTAATTGTGCTTGCATTTAAGCAAAATCTCACAGGACTCCTGAGCTTGTTCCACGTGAAACCCTGTGAGCCTCAGTCTAAGAATAAGAAGAGGAGGGTGGTTCCTAAAGACAGACAGATACGTACCTAATCTCTGGGAGAACTGATAGAACTTCTTCAGTCTCCCTACCAAGGGAACCACAGCCGCCCACGCCTGCTCCTGTAACGCCTCATCGGTTGGATTCTGGATCGCCTGGAAAAAGACCAGAAAGAAAATTATTCTCAGTCTTATAGAAGATAAACGTTTGTAAGATTTTATGACAGTTCACGGTTTAAGGCACCCATAACTGTGTGTAGTGACCCTTGTCAAGTGATGTCACTTGAGGCAGAAAGTGAGGTAACTGGACCTCTGCAGCCCGCTCCTCATCTCTGCTTGAGGCTAGCGGCTCAAGGCTACATTAGCCGTTACTTGCGTAACACACCTGAATCTGCGACCTAACTGTCTGCCGGGAAGTTGCATTGTGGTAATGTAGGCGGCAGTTTTGATAAGGAATAAAAAACAGACTTTTTTTTTTTTTTTTTTTTTTTTTTTTCTATTTTTAGTCAGACAATGTTATAGGTGTACTCTTTGAAAAAGGTCCTTCTCTTTCAGATAAAGGAGATGGAAACACATTTTACTCTGTATTCTAAGCTTGCCATAAAAGTTTAATAACCTGCAGATTTTTGAGGCCACAGCTGGCAACTGACTCCACCCTGTTGTTCACAAAGCCATTGTTGTTCACTCTTTGTGTGAAAGTAAAAATGGAAACTTGTAAATTAGAAAATGTCTCTACTGTCGCGCTTCATTATAGGCCAGTGCTCATAAACAGACTGAGGCAAGGAGTCAGAATTGATCGTCTCTTGTTCGAGCTTTTTTTATGGACTTCTTTTTTAAAAACCAAAAAATAAATAAATATCCACTGACACAATGTCTCCTTCAAGAGGGTGATATGGCCAAGGCACATGCAATAAGTAAAAACTCATAAATCCCATCCAGTTACAGGTAACACCTTCACACCTCATGAGCTCATGAACTCTTAATAAAGCCCTTAAACTCCCCCTATGAACTAATGCAGCATCCCTCTTTTTCTGCGCAGCAGGAAAAGGCCGTCTGTCCTAACTCTGCAGCAGCTCTGTCTTGTCGGAGGGGGATATTTGTAGCAGGTGTACCTCTCTGATCTCCTGTCCCGCTCCCTTGTACGCCTGCAGCTCATCCAAGATCCCCTTTGCGTCCTTCAGCACGACGTCCACCTGCTCCCACACTTCCCGCTCTGCATCTGTGGGCTGGGCATCTGCAAAGGACAACAACAACAACAACAACAACAAGGTCAACTGGGCAAATCTAATTGGTACCTAATCCATATTCACAGCATTCAGTAAAAGGTAGCTCTAGGAACTCTATCAAATCCTCTGATATGATAGAAAGTTTAATGCAAAACTTTCAATTATGTAAATGAAAATTCACTGAAATAATCTCATCTTTCCACCGCTTCCCGTTCAGTTTTGACACCACCTACTTTCCTGGCTGAGAGGAGGAAAATGGAGCAAGATAAGACAAATGAAAAAGGGTTATGCACACTCTTGTAGCTCTGTAACAACTCTGGGTATAGAGATGGTTCAGTTTCAGAGAAGTGGCAACCCTATGAACCTTTTCCACCACCTGAAGCAAGAACACCTTGCCAAGTGTGATGACTGTAAACTCCTGCTCCCCTGCAGAAAAAATACCTAAAAACACAGCTCATATCGGCAGATACAGTTTAGCCTTTTTACTTCATACGGAATTTTTTGTTTTGCATTGTGAATTTATTCTAATTTAAAAATCATAATTTTTATATTTGTGGTCTTATTTGAGGTCTGATTTCAGGGTGTAACGGCATTTGAAAATGCAAATACAATGCGGAGAATGTGGTAAATTTAGAGAAAACTTTGCGATATTGAGCAGTGTTGCAATAAAGGTTTTTGATATGTAATTGTGATGTTCGTTTAATATAAAAATTACCTAGAAACTGAGCTGTAGGAGGCATTTTTCTCTCTAAAAAAAAAGGTATGACTGAGTCTCTGGGTTTGCCAAGTGTGAGAATGCAACAGTACAGGATCAAGCCATGTTCAGGGGCCTTAGGCTACACAGCAGCTGAACTTCAGTGTTTTATATTTGAGGAGGGGGCTCTGCTGCAACTCTGCCCTGATTGATATTCTGTACACATTCCAGCGTGGAAGAGGCAGGTTGATGGAAAGTGCGGAAGCTCTAGTGGTGGATTTGGTTATTTTGCCGCTGGGAAGAACATAGTGTAAAAGATAAGTGTGGGGGGGGGGGACTTAAGAGTTTCAGAGTTGATAATGGTGAGATATTCATGTGATCGATATCAGGAGAGGGAGCAATTACTTAAAAAAAAAAAAAAAGAAGACGAACAAAAAAACTCACTTTCAAAATCGAGGAAAAAATTGGGCTCCTGTTCCAGATCTGTGCAAGTCAAAACTTTCAGTAGGTTCCCCATGTTACGATACCTGCCGAGGAAAAGAGAGAAAAATCAGCAAATGAGAAGAATGCAGTGGTAAAGTGAGCAGGTGGGGATACACGACTGTATCCACGACATCTCTCACCGCTGCGCTGCTTCACTGCTCTGGTGCCTGTTTGAACTCCATGGTGCCCCAGATGTGCCCACTGCTCAGAGACACCAGCGTTCCCCTTGGACCGCCCACCCCCCTCGTGTGTTTCCTGTGCCCAGGCTCTTAACAAGCCAGATGTCGAACCAAAAAGTCTCCAAAAATAAATACCTCAGTTTGAGTTCTTCTGCTTTGTTAAGTTTCTTCCCAGCAATCGCACGCATTTACAGGCAGTTGTATGCAAAGTAATCCATTTCACAAGCCTCCACAGGAAAATCAAATATAATCTACGTTCACATCTACACATGAAGTAGGTAGTTGTTTGCTGGGACGAGTCCAATTAGACTTTTATAAAGGAAGTTGTCAAGCAGAAACATAAGAGGACCTGTTTATGGAGTTTGTTGTTTGTATGTGAATTAGACCTTGTATGTGATGCTTTCAAATTCACTTCATCATCTCGCCAGAATCACAATGTCTTCAGGAAGTGCAATGCAGTGTCTTTGTCATAACTGAAACACAACATCAATGTTAAACATCTCTTAGTAGCGTAAGCACATACAGCACATGTGGTACAGTAACAGGCACTGCAACGAAACACAGCAGTCTAAATTAATATTATAATAAGCATGTGCAATCCATTAATCATGTTCCGGGAAAATGAGAATTCGACTGCAACTAATTGATTATAAAAGCTAATAATTAATCAGCAATTTTTTTGATAATTGATTCACAGTTTTGATAAATTTTTCAGGCAAAAATGCTTGAAGAGACAGAACAAATGCCAGGTTTCTGCTTCTCAAATGTGAGAATTTGTTGCTTTTCTTTGTCAAATGTGATCGTAAAATGACCAACTGACGGTTGGAGAGCTAAAACGAGGAATTTGAAGACTCGACTTTGTGCTCTGGGAAATTATAATGCACAATAGACAAAACTTTTAATTAATCGAGAAAAAAAATCTCCAGCCCTAACTGAATCCTCTTTACACTATTTTAGATATATATTACTGTTAATTTTTGTCTAAAAATGTCAACCCCCAAAAAGAGAAAAATGCCAATCAGTTTTCCGAGCCCGACATACAAGAGTGAAAAGCAACAAATACTCCGACTAGAGAGACTGAAACAAGCCAGTGTTTGCCTCTTTAGCTTGATAAATGCAATTAATCTGTTAATTTTATGTTGATTGACTAACTGTTTCAGCGATAGATGAAACCAAAGCAGAGCCAGAACCGCTTCGCACTTTAACAACACTGCGCAAGTGAGTCCCATACCCTTTCAACCAGTAATGACTAACGAACCTACAAACCACTGCTACACAGCAGCTGTATTAACACAGCGTGCTCCTTCCTGTCAAACTTTCCCAACCTTTTCACTAGATTTCAGCCCTGGTCAGCATGATCTATAGTAGCTGCGTAATTGGCCCAACAACTGCTATATCACTGTACTTTATACTTTGTATATGTTGTTGTTGTAAATGAGACTGACTTCAGGTGACTTTGTTGGAAAGGATGACGACTGAGGGAGAGGAAGACAGGTATGTCCAAGCTTTGGCAGCCATACTGTCACACCCATACCTCCTCTGCTGAGGAATACACACACATACATACTGTATAACTATATTCAACGCACACCCCAGCTGTGACTTGTGCAATGAGAAGTGACAACCTTGCACATCTCCTCTGGTTTTCCTCTCACTCCTAGAAAGCACAGAGCGCATCTTTCTCAGACGCAAAGGTCAACAGACATATGACAAGTCAGAGATCTGTGGCGGTTTGTAGAGAGAAAAAGTGGCAGGCTCCATCATCGGCGACAGATTTAACCCTTGGTGACAGAGTGAAGACGGACAGGATGAACTCGGAGGGCGGAAGGAGGGTCGACGCAGAACAATGAATGACAAAGTTAAACTTCGGCAGGCAGATGTCAGCTGAGATGAGTGACAGGTGAAAAGCCAAAGTGACTGAGTGAGGGCCGGTGGTGACAGGGTAAATCATGCCAACACAAGTAATGCTGGGAGACAGGGAGGTGCTGCGACAGAGGAAAATACACACTCAGCAGTCACGAGCAGAGGGTTAGACGGAGTGGTTTTAAAATGCATGAGCTGCAGCGAGGGGTGAGGTGGGGGTTAGACATGTATTCTTGCATCTTGAAATCCTAGCAGTGGGTCATGTCCTAACTTTGACAGAAAATATTAGTGATGAATGGGCAATATTTGAATTTTTTTTTTTTTTTAAACACGACTTAAGTTTGCGCACACATAGATTTTATAAAATTACCTTCCTTGTATCCAGGTACTCGATCGACATGTCTATTAATACTAAACCTTAATGTCAAACGAGTGAGCGACGCCTTTGACATGTTAATGCTTCCTCAGGTTCACTCCATGTCACAACACACTGAGTGACTCTGAACAAACAAAACGATACTGTTGACTAGAGCAGAAACAATGAATTGATCAACAAAAGATTAATCGGCAACTATTTTCACTATCGATTAATCGTTAAGTTCTTAAGCAAAAAGGCCAACATGTCTCTGGTTTCAAGTCAAGTCAGTTGTATTTATATAGCCCAATATCACAAATCACAATTTGCCTCATGGGGCTTTACAACAAGTATAACATACGACACCCTCTGTCCAAATAAGGAAAAACTGCCCAAAAAAAGCCTTTTATAAACAGGGGGAAAAAATTGAAGAAACCTCAGGAAGAGCAGAAGAGGAGGGATCCCTCTCCCAGGACGGACAGACGTGCAATAGATGTCGTTTGTACAGAACAGATTCACAACAGAAAATCATAGTATATATACAATTATGATAACAAAGTGTAGATTGTAAGACGCAAGTGAAGAGGACGGGGTTTTAGATTGTTCTTCAGACAAATCAAAACATTTAAAGATGCCGCTTGGGCATGTTGTATATGAAAGGACTAATTGACGACCTGAAAATTTTATCAGAAGATTCATTTATAATGAAAATAAATGTTAGTTGAAGCCCTACTTTTGACTTTAATGTGGTCTATTTAGAAATGCTGTGAATGAAATATTTGGTGAGAATTTTACTTTTGTTTTTCATTTACAACCAATGCAATTTACTCCAATTTATCCCACATCAGCTTACAACCAGGCCCGTTTCTTTTTAACTCTGGATGAAATTTATTTTTTTTTACTTTTATTTACTTCAAAAGCCCCCTAAAATAACTGTTAGTCACTCAGTCGACCCAGTGACCACCTGCAAAGACCCACCTGCCTTGTCCATCCTCATCTTATTACCCTTCACTAATGTGACCTGAATGTCTGACTGTGCCAGCACCTCTCTGGCTGTCGGAAAGCAGCACCTGACCAGCCTCAAAAGGGATGAGAGCTGTCACTGACCTCACCCTGCTGGATGAAGTGGGCACTGCCCCTCATGGCCAGGCCTCCGCTGGTCCTCTACTGCCACCTTTCAGCCGCTCGCAGGCTGAGGCCGACCGGCCGGCCGGCCCGGCTGGCAGAGGTGCCAGGGCTCGTGGCGCTTCAACACGGGCGCTGGCAGCCTTGTAGGCCCAGCCCTGCTCCCTTGTGCTGCTTGAAATGAGGTCATTTGAAGGACGGGGATTTGCGTGGCTGCATTTCAAAGTCCAACAGAGAATCCTCAAGTGTACCAGAAAAAGAGCAGATTAAATTTGTACATTTTACTGCTTTTTTGTATCTTACTCTTCCACTCAAATTTTAGAATAATTCTAGATTACATAAACCAGAATTTATAAACCAGCCCTAACTTTGCAGCTTATTAAGGACTTCATGAGGACAACCGTCCCTTTAAAAAGATACATTTAAAACAATGTGTGTTACTGTGAGTAACCGGTTGCTTAGAGATAGCGTAGTAAGAGAGACGTGAGAGGATGAAGTGCTGGCTGAGAGTACACAGATACTGTATCAGACAGAGATTGAGGAATTGAAGCCCCCCCCCCCCCAGTGGCTGTAGTGCTGGCATGTCCTGGGCACCACAGAGAGCCCGACGACAGCCTTGTTGTTGTTTTGAACCCCCCCACTGAGCCATCGCGTGCTCACAGCAAGGGAGGGAGGGCTGCTTCTAAGGCCAGGGGCAGAATCTGACAAGCAGGAGCCCGCGCAGCTCTCCGATTGGCTGAAATGATCTACCCAACAGCTCACTGTATCCATGGAGTCAAAAAAAATTTGGTGCCATTGAAAACACTGCAGCAGCCAATCAGAGGCGAGCTCCGGGTGAGGAGCGAGTACAGTAGTAGTAGGACTTGAAAGCAAAGGAATATATTAATACAGATGAGGTAATGCGCCAAAAACAGTGGATTAGTCAGGGAGTGAAGTCAACTGGAGACGATAGAGAAATATTTAATTCCACTACTGAGCACTTAGTGATTTAATGTAATTAGATTGTTTTCTGTGCAGCTCAGCAAATTCACATTATGATCAATTTAAATTAATAATAATAATAATACAAATGCATATTAAGTCATATAATGATGAATATGATCCAATTATTATATTCTACTTGCAGCTGAATATGATGATATATCTTCAGTTCTAGCAATTTGACAAAATGTATCAATAAAATGTCAAAATGTTGGATATATATTCTCAAAAATCAACATCCCAAATATTTGCAGACTGCAGATGGTGCAGAGAGGTTGAAGCTTATTTTGGTAAAGACGCCAAAACAGTGCCACGCCCATGCAGCAGCATGACCTCTGGATGGCACTGCCTTTTAACGTCTCCCAGCTCTGTGCCTTCCCTTTAATAAGCAGACCAAGAAGCAGGGCACAGCTGAAACTGAGCACTGCGGCAGCGGCCTACAAAGACAGCTCAGGGGCTGATGGCTAGCTAATGTAAGGGAGGGATAGTGCTGACATTCCACTACTCGGCTGCAGCATGAGGCTCCACGTGCCCTGCTGCTTTACTATGGAGGAAAAACAACGCCCTCCCCTCCCCAGCCAGGCGCAGACGTCACGTGGGCTCCGCCGTGGAGAGGCTGAGAGATTGCCTGGAGTGTGTGTGTGTGTGTGTGTGTGTGTCGGGGGGGGGGGCGGTATATGTGTGTTTATATCTGAGATTATGTGGGTCTAGAAAATGCATTTCACATTTTGTCTATATATATATATATATATATATATATATTACATTTAAATAAAAACAAAAAATAGTAATGTAGGTAAGGATGTGTGCTGAATATTATTGCGTGTGGGGAGGGATTGTGAAGCGTCACACTGCAGCAGAGGCGGGCAGAGGGCAGAGCTAGGCAGCTTTAAACTTGACCTAGATTCCCCGGGTGACACGCCACATCGCATTAGTCCACTCAACCAGACTGGGACCCGCCGGAGCTTGCTGACACTGCCCCGATTCGACAGGCAGAAAATAGGGGAGCACTTCCCAAATGGGGCTGGCATGCGTCCCCCCCCCCCACTAGACTTCTCCTCACCCCAGACCATCTCCTGCCAATCCTACCCAGCTGACTAAAAATGGCTTATGGGGCACATGGCGATGAGGAGACAAATTGCCATTTGTTTGTTTATGGGGGCGAACTCCATTACCTCTTAGCCACGCCTCTGTATTGTTGCACCCGTGTAAACAGCAGCTAATGCCCCCCTCACCCAGATTCTGGCAAATCAAAACAAACCTCACAGGCAGACTGAATCATTACAACTGACAGCAATACTTGGTGACATCCAGTATCAGCTGTCTCATCTCACTCCTGCAACCACACAGGCAGCTAAAAATATTCCCTCCCTAAGAACAACTCCTATAAAGTCTCATGCCTCAAATCACTGCAGCTGTGATGAACCCAATCAGCATGAATGGAAATGGAACATGTGAAACCGGCAGTTTGTCCAGAGAAGCAGATCAGAGGAGGATGAAAGTGGGAGCGCCTCATCCTCGGCTAAGCCGCTCTCTTTGGACAGCACCTGATGAAAGTTGGAAACCATGGTAACAGGCACATACACAAGAGTCAGCTAAAAGGCTGGCTCCATTGAAATCAAGCTCTATAAAGAGGCTCTTAGCTCCGCTCTTCAGTCACACCAATACAACACTTCAAACCATCAAAAACACAGAGAGATGCTGACGTTAATTTCAGATCAATCCATTTACCGGAAAAACGGGGCCTATGTGATCATCTCAAGTAAAGATGCTGCTCCACATCCAAACAGTCCTAAGAGCTGTAAAACCAGTTCGTGGGGTTTGTGTGAACTCTGTGATTCTCTGCTCCATCCGCTGAACATCTGCCTCAGAAGGAAACGCCCCCCCCACCCTGCCCTTGAGAGTCCTCTGACTCCTTCCTAGGATGTGCTAGGAAATCATTACGGGGGACATACTGACTCACTGTCGTGGGTCTAAGCAGCAGCACCTTCAGGGCAGCTGCCTCCCAAACCCATTCAAACACAGATCTCCCATTCTCCTGCTAAAACAGCCCCGAACCATCATTACTCGACTGACCTTCTGACTGTGACTCACCAACATCACTGCAACCTTAAATCTCAGTCAACACTCCTGAGCGTTCAGGGGCATCATGTCTCACATAAGTGGTTGTTGAGACAAATTAAAGCCTGATTTAAATTGAAGAAATACAGTGGAGCTTCACCTTAAATATTTGTTCCTGTTCAGTATTGCCCTAACAGGATTTTGGGTGGGGCACAGTGGAGGTTTGGGAAGGATGATGAGTGTCAAATTGAAGAGTACCAGCATTTTCATTCGGTAAGAGAGGAGTGCCATCTGGAGGATGAAAACAGTTCTGCATACAAGGAACTAAATGTTGGGGAAGACCGCTCCCAAACCTTTTTGCCATAACATGCCAGCTTCAGAAATGTTTATGCTAATATTATGTGTGTGCGTGTGTGTGTGTGTGTGTGTGTGTGTGTGTGTACATATATATACACACACGCGCGACAAGTGACAGCAGTTACAGTGAAACGTCTTTGTAGAGAACCATCACTCTTTTTTTGCAAAAAAATTGTAGTGAAGAAAACTAATTTCTAACTCGAAGCAACATGCACTTTCCTAGGATGAAAGAAGCAGCACTGATGCCTGATGTAAGAGCACCATCCTGTGTTCATACGCAGCCATTTCAGGGTAGGCGCTCATCTGGTAGAACACATCAAATTAAAGTGACATTTCTGCAGACTAAATGTCAATGCCAGGTTTCATACTAATCTGCCAGACATGAAGGCTTTCGAACACGTACGTCTGCAGGGGAACGACAGCAGCCAGATATGCTGCTCGAGGGAACCTGAGCAGGAAGTTACACAGTGTCAGCCCTCCAGTGGCGTAAATAATAGATAACCGAGGAGAACCTGGGAGCTTTTAGCTGACATAAGCCACTCTGCATATTAGAACCACTCAGACATATCATCTCAAATGACCTGCTCGGAGGGTGGGGTTGAGAGGAGCCGGAGCGTCTTCCATATGCGGAGTCAAAAGTGGAGCAACTGACATTTCCCCTCTAAATAAAACACTTTTATTTATTATTTATTTACTATTTTAGCATGTCTTTTTATAGTTAAATTGATTAAACAGGGTAAACATACTACTTTTTGTTGAGAATTTAATGAAGTACTTGCTGTTATTCTAAACAAAACAACATTGGGTTGGGAAATCCCTAATTCTATAGCCATAAATCTTACAAAAATCTATATTTTATGTCCACAAACCATCATCTACATGGCTATATAACACTACTAGGCTTCACCAGTTGGGGGCAGTATTGGCCCAATTATGATCATAGCAACAGGACAGTCAAGAAAAGCTTCACCTCAGGCTACTTTACCACACCTCCCCGTGGCTTAGCGAGGCTAATCCATCCTGTGTGTGATACACACACACAGAAAAAACCCAGCCTGCTGCATTAACTCATCTCCAATCTCCATTTATAATGCAATACATCTCCTGCTCCCCTGTACTGCCACAGGGTTGTGCACTGCATGCTAACTAAAATAGCTTTCCATTCATTTTAGTGAATAGATTTGAGTCTTCCTAGGGCACCACTGCAGCTTGTCATTAGCCTATACACACACACACACACACAGGTCTCTCATGGGGATACACTGACTTAGTGATCCTATATACAAACCACCTGAGGCGTAGCTGTTAAAACGACACAGCATTCCAGCAACAGAGCTTAGTGAGTCGAATGATAGCAGTGTGTCATGGTAACAATCTCCAAGGAGACACGGATGAAAATACAACAGGCATGGGGAGACATGCAAGCTGGGGAGAAATGATGGGAGGTGTAACAGGGTGAGGTGAAGAAAGACAACCTGAGAGCAAAAAACAAAAAAAAACAAAGAGTTCCTTTTGCTGTGAAGGGAAATGTGAGCAGGAAACGAGTAAAAACCTGCACTAAAACTCGCCATTAAACTGAAGTATACTGGTCTAAAATGAGGAACATGTAGTAGGCCACTAAACATCAGCATCACAAAATAACCAACTATTCAATTACACATACACCCACAGCACGGTACATTAAGACTATAATAGGCATAGGTGCACCGCAGGCGTTCTTACATAATGACCTGTCTACTCTGTATCAGCGCACCCAAGCTACTACTACAGTTAGAAAACTGATTTTTTAAATAATGTTTAAACCTCGATAAGATGAGGTGAGGGTTGCCATAAAAGTTGCAAATTTACATTTTATTGACACGATTGGCGATTACACGAGGAGTGTTTCTTCTTCCACCCAAACACCTAAAGATAAGCTAAGTTGTGCACAAAAATTCGCAGAAGAGAGAGACTGTCAATAAATCTTTAAGCTGTATTTGTAAAAAGATTTGTTAAAAACACCAAAGTAATTGAGACAACAGTTATACGATTTTTCCTCCTACCTACACCGAGCCCACATTCGCATGGAAATGTCTCTATTCAATTACAGTTTTTCTCAATTGCTAAAACACCATTTCTGAAACCTTGCTCCATTTTCTGAAAACATTAAAAACACAAAACCTCATCTTCAAGCACTCAAAGTGAAACTTTCGCCTCAAAACAGTTTTACCTGTGTTAAAAATCAAATACTGCATAAACAGAGTGATAAAAATGATGTACACTACCAAGCAGTCAGTAAACAATGCACCACAAAACAGAAAACACATTGTTAGAACATATAGTTCTCAGGGAGAAGTGCATTTTTAATTTTTCCCGTCATTATCTTTTGATGAACGAAAACATGTTCTATCATAGTAGCTCAAAATTGATCAGAAATTACTATTCTGCTTTGTTCTTTGCAATTTTTTTTTCTTCCTCTTTCTTGCCCTCCTCTTTGTCGCCCACCTCGCATACGCACTCGTCCTCTCGCATTGTTTCTTCTATCCATTCTCAGGCGTTCTCCTTCAACAACCTGTTTGCTCTCTGAACTGGCTTATATTGGTTGTGTCACATCATTTGAAACAGGTTAAATCCCTTATTGCGTGGTTGTGTTCAGTCAATGACATGTGTTCTTTATTTGTATTTGACTGTTGCCAATTGTGTTTACCAGTATGGATGGCATGTGCATTAGAGTGCAGAATGTATTTTGAGGATATTTTTAGAGTTTTTCTCAAAAGTCTAAGTGAGATCTGCCAATTGTGTTTTACCATGTGAAATGGTTTACGGTATTGACAACAGACTGCACAATTAGCTGAAGGAGTTCAGCCAACTGAGAGCTTTCTTCAGCCAATGGGTTTTAGTAATCGAGAGAAACTTTAAAGACCTTCAGTATCGCCATGATCCAAATTGGTCTGAAACTATGGGAGAAACGCAGGCACACAAACAAGCCTGACGTAGAGTAGTTTGCCTCGTTATTCTCAACTACCTGCTTTTTAAGCATTGCGGTGAATTCAAATTAGGATCTAGATAGGAGTTATGTCCTTAAAGAGATATAAATAGACATGCAAACAAATAACAGCAGATATGCAGACGGTAATCTGGGGTGGAGAATGAAAGCTTGGAGTGTGAGAAACAGTTCCACTTTGCACTGATGAATATAATGCAGAAATGCAGCTTGTTGAATAAGAAGGGGGAACTAAAAGGTCAGGTTCACAGTTTTTCAAGTCTATTTTTAAACAATACTAACATGCCCAAGTGTACGTTGAAAGAGTTACTGACCTTCTCTTGGACAAAAAAAACGTTCAACCAACGCCAATTTGAGGCTTCAGCAGTCTAAGTTAGCCATATTAAGTGTGTATCATCCATCATTTTTAGTGCAACGTTCCCTCTTTTTATTCCCTCTTGTACTAAAATCAACGTATCTTTGGAAGATGCTCACTAGTTTTAAAAACTGCGACTGCTGAAGCCTCATATTAGCTTCTTTGAAAATGTGTTGTTGCACAGCGAGAAGTACTGTAGATTGGAATTGCATTAGGTCTCTTCACAGCCAGAATGGAGAGGAGTAATGATTACAGAGACCAATAACCACGTGTACATAGAAAGATGTGACTATTGCTTTAAGGCACTCCTTTTAACATGGATTTTAATGCATGATTAAGAGTCATTCTTCAAACAAAAAAGCCAAACATTACTCATTTTTAGCCTCTCAGTTGTGAGGATTTCCTGCTTTTCTTTGTCCTAAGCGACAATAAATCAAATATCTTCAGGTTTTTGGACTGACCCTTTTCTGACATTAAATACGCCAAACGACTAATTCGATTAATTGAGAAAATAATCTGCGTATTACTCGATATGGAAAATAATTATTAGTTGCAACACTAAACCAGTCCTTGAAAAACAAACGTTCTCCAATCTTACATGTATGACATGGTACAATAATAATAAAAAACTTTATTTATACGGTACTTTTCAAAATCCGAGTTACAAAATGCTTTACATGGTTTAATCAGGGTTTAAAAACATTTCAGGACTGTGGCAAATACAATCAGTCACCTAAAATACAACATCGCAATGAGTTAAAATGAAATGAAATGAAAAAAGGCATAATAAAGATCAAATGAGATATAATAAGTAAAAACCCCCATCAAGAAATCTGAATTACCAATAATAGGACTTACCAGTAGTGGAGCTGACTGACTGTCAGGAGCAGGGAGGCCCGGCCTGGCAGGTGGCCCCGGGTCACAGTCCTCCAGCAGAGGTCAGCCTCTGAAACACAAGTCAACAGTCACAAAACATCAACCAAAACTCCCAACAGAAGGTATAACAATCTAGGGCCTGACCGCTAGAAACACCCTGTGGCATCATTACGCAAAATTAAGCCTTCTTTAGATTATTATTATTTTATTTTTTGAATTTAAATTTAAATTAAGAAAAATAATAATAAAAAACACCTGAAAGACTGCTTTCTTTTGTGCATTTTCAGTGGAACAAATTACACTTGTACAACACAACTGGTGCACTCTTCACAGACACACTGGACATACGCCATTACAAAAGATTGCATGTAAGAACAGTCATGCCTACTTACTGCAAGTTCCCTTTTAAACTAGGTGGTAACACACTAACATCACACAAAAAGGGAACGTTACCACAAAGTCTACGGATACAATAAGTACGCAATAAAAAGGACTGTTCTTGTGTCCTACCTTTCTTGTGAAACATGAGCCAATTGCAGAGTTTTTATAAAACATGGAGCAAAGAGATGCACATAGAAAAAACAGACCACTTCCTATTGTGTAACACTTCCTCTGATTCACTTCACGTTTTATACAAGGCTCCCTGCTACCTCCTGTAAGAGCTCTACAACACGCTCAACTCAATCCAGCTCACGTTTGCATCTTTTCAATCACTGAAGGCTTAAGCGCTTGAAAAATCTAATAAAAAAAAGTTATCAGTTTGTGATATTGTAAAGCGCAAGATTGCCCTCAGTTTTAAGATTCAACGCCGTCGCTGAAAGCCACAAGCTCGCTTCACAAGTTGTGCAGCCCTGATTGAGAGTACAAGCTCAGTAGACTGTGAGACCATTAGGACCAAGGCAGTGCTCTCTTTGCCAGGGTGCATACAAATGCATGGCAGTAGCAGCGGCGTTGGTCATGCATGAATGTGATCAGACTTCCAACCCTGAAACTTCAAACCCACAAGAGTGCGAGAGCTGTGGGAGAGAGAGATGGCTGGGGATGCAAACACGATCGAATAAGACCCTGTGAAATGGCAAACTACAAAACCAAATGAAAGAAGTCGATAGATGCTGAAATAGGAAGGAAACGTTCTTCTGAACCCGAAAAGGTATGGTGTAAAAGTCTCTCTTCATAGATCTCTTGTTCTGAAAGAGGCTGTCCCTTCATTCAAAGTGACCGCGACTTGTTTCTAATCCAGTAGGGCTGACATGTCACGGGGGACCTTCTGGGTGACATCTGCTGCAGGGCATCATAGGAGTCAGCTGTGCATCATGCCTACAGCTGGGGGCCACGACATAAGGCCAAATCATCTCTTGAATGAGAACATGAGGTTATAGGAATTACAGCACTGTGGAGAAGTACATTAGTATTTCAGGAAACTATGGGCTTGGTATGTTTCTCTATGAAATTACCTCAACATACCGATTATTAGAACGATGGCGTCATGAGCCTGCTAACATGCTCACAACGACAATGCTAACAGGCGGATTTTTAGCAACATTTACAATGTTCACCATTTTAGATTAACTAAGACAAAGTGAGGCTGATGGGAGCGTCATTTAGTCACAAACCAAACGTACTGGACAAACTGAAATTCTGTCCCTGTTCCAAGGGTCATGCCAATCCATCCAATAGTTCTCGAGATATTTCACTCAAAACCAAACATGTCAACCTCATGGTGGCGGTAGAGTCAGGGGCTCACCAAAGTCAGTAGGGTTTATCCTCCCGAATGTCTATACAAAATTTCCCAGCTGTTGCGATATTTCAGTCTAGACCAATCCACCGAATAACCCTAGAGTAACGCTGCAGTGCTAGCGTAGCTAAAAAGGGTAACCAACATGAGCCCTCCATCTTTATAACTGAGAAAAAGAACACGGTTTATAATTCCTTTCCAGAATCTGCTATACATTTGTAATTATTAACAACAACAACACTATTCAAACTATTATTACTCTCGTTGGGTTGATGAGATCATGTGTGTGTAGTGATTTGCTCTTCCCTTCAAGCAACAATTAAATCCAGGGGGAAAACTACAGCCCAGTAAACCAGTGTCACTGCGGGGAGGGGGGTTCAGTGGGGGGAATTTGTGTTTCAATTAACTCGGAGGCATGCACTCATCACGTGAGATGTTCTTTTTCCTGACAAATACGTGAAAGAAGTCATTTAAATAGGACCAAGTCATAGGAGGAGATGAGTAATGGCAGCAAGTTAAGGTTTAAGGAATCTGAAAGTCAATTCCCTTAAAAATCACATGACAGAAAACTTAAGTAAAACTACACAGCAACATAACTGGTCCAATATTTTGTTTTACTCCCACAGGATCAGGGGCAATAAAACAAACGCTGCTCAAGTGTAGTTTTCTCTGAACTAAACGCTCACTTCCTGCCGTTTCTAAGACTTATTTCCTTGTTTTGATTTGTCGCTTCCAGAAAATTCCAGAGAAGGGTACAGTAGCGACATAACAGAACTGTTTGAAAGTTTTGAGCTGTTTTATGAGGCTGCAACATCTTAACAATGTTGCTATTAAAGAAGGGTAAAAAAATAAATAAATAAATAGTTCATAGGGGCAAAGACACAGATTTTAATCTGTGCCTTTCACATCTTCATTTTGTAGCAGCAATAATCAACATACCAACTATTTTTTGGGGGGGCGGGAGTTAATTAACTCCACCACATGAAGTGGACAGTAAATGTGGGCCAACATGTGTGGGCCTGGTGTAAACAGCGTGTGCTACAGACAGCAAAACATGTTCTCCATTTGCTATAGAGCAGGCCAATGAGGCAATCAATAGGATCTACATCTGGAGCTTTTCCATCTTGTCCATTGTTGTGCACATACATAATATACACTATGTGTGTGTGTGTGTACGGGAGGACCAGTCAGGAGTGAACTGACGCAAGTGACACTGGGATAAAAATCAGTCCTTACGGTGTTTCAACACCACTGAATAAAACTTGCATTAACACTCAAGTTGCCATGACAACTCGGATTCCCCTTTCCCTGCTGGTTAGCGAGGGCTGAGGAGGGATATTGACTGTGTTACTGAAGTTACTGTAGCCCACAGAGCACAGCCGAGCCCCTGCGGGAAATCATTTCATTAAGAAAACCTCCACGGATCGGTTACATGGACTGGAAATCCTCGAACTGAAATGTCAAAGCAAATGACTCGTTGAGGGCTCATTGATCTCAGCTGGATACAAAAATGCCAGGCAATTACAATCAATCATGCAAGCAGAACCTGGCATACAAGTCTTTCATTAATATTACTGCTATTTTTATCATTACATCCATATCATGGCAATCCATACACTAGTTGTTGAGACATTTCTCTCAAAACCACAAATGTCAACCTCATGGTGGCACTAGAGGAAAGGTCAGGGGATCACCAAAGCCAGCAGTCCTCATCCTCTGGCGACCATGGATAGCTATAGCAATAGTTGATATTTTAGTCTGGATTAAAGTGGTTGCCCGACCAACTACTAGCGTAGCTAACAAAAGATAACACACAAATATTACAAATGAGCTGCTGATTATGTGCAAGAGTCCCTCGGTGTAATTAAAATTGGTTTAACAGAATGTTTGCACTGCAAATATCTTGAATGAGCAAATTTTGATTTAAAATAAACATTGATAGCATCCCATTTTTTCTGAAAAATAAATACCCCAAATAATGAGCCCTATGTACTGTATATACAATGTGAAAGTACATATGTGTGGGTTTTAGTGGGTACGCTGTCCTCCTTTGGTCCATTCTACAGCTTTGACCAAAAGAGCAATGTCATCATGATAAAACAGAGCAAAATGTAACACTATTCCAAATAACAAAACATATGGAACTACATCAAGTAGGCCTACATGACATATGTACTGTACAGCAGGATGGGACATATTTTCATACATTTTTGAAAATCTAGACAGGATGTAGTTAATGCACAGGCAGTTGGGGTAAAAAGGACAGGTTTATTTAACAGTTTTAACACTGTGTGAGGATGAAGGTTTGGTGCGGGGGCAGCACGGCAACAGTTTCATGCAAAAACTGAATTTGTAGCATGCTGATCTGCCATCTGTGGCAACTCCCCTGCTTTGTGCGTCCACTGACATGTAGGCGGCCACATGAGGATCTCATGCCTGCCCGGTTTAACGTACTATAATAAAATCAGCGTCACCACCACCAGGGTAGAAAGCTTCTTTTTTTTTTTCTTTTTAACGATTTGATCAGAATTTTTTTGTAATACAGCAGGACAATTAAATAATTCTTTAACGGCTTTGAGTGGCTGTCAAAAGGAGAAAATCTCTGACAGATCCTGATCTCTACTGTCTCTTCTTTAGATTTGCTCAAATCTGAGCCTGGAGGGGTTTTTTTCTGTGCATGTCTGAAAGGTCACACAAAGTGACTGCTTTTTTTTCCTTTTGAATGGGCGACATTATTTATAGCCTTATGTTGAGAGATTCTATGCAAAGTCCACTTTTGGACAAATCCCCCCCCACCCACATTTACTCTGAAGATGCTGCTGCTGCCCACAGGGAGCAACAAATGAAAGCATCCTGTTGGAGGCCTTTGGCTGGCCTACCTGCAGGAGGGAAAAATAAATAAGAATAAGCAATTGCGCTCTCTTCTCATTATGTGCATGCTTAGGGCTTCAGATAAGCCAACATCACAGGACGGATGTGAGAACGTTGAGAGGAATGCTCACGTCTACCAGCACAGCCAGAGCTGCAGATCAGAAAACTGGCACACACAGTGACTCACACAGACACACACACACACCAGACACACATCAAAAGTATGTTACTCGCCGCCAACAAAGGCTACAAACATAAGCCACCGCAGCTAGGACCTCCACAGCGCCAGACCATCGTTCTCTGCTCATTTAACAGCGAAACTGTCAGAATGTGTTAATCAACAAAACTATTAAATAAATCAGTTTGGAGACTTAACAGCAATGACGATGCAACAGCACTAGATGCTTCCTCATATACAGACTCTTCATAAGAGTAATAAACACATGCATTCATTAAAACAGGTACAGCTTTGTAAATTGTAGATTACATTGTTTGTGATATCTGTGCTCTAAAAATCCAGCCATGTAGAGAAACAGGCAGGGGGGGGGGGGGGGCACAAACAACCTTTCCTACTGAGCAACTCATGTATGTCATCATTTCTACTTCAGTCTACTCATGGACAAGAGCAGACATGCAATAGCGATGGAAGAGGGAGAATTATGTGTACTCAAGAGGCAAATGAGATTACTATTAGCACAGAGAAGTCCATGACAAACCCTGACTTCTGTATTATTAATTGTCAAATGGCACAATTTCCACAAACACCAAATAAAGTTGTCCAGATGGTGAGTAAACACTGCAATTGTAAGTCAAGTGCCTAGAAAACCATTTTTAAAAACGGCAATAGAAAGTGTTGCGGAGATTAAATGATGCTGAAGTCACCAACTCTCCTGGATTAAGCCATGTCATGATAATGGTGTTAGAGCAGAATTGCTGAACAGGCCAAATCACTTAGAGGAAGTTAATCCAAATAACTGGACAAACAGCACTATGCCATTGAAAGGGATCAATACAGCTCTATTCTGCATAAAGCTAAGACGGCAGCACCTGACTTGGCATGTGGAATTACAGGGGGTTGACAAAATAAACGTAAACAATGACAATATGATGCCAACAGCCCTGTAAAAGACTTCTGAATCTTAAAATAGTTTAGGTGGGGACTGTAACCGTAGAAACCCAGCAGCTCAGTGACACTGGGTGCATTCAAGGGAGTGGTTTGCAAAGAGGGGTCTGGAGGCCTTGGCGACTTTGTGACATTCCAGTGAAGTCAACAAGTGATTCACTAGAAACTGTCCTAGTGGGATAATGTCCAAAAAATGTCTATTGTAAAGCAATTCATTCATTAATGTATGGACATTTTTCACAAAAATAAACAAATGATTTCCTCACGGCCCGTTTGCAAGTCTGTGACATGAAAACGTCTGAGCAGCTCTGCCCCAAATGGTCCTTGGGAGGACTCCTGGAAAAATGATTAATAATTCAAATTAACCACCATTACACTCACTCTACCCTTGTTTTAGCACCACAGCTACAGCATCTACAGTTGCACGAACTAGGGAACACATTTGCTGGAGAAGGTATGTGGAAAGTCCTCTCGCATGGGTTTCCTCGAGGGGTTAACAGGTTCACGGGCTCCTGCTAAAAGTCCCAGTGGGTCGAAATGAGCGATAGTCTAATTGAAAATTTGGCTGAATTTATCTGCATTATTTTAGCACAATGATTATTTGGATCATATCCAACACATCTCTGTCCCTATTGTTACTTAAACACCCATAATGCAAACGCTAATGTAAAGCACTGATAAAAGTCCTATCTGATGTAAACAATAATCGTCACATAGAAAAAGACTGGGAGTCAAAAGCCGTATGACTCCAAGAGAAGATTAAAGCCAGGTTATAACTGAATAGTAACACAAAAGCTGAAAAATATAATAATTTCCTAATCTTGAGGGCTTCTAATGCTTGCTTTGTGTTACTGCAGTATCAAATATGGGTTTAATTTCTGAGAAAGGTTATGCCTAAATGTACCCGCATGCCTCTACCTGCATTTGCGAGGGAATACGTTGTGCCAAATGAGCCATATTCTCATTTCATGCTTGTTTCACAAGCCCGAGCTGTGAGAAAAAGCTCACACTGGTAACTTCCTGAACACACGAAATGCTCAACACCCGATTTCACTTTCTTGTCGCAAGTACTCTTTCCTCTCACTTTTGCAACCTCTGTAACTGCTACTGCAACTTTAACATGCAACATCAGTAAAAATAAGTAAGGATTAGCTTGCTAGTTTTGAAATCGCGCACTCAAACGTCACTCCATCGATTATCCCACTTGTCCACACCACTGCCAGAAGAGTATGAGACACGCAACAAGTTGCACCATGTCTCACAGCCCTACAACCGTGGCACAAGTCAGGTATTTGTCATGTATTTTCCAGCTCATATTTACAAGTCTACACTGACTCCAACTGTGAGAACAGAAATTTGTGTCCGTCCATATAGAAAATCCCCTTACAAGGGAGGGAAAGGTGACACTTCCTTCTTTCAAAATGCTGATATGAGGAAGACAAATTGCAAAACAGGAAAACTGAAATAACCTGGAGGCATGTTATTTCACACAGCAAACCTGGGTTTGCCATGAAGGACAGAGTTTGTTTGTTTTTTAAATATACACTGCCTTGCAGTAAATCCAGGTTTACTGACAAAAAAAGTGCAGCGTGCCGTTAAGAGGAGAGGTAAAGGTCTTAAAAAAGGCACTGACTTTTGAATTACACCAGGACATTCTTCTTTCAAGGGATCATGTCAGTCTTGCTGTTCTGCATAACATACCTGACTACCCTCGGAGCAGCAAAACATGCCTGATTTGCACAAGCAGAGGCCGTGAGACTTTTGAGAAAAATTTAACATAGACGTTGCATCACAACCACAACATATGTTGCACTTGGCGTCAAATCCAACTTTCTGTGCGTTTTACTTCCACTTTCAGGACTCGTGGAGAGACTGAGCGGAAACGAAATAACATATACTTGTGCAAACAACTGATGCAAAGAGGAAAACAGTGTAACAACCAAGTCCGCTCAGTGATCTACCTTCAAATGCATAAACAGCAACAGGTTTATTAGGGAGATCCCTGGACCCTGGGATGGAATATAAGAAAGAACACTTACTTGAGTACTATACTTTTGATGTTCTTGACTATTTCCATTTCATGCAACTTTATACTACATTTCAGAGGGAAATATTGCACCGATAACAAAACCTATAATTAAGCATATAAAACCTGATGCATTATAACCCAACAGTATGGGAAACACTCAAAATTGACTAAAAATGACCAGCAGCAACATTAAATTGCTGCTTGGATCTTTTCAACAATAATAATAATCCAATGACATATTAGTAATGCTTTTTTCTGATCGTACTTCTGAACTTTAACTCATGTAAGATTATGAATTCAGGACGTAAGGAGTACTTTTTGATCAACCTGTGCTAAAACCTTTTTAATCAAGCATGAAATGAAAATCATCAAGAGACAAACCAGCTTTAAACATGTCCCAGCTGTCAGTGTGTGCAACGTTACTTCCTCCAATGAGGCATCATTTAAGCGAGCGACGTTCATCCAAGCCCTACCGTTAGTTTAAAATTGTATAGATCACCCGGCTCTGTCGTTTAGACGAGGCAAATACAGTTTGATAACCTGGCGTTAGTAATATATTAGTCAAGCGTGTAATATTCAGTGTCTCTGGCCAAATAAAGGGAACATCTAGCTAGCAGCGTAGCTTACCGTCTAACGTTACCTTGAGGAACCCACCGTTGTCCTGGAAAGGGGAAGTTAACGGTGCATCGAGGACGTAACCTAACGTTAAATAGACAAACACATTGTTTTCGCAAATTTAAATTTTACAATAACTTGAACGATCCATGGGCTCTGATTTCGATGGACACGTTTATAAAATCATTTATTTTTGCCTCCGAGGAACAAAATGTAACACTCAAAACAAGCCAGCCTGAGTGGCAACCGGTGGAGAGTGGCGGCGGTGAGTGGAGAAGACAGTGAAAAGGCGAGATAAAGTACTCATTTTCTCTCTTTTACCTTGATGCTCGCAGAGAAACACCGGGGTCGACGTCTCGATACCACGCTAGAAGCCAAGCGGCACGGGCTGAGAGAAGAAGAAAAGCGATTTGCTGTTGCCGTTTCCGGGTTAACGTTAGTTGTTGAGCGTCATTGTGGCCGTCAAGCGCGAGGGGAGTTCGGTTTGACTCACCTCCGAGCGCGGACGGGGAAGTTATACACCTTTCTTCTCTGACTGAAGATAGATCCGCCCGGTCAGTCGACACCCGCTGCGGTGTTTCAACGGCGATATCCACGGGATTACTACTGACCCAGCCTATTAATATGCCTCGCCGCGGCTTTTATTAGCAGTTGTAGTTAACCGTTAGAAGTCGTTTAGGTAGACCGCTGTTGAACAAGTTGTCCAACGGTTATTCACTCTACCGAAGTGTCCTCGAGCAAGACGCTAATCCCTAAACAACCTCTAGACGGCGCTAATGTGCTATCTGACCCGCTACTTTGACCCCAGAGTCACTTTGAACAACTCGGGACCAATTTACATTACTTTGGGGGGGTTGACGTTTGGATTCACTGACTATGAAGGGTCTCACTGATTAATTTAACTGCTACTTTGATTATCTGTGTCAAGGTAGGCTATTACGGGCATTGGTGTGGGGAAGACACAAGATAAAAAGGGCTAAACATCAATGAAGATAGACTTTAATTAAGACTTCATATCGCAAACACTCCTACAAAAGAAAGTTATATCAGACTGTATGCAAATTAGGAGGATGTGTTGGTTGCCTAGCAATCAGCACTTCGATACACTGTGTGTATCAATGTGTGTGAGCAGAAAAGCTCTTCAAACACACCCATGATGCAGTGGAGGCCTCTGTATGTAGGGCTCATGCAAGTGTTTGCACTTGGTTACATTTAATATCATTAAAGGCATGAGAGGAACTAAAGTTTTCAAAAGACTAGAGTGAGAGAAAAGAAATCTATTCAGCCATATGAAATAAAGAAATACAACAGTTTGCAGCTATCTTTCTTTGAACTGACCCACAATTGTTCACTTAAAAGACGGACTTAAAGTCGATGTAACGTTTGTAATTTCTGGTGCTGTAAGATGAAATGGGACGTTTATTAGAGGGCATTTTCCCCCTGTAGAAACTGTCGCGCTTCGATACTAAAAGAAATATTTTTATAAGCTCACGTTTTGATATTAGAAAAGGCTTGAGATCAATTCATTGGCATGCCGAAAGGAAACGGTCACCTGCTATGCTGCACGATGTGAATGCAAGTCAGCATCTCCTTAGCTGATATGATGGGGGTTTTCAGGACATATTATAGCATACCATTTGAAATGGTTTGAAATGAACTGCAGTGCATGGGTACAGAAATGAAAAATCAGCCGTTCAACTTTACATCTCCTATAACAAAAACATCATTTTCCTCATTTCAACATTAACTTCACCAAAAGCAAGGCTTCCTAAATTTATGAAGTCATAAGGTTTTGCACCTTCAGTGATTTTCCAATTTTATAGGCACAGGAACACATTTAAACTTCTACAATCATCAGTATCTGATAGTAAAAATTCCTTGTCATTTTTTTATGCTTTCTATCATAGCTTCTTTGATATTTAGGGAGAGGTTACTTATTAAGTCCCTTCAGAGACTGCCATCTTTAGAAGACACACCTGGTTGTAATTTGAGATCATTAGGTAGATCCATAGTAGGTAGGCTTTAAAGGGCAACTGACTGTACCTGTTGCTGCACACTGATGAAAGATCAAGCTGAAACATTTCTTTAATATCCCCTCACTGCTGTTCACAAAAAAACATTTTTGAGGAATTAACTTTGCACTAGAGCATTTAATTATCTTGGTGCCCAAGCTACTATATTACAAAACACTGTCAAAGCAAAGATCAGCCTTTACCAAACAGGCATCAGCCACCAATTAAGCAGCACACCTGTCTTCAATTATGTGTCCTGTGTGGAGCTTATAAAGGCCCTCCATTGTGGCTGGTGAGAACCATATGATAGAAGAGTGAACGAGGTTATTACAGCTCAGAAGACTGCAGTTAGGGTCCTTTGGTTAGCAAACCCACCTTCCGACCATGGTGAAAGAGAAGACTCATGTTAATGTGGTGATTATTGGTCATGTTGACAGTGGCAAGTCAACCACCACGGGCCATCTCGTCTACAAATGTGGTGGCGTCGATCAGAGAAAACTGGAGAAGTTTGAGAAAGCTGCAGCACAGGTGAGGAAGCAGAGAACCCTGCTGTAAAACACTTGCCTTCCAAAAGTTAAATGCCTGATACATATAAAATGTATTGTATTTCATTTTACAGATGGGGAAGAGTTCCTTCAAATTTGCCTGGGTGTTGGACAAGCTGAAAGCTGAGCGGGAGAGAGGGATCACCATTGATATCTCACTGCTGAAATTTAACACTCAAAAATACACCATGACTATAATTGACGCTCCTGGCCACCGTGACTTCATTAAAAACATGATAACAGGGACTTCACAGGTAAGCAGCATAGAAGTGCATCACTTTCTACATGCTTCAGGTGCTCTTATTTTTTCACCTATAATTTCATTTCAGGCTGATGTTGCCCTCCTGGTGGTCTCTGCAGCTAAAGGAGAGTATGAGGCTGGTATATCGAGAAGTGGTCAGACCAGAGAGCACGCCTTACTGGCTTACACTCTGGGTGTCAAGCAGATCATAGTCTGTGTGAACAAGATGGATCTGAGTGAACCACCTTACAGCCAGAAACGCTTCGACGAAGTGGTGCGAGGCGTGAGTGGCTTCCTCAAGAAGATTGGCTATGACCTCACGGCTGTGCCTTTTGTGCCAATTTCCGGCTGGACTGGGGAGAACATGATCACTGCAACTCAGAAGGTAATGATGGTTTCGAGTTAAAATATCCTGCTGAGGACATGCAGAACCTTTAAAGTTATGTGTCTACAGATGCCCTGGTTCCAAGGCTGGAAAGCCAGACGAAGGGAAGGGAATACAAGCGGGAGAACTCTACTCGAAGTCCTGGACTCTATTCAACCACCAGTGCGCAACATTAACAAGCCCCTACGATTACCTCTGCAGGATGTCTACAAAATCGGAGGTTATAAATGGTTTAATCACTACCCTGTCATTTTTAAGTTGCCCTGACTCCTTATTGCCAATGAACTCAATTGATTAGCTCCAATCAAGAAAATGAGGTACAGGTGTGCAGGAGAAGATTATTGTGGGGGTTTGTTGGCTGATAAAATGTCTTCAAACTTGTATTAACTGGGGTTGGCATGAATATCAAAACGCTCTTTGTTCATCCTTACAGGAATTGGGACGGTGCCAGTGGGTAAGATTGAAACTGGAATCCTCAAACCTGGCATGACCCTGATGTTTTCCCCTGCCAAACTCACTGCTGAGGTCAAGTCCATTGAGATGCACCACCAAGGGCTACAGATGGCCCTGCCAGGGCACAATGTCGGATTCAACATTAAGAACGTGGCTGTCAAGAACTTGCGGCGTGGGGATGTGGCCGGCAACGCCCAGCAGGATCCTCCATCAGACGTCAGCAGCTTTGAAGCGCAGGTTGGTTCAATGGAGTACAATTTGAAACTTAAAAATTTTAAGTTGCACCCTGCGCTTATGTGGCTTTTCTGTGTATTTAGGTGATCATCCTGAATCATCCAGGGAAGGTGAAAGCAGGCTACTCTCCCGTGCTGGACTGCCACACCGCCCATGTGACCTGCCGCTTTGCTGAGCTGAAGGAGAAGGTTGACCGCCGCACAGGCAAGAAACTGGAGGACCAGCCGCAAATACTGATGTCTGGAGATGCTGCTACGGTCCAACTGGTTCCCATCAAGCCCATGTGTGTGGAGAGCTTCTTCACATACCCTCCTTTAGGTACAACGGCAATCCACTTGGGTCTTAATGTACAAGAAACCTTCACCCATGTTGACTTCTTCAGTGTCTTACAAATTGTTTTGTGCTTCCCAGGTCGCTTTGCAGCAAGAGACCTGAAGCAGACTGTCGCTGTAGGTGTCATCAAGTCTGTGGAGAAGGACCAAGGGTCAAAACCTCCACACAAAGCCCAAGTGTGTAAATAAGTTGTTTTTTGTTTACCAGTAACCTGGTATGGCTGCTTTTGTAAACAGTTTTATTTAGTAAGCTGCAATTTGTGTTGTGACACAAAGTATTTATGTTCTCTTAAAAGTAAGCATTCCTGTGTTAATATTAAATCCAGAAGAAGTTGTGGAATTCGATGAAGTTTGGTTAATGTGAATTGTTGCAATAGCAAAATAAAATAATTATCTGGAAGAGCTTTGTCTTAAATGTTGAACTGCAGTTAATGTAGAAAGTTGGTTAAACCACTGCAAGGTAGGCTATGTAAAGAGTAATGGTTAAAATTCCCATGACTCAATCCTAAGATTTATGAATTCAAAACAAAATAAAGGATAAATATTTGTTGTACTTGGTCAAAAATGAGCTAATTTGAACTATTTCATATACTGTTGGGGAGTTAATCTTTAAGAACTTGACCATATGTCTACAAGTAAAATCTAAGTCTGAAAAATAACTGGCTGTAAAATGTAGGGGACAAAAGTACCTTTCCCTTGATGTATTGGCATATAGTAGCATACAATTTAAATGCAAATACCTTAAATTGTTTAAGTGTACAGTACTTGAGTAGATGTATCCTACATAGTTACAATCCACCACTACATGGCATTGATATTCAACATCTATTCCTTTATCTTGAGTCTAACAGTAACTACAATAAGCTGCTTAGAAATGCACTTTTCCCCTCTAATGCCAGGGTTTTTGAAATTCCAAGTGGAGCACAAACAGATGTAGAAACCATATGGCATAATTGCTATGAAGCAGAACAGCAGGCTCAGTGATTAAGTACAGCACTTTTAATGATACAATGGGTTGATGGGTTTGTTCCTAAACATGGGAAGTCAGTGAGGACTGGGTGAAAATACATTGGCTCTCCAGCCTTTTACAAAGTCCACTTCTGAAAAGACATCTCTGGCTCACAGGCAAACCTGGAAATGTACTGAATCCAGTAACATGGAATGATATTACATGACTCAAACTTAAAAAAAAAGTCAAGCTCATGAGGTTTTACAAGACACTGAATTGTGAACACAGGTTAATGTGAAATTTCTAGCCTGTCAGAAAATCAAGTTATTGCTAAGATGTCCTCTTGAGTTTCCCGCACTTGTCATTAATAGTGGCTTTAACAGGATACCCTTAGTGTAGTCCTGCTTGAGTAATAGTGGCTCTTCAAACCCTGAGGTGAGCGTCTTTGAATGCAGCACTCCACTCAATTCCAGTCATTGTTACACCATGCACAGAAAAGGTCAAAGGACTGGAGATGGCGTTGACTTCACACACAGAGCATACATACAGTGTAACAAGGAGTAAATTAGTGGCCTGCAGTGAACCGCAGGCTTTGATATTCCACCACACAGTAGCAGCAGGTTTCTATACTGTAAAACAACCATAATACGTGTACACACAAAGCAAGCAAGAACAAGGAGTACATTTAATGAAATTCTTTTCATCTCGGGAAGATCAGTGGGAGACCCCTGCCTCTTCAGTCAATTATGGTGGTAAACAGGGATGCAAGATACAAATAGTGACATGACCTATTTCACATTTCATTTATTTGTCCTTTTCCCAGAAATATAAGCTGATAGTTACTTGAGGGCCAGTAAAATAAATGCAGATAAAATTCAAACTCTACCGCCCTGATGCTTAATCTGACAGGTAGCGAGAGCAATGGTACATGTTTTGTACAATAAAACATGTATATACACTCACACACAAATATATATATTTACATACATATATACACAGTAACAGCATAAACATAGACTTTAGGTAAGTGCTAGGGTTTGAGAGTGGCTTTGTCACAGCCGTGCTATAGGGTTTTAAGCTAATACTGGTAAAGGAAGAATACACACATTCTTTGTACAGCATGGATGAGGCATCCATGGCTAGATGAGCCTTCTTGGGTTTCTTCTTCGTGGTTTTTTTTTTTTGTGGGTTTTTTTCAGGACACTTGTCGTGTGACAAGGGGTGTTTTGATAGCTATTTACAGGACCTCCCAATTTAGGGAGAGGCGTAGTGCAAGTCTTTCTGGCTGTCAGTCACTCAGGATGTGCACAAAAGACATGGGGAACACCCCTTTTCTTTCTGGCTCTCCTTCAACGTGCCCGATCTGGAAGTATAAGGGGTGAAGAGAGCATGTGAGAAAAGAGCATAATGTAGCATTCAGTGTTAGCCAGTGTTTTCTGTGCATTTGAGATGGTTCAGGAATTAGGATTCCTGGTGATTCAATTAGAATTATTCTTTATTGTCACATACGCAGAACAACGTCTAGTGAAACCCGATCTCTGCATTTAACCCATGCTAAGTATTAGGAGCAGTGGGCAGACACTGTGCAGCGCCTGGGGACTAACTCCAGCTCTAAGTGCCAGTGCCTTGGGTCAAGGGCACTGACAGGAGAATTAACCTAATATATATGGGTAGAAAGCTGCAGAGTGTCGTAGTGAAGCTGAACTCACCCACCACTCCTGGTCCTCTTCTCCTGTAACTATGATCACCTCTCCTTCAACAAACGTCAGTTCGTCGTCATTGTCAGCCTGGCAGTCGTAGATCGTCTTCACCCGACGGATTTTGCTCTTCCCCTGGACACACAAACAGCAAATCTCTTATCATGGTTGACAAAAACTTCTTCCGTTTTTTTTGTTTTTTTTAAACTTTCGTTTAGCTTAGTCGCCAAAGACCACACATTTTTATCAAACAAGAGAACTGTCAAAAAAGCAACATCAAGCAACATAAATGCAGCAAAATCACATAAAAGCGAAGTGCTAAGTGTCTGTCCTCTATGTGACAACCAGGTTCAGAAATTATACTTTTAAAAATTCCGGAAATACCTATAAAATCAAAGTGAGTGTGCTGGAAACACTGGTGCCAGAATCCAGAATGATGAAGAAGTTAAAAGAAACTTTAGGGCTATAAACCAAATGTTAAACAGCTGATAAGAAATGTAAATGTCTTAAATAGCATAATGCATTACATGGATCACATTTATAGAAGATCTAAACTGATTAACTGGTCAGGGCGATATTTCGCCCAATATCAGCTCATCTAAGAAATATCAGCCTGATATATCATTTAAGTTATATCATGCTCAGCCTCTAATTTATTTTTACTTATAGATAGGTTTAATAAAATTGCCCCTGAAAAAGACCAATATTCTATATAAAGTATAAAGTGCAACATTTGAGGAAACGTTTAATAGAAAAAACACGCATGTTCACACCGTGTTGATCTTCCTCGGGAGGGGCACTGGTGTCTCTGCTGTTCCTGTTGGCGTCCCATTGGTGTCTTCAGCAGCTTGTTGGGGAGGAGTCCCTATATTTGCTTGCTGATTAGGAGACGGTGAGTCTTGAGGCTGAGGCTGAGGCGGAGGTGGAGGTTGCGTTTGAGGCCTTTGCACCGTCTCTCCAGGAGGCGGCCTCGGGGTGGACTCGGCTGTACCAGGTTTGGGGGGGATGTCTGCGAGATGAGGCTTGGGAGGCAGGTCTTTGAGCTGGGGTTTGGGCGGGAGGTCTCCCAGCTGAGGTTTAGGAGGGAGGTCAGAGAGCTGCGGCTTCGGAGGAAGCTCTCCAGGTTTAGGAGGAAGTTCAGACGGCTGCGGTTTGGGTGGCAGGTCTCCTAGATGAGGCCTGTCTGCCAGTGGAGCCTTCTGCGGGGTGTCGATTGCCGGTGGGGACTTCTGGAAGACCTCTGGAGGAAGGCTAGGCTTATCCATAGACGGGTGGTGTATGGTGTCGATCTTCCGCAATGCCACTGGGGAAAGCAGCATACAGTTACTTAATAACTTCTTCAATGCAACAGCTTACATTCACATGAAAACTGAACAAAGACTGTACCTTTTTGAGGTAGTTTGGGAAGAACCCTTGGACCAAGTGTAGATTTTGTGTTGCTAGAAGTAGTGCTGGGAAAGGATTTTCAGATGAAGTTAAATGAAAAACAGAATCTAAGAAGATGCTTGTACCTCATACATTATATTATAGCGAGTGTTGCAATCAGTTTCAGACCAATTAAGCTTCAAATTCCACATCGGTTTCCTTTTGTTGGTACCTTTGCTGCTGAGGAATCCCTTCAAACTTGTTAGAAACAGGAGACATCTTGCTGACAGGGGGAGGGGTGGAGTCGCTTCCTAGAATATTGATATTGATGACGACAAACAGATTATTCGAGACCATAACAGAGCCCCAACCAAGAGATTAATTTGATATAAATGTGGAAATAAATTAACATGCTGTGATGGTTAAAGAAAACAATGAGGGAGGCGTCATCTGGCTGAGCTTTCCATGAGCCCGTGTTATTTGGAAACTGAGGTTGTGCAATGAAGTGTCATCCTTTAATTAGTGGTTGGGTGTTTACTGCATGTGTGACACAGAATGCACAAAACACCACAGAGGACAAATGATAAAAGTGGAACAACAGTACGAATAACCCCATTATACACATAAGAGACACAAGATTGCAGGTAAGATGAGTGAGGTGTGTTTTTCTGTCTTCTGTTGTCTCCAAGTGATGGTTACAAGACAACCTTTCTTTCAAAAGTTTTTATTTTACTCTAAATAACCCGCTTGAGGCAAACTCATGGATGTCTCTTTGTGCAGTTTGAAAGTAAGTTGATTGGTGAACTGAGCTTAACTTGTGGATATTTATTGGATAAATAGTTTCTCAGAAGTAGTAAAATGCATCCTTTCTAATGGTGCAATCAGGACATATTGAAGTTACAGTAATTATCGGCTTCCGACTTGTGAACGGGGTTCATGTTAACATCCAAATTTGACTTGGATGTCAATCATTCAAGGTAATTAAACCCAAATGTAATAGATATAGTGCTATAATGTCTATGCACAGTATTTTTAACCCTCATGTAACCAACTCTGCAGTCATATAACTATCTTGAGATGTAAGAGTAAGATGGTGTGAATGCTCGCAAGTCGCAAGCATGGGAATCTTTCCCATTACAAACATCCAGCGCATGTGACTTGGACGTAGCCTCAGGCTGAGGGTTTTATACTTTGAAAACATGAAAAAAAAAAATTAAATCTAAAAAAACATCTTTACAGGCACATAAACAATCCTGGCAACTGTAGTTTTTCTAAAATAGTCTGACATTAATCCAGCATGGCTGTGTATTTTAAAATCATGTAAATAAATAGCATGTGGGGTGGAGGTTTAATATAATCTAACTTCTTTGTTAATAGTGAAATTGGTTTTTGGATCAAATGATTAATCAATTAATAAAACCATACCAGATTAATCAATAATAACAATAACGGTTAGCGGCAGCTCCACACATAGCCATGGAATGAGCCAGGCTGAGATTCCCGTTCAACATTACTTCGAATTGTACAGAGAGACATTATTAAAAGGGATCCACTAGTCTGTGAAACTCAAACCCCCGAGAAATCTCGAAACATTTAAGCATGAAAAAAACATTCTTAACCTTGGGAACATTTGATAAGATTCTTATCGTAACTCAAGGTCCTCTTACTGCATCTCTCTGTCTTTGTCAGGAAATTTGGTTCAGTTGGTCACATCTGGAAAATGCTAGTAAGTGGACCTTGAGTTAAGATTATCTTGTCAAAATCTCTAAACATGTTTTTCTATTTTAGAGCATTCAAATAACCCTGTGATTTTGGACAATCATAATATTCAAGCTTCAGGCTGGAGCCGTGCCTGAGTGAAACCAGCCCTACTGTTTACACGTGTGTTTGCGTCTCACCCCCAGTCAAGCCCCCTTTACTGTGTGGACTGTGAGAGAGCGGGCTGGGTGGGTCAGACAGGGTGCGTTTGTGTCCAGGAGGTGGGGGCGGAGGCCTCTTCTTGGACAGGGTGGAGCTGCCTCCTGGTGTGAGTGTAGAGGGAGGGCCAGATGGGGGAGGAGCTGGAGGAGCGATACATAAAACACATGAGGTGATGAGGCCCCCCAAAAAAGTCATTCTGTTAACCCCCCCCCCCCACCCCAAAAAACCCAGAGAAGGTAAAGGAGAGGAGGAGCTGGAAAAAGGTTGTGTTTTTTTCTGTCAGGAAGAAGTTTTTGCAGAACAAAATGAGGAGACACATTAACGCAAGTAAAAACAACAAATATAGAACACGGGAATGCAAGATAATGAAAAGGGACATGATTTGGGGTGTGGGCACATTTCTGGGGTGTCTACTCGGTGAATATGTTTATGAATATGCCTGTTTGTGTCTATTGGGACTCCAAAGCGCTCACTGGTCACTAATGTAGAGAAAAGTAAGGTGAAAGCAGCTATTAGAGAGCTCAGCCAGAGAGGAATCAGCTGTGGTTAAGAGTTTACAGCTCAAGGATGGTGGGACATGATTCCAGCAAGATAAAAATTCACGTAGGCAAGAAATAATTTACTGGAGTCTCAGCTTGCCTACACGGTCCCATTGTTTACTTAAAAAAAAACACCACCACCCTGTGAATGTGAGCTGTAAAGGAAGAAAACAACTGAGGGATAAGTGTATATGGGGCACACCGCCGAGTAAGGGGGAGAACATAAAAACAGGATATTCACTGATGTATGGTCGAGTGCCAGCCAGTGTGGCGTAGTGCGAATGAGAGCCAAGGAATGCCAAGTGTGGAGCTGAAAGAATAGAGAAACAAAAAAGAGAAAGAAAAGAGAGCGAGATGAGGAGTGTGGGAGAGAATCTACAGTATGTCAGTCTTAAAAAGAGCTGCTCCCACACACCATAAAATAAGATGAAATCTTATCAGTGGCAAAAAAAAAGCAAAAAGAGGAAAAACGTTGCAAAGCGGACCCCCCGGGGGGGACGAGCTCTTCAGCACCCACTGAGGGAGAGCGCTGCTAATCTGGAGCCTTTGAAGAGTTTACATGTTATTCTACATGTCCGTATGTCATTTAGCCTATTATTCAGGCATTTAATAATATTTTTGCACAAATCAAACTCCACTTGTTTCCAGTGCTATTTTAATAATCACTTAAGGTACTGGACGTGAAATAAAAACTCTTACTCCTGAGATCATTCAAGAATATTAGCAGACCCTTTTCAAGTCCAAGGACTTGCACTGGAAACCGGTGAAATTTCACACCTCTTATTTAAAGAAAAATTTAATTTAAATGCTCAATAATGGATTAAAATGACTTGTTGAGATGGATGTTTTGCAGTGTAAGCTTTTGCAATGTTTTCAACCGCACACTAAAGCTGTGACTGTTACTGTTTTAAACCCCTCCACAGAGGGAGGAGTGTTATTTTTAATTTTAATACTACAGAGACAGCACGGCCACAGTATACCGTGTGTATATTGTGTCGAGGCTAATGATGAGGTGTCTATCCAGCTTCCCTTTCACACGTCTGACTAACCATTTGCTGCTCTGGCCCCTCCTAAAGCCATGTTTTCCTGAAGGTTTACTGTGTAAGCAATCTTAATGACACCTGCATCCCGCCCTCTGATCTGTGTGTGGACAAATTGCATTCCACTGCAGGGTGTGTAAATGTGTGTGTGCATGGACTGACAGCGCAAAGGGAAAAAAAGTGATTACGAAGCATTCCTCTGCACCAAATCCTGTCCTGGATGTAATCAAACATTAACAGACATAATAAAGTACAGTTTCAAAGACTATCTTCCTTCTGCAGTAATCAGACACAGTACAGCGTACAGACAACCTTTAGGCCATTTGCATTACAGGCTGACATTTGCAAAATAGATATTAGCAGAACATAATCTCCTGAATTTACTGACGGTCATAAGTTATAAGTTGTCCCAAAATGGATGCAGGCTCAAAAGAACTTGGAGCAGGCAGATCTGACCTTTGCCCTGGTTTCTAGGAGGCAGCGGCGGGCCATCGGCCACTGGGGACGAGGTGAGGTCAGTGGAGGCGCTGTACATCTGGTTGGTGAAGGCGCTGTAGGACAGGCGCTGCTGTTTGTCCCTTTGGCTGATGAAGCCCGGCAGGGACAGCTTGTCGTGGGGGGAGAGGCTAGAGGAGTGGCAGAAGCTCTGAGGCCTCGGGGAGCGGTCCTTCTTGATGGGACTGGGCTGGAGAGGGACATAAGACAGCTGAGACAGAGCCGACATCCGTCCAATTAGTCGTTGCTCTTTGATTATGCAGCGCTGGCATCATAACCTGACCTGGTGTGAGTTTTGGCCATAGAGATGTCTGCATTTGAATATAATGGGAGTATGTGGCCTTCGGCTTTGAAAAACTCAACAGCAACGTCTCTTTCCAGAAATCATGACATCAGGATTATCAAGATAATCCACAGATTTGTTGTGAGCGGTTTCACGTAAGAACTTTCTACCAATAGTTGTGACCTGCTTCACATTGAAATATAGCCATTCCAAATGTATTTAAATTAACATCCAACGACCTAGACTTTTCAAAACAAATGTATTTTTAACCTACATGTCTAGATTACTTTTGACTTCCAAATCACCAAATATGCTTACTGGGACGTCTTTGGTTTTTAGTGTACCCATCTACCTTCCACTTACCTCATTTACTACTTTATATTGATCATTTTCAGGGCTGCATTGCACTGTGGTGAATTAAAACTACTGTAAGTAGAATAAATTGGTAGGTCTAACTTGGATTTCTGTCTCTACATATATGATGTTCAGTCCAACTCCATTTTAGCTTTTCTTAACATGTCATCTTACTTTGGCCATTTGTCATAATATTCTTAATTGTTTCCTGAAAACATAAACAAAAAAAGGCTTTTCTAACGGAGTCACAAAAAAACAAAAAGAAATCCAATCCAAAACAGCCAAATTCAGGCCAGTTTTTACAGTCAGGCGTACAACAAATTAGTAATAATAGTAACCTCTCAACAAATGCAACCGCAGGGGGGCACAAGCCAGTGTCTTCATGTGCCAGTCCCAAGTCTGGATAAATGCAGAGGGTTGTGTCAGGAAGGGCATCCGACGTAAAACACATGCCAAACTAAAAATGCGAATCATGACAATGACTTCCATACCGGATCGGTCGGGGCCCGGGTTAACAACGACCGCCACCGGTGCTGTTGACCTACAGGGTACCGGTGGAAATTGGATTACTGTTGGTCGAAGACGAAGAAGGAGAGGAGGAAGGTGTGTTCGTAGGCAGAGAGAGAAGAGGAACGCTAAGAATGTAGGACTGACAGTAGGGACTTTGAATGTTGGAACTATGACAGGGAAGGCTAGAGAGCTGATTGACATGATGCAGAGAAGGAAGGTGGACATACTGTGTGTCCAGGAGACCAGGTGGAAAGGTAGCAAGGCTAGAAGCTTAGGAGCAGGGTTCAAGTTGTTCTACCATGGGTCGGATAGGAAGAGAAACGGAGTAGGAGTTATCCTGAAAGAGGAGTTTGTGAGGAATGTTCTTGAGGTGAAAAGAGTGTCAGACAGGTTGATGAGCCTGAAGCTGGAAATTGAAGGGGTGATGTTCAATGTTGTGAGTGGTTATGCCCCACAGGTAGGATGTGAGTTAGAAGAGAAGGAGAAATTCTGGAGTGAGTTAGATGAAGTGATGCAGAGCATCCCCAGAGGTGAGAGAGTGGTGATTGGTGCAGATTTCAACGGGCATGTAGGTGAAGGGAACAGAGGTGATGAGAATGTGATGGGCAGGTTTGGTCTTCAGGACAGGAACGCAGAAGGACAGATGGTGGTAGACTTTGCAAAGAGGATGGAAATGGCTGTCGTGAACACTTTCTTCCAGAAGAGGCAGGAACATAGGGTGACATATAAGAGCGGAGGGAGAAGCACTCAGGTGGACTACATCTTGTGTAGACGTTGTAATCTGAAAGAGACCAGTGACTGTAAAGTAGTGGTAGGTGAGAGTGTAGCCAGACAACACAGGATGCTAGTGTGTAAAATGACTCTGGTGGTGAGGAAGATGAAGAGGACAAAGGCAGAGCAGAGGACGAAGTGGTGGAAGTTGAAAAAGGAAGAATGTTGTTTAGTTTTCAGGGAGGAGCTGAGACAGACTCTGGGTGGTCAGGAAGTGCTCCCAGATGACTGGACCACTACAGCTAATGTGATCAGGGAGACAGGTAGGAGGGTACTCGGTGTGTCATCTGGAAAGAGGAAAGTGGACAAGGAGACTTGGTGGTGGAACCAGGAAGTTCAGGAGTGTATACAGAGAAAGAGGTTAGCAAAGAAGAAGTGGGACACTGAGAGGACTGAAGAGAGTAGACAGGAGTACAGGGAGATGCAGCGTAAGGTGAAGGTAGAGGTGGCAAAGGCCAAACAAAGAGCATATGAGGACTTGTATGCTAGGTTGGACACTAAAGAGGGAGAGGTGGATTTGTACAGGTTGGCCAGACAAAGAGATAGAGATGGGAAGGATGTGCAGCAGGTTAGGGTGATTAAAGATAAGGATGGAAATGTATTGACAGGTGCCAGGAGTGTGATGGGAAGATGGAAGGAGTACTTTGAAGAGTTGATGAATGAGGAAAATGAAAGGGAACGAAGAGTAGAAGAGGTGACTGGTGTGGAGCAGGAAGTGGCAAAGATTAGCAAGAGTGAAGTGAGGAGGACGTTGAAGAGGATGAAGAGTGGAAAGGCAGTTGGTCCTGATGACATACCTGTGGAGGTATGGAAGTGTCTAGGAGAGGTGGCAGTAGAGTTTCTGACTAGTTTGTTTAACAAGATCTTGGAGAGTGAGAGGATGCCCGAGGAATGGAGGAGAAGTGTACTGGTGCCAATTTTCAAGAACAAGGGAGATGTGCAGAGCTGTGGCAACTACAGAGGAATAAAGCTGATGAGTCATACAATGAAGTTGTGGGAAAGAGTAGTGGAAGCTAGGCTAAGGGCAGAGGTGAGCATTTGTGAGCAGCAATATGGTTTCATGCCTAGAAAGAGCACAACAGATGCAGTGTTTGCTTTGAGGATGCTGATGGAGAAGTACAGAGAAGGTCATAAGGAGTTGCATTGTGTCTTTGTAGATTTAGAGAAAGCGTATGACAGGGTGCCGAGAGAGGAGCTGTGGTATTGCATGAGGAAGTCTGGAGTGGCAGAGAAGTATGTTAGAATGGTGCAGGACATGTATGAGAGCTGTAAGACCGTGGTGAGGTGTGCTGTAGGTGTGACAGAGGAGTTCAAGGTGGAGGTGGGTCTGCATCAAGGATCGGCTCTGAGCCCCTTCTTGTTTGCTCTGGTGATGGACAGGCTGACGGATGAGGTTAGACAGGAATCTCCATGGACTATGATGTTTGCGGATGACATTGTGATTTGTAGTGAGAGCAGGGAGCAGGTGGAGGAGAATCTAGAGAGATGGAGGTCTGCTTTGGAAAACAGAGGAATGAAGCTTAGCCGCAGTAAGACAGAATACATGTGTGTCAATGAGAGGGACCCAGGTGGAACGGTGAGGTTACAGGGAGCAGAGGTGAAGAAGGTGCAGGACTTTAAGTACTTAGGGTCAACGGTTCAGAGCAACGGAGACTGTGGAAAAGAGGTGAAGAGGCGAGTGCAAGCAGGTTGGAACGGGTGGAGAAAAGTGTCAGGGGTGTTGTGTGATAAAAGAGTATCAGCAAGAATGAAAGGAAAGGTGTTCAAGACGGTGGTGAGACCAGCGATGTTGTACAGCTTAGAGACAGTGGCACTGAAGAAAAGACAAGAGGCAGAGCTGGAGGTGGCAGAGCTTAAGATGTTGAGGTTCTCTTTGGGAGTGACGAGGGCGGACAGGATCAGGAACGAGTACATCAGAGGGACAGCTCATGTTAGATGTTTCGGAGATAAAGCCAGAGAGGCCAGATTGAGGTGGTTTGGACATGTTCAGAGGAGAGACTGTGAATATATTGGTAGAAGGATGCTGAGGTTGGAGCTGCCAGGCAGGAGGTCTAGAGGAAGACCAAAGAGGAGATTTATGGATGTAGTGAGAGAGGACATGAAGTTAATTGGTGTGAGTGAAGAGGATGCAGAGGACAGGGTTAGATGGAGGCGCATGATTCGCTGTGGCGACCCCTGAAAGGGAACAGCCGAAAGGAAAAGAAGAAAGTAACCTCTCAACAACAGCAACATGATGATGGCCAGGATAATGATGGTTGTTGTTCCCTTTTTTATATATCACAGCGCTCTAGAGGAACACGGCTCGCATCTGAGCATCAGACTGACTCATAAGCAGTTTTTTATTATTAGTTTCAAAAGGGACGATATGTGTTGAAAACAAGTGAATGTGATGAGCCGCTCGAACCTTATCGTCGAGGTCGTCGTCGCTCTCGTCCATCTCCTCCAGTCTGAGGCTCCACTCGTACTCCACATGGATGTGAGGGTTGAACTTTCCCTCTGCAGCCTGCACAAGCTGACACACACACACACGGATCAGTTATACACCTATGTTATACACATGGAAACTAGCTACTATCCCTCTCCAATACATACCATTAGCAAGCAAATGGACAACAAGATAAAGAAGCTACATCAAAATTGGCTGGAAATATAATTACAAACCAAACCAAACTATTCAAAAGACACAGGTCAGTTGTAAGAATTAGTAGGACATTATTCTTTTCTTGGTATGTGCGACTACCTACAACTATTACATTTGCTAATACATTTATTTATTAGTGATTTTACACTGAATTTAAAATAGCTTTTTTTGTCTGCATAGCCATTAGCAATAATAATGAACATACATGAGCAATTATTTCCACTCTGCTGTCACTGTTGCTTGAGGCTGGAGACAGACCTCTGACTGCCATCTAGTGTTCTGATTAATCTGCCCAATATCTGGTCTACACATGTTTCATCAACCACAATCTATATGCCGCAACCTTTTGTTTAATTTTTCCAATTAGCTGTATGTGTTCTTTGGGGGATTTAGTCATTTTGTCAGACCATTAAGATCCACTGTGATGTCCAAAATCACCAGCTGGGCGATCCTGTACTTACTGCCTCCTCACACTGAATGTTCCTCAGTCGCCTGGCAACATCCAGCGCCGTCTCTCCGTTCTGATTGGCTGAAGGGAGCGGAGGGATAATCAACAGTTAAGAGTGTGATACCGGTGTACAGATGACTTTAACGAGAGGATGTGACTCACTGATATCAGTAGCCGGCTTGCCCCTCAGCAGTAACTTGAGGCACTCGGGCTTCTCGTACATGCAGCAGTAATGCAGGGCAGTGTTCCCCCACTCTGTCTGCTTGTCCACGTTACCGCTGGGAGAAAACACACACACACACACACACACACACACACACACAGGTCACAAGCCTGAGGGTGTTTTCCACAGTCCCGCAGCTTCAGGTTAATGTGTTATCACCCAGGATTTTGTGATTTAGCATGAGAGAAAAGAGCTGCAAAGGGAATTTTTTTTAAACCCAGAAATGTGTTTTCCATTAAAAATGAGCAATTAAATCAGTCATAGGAACAGCAAAAATGTTATCTGGGTAATGAGATAAAAATAAAAACATAACGCTAGACTGACTATTAGCTGTGCAAAACCAACTTCACACTCCACTGTTACAGCAGGTAAATAATCCCCTTTAGATCCCTTGTAGCTCCCAGAAAGGGAAGAGAAATATCTTAAATAATGAAGGCTAAGCATGACACTGTATGAGCACAGCTATTAATTAATGAGAGGGTCCCACTTGTTCTGTGGAGGCTGTGTGCAGTTGGAGCAGTGGTGGGTAAACAACTGAAGAAGGAGAGGAATAAATTAAGGCAGAGAACAAGTGCTTGACCCATTTCTGTTTGCCTTGTGGGAATCTGAGCTGAGCTGCGCGGTGCTAAGCTTTCCCCTGCACTTCCACTGCTTTACTACAGACCGAAGCACAGAACAAGAAAGACTCACAGCAGGCAGACAGAGCAGATGCGATACAGCGTGTTTCCATAAAACTGTTGTTTACTACATAATTTCCCTCTAAACTGCTGATGTGGTTTAAGACATTTTGACACCTGTTTAACTCGCATGAAAAGCCTGAAGCACATCCACACACTTAAACATTTCTTTTCTAACTTTCCAATGCAAATGACTCTTAAAAATGCACCTGTTCTGCACAAGGAAGTCCACTAAGTGCAGCGAGGTCTGGTCAGCAGTCCGTACCGAGTAGTGCAGTGCTGTCTCTCCGGCTTCCTGCAGGGGGCCATCAAACACAGCAAAGAGACGGTGAGACAAGCTTGGGCAGCATCCATTCTGTATTCTCTCCCTCTCTGTTTCTCTTTCAGCATTTAAACAAGCTGCCGTAAACAAAATGGCTCCTTAAACTAATATTTCAGCGAAGATTTTTCCATTTTAGGGAAGTCTTGCAGTAATTTAATTTGTCCCTGTGAATTAAACCTAGATGTAGATGTTGTTTCTTGAGACGCAAAATTAAAGATGGAGATAAAAGATGAAATATTTGGAAGTGAGAAATATATGTGCTTTATATTTGGTGGCATCATGGCATCTATAGGGTAGAGTAAAGGCTGTATTTAGTCACGCATCCTGTCAAGCTGTGTGGGTTTGGAGGTGGGGGGGTGGGGGGTGTCACTGTGCTGTCTGCAGCCATTCAGATGTACTGACAACAGCAGATCAGATAACGGTGAGTCAGACTTCACAGCGCAGACAGCAGCAGCTCCCTCTGTCACCAAACAATATCCTCTTTTTTTCTGCTGCTGCATTGTACACTTAATTTTTCATTAGAAAACTACCATGTCTGTGTTATAAAACCGTGACCCATTTATGTCAGATTAAGTCTGCTCACCCATGTTGTTTATGGTACAGTATCGTCACCATCTACTGCTTGTTAGTTAACTTTCATTTGTGCCTAAACCAGCGGTGCAAAAGACGAGGAAACCAAGAGAGAACACGCTGAACCACAGAATAAAAAACAGACACGTGAATTATGCTGCCACAGATGTCGTCATCTGCGTAAATATGAACTCAGATGAGATGATGCCCTATGATGTGGTGGAGGTTGATGGATATCACCACCTGCTGGTGAAGTTATCCAGATGACTAAAAATTTTCCGACTGTTACACCCACTTCTACCCGCCAAATAATTCACCAACTGGCAGAAATGTGTCAGCCTCGGTTGTGCTGCTGGGAGTAAACCTCACATGAGGATGAACCACTGCAGTATAATGCGCAGAGCTCTGAGAGGGATATTCTTGGGGTTTGTAATCTAATAGCAGATCACAGTGGGTGATAGAAAAATACTGTAGTCATGTATGAGAAGGTTATGGGAGGAGATTGACACGTAGCAAAGATTCCAGGCAACACACTAACCTAGAATGTTGATTTTGCATGATATGCATTTTAGCCAAGCGAGCTACCAGATCATGTTAGAAATACGTACATTTTAAAGGGCCAGTTCTATCAAAGCCCCCAAAAATTCTCCCCCCTAGTGGTATCAAGGCACGCAGATAGTTTGAGCTTTATGTATAGAGATTTCAAGTGTTCCTCCTTTGAAACTTGTGCTGCCACTCCTATAAAATAGAGGTGAATGAAATCTCATTTACGCTGCCCAAAGCATTGAACATTTACATTTGAAATATTCAATAGTATATCTTTCCAGAAACAAAGAACTAAGTATTTATTATTAGGGCTGCAACTAACAAATATTTTCCCAACAACTATCCATTAATTATGTGACTATTTTATTAATTAATTGATTATTTATTTGGTCTATAAAGTGTCAGAAAATTTTGAAAAATACGGAGCACAATTACCTAGCTGTCTTATTCAAACTGCTTGCCTTGTCTGACCTACAGTCCAAAACCCAAAGATATTCAGTTACCCATCATAGATAAATTAGAACATCTGAGAACATTCATATTTGAGAAGCTGGAAGCAGTGAATATTTGGGATTTTTGCTGAATGCATTTTCATTCTCTAAGTGACTGGTCATTTGGGCTCTAGTTAGGATGAGCCACAGACCTCACTGTCAACAGTTTTCACTGGGACTAATTCTTTGGTTGAAAGTAGCTCAAATGAAAACTGTTGCTTCTGATTTTTTGTGGCTATATCTATCTATATCTATAATAGATTATAGCTATATAATCTATAATATTCTTATAATAACAATGTATCAAATGACAATGTGAAAGGGGTCGCTCGTAGTGATGAACCTCCAGAGAATTATCACCCAAATCTGCAACTAACAGTGAGTTTCAGCTAATTGTTTATCTGTCTGGCCCACAACTTTACTTTACTCACAGCACCCAAAGTGCAGACAGACACAGTTAGAGAGTAGCTGGTGAACATAGTGGAGCATTTAGCAGCTAAAGAGCCAAAAACAGAGCTAAAAGAGAGTGAATATTGGACTTATATTCATCGGGCGGCCAGAAAATGACACCTCTAAATGAATGATAATGTTGCACAGTAACTGCTGGATGTGTAAATAAGCAACAGTTTACTAACAAGTTTGTTGTTGAATTGGGGTGAAGGCAGAAATATCAGAGACAATAAATAAACAAAACCAAAATGATCTGCATGACTATATACAACTAGAGGTAAGTAAGTAAATAGGTTTTTTGATATGGGTGACCATTTAAGCTCTTAGAGGACTCACCTGCCCCAGCTCTGGGAGTGGCTCCATAAGCTCCACCCCCTCTGCGTAGACCTGAATGAGGGACAGCAGATCCCTGGACTGAACCGCCTCAAACAGCTCGATCATTTTAGCTGCCGCAGACGTGCATGTCTTCCTCGCATACTTGTGGTCCACGTATTTGGCGTTGATGAACTCCTTCCTCACCGTCCTGTGGAGGAGAAGATGAATCCATCCAGTCAGCTGTTTGGATATTAAACAAATCTAGCTTTCAAGCAGCTTTTTGCTCTGAGAGAACTCACATGTCACTGGATGGAGTGGGCTTTGGTGAAGGGGAAGACAGGTTTCCCTCCATTATCTCATTGAAACTACTGTTCCCTACGTTCTTGGCCAGCTGGGGGAGAAAGAAGAAAAAGCCGGCATCAAATCACAATAATGTTGACAAGCAGAACAGCATGCGCATGTCCTCAGAGACAGATGAGCACACGTATCTCTGCTGCTTTAGGGATCAAATTCTGCGCTTTCCTGCGTTTCCACTACTCTTTCATTACTGCTAATATTTCACCAGAGATGAAAATAGTACAGGGCGTGCACTGCTGCCTCAAAAAAGCTATTTATTCACTTGGTAGACTGTTTCTCTGACTCACCAAGAGTTCTGAGGTTCCAAGCTTGTCGAGCTCCATGGACTGGATGCGGGAGATGTGGACCCCCATCTCTCGGTGGATGCCAGAGCACTCGATGCAGGTCAGGATCCCCAGGTTGGTGGACAGCCACTTAGGATCTATAAACACAGACAATATGAGAAAAAGAGTGTTAATGATGTACAGAGCATGTCGTGAGTGGATGGACAGATAAAACTATTATAAGTTGGCTATGTTCCCCAGATTTAAGCCTTTACCAAGTTGTACCAGGTAACACTGAGTACAGCCTGGAACATAAGAAGACACATGTCGTCCCCATCTCTACTGTCAACTATCAGCTAAAGGCAAAAAATGTCCGAAAATTCTATTCAAGGATAAAAAGCAAGAGATTTTTCACCAGTAAAAAGCATCAGTCCTGCCCGTTACTGAAAATCCATTTTGCGCGGCTGCATTGTATTCTAGTCCTTTAAGGCTGCCGTCAGCAGAGAAATTGGTTTCTCAGCGTCCCTACAGTTGATTTATTCCTGTATGATTGTAGAACTTGGGAGAAAAAATGTTGAGCCTTGACAGAAGCTATTACTCTTGGGAGGCAATAACACCAAAACCACTGACACCAATGTTTAAAGATAGCTAACAGTTTCTGCTATAAAACTCCTTTATAACTGTGCTGTGACTGTCCTAGCGAGATTTCTAAATTTGGTTGGTTTTCTGTGGGAATCAAATAAACTATACACAAAACAAAACAGGGCCGGGAATGCAAGGTTTCTCAGCACTTTGTCTTCCTGCGAATGGATTTTGTTTTTTTAAATCACAATTTGCCACTCCACCGTAGACAGAAGTGTATAAGTCCCACACCAGATTTTGATTCAAGCAAACAGAACTGATGTATGGCCCCTATAAGCGGCTGTGGCATTTTATTCCTGCTGGAGCTCCATTTTGTAAATTTTACGTCACTTCTGAAAAAGACTAATGTCGGCACACTGACTCCAAACCACACATTTACTAAGTAGACAACATTTCAATCCCAGTCGGCTCTTCGTCAGGTCAAAAATTGTATAAATATGTGGTTGCACCTACATGGGATGTAATCCTGTGTCATGACAAAATTATTTCACCTGATAAAAACATGATTTCAGCTGATGACACAGAATCATGCCTTAAAATGAAGTGGATGCTTAAACCAAAGCTTATTTATTGACTACATTTATTGATTTAATTTAAAAATCGACAACAGTCACTTCAGACCACTAGAGCGCTGTCACATCATGCTGCAGGGGGGCGATAGATTGTGTAACCTACTGCAAAGCAAATGGCACGAGTACGCTGACGTGTAGCAGAGCTGTGCGGCTGACGCAGCGCCCTCTAAAGCACCGTGATTGACCTGGGACATTTAAGCAAGCTTTGGACATACAGCTCAGCTGGTTGTGTTGGTTGGGAGCTCACGAATGCTGCGAGGCCACAGAAGGCTGTTCTGTCTGGATCTGTCTTTTCGTTCCCTTCTGTTGTTCTTAATCGTCGTTTTTAGTCATTGTTGTCTCAATTACTGTTTGTCTATGTCTGTTTTATGTTAGTGTCTATGCTTGTTTTATAGTGTTGTATTATGTGTTTTATTCCTTAAAAGCCTAACCAGGGACATGGACTCCAAATTTAGCTACGGCTAGAAGTCCTATATTTATTGCAACGGTTGCATTTCATTTAAAAGGTAACAATTCCTACATGTTTCATCCCTGTCAAATAAATGAATAAATAAATAAAATAAAATCTGAAAAGTGAACACCAGGCAGACACTGGTGGAAATGCGCAGGCAGCACAAAAACCAATGAGTCTTACACAGACACACATTTTCACAACATAAACAGATAAGAGCTGGTGATAGGTCACGGAGCGCATGTTAAGCATGGTGAGTTGCTGCACGGTGACCTTTATAGCTCCTTAATGCTAAAGCTGCAAAGCTGTGTCTTGTAGAGGGAGATCCTGGGAGAACATCAAAGGAGATGGAGTTGTCCTCCCTCTCCTCAGACCAGAGGGAACAAAGAGGTGACCTTTGAAAGTCATCACATTGACCTTGAAACGCAAAGTTAATTTTATGTGTTGAGGAAAGGAAACCCTGTCAGAGAAAAGGCTAAAATCTATAGTTATTTGATAAAGAAAAACCGCAGGAATCAAACAGGAAACAGAGCTTAAACCCACATCTGGAACATGAGTTACTACTGAAACCATGTACACGAGTGGAGGCAGCAACAAGAGTACAGACATGACAAATTACCTCCCCTCTCTTCAGATTGCAGGGGTCGACAGAGCGTGTGTGACTTATGTAACAATGTGACGTAATGGTGTTGTTTCTCAAAGCGCAGAAATGTTTTTTTTCTCCCTCGGAGCATAAAGTCTTCCCGTCGGTCATTCGGTGAGCTGCTGTGTGTGTGTGTTGACAGCTCTGCGCTAGTGTGTGTGTGTGTGTGTGTGTGTGTGTGTGTGTGCATATATGCATGCACGTGTGTGTATGTTAAGTATCAGAGGGTCTGAATGTCTACGCCACTCCAGAATGCTGAGTCTTTGCTTCCTAATGCGGGGGAGGATCAGGATCCGGTTGTGTCCTGAATGCTAACAACGCTCACGTACAGACACAGACACACACACACACACACACACACACACACTTGTTTGTTGATGGCTAGTGGGGGATTTGCAGCGTAGCTTGTTCAGTTACCATCTAACTGAAGGACACTGAATTCAGGGCAGCTGTGACATTGCAAAGAAATCAAGATCGGTGTGTGGCTTTAAATAAAACATTTGCAAACAGTTAAATCAGAAAATGCTGAAGTGAAGGTGTTTGTCTTTTCCCTTAACAAGGTGAGGGTTGACTAAGCACAAAACAGGAAAACAGGAACAGGATGTATACAGTATATGTATATACATATACATACACATATACACACACACACACACACACACAATGTATATACATTTTCTGGACACACAAACAACAGCAGTACACACCTGCAGCTCCGCAGTCGCAGCAGACTTCGTTGCCTGGCATGCGCAGCACGTCATCTATGATGGCTTTAGTCAGATCCTCTAAACCGTCCTCGCCTCCGCTGCTCTGCTCGCCACGAAACGCCATGTTCAACGCCTCCTCCTTACTGTTGGTCAGCACCGAGATCCAACTGCATGAGGGAAATCATCATTACTGGTGTTAGAAATAATTAAAAAAACTTATTTATGATGCCTTTTTTAAAGCACTGTTGCAAAGTTATTTTACTAAGAGATAAAAGCAACATAAAAACGCCACCAGGTACAAAGTAATGAAAAAACTACAGCTGCAACTGCCCTAATCTAAGGATTATTTTCTCAGTTCAGTTCATTGGTTGGTCTATAAAATGTCAGAAAATTGTGACAGTTGCTCATCACAATTTCTCAAAGTTCTAGATGGCGTCTTCAAATTGCTTGTTTTGTGAGTCCAAAACCCAAAGATATTCAGTTCAGTGCTATAAAACCGAGAAAAACTGAAAATCCTCAACTGAGAGACGAGCACTGGGGGAATATTTGGCTTTATTTTCATGAAAAATTACTTAAACAATGAATCAGTTATATAAATATTTGCCAAAAGTCTACTGTCTGTATAACTTGTCCAAAGACATATTTATTCTTCATTATACACACGATAGACTGCTAGCCAAATCTTGTGTTTGAACTGCGCAAAAGATTTATGGAGAACGTCTTTCCATAACTACTGAGATGATAACAATAGAATTCATTCAACTCTTCTTCCTTCTTATCCCTGAGAATTGTCCTCATTCTGGATTAATTTCCAGTCTTTTTGCTTTTCTGCTTGCAGATTATTTACTTTGAAAAGGTAAAACACCCCCCCCCCCACCCACACAACACTGTGGTCATTAAATCACTCAGACAGGAAACACCGTAGCTGCCTTTCAAACATGGCCTCCTGCAGTTCACTACATCTGCTCCTGTGCTCTACCCACTGAACTGGCCCTCACACACACACACACACACACGGCTTTATGAGCCTGACATCAGCACTTCCTCTGTCATTGTCACTCAACCCCGTCTGCAAAGGCAGAGGCCAGACAGGGAGTGGGCACATAAACTGACGTGTTAGATTGTCTGTTTATCTGTATGTGTGAAAATACAAGATATTTTAACCCACTGATGCGTAGGTGCACAGATGCTGAACCGAAGCGTTTTTGTGTTTACTTATATTATGCATTATAATATGCTCCTAGCCTAATTGAGGGGGAGCGTGATTGCACAAAGCAGGAGCCCCATAGAATACTAAATATTTTATGGGAACCCCCATGAAGACGCCGCTGCTGCTGTTGCTGCAGTTGGATGTGCGTGACAGGAGGGGCAGTGAGGAGCAGCAAGCCGGATCCCAAAGGACTACATGTACATGGAGAGTGTTCAAGCAGCACTGAACCCCATAGCACAGCGACAGCATCAGAGTGACAGGAAGATTCAGTGTGATTGCATTCAGTTTGGTTTTGATACGATTCAGTGTGTGCACTGAAATGTGTGAGCATTTCAGTGCCTTGAGATGCAACAGAGGGGTAATTTATGTCCATAATTTTGACTCTTGTGAATTTAAAGAAAAAACAAACATTGTAACCAAGATTATCCAGCTAGAAAAAGAATAAATGTCAATATTAGTCTTCAAACAAGTTGGTAAAGTCCCCTACATCTGATATTTGTTCAGAATTCGGAAAAGTCTGCTGAAAATGTTCTATTTCCACCACAAAATAAAGAATCAGGCTGATCAGTTCTTAAAAGAGCACACGATTTAGCACTCCACTCCTTTAGCATTGTTGGAAAGTTTAAAAAAAGGGCATCAAAATCACTGCAGCAGTACCAGAGATATTGTCTTTTTTACTCCACACATTTTCCTTCCTTGTCAAAACCTGCTGTGTCATACTTTAATAAAACATTTGTCGAATTACCACCGTCCTTGTAAAATGTGCATGTGTGTTCATCTGCCTTCTGACGTGCACGTGTGTGATGGCATGGGAAACAACAGTATGAGGTTACAGCGACCTGAATTACTATAGACCACAAATTCCACTGCTATCCACGCTGCCACCCACTCTCAACAGTCTCTCTAAAGCTTCCTGTGTTCAAGTATGACAATGACACGAAAGAGCAGGCGCTAAACAACTCGCCATTAATAGAAACCATGAGGTGACAGTTTCTAGTCACACACAAATATCTAACTCCTTCTCCTGGATTCGGGTGAAGGTGGTCAGATATGAGACATCTCTTCAGGTTATGTTACAGTGGGACAGGTAAACTCATAAACCTTAAGAAATAATGGTCAATGCTCTTTTTAGTGTTGTTATAAAGCAACACTACGCAATGTTACTCTCAGCACTCACATGACAAACTCTTGCTCATCTTCAGCCTGGAAATGATACGTCCGGTTATCTGTGGAATACAGAAACGACAACGTGAAGTAAGCAAATCTCTTATCTTGCATTCTATAATACTAGAAGCAACAGACAGCGTACAGTAAACTGTTCAATATATATCCTGTCTGTGTGATTCCTGCTGGACAAGCAGTCTAAAAATATTCTGTTATACAAAACGTGTGTGTTGTGCTTCCACGGTTTATAAGAGGCAGGATTTCCCCAACTGTCTCACACTAACATCTACATGACTAAGCTACACTGGCATGTAGTGAATTGTACAGCGTGCGTGTGTGAAACTTACGAGAAATGAGGTCAAAGCACTTCCTGTCCTCACCACTCGGCTTGACCTGGCAGGTGAGCAGGTTGAGTTTGACCGGCTGCCTGTTGGACTGTGACCGCAAACAGAGTGAGGATAACATAGATCAGACAGGAAATACACAATCCCAATAATTCACTATATTACACAGAAGGGTCTCTATAAATTAGTTATTATTGTTTCAATTAACTGTTTAGTGTATAAAATGTCAGAAAATAGTGAAAAATGCCCGTCACAAATTCCCCTGGGCCCAAGAGGATGTCTTCACAGTCCAAAACCCAAAGATATTCAATGTACAATAATATAAAACATAAAGAAGCAGCAAATCTTCATATTTGCGAACCAGGAACCACCAAATGTTTGGCATTTTTATTAGCTTTGCATCAGTTGGTCCAGCACTTTGTACCAGACTGAAATGTCTCGACAGCTATTGGACGGATGAAGTTTGGAACAAACGTTCATGCCCCCCTCAGGATGGATTGTAATAACTTTGGTGATCCCTTCACTTTTCATTATCGTCATCATCAGGTCACAATTTTAATTTGTGCACTGCTTGCGCTGGGCTGCCGAGAAAACAGTCTCTGTATTAAATCAGCTAAATCATTCTCATCATTTAGTTTGAGCGTGATTCCAGTTTCCAATTTATCGTTTTGAATTTTGGCACTGTCTGGTGAAGTACAGCCTCACACAGCTGCTGGCATGGCTATAGAGTCTTAGTCTTGTTGACTGATCGAACAATCGTTTAGTCTAAAATACAGTGAAAAATGTCAGCTGTGAGTTTCCCACAACCAAAGGGAATGTCTTCGAACTGCTTGTTTTGTCCGACTAACAGTACAAAACACCAAAATATGGTCTCTGCAATGATGTAAAACAGAGACAAGCAGAAAATCCTCATGCTGGAGAAGTTGGAACCAGCAAATGGTTGACGTTTTTGGACTTACAACATTAATCAGTTACCAAAATGATTGTAGATTTTTCTATCACCTTATGTATTTATGATTCAACACTGCTGCTCTGATCCAAACATATACCTCAAGAATTTGAATTTTCATATAATTCGAGCTACAAAATTCTGTGATACAGAATGAATTCAGGACTCCACTTGTCCCCATTAAGAAACAGGACTGGCCTGGCTGAGCTGTGTGCTGTAATAATGGGCCCAGTTGGCACATGTACACTGGGCATTGTCTCCTGCTAGTGCCAGTGCCCGGGCAGAGGAGGGGCTGGGGCACGTGCTAATGAAATGCTAACAGGCTGTGATGAGCCTTGGAGCTTGGCTGGCCTGCTGGCAACCCGCCATGTCAACTAGAGTCACCTAGAGTTCAGCTGCCACAAGGGCTGAAGAAAACAAGAACTTGGAGAGGCGGTAAACCGCCTTGAGGCAGAGAATGATTATAAGCTCTCGTATAACTACCACTCAGTGGACCAGTAGACAGAGAGGTTAGAGATTTAGTCCCTTCATCACTCAACAGAACAAAAGAAATCCTTTCATATACTTTCTGAAACAACCACTTCCCCTGAGCTTCTTGTAGCAGACAGAAATTATGTTATATTTGAGGCAGAGGAAGGTTCAAATCGTGCTCACACTATAAAAACAGCAAATGTAATCAATAAAATTGCAGAACCTCACGGACACATCAGTCATTATGCACTGCCAGAGCCTATCCTCCCTGCCATGGTAAATCCGGCTGGAACAACTGTGTCTGTTGGTAAAAAAGCCTCCAACTTCACTACCATCTCAACCACCAAGGCAGCTCTTTCACATTCCCAAACTGTGAAAGTTACTAAAATTGCCCCGGGCCTTAAATGTTAACATTTACATGAATAGGAGGATATCAAATTAGACAAAGACAAATTAGAAATTGGTATCACTCACATGAAAAGACTGATTTAACACACAGAATATTACTATACTACAACAGCCATGGTGCTAGTGAGGCTAAAAACTAAATCTAAGTTTGTTTACATCAGAAATGTATGTACCAAAAGATGTAAAACAGGCCTATATTTTGAATTATGATCATTTGAGAACACACAAAATGCTGATTTTCCATCTATGACTCAAACTCCTCAATTGTGTATGCAGATAACTTCTAATCTACAAAATTACAAGAACAAACTGGGCCTTTATAAATACACATTACAGTAGATTATCATTTCAGTTTAAAGATATTTTTAGACTTTGACTTATAGCACAAATAGTGAAGAAAAGATCCTGCACTGACTGAGGCTACCAAACCAGAACACTTTATTTATCAGACTGGCAACATTTTGATCTGACAAAGATCTTCCTCAGGGCTACAAACCAAAAGGTTAACTCCTCTTATAGGGAAGCTTCCTGTGATTCATAACCAGGAATGGATATAATCCTAAGGGATAGGGTGAAAAGATCTGACGAATTATCTTCTTAATGTTGTCTTATTCTATTCAATAAATAGGTTCTGTTTATTGTTGGGGTTCATTTATTCATATAAGCAACCCAGCCTGTTGACAATTTGTTGCCTATAGGTATCCAGCAGCTATCACAAATGTAGCTTTTGTTTGCTTTTTGATCCACAATGATTGCTGGTCATCAATCAGCTGACCTTCCCTAAATAAGAAGGACTTAACGTGTTGGTTTGCAGACATGAGGAAGATTAAAAATGCATTCCTCTGACATCTCTCAGGAGCTTAATTTAACAGTACTATAGATGATAGTATAAAGTACAGTGATAGTCATGTTGACATAACCAAAATCCACAGATGTCCTTATTACTTCTGTAATCTGATTACTCTTGTACTATCTGTGCCTGATGTGATAACCTGCCACTGCTCTGCACAATCAGTAAATGTAGCTAATTGTGTTAAAGCTCCTCGGTCTAGTAGCTCTCTTTGTTCGAGGCTCAGTAGGAGGTTATATCTCAAACACAGGATTAATTCTGATTTTTCGAAATCAGCTCTTATCTTCCTGAAGTCCACACAGGAAAGAAAACGTCCCGCTGCACAGTGGCTACTCCGGCTGCACAAGAGCGGAGACCACGCTACAGACGTGCCAGCATTTACAGTAACGCTCACACTCGCTCTGAGATGAGTCACTGAGGCACAGCAGGCAGAGGGGGGAGGGGCGAGGGGTGCAGGGTTGCCATGACAACTCATCTATGTCAATTCCACTCTGCCAGCCTCCAGATTGAGAAAGCCCAACACAACCTCCCCGCATGATGTTCTCCCTTTGATCCGTAGAGTCACTTGTGGGGGTCACGGAGTTCGTGTGTGTGTGTGTGTGTGTGTGTGTGTGTGTGTGTGTACATTTGTCTTGTACTCACTGTGGCATGAGAGATGGTGAGCATGCCCCCCTTCACTGAGCACTGCCTCCTCTGCCACACCTTCCTCAGCCTGCGAAGGCAGAAGACACACATTAGGAAGGGAGTTGTCATGTCTTTCTTCTCTGTGCATACCTTTAACATTTCAATGCAACATGAATGGTGCTCTGCAGCGTCTTATAAATAACGGCTGTGTTAGCAGCTTACCCATCACTCTTCTTCAGCAGGTAGCCTTTCTTCTCACTGCCAAACTCCTTGTTTCCCTGCAGCTGGTGCATACTGTAGCCACCCTGCTTACTCTGCGAGTCCTGGGCAAACCCACACAATACATGCACACACACAAACACAAAATACCAACGTTTAACACACAGGCTACACAGAGGAGCTGCTGAAAGACATGCAACACAGAAACAAACACTACAAGCTGAGTCTCTTCTAAAACCAAAGTGCTAGAAAATTCTATCTACAAGACATGCTCAGCAATGCCTCTAAAGGGCCAAACCACTCTACCGCCAAGCAGAACAGACAGATGCCAGCATGCTCAACATGCACCAGCACTTACTCTTCTAGACTTGATTCCAGACAAGCAGAAGGCAGAAGGGGGGAGATAGAGGGGAGAGGTGTGAAAGATCTAGCTCAGGTACAGGCGGTGGGTGTGAAAGAGTGAGCCGCCTGCCCGTGTGCCGACCAAAGCCACAAAATCATGTGCTTACTTTATAAATGTAGTGCTTACCGTGGGTGTTATAAACAAGAGATGCTACCGAAAGTGTAAATTAAATGTGAAAGACCGTACAGATGGTGTCATGCAGAACAGCGGACTGAGAGAGTGAACCGAGGGGACGGTGAAACGTTCAGCTACAGCAGGCAATGTTTACGAGTAAATCCGAGGTTGGCAGTGTTTTAAGTGTGTGTGTGTGTGTGTGTGTGTGGTGTTAAGTCGGGCAGTGAGTGGCTCTCCACTGAGCAGCCAGTGAGGCACAACACTGGTCACCAGCAAAGCCAACCACACACTGGCTACCAGCATGGTACAGCACTGGGCACTCGCTCTGTGCTGCAGGAGACAGTGGCCAGAGTGAGAGGAGGTGTGTGGTAGAAACGTGGGATAGGACTGTCAAATCATCGGTTTCTAACTGTTGCAGTTAACCAGATACGACACTAACCACATATCTTTGTGGACCCATATGGCTGGTATGAGTGAATCCGGTCTGTCATTGCTGCGTTTAGCTCAATATGGCTGGCCTCATGAGAATTACACCAGCTGCAAGTTTAAATTTGGCCTGGCGTGTCCGGGTGTGACCTGCCTACCTCCTTCTGGTCCAGCTGGAGGGAGGACTTGATCAGATCCCGCAGGGCAGTCAGCTGCTTTTTCTCCTCATCCTGAGTTTGTTTGATCTGGGGAGAACAAATGCAAGGTTGAGGAAAAGATGCAGTGGCGGAATCTGAGAGACTGCCAGCTGTTTATACATGGAGCAGTTTATTACACTGATAAAAAGGCCTCATAGAAATACTGAGTCTTGGTATTTATACGAGGCCTTTGACTGAAATCAACAACTCCATTCCAAAATAAATTGGTAAACTTCCCATTACTTTATTTTTGGAAAATATACTTTTCTATGCTAATTGTTCCTCTGAGAAAATACTCTTACTTAGATTATTTTGTAATAATAAAAGATTCAGACAAAAGATTCACACGCTGTACTGATCGCTCCGAAAGAGTCAGGTTTTGTCATGTAGATGACCGAATCGGTTTGATGGACACGTTGCTCTGCTAAATTAAATTCATTGGGAGCAATCAGTACAGTCTGAAGATCTTTTGTCTGACTTCTACTTTCCAAGGCGTTATCATCTTTGGATAAGTGAGGTTTACTAGTTTCCAGGAAATTCTGAATCATGACAGTTGCTGCAGATGTGCTACCCTCTGGTGAGCAGTCAGGTGAGGCTCATCTTTTTCAAAAGTTTGATAGTGATGGAGTGCTAACACTGCTATTCTGAGCACAAAAGAATCCTTACTTTCTACTAACCTATTGTGATGCATGTAAACACGACGCTTTTATCTAATCATTTCATTTAGGGCTCATAAAAATACTTTTTTTGGAATCATAAACTCCAGTATATTAAGCGTGCAACTTCCATCTTGACATTGGAAACAGTGATTTGACCAAAAACAAAAAACTCAACTTAAAAAGGTCCACTAGCTTTTTCCAGAGCTTTTATCGCATCAGTATGAGCAAACTTCATCTGCCGAATAACAGATGCATGAGATTCAGGAAAAAGCTAGTAAGTGGACCTTTAGATAAGATTTCAACTTTATTCATTTATTTGGAAAGAGAGTGAGAGAGAGAGCGAGAGAGCGAGAGGAGAGATTGGTGCAGTTTATGTTTAATGTATAGCTCGGCTCGTTCTGGCGCCTTTGGCTCTGGGCACAGAAATCGTAGCTGGCCGCGTCCGACATCCTGGAATGCATTACAGATCTGTCGGTGGTACACACCTCGATGCAGCGCTGCAGCAGGAAATCACCACTAAAGACCTCCCTCTCTCCACCCCCCCCTGCCCACCACGCTCTTCTTCTTGGAACACATAGTGTTGATGCTGCAGGTACAGAAAGGATTCACCTTGGCTGACGTTCTGCACATTTTGCTGTAGCCTACTATATAGCTATAAACGTATTTAGAATTACTTTTACTCTATTTGACAACCATTATGTTAACTGCATTTTAATTTGTTGACTTAAAAGAAATAAGCACAAATTGTTTTCTTCTTTCAGCCTGCAAGTAGTTACACTTCCCTCATCGCTCCATGGATTGCTTATTGCTTCTAACCACTGCATCTTTTCTATCCATCAAGGCCCAGGTTGAACAGATTAACTGGGGAAGTATAGTGTTTTGTCCCAGTGTTATGACAGGACCTAGCAAAGCTGAGAGAAAATTTGTCATTCTGTCACTGGCCATTGTGAGCCACAGTTCTGGAACGGAGATCCATGAATCATACAGGAGATAGAAAATTGACATCAAGCACTGCAAAGACACAACCTTTTTTTTTTTTTTTGGTGTGTTTTGAAATACATTTCTCAGTGGGTGTGATGCACGCAACAGGGGAGATTCACACATTCTGGTTCAGGGGGATTACGGTGGTACTTACTTGCACTGTGCGTGGTAATACTTAATCAGGTTCTGGAGGAGGTCCACTCCTTTCTTGGTCTTGATCTCATTTACTTTGATCAGGTACTGCAAAGCAAGAGGAAGTGCAGAGTTCATCCAGGTGATGAAATTCAAGGTGTGTTGAAAGGATTTTTTGGTTTAATGAGGTATAATGTGGCAGACACAGAGAATAAGGACTTTTGCTATGCCGTAGACACTTAGAGTATGAACCCTGTGCATTATGATAATCGCATGTGCACATATGCTTTATGAAGGCTCTGATGTACCAGCCAAGACCGCCTTGACACTGTGGAAGTGGGGACCAGACTGGTAAACACACTTCTAGTACAAGAGAATACCATCGCTCTGCCTTGATCTAAATAAAGTTTTAAAAGGACGATGGGAAATATTTTACATTAGCATCATAAAACAGAGAATAGCCTCCAGAGGAAGTTCTTTGTAGACTGTATGCTCAGTCTGGGTGTCTGAGGAGCGCTTCCCACCACACAAATTAATAAAAGATTATCTTAATCTGAGCTAATCCCACAGCATGCCAATCCACAAAGATTTACAAAGAGTCACGGCTAAAGACCACTTTCAGCTCCACAGCTAAATTTGATCTATTACACAAAAGCTCTGTGAAGCTTCTGACGTCAACATACAGAGTAAGTTTGCTCCTTACATCACGTGTGTCGCATGAGTGCATGTGTATGTGCATATATGTGTGTATGCATGCATGCGTTGTCCCCTTTTGTCTGCCTGTCAGTGCCCGTTGGATGGGAGATTATCCACATTTTGTCTGAGCCCTGTGTGGGTTCAGTGCTTCGGAGAGCGCAGCCGCATGTGCGTGTTCGGGCTCCTTTGTGTAAATGAGCGCCATCGCTCGCGCTGCTGCCGTGTCTGAGCAGAACATAATGCAGCCCGCTGAGCCCTGCCTTTCCACACTCTTTCACTGACAGCGTAGGATGAAAAGGGTGAGAGAGTGAGAGCATCCTGTAATCTGGCGATTGAGTAACATGGAGAGCGAGCGAGAGAGTGCACGCACACAGAGAGATTGTACCACTGACTGCAGCACACACAACAGCAGCAGCAGCGCTGCTATTTCCAGCCATGATGACTGTTGATTTAGGAAATCTCTGATGTTTATGATCATTCTGTCTCCTCTTTTTATTAGTCAAGCAACTTTTAGCTTGCAATATTATTTTGCTGATTACATAAAACAAAACAAGGTCAGATTAAACAAATGCTTCACGTAAAAAGTAGATATGCAATGTGCAATAGATGTGGGCGATATGTAAAAAATATTCTCTGTAACAGTAGTTTTTTGCAATATCAATAACAATCAATCTTCTAAGGCTGCAACTGACAATTATTTCCATTAACGATTAGCCTGCCAATGGTTTTCTTGATTAATTGATTACATTTTAGTCTCAGAAATGTCATAAAATAGTGAAAATAACTAACAATTTCTCTGAGCCCAAGTTGACGTCTTCAAAATTCAGAACCCCAAGGTCTTTAGTTTATAGTCATAAATGACACAGAAAAGCAGCAAATCCTCACTCAAAAAAAGGGACTCAAATGGTTGTTTAACTACCAAAATTACTGCCTGTTAATTTTCTCTTCATTGTCTAATCAATTAATTGACTACAGTAATCGTTTCAGATCTTGTAACTTAGTAAAATATTTTACATTTTCTGAAAGATCAATTGAGTAACTGTTTATGGACAAAATTACCTGACAGGAATGTCTAACCTATCTAATTAAATACCTGAAAAATCAAGGTGCTTTGTCACAAAAAATCTTATAAAAATCCAATATTGCCATTAAGCAGTCCTGCTAATGGATGACTAAAACAGCAAAATTCAACCAAAGCTATGAAAGGGACAGTGAGCATGGTATATGGCATGGCAAAATCTCTGAAGGTTGACAACTTTAAATTGTCTCAGTGTCTCATGTGGCACAACACTAATGTACAATGATTGACATTTAATGTCCAGTGACCTAATAAACCACTACCTGAAGTGGTTTGACAGCTCTGAGAATCAATAGCAATGACTTTACCAATACGTGATCAGCCGGTTGAAATATCTGGCTTTCAAAACTCATTATTTTTGGCCTGAACATTCAACTTCACTTGGCCTGAAACTATAACATCATATGTATAGAAACAAGTCAATTATATTCTCATAATAGAGCCCTTTAATGTTTCTTTAGGCAAATGCTTCAAACCACATGTCATGTAGTGGCCAAACCACAAAGGCCTTTTGTTTGACGTTTTTACCCTGGAACGGCTAACAGGCAATGTTCAGAGGACTAATGCAGTCCTTTAAGGACACAACAAACAGCATCATATCGTCAGAACATGAACATGCAAAGATCTGCAGATGATTAGAAATTTAAAATGAAATCTGGACTTGAGGCAGCCAGTGAAAGAGGAAGCCAGTGCTAATCTAACGTGGGAGCTACAACTAGTTTTTTGGCATCCAGCATCAACTGGAGGCGGGTTACAAAAATGGATAATGAAGTGACTGTTAAGTTTTTGAAATAAAGATAAAACAGTTTCAAGTTCAGCTTCAAACTTTAATGTTTTAAAAAATGGATACTGACTTGGGGGGAGTGGGGGGGCGCGTGGAGGGAGAGACGTGAGGCAAAGATACTGTGTGACGTGAAAGGTGCTTGCTGGTGTTCTAAAAACAACAGAAAAGATTCAAATTTTCCGACGATATCATCAACTTCCATCTCCACTGCGACACTTAGAAATCACAGGAGGAAAAACCTCAACTTCTAATAACTAAATACAAGTTTTCTTTAGTATTAAAATGATCCAGTTATGTTTGTCTGTACATGCAGGCACACTGCAGCAAACAGGAACCGCTAATAGCCCATTTGGCATACTTTTAATGGTGCCAAAATGTAAACAAATATTGCCTTACAAAACAGGGCTCAAGTTGTATCCATAGCAACATTATACTTCCTGTTTACATCTTCCAAAACTTTGGCTATATCCACCAAATAGAAATAAGGCAATAGGACTGACAACATGTATCAATATAAAGTTTCATAATGTTGCTGAGTTTGAAAATGGTGCTAGCTTCTCCAGCTTTGAACATAAGCAACCAAGCAAACTTATTGGTATTCTAAGAGCTATTACTAAGAGGGCTAAAAATCATTTTTAGATGGGGGGGCTTCATACTGGGCGCCAGCAGATTCATACTCTGACGGTTTTTATGAACTTTTAAGCCGCACAAATGACTTGGCTCTGTCGATGGCAATGCCTTTGGTTTACGACCAAATTGCCTGCAATACTAATGACATTCCCATCGACCTCAGCTGTCCAGTGTTTAGTGCTAATAATCAAATGTTAGAATGCTAAAATGCTAAACGAAGACGGTGAAAATGGTAAACATTATATCTGTTAAACATCAGCATGCTAGAATTGTTAGCATGCTGACATTAGCGCTTGGCTCAAAGCACTGCTGTGGGTAAAGCACAGCCTCACAGAGTCGCTAGCAGGGCTGAAGTCTTGTTTCCATCTGTTGGATTCTTATCTGTTCCCCTTGTTTCACGTTAAGCCCTTGCTAGAAAACATTACATGTAAATAAACCCGACTTAATTAAGCCACACCTGGTCTGTAACAGAGCAAGAAGTCTGAACACAGTTGGAAAATGTCACTGTGAGAAGAGGGCAGAGCAGCATGGCAGTTTAATAGTGAATAATTCACACAACCAACAGCAGTGCAACAGCCATTGGTCCATTATGTAATCTGAGTACAAAAATCCTAACAGGATAAAAGAGTGAACAAGGTGTAGGCGTCACCACCCACCACTAGAGAGGTTTTTGGCAAAGCAGAGTGAGCTCCAACAGTTTGTTCTGATTCTCTCGGGCACATAAAGAGCTCATTTGTTTCACACTTATTCAAGCTGTCAGATTTCTTTAAGTACAGCGTTTTGAGCAGAGAACTCAAACTGTGTCACAACATGCTTAAAAGAGAACAAGTTTACAGAACCAGAGGAACATCTGAAAACACTATAATTAAAGGCAAATGGTTTGAGTGTTTAGTACGTGTGGTTAGCTGCTCAAATACCTACAGAAGCCCTGAGAGGCAAGTGAGAACAAAAAAAAAAGGTTATCCGTAATCTAAGTGTGATCTAATTTAAGTATTTGTTGTTGTAATACTCACTTTGGCCACAGGAGGCTGAAGTACACCACTACCCAATGTTCTAAGTAGGACTAAGAGCATTCGAGTTTTAATTTCTCCGTGCACTCTAAACACAAGGTACATATTGTGTGTTGGCAGGGTATGTAACTTTTGGCTAGACGTGTCTTTTAATCGGCACTTCACCTGGAAGAAAACATGAAAGCTTTTTTTAAAGATTATTTTTATGGGCATTATGCATTTATTGGAGAGTGAAAGCTGTAGAGGGGATGACGTGCAACAAAGGGCCGCAGGTTGTAATCGAACCCAGGCTGCTGCAGTAAGGACTCGCGCTCTACCAGATCAGCCGGAAACATGAACGCCTTTAGTCCTATTTAGAACATTGTTTAGTGATGCAGATCAGCCTCTTGCAGTCGGAATGAGTATTCCCACAACAAACACTTTGAAAAATTATCATGACAATAAATATAAAAATTTCACCTACCAAAACTTTTTTCCCCGCCTGTTTTCACAGATGAAAAAAAACTTTTGTTTTCACCTGGTAATTCTTTTTTTTCACCTTGCAATTTTTTTTATTAGCCTGGAAAAACCTTTTCTTTCACCTGTTCTTAAGTCATAAACACAGGAGAGAAAACTATTTAGATCAGACTTGGAAAATAGATCACCAGAATTCCTTTTTCTCTCTTGCCTCTCAGGGCTTCCGTATTGCTGCAATCCCTACATGTGTAGCTGCACGAGTGTTAAAGCTATTCTATAAATTATTCAACTCATCTGAGAGTAAATGTCAACTCAAGCTTAAAATCTCGTTTAAATACAGCTGGTAAAGAAAACTTTGCATACTGCAGGATTTTAATAAGTGGGTGTTCAAACCAAAAATAGCACTGCGTTGGTGGGGGGCGTGTTGCTACAGGTGTCAATAAGAAGATGAAATATGATCCAGGAAGGCCAGTTTGGGTGACTTTTGAATTTGAAGGCTAGTTTTAGACTAAAACACTACACAGTGGTTTATAATATGAAAAGAAATCATTTCACAAATCTGGAAGGGGAATTGCAATGTCTCTGGTTCAATTCCAGCTCTAATAAGGCCCCAAAAGAATAATCCAAAAGGTGGGCAATGTCAGATGATATTACACTATGTTGCTGCAAAATTTGAGCAGGGTTTGCTGGAAAACATTGCGATTGAGGAGGGTGTGTTATTAGACAAAGTGCAAATGTTGTGTTACCACAACCTGACACAACATAAATGTGAAGCTAATTTTTACAATCCCAAGGGATTTACTATGAGACAACAGCATAACAAATCCATACGAGGACAACTGGACGGCACACAATGCTGTTGCGGGTATTTAACCTGTGACCTGCCCGTTACAGGACCTGGCTAACTGCTGCTATCTGATGCTTGATTACTGCTGACAAGCCAACCAAAAATGTCCTATAGTGTCATTTTACAACCTACCTCACACATCTGGAGCTGGAAGAGACGCCGCTCCTTCTCCATCTCCTCTGCGATTTCAGCCCCGGTGATCTCCGTGCGGATCATCCCGTGTTGCTTGGCGTGCTCTCGCTTCTCCTTCTCGATCTTTGTACTGACAGAAAGAAGTGGACAGTTACTGAATGCATGCACTTCTCTTCTTGTCTGTTTTTACATTGCGACAGTCGTTTTTTTGTTCTACAATGTGTGCAGTATCTTCTACAACACTCCTGGAGGCTCCAAACAATATTGCTGCACATTGTCAACAGCGTTTGATCCATTATTCAGGGCTCTATAATGAACTAGATGATGCAAATATACGCTATTACAACAGCACAATTTAATCATCCACTTACAACTTGGCCTCGTAGTCTTTCCATGCTTTGTCAAAGGGCTTCTTTATGTCCTGCAGACAGGGGAACAAGGATTAGCAAACTACAAAGAGGTCACCTCGGGGAAGGAGGTATTTGCAGAGCTGAATCGCTACCAGAGTGCCAGCAAATGCCCCGCTCCATTCACGATTTATGGCCCAGACGGCCAGCGAGCGACCACGCCCCTCCTTGTACCCCGAACATCAAGGGTTCATGACCCAGTTACTCGCCACTCGCCTCAAGCACAACACAAAAGGCAGTGTTTACTTCTGCGAGATTTACAGTGTGATCTTTTGAACAGTGAGCTCTCCCTCCCGTCTCTCTGGTCTCTTCTCGCTTATGCTCAACACGCACATGCACAGAAGTTGAGCGAGAGGGATGTGCTGACGAGGCATCTATTTTCTCTGCCCCGCTGCTGAGCCGTGCCATGGAGGGGGCCCGGAAGAGGCATGAGAGAAAGAGAGGGGGAAAAAAAACGTCTGGGAGAGAAACAGTTTTACAGTAAATCTTACCCCTTTCACGCCTTTCAAATCGCCCTTCAGCAGCGAGTCCAGAGTGAAGATCACATTGTGGCTGAGGCTCTGGAGCTGTAAGAGGACACACAGAGGGGAGAAGGAAGAACACAGGAAGCTATTATGTAGCCGTTGTCACGAGAAAACATAGCTAACATATCGAAACAAAGTGCGGAGGCAGATTTTTACAGGATAAGGCAGCGGAGATTCTGCATTTTTCTTATAGTCAACAAATCAAAAGACAAAAACCAACAATAAACTGATCGTACAAAAACTATTGTCTGTGCTGCTGAAGCTTGATAGAACTCATTCCTCTGTGTCATAGAGCTCCACTGTTGTCCAAAAAACTATTAAAGACACAGCAATGATCCTCATGGTTGCACTGGGTGACATGTTCCCAGGTTTATATACAGTATTTGTGACCCCTCTTTAAAGCAGCATTAACTAATATTTGTGGTCACTTGGGGCCAGTAGAACAACCAGTAAACACATATTCTTTACCTTATCAAGTTGTTATGGCGAACATGTTAGCAAAATGTTGCCTATTTAAACATCCAGCAACTGCAGAGCGACATTAACATTCATTTAGAGTCTTATTTGTGGCCACCTAACAAATGTAGGTCCAATATCCACTTGTTTTGTTTTTAGCTCTGTTTTTGGTTTCCACCATCTCCTAAGGGAAATATCTGGCTCTTTAGTGGCTTATTGCACCACTAAGTTCACCAGCCTTTTGCTGAAAACAGCGGCCTGCTGCTGCTGGAAACAATGCTAATGAGAATGTACCATAAAACCAAAACAATGAGCTGAAAGATGCTAGAAGGTTCCATACAGGAGAGGGGTCCTGCAGAGTCAGGTGATAATTCTCTGTGGGTTTGTCACTACAAGCGACCTTACACATTACAAGTAGTCCTTTGAGCTGTTGTTGTTTAAATAAAAATATCGATTAGTGCAGCTTTAAAGAATTATGTCTTCAGTGTGAACGAATGGACTTGTGTCTAAGTAACGCAGACAAGAAAGGGACGTTGCTAAGTACTGAAAGACGGACTACCGCGTTATTGTTTTTTGTTTTGTTTTTTATGGGTGATGAGATAACCAACCTACAGTTCAATGCATCAACACATTCATGCCGCTGCTGACTGACGAAATCAGCATTCTTAATAGCAAGTGCTGCTAAAAACAAATCAAGTGCAAGTTAGTATTTTGAAAAATTAGCAAAAGCTTGACGTTGCCAACAGCTCGGGTTGCCACAGTTATGTTCAGCAGCTCTAAACATTAGGATCAGCAAGGTCATTTACAACAGTACTAAGCATTTAAGATCCTGTTGTTGTTAGCCAAGTCCACACAGACAGACAGCAGCGGTCAAGGAAGTAAACAACGCTTAATGAGTGCTAATGTGCTTCTTAAGTGCCTGTCTTGCATATGGCCAACGTCAAATTCAATCTTCTACTGGCTGGTTGCCGGTGTGCTCTAACGGCATATCCTGGAAACTGTCACGGTCTCTTTTGCTTTCTCTTAGTATGCGATTCTCATAAAGGAAATAAAAAGTGATGCGAAAAAAGCTGGCAACAACCTTGCCAAATGTGGTTATAAAATCCTTAAATTTAAGCCGATAACACGTGCAGGACATCTAGGACAAGCACCATTCATCAATTCTCATTTGTAGCGCACATACATACCAGCAGCCCTCGGGGTGCAGTTATTGAAGTCTAAAAAACTCACTCAATAAAATACTCAAAATGGAGGAGACAAGAGACAAGAGAGCAAACTGGGGAGACGGAGAGAGGAACGAGTAGAGATAATTTCACTTTAACATATCCAGGTTGTGCCGACAGGTGGGTGATTTAAGCAGGTTCCCAAATGGACACACACACAGTTGTTCCTGGTGCTGCCAAGTGTATTTATGGAGTCTAATCTCCCTGTCAGCCACACAGGAAGAAAGGGAGAGAGCGGTGACTGGCTCTTATTCCACCAACAATCCCTCACAGAGGATTCAAACAGGACTCATTATTCAACAGAAACGTCAAGGGAAATCCACGGCAGGCAGATAAGAGCCTCGACTGGAAAAAGAAAATACACGGGCTCGGAGGTATATATAGCCGCAGTCAGCTATCCTGTCCGACTGTGATGACGGTTCTGACTGTGTAGGCGAATTTTATTGTTTTGTACAAGAGTAGAGATTGATGAACATGTCTTATTCAGATGGAACCTGTAGGAACATACACCTTTATTATACACCTATTATTACATGTGTCAAGACGTTTACTGACTACATTCATCAATAACCTCTTCAACTTCTCCACTACATGCCAAATGTCAAGCCTTCACCTAATGTAATCCTAATCTTAACCTTAAACCCAAATCCTAAACCACTTATTGAAGTGAAGACAGGAAAAAAAATGAGATTACTTGGGAAAATGGTCCTCTTTCTACCCATGTGAGGACAAGAGAACACACAAACGCAAAAACTATTCATTTTAGTTTTAGTGTTTGAGTGCAGACATGATGAACTCACCAGGTTCTTCAGTAGGGCAGACAGCTCCTTGGTGAGGGAGGAGAACTTGACGAAGGCCGTTCCCAGGTCGGGGTTGTCCCGGCTGATGAAGTTGCTGCCAAATTTGTCCAGAGCCTGGGCATAGTTCTCTTCATTCTGGACGTGGTCTGTGTTGGAAACAGAGAAGAAGGCCAACCACTGGTCGGTTTATCTGCCCTTAACTCTGGTTGATGATTAGCATGTGTAGAGGACTGAAAGTGGCCTGCAGTCTTTTCACCGTCCTGATGGGAGTAAACTCCAGGTGCAACACTCACAAAGGTAGTCGTAGGGACAATTAAGGCGCTCAACACAAATCCTCAAAGGGACTCCTAATGATTTGCAACGTACCGAACCGAGGACCACTCTTGAAAAGCTGCTTATGGTTTAGACATTTAATATTTTTCAGGACTTTGGGAGCAATGTAATAAATGGGTTTTGTATTTTTTGTGGTTTTTAAATGTATCAAAATAACGTATTAAGAAAAAGTATTGTGCTGTTATTGGTACTGAAACAAACTGACTAGTATAATTGGCGATGTTTTCGAGTCCCAGCAACCGCAATAGCAAATTACGATCAAATACAGTTCTTCTGTTAGTGGCTTGTAATCCAACTCAGTGTGTTAAAGATCCTGCAGTGGTTAAAGGGGAACTCCACTGATTGTAAAGCCTTTTGTGATAAATTCGGTTGGGGCTGAAGACTACAAGTTTAAAAATGAAAACAAATCTGGGGGTGTGGAGTTAGAAAGAAGTTAGCTTATCAGACATCTGTAAGAATTTGTGGAGTAAAAAAGACGATATCTCTGGTTCTTCTGCATACATTTTGATAATGTTACAGGCGTGCAGTGCTAAATCAGCGGAGTACTCTTTTTAAATGCCTGGGACTCCCCACAAGTCAGTCAAAACTGAAGAAGCTTTTTCGGATGAGAGGCGAAATGTCTTCAAAGAATCTACATCAAGCCCAGTTGCCTTTGACTTAGCACCTCCTTTGAACTGGAGAATTTTCACGTACATATACACGTACACTCTATGCAGCTCAGACAGAGCTTTATAACTCAGGCAATGCTGTGAGATATCTTTGGCAACAAGAATATATGTTAAAGAAAAGGGCTGAGGATTAAGAAAATATTTCAGTGATACACCATTCTTTGCTCTCAACAGCACCAGAGGAAAACACCTGGAACAAACATGTTTGTAAATCTTCTCCTAGTGAGGTTCATAATAACACAGATGTGGCAGAAATAGTCAACAGATCCTGCAATGGAAAGTTCCTTCATCAGTGCAGCAACACAAGCGACACAATAACAGACACGTGTGAGCTTAGATCGATGCTGTTCCAGAGAGACAGAAAAATTAAGAACTATAACTTATATATCTGGACTATAGTAAGTCATACAGCAAGTGTCAGCATAACAAGAAGTGTGCTTCTTAAAGTCTGTGAAACTCTGCGGGAGCCGTCAATCAAACAGCAGCAGCATCCATCTGTCCTTGTCATTAAGTGAGAGATGGAGAGGAGCCGGACGTCGAGTGACGTTTACACTGTTGCCAAATTGGAGAGGGAGGTCAGGTGAGACAAGAACCCTGTAGCGCTTATTCCTGCAGCAGCCATTTTGAACTCAAATACAGTCCAAACAGGGCTGTAGTTACCGTTTAGGACAATACAGGGCATGTCCTCTGTATTTTTGTGTATTTTGCCTCATGGCGAGTATTGTATGAGCAAACAAAAAAAAAGGAAGCTGTATTTCTATACTAAAATATTATTCTTGGTCTTTGGAACAGCAGAAGCTTGAACAGTTTAAGTTATAACCCTTACATTTCCTTATGAAATCAAGCCCCATTTTTGATACTACTTATAGTTTTCCGCAAACAGCCATTTAATGTATTTATATTCAGTAATAGTCTCTCTAATAGTTGTGGCATTACCACACTGGCACAAGAGATTCACAGGTAAACGATACAGCATGTATCTCAGCATTACGGTTTGTATTTTTATCTCATTTTATAATCACTGTTAACTTTTTGTTCTCTTTACACCATATCTGAGTTACTGCTAATGCAAACCCAACATTTCCTACTGCTGCTGCTTCAAATTTAATAATTGAATTCAAATTCAAATTGAAAGTTCTGAACTGGAAAAACACGTGGTGGCTTGTATCGTGAAGAAACCACAGGAAATGCAATGTATTTTTCACCGAGGTTGGCCCTAACCAGTATTGTGCATCAAAGATTCGCTTACAGATCAGTTTAAAATATTGCAGGAAGTAATGGAACAAGACAGAGCAGCCACAGTGAGGTGTTAAATGAAGAGCTGCAGGCGCCACCTCCGACTCCTCAGCAAGGTAACCAACTTTACTGTGTCCTGCTGTGGAGTGGAAAACTACCCGCACCGAGTGCCGCATGAACTCAAATTACAGCTGCTCAAGCATGATGGGAAAAGGCAGATTATTGAACGACTTTTTTATTAAAACAACAGCTGGTATTCTGTTGTATTTCTATTAAAGTAACTGCTCAATGAGTGTTTGCTGTAGTATTAGACTGCACTTGCTATTACCACCAGTAACCACAGGTGGCGCCAAATCAACCAGGACTGAAATATTAAGAACTATAATTTGATTAAGTATCTGAGGAGGGGTGTGTGTGTGTGTGTGTGTGTCTGTGTGTGTTGGAGGGACTCATGACCTGTGTTTCTATAATCCTGGCTACGGCCCTAAGTCTAACTATTCATTACATTTGCAAGATGCACAAACATCCCATTCTTATTTTTATTTTCAGATCACATACAGTATTTGTCTCACTATAACGAGATCTAGCCAAAGTGACTAACTATTATCTGTTTATCCGACATTCCATTTAAGAGTTGTTCCAGCTGTTTTGAGACTCTCTCAACCAAAGAGTCACATCGAGAGTAAGGTAAACTGTCTTTTCTGTGCACAAACACACGTTTTTGTGGGACAGACATCTGAAACTGTCAATTTACAGGGAGGAGGCTGCTCTCAAAATAATTCAGTGGAAAATTACTGAGGATCCATGTCACAGCAACGAGCAAAACAAACTCAGGTGTTGGTTTCTGGGACAGCCTCAATACACACACAAAACACCATCTGTCCCACAAAAGGCAATGTTCCAGACACAAAAAAAGCAATCCTCATTTTTATTAAAGATATTTAAGAAATCCTGGGCTTTCCTCTGGGGATTTTTATTTTTGGAAAGGGTTGTGAACACGTACCCAACCATCAGCTAAAGCACATTCAGGCACAATAAATTTAGAAACAAAGTCTCACCTTGTCCTGAATTGTAGATGGCCTTCACCGATTTCTTCACCTTCTGCAGGGAGGTTCGGTCCTGGTCCAACGCCTGAGAAAAGAGAAGAGGACACTTTTAAATTGCTTTCATCCTTTAACAACATACTGGAACAGACTGCTCTTGTCTTCAATGACAGCCACTTCAACACAGACAGACAGTGGCAGAATTTCAGTCTTGATATTATTGGATCTCAGTGCTCATTCGACACAGTCAACCAAACCATATTACTAGACCGATTGTAAAACTGGGTGGGACTTTCTGGCACAGTATTAAACTGGTTTGAATCCTACTTAAAGGACAGGGACTACTTTTTGTCAATAGGTAATTAAACGTCTGCGCGGACAAAAATTACATGTGGAGTTCCCCAAGACTCCATTCTGGGACCTCTTCTGTTTAACATCTACAGCTACCACTGGCTAAGATTATGGAAAACAAAAAAATATGTTACCAAAATTATGCAGACGAATGTTACCAGGGGACTACGGTCCCATACAATTACTAAGTGTATTGAAGAAATCAACAATTGGATGTGCCAGAATTTTCTTCAATTAAACCAAAATAAAACTAAAGTAATTGCATTTGGGGCCAGAGAAAAACGATTAAAAGACAGCGCTCAGCTTCAATCAGTAACGTTAAAAACCACCAACCAAGCCAGAAATCTTGGACTCCGACCTGAATTTCAACAGCTACATTAAAACATTACAAAGTCAGCCTACTTCCACCGTAAGAATATATCCAGGATTAAAGTACTTATGTCTCAGCAGGATTTGGAAAAACATGTCCGTGCATTTCAGTCAACTCGACTACGGTATACTGTAACAGTGTAACTGACACTGTAACGCTGCTGCACGCGTCCCCACTACGACCAAGAAAGTGGATCACATCACTCCAGTTCTGAGGTCTTTACACTGGCTTCCTCTCGGTCAAATAATTTATCTTAAAATACTGCTGTTGGTTTATAAAGCACTGACTGGTTCAGGGCCAAAGTACATTTCTGCTACGTTATGAACCATCCAGACCTCTCAGGTCATCTGGGACAGGTCTGCTTTCTGTCCCCAGAGTGAACATGGAGAAGCAGTGTTTAGTTTTTATGCACCAGATATCTGGGAAAAAAACTCCCATAAAACTGCTGCAACTCTTAGTTCCTTTAAATCAAGACTAAAGACTTTTCTGTTTGACGCTGCCTTTTATTAAATCAAATGAGGATTCATTTCTTACACTGCACTGTAACATTTACTCTCATTTTATCTTGTTTTTATTTTCTATTTAAGTTTTTTTAAAATATCTTTTTTTATATTGCCCTATGTTACTTTTATGTTTTATTTAAAGCACTTTGAATTGCCTTCCTGTTGAAATGCGCTATACAAATAAACTTACCTTTGCTTGGAAATATTCACATCAAAAGACAGCAAAGATAATTGTTTTAGAGATTGTTTTTGCGTTTTAATGCTAGAGCAAACCTGAAGAATTCAGGGCATAAGAACAATATTTGCTCAGTCATTCAAAGCATGCATACTCCATAAAGCTAATGTAGACCGAGTGCTCACAATAGAGTGCTTGACCTGAATGTGGCATAAATCATTATTTCTGCACTGCCTGAACAAAGCCTTTGTGCTCTCTAATAGGCAAAATAAATAACCAGTACATCCAATTTTATCATGTTTAGGCAATTTATTACGATAATTATTCACAATGAAACACTGAAAAGCTAGAAAAATAAGCACTGCCACTGACCCATTGTTACTGCGAGTCATCTGTCTCACTTCCTTGCAATTTCAGAGATTAATGCTCAGAGTTCAGCATCCGAAGCACCAGGGAGTTAAAATAATGTCCAAAAGAAAAAACACTTCACAGATACTATAGATCATGGCACTCATTTAACGATGATGCATATCTATATTTAGAGAAAATCCTACAAAGCTTTACCCATCACCCCCATCTCCCAAAAAAATGCTTCACACAAGAAAAATTCATCATCATAAACATCATCCTCATATAAGAAAAATTCTTTATTGCTCAGCTCTCTCGCTGCCAGAGAAAATATCATATACATTGGAAGCTGCACCACATTTAAACACATCTTGCATGCTGCATGGCGGATTTGTGGCCAGATTAAACCTAAACACAAGTACATTTCATTCACGGGGGACATGTCGCCTTTCAAATGACCTTTTAACTCAATTGTATAGCCCTTTAGATTTTATAGACGCGTATGTTCTTTATCAACCTGTCTTGTAATAATCTTCAAATAACTTGAACCTGCCTTTCATTTTCATTCCAGTACTATTTTCTTTTCATTACCTTATTGGTATAGCATCTTCTCTAAATCTCTCTTGATAGCACACTGTGTATGTGTCTAAATTGTATAGCCTTGCTTTAATTTCCATAAATATATTTCCCGATTACAATATTACATACAAGAATTTGCCATCAGTAGATGTTTGTACCTTCTCTGAACATTGGTTTAGAAGTGCAACAATACCTCCACTCTTATATGTGAATATTTTTTAGTACATTGTGAAATAAACAGTAAACGAGATGACAGATTGTGTTTGGTGATTGTGCAAACCCCATTTACACCCCAGAGTGTGATTTGTGTACCATATTCACCACGGTTATAAGATGATCCGGTGAACTGCTAGTTTTTGGGTTTTCAGTAAAAGGCACCATCCAAAACTACTCAAATAAGACGTAATTGGTTAAGAAATGTATTCTCCTTTTTTAAGGAGATTCTGGTCCTAAAGCTGCAGTAATGTATATTTATAATTGACTTTACACAATCCTTTTAACCAAATAAAAGCCATTTTAACCTGCAACCCTTACTGGAAATGATTCCTGAGCAGAGGAAACATGAAACTGTATCACAACGGCCCCACATCCAATTAAGAGAGAGAACAATGATCAATGAACGCACTCTGTCTGTGTGACATCTATAATAATTTAATGTACGCACGTAAAGCTGAGAGAATTGGGAGACTCGTTAAGCTCAGAAAAATTGGACAAAAGAGACACAAACACACACCTGAATTACCTGCCTTGACTAAATCACTTAAAATGGAAGCCAGTATTGGTGCTTTTTCACAATTATTCCATCTGACAGTGCAATCATTTCATATCCAGCCCATCTTAACCAGAGGGAATGGAAGCAAAACTCTGCCATGTTTGCGCCTAATAGATGATAAACACCAGCACAAACACTATTACATCAAGGTCAGCCAGTTAAGAGCAGAGGCATACACACACAACAGTGCGCTAATTAAATTTCACAACATAATTAAGGCGTCCTTGGCCTCCCCCGGACAGTTTTACATGGCTCTTCCCCAATTATGGCAGCAGTAGTTTGCCGCCGCAGGCCCTCTCAGCCGGGGCCGAGCCCTTTGATCCCCCTGCACATGGGAACAGACTCTGGTGCCCAGTACCTCCCCACACTGCCTCATTATTTAGCACTCTGTCCGTTTGGCTAAACACTGGCCCAAACAGGCTTGTACCAATATGAAAACGTTACAGTACCATTATCTTGGCCCATATTGTCTCTGTACATGATATTATCTTGATAATTACTATAATGAAAATCTTCAAACAGTATGAAAACATACTTAAATGATGAAAAAGCCTCACTAGGGGAAGTGCTCACTGTTATTCTCAGGAGCCATTATATCATTACTGATATGCAGTCAGGATGGTAACGTCAAGGCAAAGCCACATGTTTTCCTTATGAAAGGAGTTGATGCAGTGTCACTCTTCTTTCTCTTCTGTCTCTCTCCCGACTGCTAACGCGAGTGCCTAGCAGTGTTGGGGAAGCTAACATATTTCGAATCTATAGCTCCTGAAGCAACAAGCTACTCTACATTGGAAGTTGTTAAGCTATAACACTATATTTTTGTTAAAAGTAGCAAGCTACATTGAAAGCAAGTCAGAAAAATGTAGTTTAACAACTGAAGCTACTTAATATTAAGAAACATCTTCTGTTAAAGGTCCATTGTGTAGGAGTTAGTGGCATCTAGTGGTGAAATTGCAGTTTGCAACCATTTGAATACCACTCGGGTCATCCACCTAATCCAAGCGTGTAGGAGAAACTATGGTGGCTTCGAAACTAGCGAAAACCGCGAAAGGCCCAATCTAGAGCCGGTGATTGGTTTGTCCATTCTTGGCTCCTGTAGAAACATGGCGGTGCAAAATGGCACTGATTCTTATTTTCAGGTGATTGTGCACTAATGAAAACATACTTATCAATATTATATTCCATTTCTGCCAATAGCTCCTATAAATATACAAAACCACTCATTTTGTGTAGCCTCAGCGCTCCCCAACACTAGTGCTAACAGCTCGGTCACCGACCACTAGCACGGACCGACAAGGTGATTAGTTGGTTGGTTGATCAATAGATAATTAATCAGCAACAATTTTGATATTTCATTGTTATGGTAATTTTTCAAACAAAGATGCCAACTATTCTCTGCTCATTGGATAGTAATTATCTTTGGGTTTTGGATGACACAGAACATTTGTAGACATCGCCATGGACTCTGGGTAACTTTGGCAGACATTGTTCATTATTTTACATATATTAAATAATCGTTAGTTTAAACCTTACAGATATGAATTCAGAAATATAACTGATATTGTTCTACAAGCAGAAAGGGAATTATTAATTAATTTGCTTATGACAGTGACTCCAAGCAGACTACATCTAAATGGTTAGACACATTGTGTTATACCGGATATACTGTAAGTCACGGATCAGATCCCCATTAACAGCCGACACATTTACGAACAACTTGACCATATTTCCTCCAAAGTACATTAAATCAGTGATTATTCAGAGGTTGTAGTGTTGCGTGCTAATTAGGATGTAGAGCACGAAACAGAGGCTGAGAAGGCAGACGGACTTTTGTGGTGCTCATGTTGAGAGCAGCTGGCACTGCCACCCAAGGGTCACCCATAATCCACTCTGTGCACATCATTAAATATTCAGCTGTAACATGAACTAGATTCAATGTCTTAGCTCTTTTTTTAAATTTAGATTTTGGTAAGCATGTCCATACATCCATACATCACTAAAATCTGATTTAGAAAAGGCTTTATACCGTTTGTTTTAGATAAGAGACTGAAAACATTCAGTCAAAATCCCAAAAACATATTACAGAGGATAAACAAATATCTACACACTGGCAAGCACTATTTCAGTGGTAAATGTGACTAATGTAACTTGGAGAGATGGTCTGTTAAAGCTGTTAATTCTCAGCTTTTTTAGGGGTGGAAAAGAAATCTATGAAATAGCGCTGCTTTGGCACACAGTCTTTGCAAACCCTTGGCAACAGGCAAGAATGCATCCAAACTCTGCTCTCCCAAAGGCAGACAACTATTGAATATAGTGAAAGGATTGTTTTTATCTGCCAGCAACCAATGGCAAGCTCCCACTCAACCCAGGGGGATTAGCAAGTGTGACAATGCCAAAACATCTGCGGTCGCTCATCTCTCCACCCGAACAGCAAGCGGTGCATATGGATGATTTATTTAGTGCCGCCGAGAAAATGAAGAAAAGAATAGAGTCCATTACATGGCCGTGTGTTAATCGACTGAGAAATGTCTGTCTTGAAGAACCATCGTGTTTGATACTTTTAAGTGGAAGTCTGTCAGAGACGGAGCCAAAGAGGTCACGGGCCGACTTAAGGGCTGTGGCCATGCATGGTGCCTCAGCAACAACAGATTTTGTAACCAGCGTGGAAACCAAGGTCGGAAATTAATGTCCTTTAAAGTTCAGAAAATACCTAATCTTACAAATCAGGTGTTAGAAAAAACCTACCAATAGGGAGTCATGTTTTGAGTATAGTGGTTATCAATAGGGTTGAAACCCAAAACATAGATCCATCTCACCTTTGGATGAGATGGATCTATGTTTTGTTTTGGGCTCACGTTCTGGGCCCATAAACAAACTTCTTAGTGCGTGCACTCCTTGTTAATTCACAGAAGTCACACTAGGGGTGGATCTAATGACTATTTTCACTATCTACGATAATTTACTGATTAATCGTGTCTATGAAAAGTCCCGAAATAGTGAAAAAGGCCCATTTTAATTTCCTGAAGCCCACGTTAACAAATTCCAACAAACAAACAAACAAACTATCTAAAAGCCAAAAGTATTCAGGTTATTATCATAAAAGACTGGAAATATATATATATATATACACTGTTTGCCAAAGAATTTTAGCTCTAATTCACTAAATGAATGATTGTTATTATTTACCATTAAAAAACCGTCTCGTGTTTAACACGCACATTATACAGTAATTAACCGAAAATAGGAAAATGAAATGCTTAATTCTGAAATGCTTAGTTCTTTCTGGTGCATTACTTTATTAAATTGAAGCAGCTTTTGATCAATTGCAGCCACACAAATCACTTCATCATCAACAAAGACCTTAAACAAAACCTCAGCAATCAAAGGCTGGAAGGTGGACCGTTTGGGAAAACAGAAAGTGTGTGTTGGGGGCTCCATGCTTTTCTGTAAAACGTGACACCAGTTTGAAATGAAAATTGTTAGCTGCGGCTATGGTTAACACAAAAATAACCCCAAAAGGACCAAAAGCCCTTAACGTTTTACCCATGTGACCAGAGGGGTCAATGACAGCTGACTTCCTGGTTCCCAAACAACCACACAAACACACAGTCATGCCCAGGAGGTCAAAGCCTCAGGGGAAGGTGGCGGTTATAGTGACTGGGCATGACTGACTGGAGGCTGTCTCAGCTTCACGCTTCCTGCCCGAGGCCTTATCCTCCCTCAGCAGCCCTGCCGTTTCCCCTGCAGCCGTCCTTTGACAGGAAGCAGGAACCGGCCAGGCTTGTCAGTGTCCTGTCCTGTGTCGGCAGCACTCCGTCTAATGACACTGCTCTCCGCTGACAGCTGAGGAATAAAAACAACACGCTCGCTGACTGTCTGGGAAGTGTTTTTTCTTGATTCGCTGATCCTCTCTTGAGATTCGTGCTCTGTCACTTTCATGGCACATTAGTCGTCGTTCTCATTTCCTCATCCTTCACAGCTCTTTGAACCTCGCTCTTCTCCTCCACCTCGGCATTTGGCATCGCAGCGGCCGACGGCTGCGCGGTTACCGAGGAGATGTAATCTGGCCTTCTCACGTGTCGGCTCAACATTCTTCACTGTGGGGATTGTGGGAAGCTGCTCTGACTAACTGCCCGGCTCTCAGCAGCACACTGGGACTCAAGTGTGCCACTGTGGCAGATTTTACTCTTCCCCCGGCAGAGATTGGGACACCCGAGTTCTCAGAATAGCTTATATGCAAATGATTTCCTTGAAGAAGAAAACAGGAAAGGGCACAATTATCAAAGCGCTTCCCCTGGAGCCAGGACACGGGGCTACAAAAAACATCTGCAGTCGCATTTTTAGAAATAAAGCGACTGACCAAATCTTTTTTTTATTCTGCAAACCAACCATATGTATTATTTCTGCTTCGTTTTCCACAATTCCATTTTCATTTCCTTTCTGGCTCACAGCAGCTACTATAAAAATACACTAAAAAAACAAAATCAATGTACATGTTTACGTATATTACAGCAATAAAGCTAAATGAAGAAGTCACAGAGGAGATCGGTCTGTTTGTCCGTCTGTCAAGTCATTTTGTCTGTTGAGTCTATGTGGCATGACTCAAGCAGGAAGGGTGGGGAACCATTTTCATTGGCAGGAAACAAATGCACATCCCTTTCTCCGGGCCTGCAGCCGGAGAGGCCTTCAGCTCTCCAAGTGGAATGGGAAAAATGAGAGGATGTAACATTTAGAAAAGCAGCTGAGGTCAGATGGTCTATTTCTCACACACACATACGGTACTGAAAGAGAGTGAAGGACTGCCAATGGTTTTGGTTATAGAGGTATATCAGGACGACCACATGGCCGATGTAGTGTATCTGAAATGGCAAATAAAACTGAAAAGTATCAAGTGAGACTACATAATTTTTAGGGTTTTGAAGTGAATGAGGAGCCCAAACATCAATCAACATGAAATGGTCTTTTTCTTAATGCACAGAAGAGGCTTAAAAGCCCTAACCAAGATTTTTACCTCCTCACACTCAAAAAGAACATCATATTTCTACAGGGGGTTTCCTACAAAAGATCCCACTTTTATGCACCTCCTCCACCTACTCACATTTATTTACTGGTCCACGATGGAGGACAGTGTCATGAGTGAGAGACCAGCGCTGCAGATAAAACAGGCAAAGCAGTTCTAAAAGGGCTAAACCACTGGTTTTACATGTTTTACCCCCTCAACCCCTTGACTACCTATCATACATACATACACATTCCTGCTGAGCATTCTCCAGGGCATAACATTTGTCTTTAGATACATTTCGACTTTTCAGGGAGGTTTTCATATGAAAATTCACTTGATTGAACAACATGTCCAAACATTATTTTAGCTCGAACATATACAAAAAGATCATGATGGCATATTTTGCCTGTAATGCTCGGCCTTCTTTATTTTGCAGATACAGCGCGTCGACGCGTTGCCTTCTTGCAAGCCAACTCTCCCATTAGCACTTGAATGTCCCACAAGGAAGTCCAAACCACAATGAAATAGTCCCTGCTCTCAACTGGACCGCCATGTGATAATCATGTTACTTTGACAAAGCATAAAGTCTACTAAAACGTTTACTGTAAAGAACAATTTAAGACTCCGTACGCCGAGTTTCATTTTATATTGAGATTAAATTAAACAAATAGCTGCTAAAAACCTAAGGGGTGCTTAAGTCAAAGTCAGTGATGTGAAGTATGAACGAACAATATGTTTTTTATGGTGGATATATGCTCTAATCAGCTTGCACACTTGTATCTATTAAACAAATCTTAACCTAATAATGTTATTGGCCCCTAAGAGAAGTCAATACAAGTCAGAGATTACTCCATTATGTATTGCTGCTATTAGTCCTGCTATTAGCATCCTGCTCTCAGAGAGATCAAATGAGCTGCTCAGCTGCTGTGCTTTCTGTGGTGAGTTTGGTTGAGGCCCCACGGTGGATAAAGCCAACTCGCTGAGCTGCGAGGATGATTCTTTGCTGCAGATCTCTGGAGAGCAGGAACCGAGATGCATGCGTGCGGCCGGTGAAAAGTCAAGCCGTGCATGCAGCAGCGTTACATTCACACATCATTTAGCGGCTTCCCTCGGCAATGCTCGCTCTCCCTCAGCCCACCACTTGTTTCGAGCCATGTGCAAGTTTTCACAATCACACCCACACACTGTTGCATTCGACGCACCGAACAGCAAGCAAGCAGCATACCTTTATCTGTATTGTGTTTACCAGTCAGCAAGTCATTGTTCATGCGAAGCAGCTGTTAGATTATTCAGAGGCGCTGCTATTAACAGCCGCCAACAGGAGAATAGTAGGAGGAACTCGCAGCTAATGATTAAAAAATGACAGCTTTCCATATCCGTGAGAAAACTACCAGCAGCAGAGCAGAAGGTTGTTTGTTTCCTGACAAACCTGAACTTCAAACACTGACAAAACCACTTTCTCTTCAGCAGCAACTAACTACAACAAGTTTTTCTATTGATTATGGCTTTGATTCATCATTTAGTCCTTGAATGTCAAATAATGACAAACAGGGCTGCAACCAATGAATATTTTAATCATCACTTCCTCGCCTATTTTCTTGATTAAACTATAATTTGTTTGGCCTATAAACTCAACTCCGTTCTTTTGTCCGATGAACCATCCAAAACCCAAAGTGACATAAGATGAGAAATGCAGCAAATCCCCACATTTGAGAAGCTGGAACTAGGGAAGCAGAAGAAAAAAAAAAATCAGTTAAAACGATCAATAAGTTATCAAAATAAATGCCAGTTGACTTTCTGTGCATCGATCCAGGCTGAAGCGATGTCTTCCTGACACAACAACCAAAAACAAACGTATTCCTTTATAATGAAAGAAAGCTGAGCATGTCTTTGCACCTGTAGCAGTAACCAGGGAGTGGATGGTACATTACTAAATTGATCCATCGCTTGTCAAGTTTGGAATCCATTTGTTTTCTTTGGATCTTTGAATTGAATAACTGACGAATCATTTCAGCACAACACCTAATATCAAAGAGTAACAGACAAGAGGGTATGTTGAATGTCTGCAAACACAGATACAATCACTGTCTCTTGACGCTCTCACGTCATCGACAGGCTTTCTGGCAAAAAGTGAACCAGAACGAGGTTTGTTCACCCACAAACCTCAGAAACGTGAAACTACCCCAACTGAACAAACCAATCAATGATGGTGCTTTAGATAAGAAACCCAAGTCTTTGCATTCGCACAACTGTATGATGTGGATTCAAGACTCACGAAGCATTCCTGGTCTCTGTTCAGATTGGGGCTGGGTTTTAAAAAAACAAAAACAAAAAACAAACCCAGATTCATTTGAATGATCCGATATCGATTTATAACATCCGAGATCGATCTTTTAATATGTGCCCTGTGGATGCGTGAAGCTTTGATCCCGTTAGGGCTCGTGTTCTTTTAGTGTAGTGGGTTTTTTCTGGCACAGAAGCGGTGCAGTGAAGTACTCGGGAATACTTTCAGATTTGTCTGCTTTCACGTGTTGTGCTGCTCGCTTGATGAAGACTTTCTTTGAGCTGAAAACAGCATATATATGCACCGAACAGATGGAGGAAGTTCACAAACAGCGCCTATATAAATGCTGATACATATCCACGCAGTATTAGAGCATGAGTAACAATAAAATACAACAACATATTATGCTAACTTAGTTGTATCACGGAGGTTTTGTCAGTCTAGTGAAAATGTGCCCTTCAGGTATACAGTTTTCCGGGCTCACCTGACTGACTCAGTGAGTCATCAGTCGAATCTTTCTAACAAAATATCATTTTTCTTTTAACACAGAAATACCAGCACAACATTTAGAAATGCAATACTTGATGATTAAAAGGACATTATTTCAACCGTAAATGTCAAGTTGCTTTTCTTATCATCTATATTTTTAGTTATAATATAATGGTTGGGGAAACCACACAAATATCAGCTCTGTTATTGGTGATTTAATGGGTCAATTCTCAATGTAAGGGTTAATATTTTTAATAATGCATCGGGTTGGAGTGTTCCTTGTACATTTTACAGCATTAGTTCCCTGAGAAGGCTCTTTCATATCCTAGCAAAACTGGTATTGTTACTGAAATGTCCCTAATCGAATTGGAGTAAAATCGATTTGGGAAATCAGTGGCGATGTAGATGTTGAGATTTATATTTTTGGAGCTCGATACTAACTTGTTGTCTACACTGGCATAAAAGTTGAGATTCAGTTGACAGACAGAAAATTAATCCGCAACTATTTTGATAATAGAACAATTGTTTAACTCTTTATTATTTACCTTAAATGCCAAGAATCCACTGGTTCCAGTTGCTCAGGCGTGAATATTTGATTGTTTTCTTAGTCTTCCATGACTTAACTAAATATATTTGGGCTTGGGATTGTTGGTTGGACAAAAAAAAGGGACATTTCGACATGTCAACCTGGGCTTTTGGGGAACTATGATGGGTATTTATATTTTCTGATACTTTATGGACCAAACGATTAATCAAGAAAATAATGGAAGGATGAACTGATAGTGAAAATAATCATTGTTTGCTGCATTAAACTACTGAGTGGGCGTTGTGGTGAGATTTGTTTTGCGTGTTGTCACATTGTTAATCAGTAACAAACATGGTTAAGATGTTTCAATACAGGTCAAACAATGAGAGAAAATCTGGTTTATCATACCAACATTAAATACTTTGAGTGTTTCAGTTTTTATAATACACTAAAGTAGAGATACTGCACTAGAAGAGCTGGCAAAAGACCAAGACTTGTTTTATGTAACAAACCTGATCAAAGAAAAACTAAAATAAACTGCTCCAAGCTTTTATCTCTAATCTTTCACTTATCATTGATCGGCTGATAAACCTGCCAGCTCAGCTTCCTACCAACCAGCCGGCCGCGTTGTAAATCTTTAGGGCACGTCGCCAAAGAATGTGCTCCCTTGATAAACATGCACAGTCAGAAGTAACATTGTTTTCCTAACGTTCCCGCACACCGCTCAGTCATGAGTCCTTGGACAAAGTCACAGGCGAAGGCTCTGCAGAGAGCTTTACAGCATTCCTTGAAGTTTTTCTGCAGACGAGTCTCGAATTTCACACTTTATGGGACTCTGCTGGGTGAGAGACCAGCTACTCCAAAACCACAGGTGGATCCACTCCCACAGGCCATTTGGATGTTCAGATATTTGAGCAACTGGACATACAGAGGAACAGAAAGTAAGCCTTTACTGTGACGTCCAACAAAAGCTTTAACCGTTGTTAATGCACATTTCCACTTGGATTTACCCATTTGACAACTCACTACTTGAGAAAGTAGTGACAATAGCTTTGACAGCTGCTGTCATGATGTGGAGAAAATGAAGGGATGTAACACTTTTCACTGACATGAAATGGCATTAGGAAAAGATGTAAACAACTTGTCTCGAAAGACCGTCAATGCCTTTCCTGCCAGCTTGAATGACCTCAGCAGGCACTTTGCTGTTCTGGGAAAGGTAGCGTTTAAATTCAACATTGAAAAGCATTATCAATTGTTTAGCTGCGGTACACACACACCCACACACACAGACACGGTCCAGGGCCGAACACCATCAAAGCTCAAAGACAGAGATGCACTGTTTACCCCTCGGGCCACAACAAGACAGCCAGCCGTCACAGGACAACACTGTCCCTTGGGTCTGCAGGGCAGTCCTTGAGAACAACAATGTTACCACTGCCCTGATATAAATCACAGAAGAAGAAAAACAAAGAGACGCAAAAGATGAACAGAGGAGGATGAAGAGGAGCTGTGGTTGTTTTGTTGCATCTGAACTCCAAACAAACCAAAAACGGAAAAAAGCAATGTAATCGGAGCGGAGTGTTCAATCCGCCCTAAAACACTCCATGTGTCCCGGCTGGATGATAGTGTCAGAGGCAAATATCATATTTTTGTTGGCATTGATAATGTGGCAATATTTTAATGTAATTAATGGTGCTTTAACATACTATTTAATCTAAACTACAGTAAGGATGGATGATGCTATAATGTTTACCATTTAGCGTGTTAGCATTCTAACATTTTCTACTTAGCACACAGCGCAGCTGAGGCTGATGGGAATGTCATTAGTGTTGTAGCCAGTCAGTCATAAAGCAAAGTATTGAACAAACTGACGTTTTGACTTGATGATGGCGCTAGAGGAAAAGTCAGAGCATCACCAAAGTTATCACAGTTCATCCTGAGGGGGACATGAATGTCTGAACCAAATGTCATGGCAAGCCATCCGATAGTTGTTGAGATATTTCAGTCTGGACCAAAGTGGTGGACCAACCGACAGACCGCCATTTCCATCCCTAAAGCCACACTGCTAGCAGGGCTACTACAATTGTTACATACAACTGTTACCTACAAGGATCAATATCTTCCTGTGGCATATCGGTTTTGCTATTTTATTATAAGGAAAGTAGTAACTGTTCATTTTAAAAGAGACCAGGCCTTCTTAAATCAGTCAGAACAATCCGAAAAATACTTGAGCATGAAAATAGTTGTCGCTCAGGTCTGTGACCTTCATTTGAAGGGTGACATATTTGCATTAGACATAATTTCTATGGAAATGCTAGACTTCCAAAAGTGTAATATAACACACTTTGTAGCTGCACTGAATTTCTCCATCAGAGATCAAAATGGCTGTCGATGGAGGGAGACCTTAACTCCATGTACCCGTGTGAGGAAGGCTGCAGACAGATGTGAACGCTGACCCACTCTTCCTCGCCTAAATCTAGGGGAAGACCAGGGGGATCAGAGTGCCAGGGCAGAGTCTGGTCCAGGGCTAATCCACTCCCGGCTAATAGCCCTTGATGATGTACGCTGCACAGCTGCGGCAGGAAGGTAGGCCAACAGCTGTGGCCCCCAGACCGATTATCAGATTTCAGCCACAGACGGCAAACAAGCCGACAAACAAGCAACACAACAGTCTCACCTCCTGCTGTGGCAGACAGAACAAATCAGGAAATGGCATGAAAGTTTGTTAGTATTTATAGAGGGTGATTTAAATAAACATAACACCCCCACCACCCGGATGCTCTTTTGTTTAATGTATCGTCAATCTGTGACGTTCAGCGCACTCCTGGATTGACTTTGTAATTTACCACTGTGGTCTACATACCTTCCACAAACCAACCGCATTTACTCCCAACAAATAAAATGAAACCGCAATTTGTCAAGTCCCATTTCACAATGTGAAGCCAAACGCACATGGCTGACCATGTTCTCAAGTATAGACAAATACTACATTTACAAAACTGTACACTTAAAAAAACTACAGCGCTTAAATGAACTAACAAACCAGTTTGGTACTGTAGCCATAAATGCTTCATCCATGTCATATTGCACAGACTTGGAAATATTGGGAATTTCTGAAAGCTACAACACTGTATCTCCCATTTGGTGAAAGCAAATGCAGAAATGGCAAACTAGTGGCAAAATGGCAGCAAAGCCTTTTCTCTTTTCTCCATTTTCAACTCGTGTGATCACTAAGCGTCACTTGACCCCTGTATAATAGCTCCATTGACGACATGAACGCGTCGAGGCAAATCATTTCAGTTGAGGAACAACCCAAATTGTGAGTTTTTCAGTCCTTATGACTACATTTTAAACCACAACTATGTTCTTGTGTCTGAACTTAGAGCAACAGTCTGAGACATTTCCTTATAAAAAAGATGTCAGTTTTGCTGCCTCACTGCAGACAGGTGGAAAAGCAGGTCAAAGGGGTGAAAAAAACAAACAAACCCTGAGCAACTTAAATTCTAACTTCATCAACATGAAATCCGAGAAAATTAAACATCATAGCACTAGTGTCATTGTTATATTACCATCTTTGAAAGACAGTTTGAGAATCTTAGAAACGAGCGCTTTGACTGCTTTCTGTTACACTGAAATATAACTGGAACAACAGGTCATGTGAGTAACATGTGAAAAATGCTCCCATTCTCTCACAGCTTATGATTCACTGGGTTTGGTGACACAAGGGACAAATGATGAATACAAAGCCACAACTTCATTAATAATTGAATCGGACACAGCTGTGTTCCTCACTTGCAAATGTTGTAGAATGGAGCCTTAAATAGCCAGCACTCAGTTTTGTTATGTAAAGCCAAGTATGATAAAAAAAAAAACCCGTCTTGCCCGTTTGAATTATTCATTGTTTTTGCCTTGTTTCTGGTAGTGGTGGGGGGTGGGGGGGGTCCAAAAGAGGTCCAAAATATGGAGCCAAATAGAGCAAGGTCATGGAGAAAAAATAATTAAGGTTTAAACTGATTAAAATGTTTGTCAAAATAATCCATGAATTTATCTATTTATAGTATCTGGGAATAATTTAAATTTTTCAATACAACAAAACAATCGAAAGGTCTTTTTAATCCTCTGAAGCACTCAACACTCCACTAGCAGACAGACACAAATGTCTTCACTGTTTGTTAAGCATGAGACAGATTATATTCCCCAGCAGGCGAAACACAAAAGCTGTGACAAACAAAATCGAAAATGAAACTGTGGTTTAATATGACATTCGAGTGGTTTCCGACTCATCCTCCGAGGCTAAATTACCAAATATGTGAGAGAAAAAAGAAAAGATGATCTGTTATCTGTGCAGACATTGTTCCAACTGGCTCCCTGTTGGTAGACTGGATGTTACATGTGACGAGGCCAAAGCCTCACATGACAATGTGTCGTCTCGGTTGCGGCCTCGGGTGCCTATCAGACAAACAACCTGAAGCTACGACAATTAACAAATAGTATATCTTTTACTATACACTCTCATTTCGAACACAAGAAGAAACACGCTTCTGTGAATCATGAACACAAACGCACAGTCTTTAAAAGTACTCGTTGTTTACTTACAGTATTTTTCACCAAAACCCATTGTGTGTATCCTTAAGGCCTTACAAACACGTTGAATGGGTTTCCTATGCACTTCTGAGTCGCTATTTTTTTTCTTCCCCTGTCCTTTTGATAAGCGGAGACAATAAAGGATTTGCACAAAGTGCTTTGAAATTACCATTTGCTTTCCTACTTCAAGTTTCTGAGCTGTTCTGGTTGTTTTAGATAATATACCCACATTTTGGCAGAATGCAACATCCTCTAACTTCCACTGTTTGATAACTTTCATAATAAGAGTATCAGACATAGTTTCATCTATTGAGGGCTATATAAAAAAGAAGCAGTAGGATTCCTAATGGTGCATTTTAGAGCTGAAACTAATAGACAATTGTCAATCAACAGAAAACTCATCTGAATCTATTTTGATAGTAATTTTTCTAGCAAAAATTCCAAAGCGTTCCTGGTTCGAGCTTCTCAAATGTGAAGATTTGCTGCCTTTCTTTGTCTTATATGACAGCAAACGGAATATGTTCCCATTTTGGACTGTTGGTCTGACAAAACGCTACATGTGAGGATTACTTTATAGACGAGACGATTGCTCAACTAACCTCAAAAGAAAATCGGCTGGTTAATTGCAGCCCCAGTGTATTTGCAAGCGCCGTGCTCATTTAGCAGTCCCTGTTGCCTGAGTGGGTGAAAAAAGTGAGGATTCGGCCAACTGTGAAAAGGATACTGATTCCTAAAAACACTGTTTTAAAACCAGCGTACTCCTATCTGTTACAGCGCATTACCACCACATATTCATTTCCACATTGGACACAAATGTGCATCCCATCGTTATCTTGCTCCTCAGCTTCACCAGTGGTCACAATCTCCACAGGGCACCTTTAAGAGGAGTTTCGTCCAAAACGAGACATCCAAAATGTGTCTGGAGGGACACTAACTCATTTAAATTGACATAAATAAACACTAAAGCTTTTTAAAAGAATGGTAAGAATGTTAAGTCCTTTCCTGGCAACAGTTATGGGACTTTTTATAAACAAGATATTTTTCAATCTTATAATTACTAATTACTCTATGACGACTTCAGGCGATGACCTTCATTCCAATATAAATATGCAGGGGCTTGGAATGAAACTCCTCACTCAGCTTTATTTTTCAAAAACAGGATAGCATCAGACTCCAAAGACTCCTGAGCTTAAAACGCTGCGACTGAAAAGGCTGTTATATAAAAGTCAAACATATAAAAGGCCTCTGCCTATTAGGTCAAGCCCAGCCGTGCTTGAATAGAATGACTGTGAAAAGTCAACATTTTTCTGCTCCAGCCCATGTGATGTGGTGCGAGAGGCATGCTCAAAGGAATGCCAATGCAGTGAGGGTTTCCCTTGTATCGCTGCTGTGGCTCTCTGTGGTTTAGGAAAGCAAACCCAATGACGCAAAGTACCATCTGTGGGGTAGAGAGGGAGACAATACATCCCCCACGGGGAATAACAAGTGCCTGCTGCTAATTTTAACTTATATCAGAGAGAACCTGAGAAAGCAGGAGAGACTTAAGAGTAATTACCTCATAATATTCTCATACAAGCAAATGTCAAATTTGTTTTTATCTGCTGCTGCATGGAAAGACAATCTATACATAGTATAATCGTTGGGTTATTGTGTTGGCTCTTCTTTGGGAGGAAAGATCCAGGTGCTGATGAGTTTTGTCACGTTATAGGCTGCAGTTTGTATTTTTCTATGGCAATACTACATCGGTGGTTCGACGACATATTGTACTTTTTTTCTTTGAGCCCGTACAGGGAAGGAAAAATACAGATTAAGGCTTTCAGAACATCCTATCTTCAGATAATTGTGTGTTTTTAAAGACTTTTAGGGCTTTTCCATTGGCACTTTTGGCCACGATGAGTCAAACCAGGCCGCGTTGATTTGCGTTTCCATCATCAGTGTAAACGCCCTGAACTGTGCCGAGTCGTGCCCGAAATGGACCATCTCCAGGTGGGTTTTGTCAGCTACAGGTGTCTGTTTGACGACACCTGGCGAGAGCAGAGAAGCCCTGGACAGGACGAAGTGTGCGCTTCGCTGCATTCACACAAAATCTGGCAATGTGGCTCCTTCCGGAAATTTCATTATGCATTCATCTGCATATTTTTCCTTGATTAATCATTAAGTTTACAATGATATAAAATAGAGAAAAGCAGCAGAGCCTCATGTTGAGGAATCTGCAACCAGAGACTGGATTGTAGTTTTGCTTAAATCTTAACTTTAATAATGAATTGATTGTCAAGATAGTTGCCCATTCTATCTATTGACTAATCAACTATACGACCAATCGCTGCGGCTCTAATTTATTGTGTTGCTGAGGCAGCTGTATCAGCCTAAATGACATTCTCCTAGAAAACAAGATCACTTCTGCAAATAGCAATAAAATATACTTTGACAATGGCAAATATAATATACAGTATAATACATACTGTAATATAGTAGGTTCACAGAACTCAATACAAATTGTATACCATATGGGAGTATTTCTAGAATTAATAGAAGAAAGCGGAAGTTACCATTATCAGCGATCTCCACTACTGCCAAAATAATATGTCGACTGTTTAAAATGATTCAGTGACAATTTAGGGAATTTTTTGGGGTTAATTGTTATAAGTTGTTTTCCAGGTAAACAGACGCACTAAAAACAGATGCATCCCCCGAAAACCCCAGCATGGAAGTCTTGGATGTCACAAACTACATACTAAAACATATAAGTCTTCCTATTTCGTTTAATCAGTATCGTGGTGCTAAAAACGTTACGTTTGTCCTGAGGATGGCACTGAAGAAAGGTTCAGAGGGTCATAAAAACCAAAAAGGGTTTTCCCTTGATAACGAAAATTTGCAAATGGCAATCTGCCAACTAGGTTGTGAGAAATCAGGTCCTCGCAGCATGAATTAACCAACAACCTTATGTAGCAATCTGGTTGGTAGCTTTTAAGATATATTGCTTTGGCCCAAGCGGTTTGACGGACAGACCAACTGGCCGACAGTGTCATCCTTATGCTCCACCTCCAGCAGATCAAAAAAATCATTCATCGATTCATATCATATAACTGAATACTTTGGATAACCAATTCTAAGACTTTGTGTTCCTGGAATATGGGAGGGCATTAACCCTGGCAATAATCAATAATGAAAACACTTGTTAGCTGCAGCTATGACTTGTGGAAACAAAAGATAACCACCACCTAAAGTCCCACCAACTTCACCAACAGAAAATCCTACATTGCCTTCTGGGGAATCCAGTGGAAAAAAACCCCCACCACAACAAGACTGCTTAGCACCAAATATGACAACGAAATCAAACCCAGACACATCAACCAGCTTACGGTCTGCCACCCACGCACACACGTAAACACAATGCCCCCATTTCCTGTGTCTCAAGCAGTCAGGACAGCGAGCCAGAAGGGTTATTTTTAACTGTGACGTTTTTATCTCTCCATCTCGGTGCTCATTGTTATCCATACTGCTGCACTGATCCACAAGTAAACAGTAAACATCTTTGTGTGCTCTGCTGCCGCCACAGGGAGAGAAAAGTTACAGGGTGGAGACTCGTGAGTCATGAATACCTCTGTGTCATTATGCACGCATCAATAATTGATCTGTGGTGCTGAATTAAGACGATATGAAGCTGCGACAACTTTTCTCTCTCTCCTTTCTTTGCACCTCCAGACGACTCAGAAGAACTACCCTCCTGTGGGTCAACTCACCCCCTCAGGTTACCGCATTAAATTTTCAAGCCGTACCTTTGCATAATTTACCTTGTCAACATATTGAGGAAATTACCTGGAGACGGAAAAAAAAAAAAAAAAGGGATGACTGCTTTAAGTTTGAGGACGGGAACTCGGAGCTCAGCAGAAACCCGGGACATTTTAAACAAACTCCTCTTCAGGCAATGTGACGCCGAAGGCAGTTTTACATCAGTGCAACAGCTCTGTTGGGCGTATGATGCAAGTAAGTCCTTACATGTCTACGCAGGGATCAAACAGGGTAGCTAATTTAGAAAACAGACACTAATCTAACAGTATTCATGGCTTTAGGCTGGCTGTCTGCCACTGCCTGCATCTGATGGGTGTAGCTCAGTTTGGGGCTGACTATCCTCCCTTAAATGTGTCAGGGGCATCTCGCCTTTTTTTTTTTTTTTTAAACCCTGAAGAGCATGCTGCCTGCTCTTTGGTACCAGTATAATGGTCCTCCTTGTCATGTGATCTCTGCACAAAAATTCCAGAGCGGCTACGGAAGCCCAGTGCACATGGCGGCCCGTTCTCAACAGATGTTTTTCGTTTGTGCTGCTGCAGTCTCTCTCGGTTCAGAGGCACAGAGCCAGAGAGGTGATTCACGATGCGAGAGCCTTTTCCTTGTTACAGTCAGCAGACACGTACTGTGCTCCAGGTTGAGAATAAACACGCCCCTGGTACTGTTTTGCTAGATTTTCTGTTATTCTGTTATAATACACTTGCAAAGATAGAGGTGATGGATAGCAGACTGTGTGCTGTAGTAGATGTTGAAGAGAGGCCTGTGCTTTTTCATTTAAACAAACCGTCTCTGGTGAGTGTCCTGCTCATCTTAATGTTTACATCTTATTTAATTACAAATAAACCCCAATTTAGTCACTTTAAAGCACCATGAATGAAAAGCCGGGTATCATGTTCGGCGTTTCTGCTTTACATGACAGATTACACGAAATCCTGTGAGTGAGGTCATTCACGTCTGCAGCTAAATGTGGGAAATGAGGTCACGTCTTGGCATTAACGGACAACAGCGAAGGTGTGCGCTCCTCTGGTTTGATGCTCCATTTAAAACCATAGCAGGAAGGATGCCAAGGCAGGGTGACGGTGGGGGTGGGGAGGTGGGAAACACACACATATATTTGTAGCAACCCACCTGCCTGGTCTGATTACACTCCCCCTGCTTGATCAAAGGTGACACGGCATCACAGAGCGTGACTGTGGGTGTGTTTCTGTGCAGTGTTTCACTTTTAAGAAGAAATATATCATTTTTAAATGCAATCTGGCCTATGTGAGCGTGGGGGACCTCGACAATCCCGAAGGTTGAATCCAGATCTGTAACTAGAGAAGGTTTTTATCTCTCTCTCTCTCTCTCACACACAAACACACACACAGCTACAGCATGCTCTAAACTGTGAGTTATGTAATAGTGAACAGAGAGCTGCAGGCCTGAGTGCACATCCTCCCATTCCCTACACTCTTTCACCAAAGCCATCCACCCCCTCTATTATTACTAAATCTGGCAAGAAAGAAGCTGCAGATTCACAAACACACAAGACGACAGCTCCCCTACACACACACCAGCTCTGCATCAACTACCTGTATGTGAGGGGAAATGTCCATTTTCGAATCAGGCAGTGAACTAGAGTAAGTGTACAACATCAAAAAAGGCAGTTTGGCAGCAACTGCTGCTCAACAGGTGCAATTATTGTCTTTTCTGCGGGGGCGTAACAAAGCGCCTCTTATGGGATTTTGAAATGCTCTCAAATATCACCAGTTGAATGTAGGGTTAATTGCATGTAACCTTGGCTGTGTACATTCCACCATTAAAACCTGTTGTATTTTCATTAAAGATTTATTTTTTTACATATGATACTATAATGTCGCTGCTTGTGTTGTTTAATTAGGCATGTTCAATCATCCATCCATCCATCCATCCATCATGCGTGCCGCCTGCGGGCGGGCTGACACCGTGGCCTTACCTCCTCCAGCACATTCACGGTGTTCCTGCAGCTCTGCAGTCGAGTGGTGAAGCTGGATGTCGTCGGGGAATTGTAATCCTCTGTCGTCTCCGAGAGAAACTCGGATACCGATATCTGATCCGGCATCCTTTAACGGGGAAAGTGCCCACGGGAGGGTTGGCGACGAATGCTCAGAAAGACAAAACCATGTAAGATTTAAAAATGCAGAGGAAGCAGGGGGAGTCTGGTGCGAGCGCGAGCGAATGGAAAGGGAAAGACGATTTTTTTTCCTCGCTAAACTGTGTGAAACTATGGAGAAGATTAAGACGTGTCTGCTTCTCCGGTGACTTCTCAAATGACTTCACTGTTCCCCAGGGGCCATGGGAGGAGGGAATTAACTAAATGTCTGCAGGCTGTGTCCCCTCGGTGTGTCTATTCCTTGAGAGGTTGTCTAAAAGCGACGCATTTATAAATAGTGTCACTCTGCGTCTAACTAAGCCTCGGAGGAAAAACCGCCGTAAAGAATAGCGGATGCCCTCATTATGCTCTACAGATGTTCAATAAGCCGCTTGTCGTCAAAACAGCCCACCGTTACCAGCCTCTGTTTAAAACTGATCATAGTCCATGGCCTGCCGAGGTCGTCTCCAGCTGCAGCGGGGTTCGGTCCTCCCGTCTTCAGTCGTAGTTTATGTTTTTAAATGCTAAACGCTGCAGCAGACACACTCACTGCCACTCTCTCCTGCTCGGCCGCGCTCAAGCTTCTCGGAGCTAGCGTCAAGCTGGCAGGAAGGAAATATGTGTTTCCGGTCACGGTTGTCAAAATAAAACCCAGGGGTGACTTTTTTGTCAATACCAAAACGAATGTTTGAATGATTAATGTTTCAAGAAATTAGAGGTAGTGAATGCAAAAGAATGTGTTATTTGAATGTCCTTGTCACATATAAGAGACCAATGAATGCACAAGTCAGCTAAATGTAATTATTTTGCAGGCCCATATGTTGAACGAGGTTGACAGAATTGCTGCCACATTTTGATAATATTCCTCACTATGTTGTGGTGAAATGGCAAGTGTGTTAAAACTTAAGTGAACCACGACCATAAAATGATGCACCTGATGTGTACCACAGGTCCTGATGAGGCACTGCTCTATGCTGCCTGTGTAGGCTGGAAGGTGAAAGGTACTTATATTAGAAAGGGTTGTAGCCAAAATGTTGCATGTTTGTACTGTCAATTAATTTTAGTGCAATAGCAATTCATAATTAAATTTATGAGAGTGTATTTGAAGTTAAAATTAAAGGAAACGCTTCTGATAATTTCAAATGAAATTGTTAGCATAATGCACACAAACAGCAGAAGGGTCTCATCACGATAGAAAATTTTATTTTGAAAACAAAATGACCCATTTTCCGGTCTTTTGTTCCCATTGGTGGCAGCTTGACGCAACTCTCTCCCACCCACATCGCTTGGTTGACGGGGCCGAGGAGCCACTATGCGCATGCGTGTTCTGGAATCTGTGACTGCAGGGAGAGCCCCGTTCGACTGTAGGCCCGCAACAGAAAGAAACGATTTACAGAAATAAACAATAATGTTTCGGTTTTTGTGACTTGATGCAGCAATTAGCAGGATATTTACATCCTTGAGTATCATTAAAAGAATAGGAGCCCGCCTAAATATCGCCAGGTGAACCTAGCTTCCTTCAAAAGCAACGGTTGAAAGCTAACGGTTGAACATCGTCCGTTACTCCAATGCTTTAACGCAACGACACGAAACTTTGAGAACTGTAAACAATGTCACCACATTATTTCGCATGTTCTTACATCATATCAATGGTCATTTTCGTGGCGTCCAAACGGCCTCGTTCTGAGTTTGGTGAAAGGTTAGGAACAGCTAACCAAATGAATCATCGTGGTGCTGTTGCTGGACATTACATTCATTTTCCTAAGCTCACATGATAAAACAGAACAGTTGGTTGTAGTGAGTTTGCACTGAACTAAACTTATTTCAGTTTAGTTCAGCTGTCACTTGGGGCAAACAGTGGTTACCTTTACAATGGGTTTCCTGGGAACTGTGTGAGTACCAATATATGTACGTGTGTGTGTGTGTCTGTGTCCAGAGAAACATTTAATACGTTTACAAACATTGTCAACACATGAATATAATTCTGATATATAATGGATCTCTGAAATAACAGGCTCTATGGCTGTTTCTCAACCTAATAATTAGCCTTTTCCCGTATTCTCAATCAGAGAATCCTCTGGATTTCCCTGTGCACTAATCCAAACACGGAGCGCCACCTTGTGGTTTTTCTAAAATATTACTTTCTGTCAAATGTCTTTTCGTACCCAGGTATCTTTGAATGGGTTGTCCTCAGCAAGTGATTAATATCTAATAATTGTTTAACTTGTTAGTTTGGCTCCTTCTTGGTCCAAACTATAGTTTTTAAACTATAACGTTATCAGATGTGGGCTCCGTAGGGAAAAGGTGGTTTCTGGTAGATTAACTCCGTTGACATTGTTATCATTTGCGTTTTATTTTATAAAACACTGACCGGAAGTTCCGCTTTTGATTCTCGGACGCTTAACTTAGCTTGTGTTAGCTTTAAGCTAGTGTCGATAGGTGGGTCAAAGGAAGAGATTCTTCCCGCTTTTAAGGGAGTTCATCACGGTTTTGACCACCAGAACACAGCTGGAAAAGAGTGGATATTGTCGCCGAGCACACGGGCACGCTTGTCATCTCTTACAAAACAGCCTGTTGTCCTGAAACTTGTGTCGCGGGAGAAGCAACAACCAGAGTTGGAGCTAGCTGAATGGCTGAGGGCTCCTCAGGTAGCTAACATGCTGTCTAAGTAATTTAACCCCACGGCGAGGTTGTGCCTGTACATAAACAAGTTCTTACCATCAAAATGTAACTGAATTGGTCTGTAGCGATATACTTAAACATACTTGCTACCTCTTGACACGTTAACGTTTGTGTAGTACGTTGGCTAGTGTGGTTGTGTAGTTTTCGTTCGCTAACACGAACTTTCAGCTAACATTAGCGAGCTGCCAGCTCCTAACGGCTCCTAACGGCTGCTAACGTTAGCCTCGAAGCTCCGTGTGATCAGGCTAACGCTATTCGTAGCTGACGTGACAATATGTGAAAGTGAACTTTGAAAGGCAACACCAAGCCTTATCACAGACACCGTACCAAGAGCCAATAAACACGTAAATAGCCTGTTAGCTCCTAGTAGCAAAAGTGTGTGCGTGTCTATTAGTTGTTACATATACAATGTGATTATTACATCCTCTAAATTGCGTTGAAGCTAACTAGCTAAGTTACCTAATAGCTATGACTGCCGGCTATGTAATATGAATTAGTTGTTTCTAATGAGTAACGTTAACCTTAGAAAGAGAAATGATGAATGCCTGTATTAATAAGTTCTACCCAGATTTTGATAACTGCTAATCATTTTTATTATTAATTTATTTAGTAGGCCTAATAGAAACAACACCACTCGCTGGTTTCAGTTTTTTTGCTCTTCTCCTCTCAAAACCTAAGAGCGAAATAACGTTAGTGTGTTTTAGTTCCTGTTGGTTTAGTTTTAAGACGTTTATTTTTGGCTCCGGTAGCTTTTGATTGGCTATTATATTTGGCATGGAATAGATTGATCAAATACACCAATTGAAATGTGAATCAAGGATGAAAATTACATTCATCAATGTTGTTGTCATTCCTCCTATTAAACATATTTACTGTAATTAGATTACACACAGAGCTTCAGGCTGTTATCACATGTCACTTTTCCTGCCTGCAGACCCCCCTGATCTCAATCCAGATGAGGCCTCAGGTCAAAAACCTTATCAGCACAAATCCAGAAGGGGCCGGCCCAGACACAACAACGGCAGAGACCTGAGTAGTAATAGTTATGATCCTTCGCAACAATATGGACACTTTCATCAGGGCTTTAACCCCCCGTTTAGCAATGATAATTCACATTATGCCTTGCACCAACATCCTCCCTACCAAGGAGAAGATGGAGCCAGGAGGCGAGGCAGAGGTAGAGGGAGGAGAGAAGGGAATAGAAGTGTAAATGGGAATTTTGGTGGCTCCTGGTGGCAAAGACCTGGAGGTGACTTTGGCCCGTACAGTGGTAACAACAGAGATGTGGGGGGCGGTCACCTAGGGGCGCATCCCATGGATGGACCTGATGGACCCAGCTGGCGAAGAGAAGATGCGGGCAGGAATTTGGAACAAACCAGTGAAGACCAGGTTAAAAAACCCAGGAAGTTTATCCAGGATCAGAGGAGAGGACCACAAAATGAAAAGGGTACTCCCTTAAAGGAGAAAAACACTACGGTTGGACTAGGGGGTCAGAGGTCAAAAGACACCAATGGAGAAAACCCCCCTTCAGACATCAGGGAAAGAACTCAGAGGAGCAGGACAGGTCCAGACTTTCAACATGATGATCATCAGAGGAAACACACTGAGGCAAAGCGTCGGCAAGGACCAATCAAACCGCCCAAACCACCATCTCAAGAGGAAACCAGCTCAGAGAGGGGGGCCAGTGTCCAAGATGACTCTGACCGTAGCAGATCATCTCAGGATCCCGCCTGTAAAGATGGAGGCGGCTCAGGACGATACGTGCCCCTTCAGGCCAGAGGGGGCAGAAGAACACATCCTCAAAACCACAGGCCAGGCCAGAGGAGCTGGGACAAGATGCCAGCCAGCAAGGAGACGCAGACAGGTTGGGCTCCTAACTCCCTGTAAACTCTTATATAGAAACTTAAGAGTCAGTGATTGTTAGTTCAAAAAAATCACCAATGGCTTCCACGATATTTTTAATATTACAGGACGTCAATATAAATCTACCAGCGACAGGAGACATTTGGCAGGTGTCCATATCTACCTAACTTGCTCACAATCTAAAATTACATTTGTTTGAAGGCTTTACATACGTGACACCTTGTATAATTAACCACTTCCTAATATTGTCCTAAGCGTATGTTTGGTATCTTAAGAAACATTTTGATAATATTCTGTGGGTTTGAACAGGGCTTGTCAGGACATGATAATTCTTTGACACAGCTGCCAAAGGGTTCTTTAGGTTAATGAAGTTAATTGTGAGTAATTTGTCTGAATTGCTCTGATCTCTTCCCTCCACAGGGTGTTTAATTGAACAGCTGTCTGAGGAGAAATATGAGTGCATGGTTTGCTGTGACATCATCCGGCTCATGGCTCCGGTATGGAGCTGCCAGAGCTGCTTCCACGTCTTCCACCTGAACTGCATCAAGAAATGGGCTCGATCCCCGGCCTCTCAGGCAGACGGTACAGCACTTGAACAACATCCGGATGTTCGCTCTCAGCAGCACTGACCCACACTCCACTCAGTATGGTTATCTCTGTGAGGACACAACACAACCATACCTCAGCATAATACTGTTGTGTAGATGGGCAATACCTAGTCACCGTGGCCCCATTAACAAAAAAAACAAAACACAGCTTTTAGCCTTTGAATTTCATGCTGCATCAACAGTTTATCGCGTTTCAGTGGAGTTTGAGGCCAGTGGGAATACCTGCTGTTCTCTTTATATAAAAAATGTGTTTATACTAAAACAAATCTGTTTTTCAGATTCATCTGAAGGTTGGCGTTGTCCAGCCTGCCAGAATGTTGCACTGAAACCGCCGATCTCCTACACCTGCTTCTGTGGTGAGTGGCTATTGTGAATACATATTGTAATATGAATCTATTTGTTGTCAGGTTAGATCATTTAATGTATAATTTGGTCTGGTTAAGATTCCAATAACAAATCAAGTCTGTCACCAACAGTGCGTGAAACAAGGTCGTCACCCTATATTCCACATTTGATTGGCAGGTAAAGTGACAAACCCAGAGTGGCAGCGCAGTGAGATTCCCCACAGCTGTGGTGACATGTGCGGGAAGAAAAGGAGCGGAGTGGACTGCAACCACCCCTGTAACATGTGAGCTGTAACAGTATTTTGACGGTGTCTTTCTAATGTAACTTTGACATATTTTCAGGGAAACAATGTGTTGAACACTGTAAGTGACAATCTTGAACAGTCACAATCTTCAGGGTTTTTTTTTAATTGATCGATCCCAAATTGGGAAGTTGCTGATTATTATTATTATTAGATGAGTGAAGAGAAGTGAGACAATGTTTAAAAATTACTGTGGGTTTAAGTTCACCACTGGTGGAACAAGAATCTGTAAAGTATGCGGTAAAAAGTACTATGATTTTGAATTTAAGAACTTGCAACAATCACAATGTAGTACGGATTTTGCATGTATTGTTTAATAGTTGCACATTGTTTAGTTTTTTTTTTTAAATATTACTGTCTTTAAATGTAATCAATCCAAAATTCTCCAGAAATCTGTGTTAAACACTACTTTGTGTCTCCCTTCAGCTTGTGTCACCCTGGACCATGTCCACAATGTCCTGCCTTTGTAACAAAATCCTGTATCTGTGGGAAGACCAGGTACTCTACATTTTAATCATGTTTGCATCTCTGTCTCTGTGTGTCCTCTGTATGTCTCTTTGGACATCGTGTATTTATGCGGTACCCAAAGAGATCTTTATCTGGGGTTTTGACACCATGACATTGATAGAACCATGTCTTTGCAGTCAACCAATGCGCTGTGGCCAGGGTACAGTGCTCCAGTGTGACAATGTGTGTGGTTCCTTACTCAACTGTGCTGAACACACCTGCGCCCAGGTGTGCCACAGTGGGGCATGTCAACCCTGCCAGCTGCAAGTTCAGCAGGGTGAGTCTCACTTTGATAGCGCAGCTCCATACAATGTTCTGACTCATAAAAATGTGTCCTGGAGTGCTCTTTTCTTGGCAGCTTGGTCTTAGAATCCACTGATTATAGTTTTTTGTTTTTTATTTTTTGTGTGTGTTTTCTTATTCTCTTTAGTGTGCTACTGTAGCGTTACTACTCGTAAAGTCCTGTGTGGCACAGATAAAGAAGGATTTGATGGTTCAGGGCATTTCTCCTGTCAAAAAATTTGTGGGAAGTAAGTCTACACTAATGATGACCGTCAGCCATTAAAAATACATCTTTTATTTCAGTTAGACACTTCCCACGACTCCGTGACACTCACTTTCCCCCTTTCAGGATGTTAAACTGTGAAGCTCACCAGTGCCAGCGGGTGTGCCACCGCGGCCCGTGCCAGCCGTGCCCACGCTCCCCGAGCCTGGTGAAGACGTGTCCCTGCAGTCAGACACCACTGACCAAACTCTTGGAACTGGGCTACTCTGAACGCCGAAGCTGCTCTGATCCCATCCCCTCCTGTGGAAAGACGTGCAACAAACCCCTGGCCTGTGGCTCCAGTGGTAAGGAAGAGGGACAAAGCGTGTCTTAACTAGAGAAAGTACAGGATTGTCTTTTTCAAAAGATGGCTTTTCGACATGCTCAGACTCTGACATTAGAGTCTGACAAACCTGCTGAAGCTCAAATAATTTCTCATGACGTAGTGTAACAGGTTGAGTGAGGTGGGAATTGAAGCTATACTCATACAAGATCTAAACTGACCAGATATAGGATATGAAACATAAGGTCTTAAAGCTTTTTAATGTGGAACATTTCTAGAAACAAATCCGCTCAAAATGTTTGTTTGGGTCCAACAAGTTCTCTATTCAAAACGATCTTGTTTAGTTCCTTATTTAATAAAAAGAATGAGCATGATCTAATCTTTTCAGTATCGCTTACTGAAGTCTACCTAGCATTTAAAATAGTAATGAAGGGCATTAAAAATTCAAAGAGAAACCGTCAAACATCATGATGTCAGGCTTAATCTGTTAAAATTTAAATATCGTGTTAATTCTTAGGTTTTTGTATTTGCTTGCCTATCCTGAGGTTGTTCTTTTTCACAACTGCTTGTTACTGTATGATGGAATACATGTGTTTCTGATGTTTGGCATGACTCCCGGATCTCTTGATTCCTGTAACTTATTGTATGAACATGTAATTCCATGCTTATCTTCTTTTTTAAAATGTTAACAAAACAAAAGCAAAATCAGTCCCTTAAGAAATGTATCTTATGTAGCATCTCTTTTATTTGTCCTCCAGCATTTTCCGTCTCTTTTCAATCCTGAGACAAAGAAACGGTTTCTATTTTGTGTGTTCAGACAGGATGTCCATTATGTTGAGCTAGCAGGCATTGTTCTCTCAGTTTGTCAGGACTGAATGAACTTGTGTTGTTTCAGACACCATCCATCTGTGTGAGAACTTGTGCCATGAAGGCAGCTGTGGGCCCTGCTCCCTGACCTCTACTGTCAGATGCAGATGTGGCTCCAAGACCAAGGTAGGCAGAGACACAATCAGAGCATTTGTCTACTGTTTACTTATGATACCAAAGAGTTAAAACAAACCGTTGTTTTTCAGGAGGTACCGTGTGCAACAATCCAGAAAGAGGGTGAGTTTTAAACAAATTCAGAAGAAACACATGTGAGATCACCACCTACCTACATACCTGTACCCTGTCCTGTATTTCACTTCTGACTGTTTCTACCCCAGATGAGCTGGTCTTCACCTGTGAGAAGCGCTGCAACAAGAAACGCTCCTGTGGCCGACACAAGTGTGGCGAGCTGTGTTGTGTGGTGAGTATTCAGTGACTCTGTCAGTGTTGTGTGGTCTGTGCTGTCCAAACGCTAGTGGCAAAAGAGCTGAGACAATGCTTGTGTTGTAATGTTAGGAACATTTGGACTTTCACTGAACATGTGGCAAACTGAACTCAAACTATACCACAAAACAACTGTAGTTCTATTTTAACAGAAGCACTGTAGGCAAGTTAACCTGAAAAATATGTACTGGAATAAAAATGCACAGTGATATAAAGTCCAATGAAATCTGGCTTTTCTCTCTGCACTTATCTGGTTTTAGGGCAGAACAATTAATTGAAATCGCAATATGGCCAAGGCAATATCCAAAATTAGTTTATTTTTAAAAGGTCAAATGTGTCACAAAATTCCATTAGAAATGAAGCATTGTGGCGCTACAGAGATTCCCCGGCCTAGAAATCATATTGTTCAGACGAAAGGGAACATGCCTGTTTGGTACAGGCCCCAGCAAAAAAATAATTTTTAGATTATTTTTTTTTTTTTCTGTGAAAATGAAATTCAAAAATTCCCATTCCCTCCAGAATTTTTTGGCATATTGTTGAGCGCTACCTGGTTTTTTTTGTGTTTGTTTTTTTTCATACAGTAAATCATGTAAACGAGAAACTCACTATGTAATTGAAATAGCTTTATATTTTGTCAAGCAGTGTAATTCGACGACAACTTTGTTTAATTTGGCACTGACTCCTGTGGTCCACTGACAAGACCCAGACAACAGCTCTGCCTCTTCCAAACTGTTGTTCTTTTAAAATTATTCCACTTTATACTTATGCACATGTGGAGGTGATAAAGCTTTATATTGAATTCAAGTTCTTACAGTTAATCAAACTTGTAATAAAAGGTTATTAGGACGACGCTAGACTATAGGAGGTGGTGTCACTGGTTTCTGTCTGTCCCTCCAGAACATGGAGCATAAGTGCTCCCTGATCTGTGGCTACAAGCTCAACTGTGGCCTCCACCGCTGCCAGGATCCTTGTCACCGTGGAAACTGTGAGCCCTGCTGGCAGTCCAGTGAGTCCTGCAGTTATTTTCCACGGCCCAACAGCGCTATATTTACGAGCCAAGTCTCAGAAGTACCACATAGTTACCCTGCCAAAAACCAAAACCAATTTGAGGTTTTTACATAATCTTTGTGTCTTCTTTTTTTCCCTTTGTGATATTATGTTTAGCATTAATTTGCCATAATGCTGCCATACAGTTCATACGCTATGTGTTGTCACATGTGTGTTCCTTCTGTTTGTAGGTTTCGACGAGCTGACGTGTCACTGCGGGCTCACTGTCTTGTACCCGCCCATCCCCTGTGGCACAAAGCCACCAGAGTGCAAAAACATGTGTACAAGAAGACACGAGTGTGACCACCCAGGTGAGATAAAACCGTAAGTGTTCACACTGCTGTTAGAAACTGTAAATGAGAATGTGCTCCTAATGTTTATCTCTCATTTAGTGTTTCACAACTGCCACAGTGAAGAGAAGTGCCCACCTTGCACATACCTCACTCAGAAATGGTGCATGGGAAAGCACGAGGTAACTTCCCCAAACTCACAATTATGCATCACTCGTTTTCTTCGTTTTTGTATTATTTATTTTTATTCCTGTGATTGAAGTGACACTCTTTTCTTCGGGCCCACAGCAACGTAGCAACATCCCATGTCATCTGCAAGACATTTCCTGTGGCCTGACATGTAATAGCACACTGCCATGTGAAATGCACCGCTGCAGACGGATCTGCCACCGGGGCGAGTGTTTGGCAGAAGGCAGCTGCCAGCAGCCCTGCACGCTGCCTCGTCCAGACTGTGGCCACCCGTGTGCCGCTCCCTGTCATAAGGGGGGCAGCTGCCCACGCACCGCCTGCACTGCCAAGGTACAACACACTGCCACGGAGAGCAGCTGGACTTCTAGGAGCTGAAATATGGCTTACAAAGTTTGTGCAGATGGTCTTTATTACATCTGGTTACATCAGCTTCTCCTCATTGTAATAACTTATTACCCTGATGAAATAGTTTTTTGTTTTTGTCAATAAATGTGTCACATCTCATTATTATTATTATTATTATTATTATTATTATTATTATTATTATTATTATTAGGTTATGTTCAATAGTCCAGCTGTGTATTCTTTCTGTTCCTTTTGGGCTAGCAGCAGTTGATCTGCTGTAATAATGTGTAACTCTCATAAATAGTTGGATGAAATAATAACATTTCAGTGGCAGTCCTCCAAACTCAACAAACAATAAGACCTTTCACAGCTACAGGAATTCCTCACATGAGCCACATCAAACTTCCCCCCCCAAAAAAAGCAACATTTGAGTCTGCACCAGAGTTCTTAATTTTTTTTGCACTAGCAGTGGAGTAATCCGTCATGTTTTTCACAGGTAGCTGTACAGTGTGATTGTGGTCGTAGAAAGGAAACTGTGGTCTGCACAGAGGCAGCCAGTTCGTATCAGAGGTCAGTTAAACGTTCTGTATTCAGCTATTTTGTTTTTTCAGGAATTTTGAATATGAAGTGTTATCAATGTCCTTCAATCTCTGTGCTGCAGATATGCAGCCATCGCCATGGCCAGTAAACTGTCTGACATGCAGCTCGGTAACTCTATGGACATCGGCCCGTTCCTCACTAAGAAGGAGCTGAAACAGACCAGGTGGAGTAATGGGGGAAATTGATGATTTCCTGTTGTCCTTCTTTACGGTGATTTTAGCACAGTTAAGAGGTGTTGCGAGGCCTGGCACAATGCAGTTACTTTCAATAAATAATGAAACGTTTAAATGGATTTCCTGTTCGCTGTCAATGATGATTTGTTTGTGCATGACTATTTAAATCAAATGGATGCATTTGATAAGAACGTTTTTAGTACGGCAAGTTGAAACAAATGAGGTGTGTGAGTTGTCATCCATCTTAAATATTTGATGCAAAATCTGCTTACCTGTTTGTTTTGGCAGGCTTGAATGTGACCAAGAGTGTGCTACTTTGGAGAGAAACAGGCGTTTGGCGGAGGCGCTGCAGATAGACTCATCTTCTGACCCCTTCGGCGTTCGCTCCACCTCTGTATACAGCGACAGCCTCAAAGAGGACGCCAGGTCTGTTTTTTACCACATTTATTACTGAACCATTTATTAATTGCACGAGTTGGTTAATGTTGTCTGTGCATCAAACACAGATGATCCGAGGCACTAAGAACTCCCCCACGCCTCTCTACTCTCCCTCTCTTTCAGAAAAGACCTGAAGTTTGTCACAGAGGTAGAAGAGGTGATCAGGAATCTTGTTGAGCTTGCTAATAAGGTAAAATTTGTTGGGAGGCAACTGCTCCTGGGCAGCAATGACTGAAGAAAAACTGATAAAATGTTTAATTTTCATGTTGATAACCTTCTGCGCTGAACTTTTCAATACTGAAGCATCTTACTGATTTTGCATTTACATAATGGCAACGTTTTTGTCAGCTGTCAGTTATGAACTCAAGTTAATGCATCATCAATAATACCTGTTTGATGACAATACCTTTATTAGCCCCGAAGAAAGTTATTGCATTTCCTATACTGTCAGTTCACATGCAACACTGTGAGGCAGAGCTGGAACAGCAGGTGCACCATCAAGTAAAGCAAATCACACATCAAAATGAGCTCATAAAACGCAACATGATGCACAAAGATACTGTAATAAACTGTACAATTTGTGTAAATCTGCACCACCCAGTGCCATGTACCTCAGGGCAACAGTTCCTGTTTCCTGTTTTAAAGGATGTGCTGCATCATTTTCTATAATAGGTTACTCTTAAATGCATTTCTGATAGGTACCATGGAGTTCAGGTGCATCCCAGTGACTGTTGTTGGTCACTTTTGGGGAAGAAAATTTGCCAAAAAGACAGAATGTTACAACTCTACAGATGATTGATCAAGTAAAAGCATTACATTTCATGACTTCTGTATTCGGATCAAAGTTAATTTATCATCTATTACTACTCCTCAGTATCTATACCATTACAAAGGTTTCCTGTTTGCCCCTGTTATAAACATTTGCATGGGCAGCCTAGGACTAGTGTCAGTTTAGGAAAAAAAGCTACACCTGCCTGACTCGACTACCCACTTTTAGCTGTGATCTAACCCCTACAACTTGCATCATTCTTATGTTATTTTCTGACCTAGTTGTTGTATCTTCAGCTATTTATGACCGCGGTCAATTCTCTAGCAGACCTACACGATGGCCCCAGCTGAGGCTGATTGTAGATTTCTGACAGGAAAGCCGAAGCCTCTTTAGTAACTGTTTCTAAGCCAGACTAAATTAGTACATACCTCATGGGGCAGTTAGAAAAATAGCCTCCATGTTCTTTTTTTCAGCTTTGTTCGATGCATTAAAGCTATCCGGAGTGAGGCCATCAAGGTCGCACTTGCTTTTGTTTCTTTGTCAAATGTTTATCACCAGCTGGAATAGTGAATCATGGGACAAATCTTTTCTGCCACGGAATATGCTTATGACAGGTTTTATCATATTTTCTCACATCTTAAATTTACTGTTTTTACTGACTTCATTTTGTACTCTTGGCCTTCTTGTGTGGGCTTCTTCTTTCCCAAAACCGACATTATTAAGTCTTATTCTCTATCGAAATGTTGCTGTAATACTTTCTAACAAGCCTCTGGCAGAGAAAATGGACCAGTTTTATGCCAGTTATTGTTTTGCCAACCCCTCCATGTGTAGTACACTACTATCTGGTCAAAGATGCTTAGTGAGAAAAAGCCACATACACTACATGCCCAAAAGTATGTGGACACCTGCACATTACACCCATATGTTGTTGAATGTCACATATCAAAACCTTGGGCATTAATCTGATGCTACAACAGCCTCCTATTTTCTGGGAAGGCTTACCACCAGATTTTGGAACCTGGCTGCGGGGATTTGTTACCACAAGGGCATTAGTGAGGTCTGGCACTGATGCTGCGCGATAAGGTCCGGCTCAAAGTCGGCGTTCCAGTTCATCCCAAAGGTGTTGGATGGAATTGGGGTCGGGGCTCTGTGCAGGCCAGTAAAGTTCTTCCACACCAGAATGGGAAAACCATTTCTTTATGGAGCTGGCTTTGTGCACAGGGACAATGTCATGTTGAAACAGGAAAGGGACAAACACAAACTGTTGCCACAAAGTTGGAATTGGAAGTCATTGAAAAGGCCCATATTGATACAAACGTTTACATGGGTTGTAATTTATATGCATTTGTGTCCAGCTTTGTACCTCTGCATGTAGTCTGGACTAAAGAGCCAGAAGAGAAAGACGCTAACCCTGCAAACTGGTTAGAGCAGTCGTTCTCAACCTTTCGGGCTTGTGACTCCATAAAATTTAGTAATTCTGTTGTTTCTAGTTCAACAAAAGGATGATTATTCACCGTCCGATTTATTTAATCATTTGAATACTTTTTAAAGGTCAAACAGGTAAAATTATCTTGTAATTCACAAAGAGAGCAACAATTTGAGAGAGTTCTTTTTTTTCTTTTTTCTTTCCTGTTCCTTGTCTTGTGACCCCTCAGATTTGTGTTGTTTCCAGTGGTCCTGACCTCCCAAATTATAAAAAAACAAATGTCAGGAAATATAACAAAATATGCTGATGCAAGGAACATTAGCGCTACATCTTTATCATGACATACTGTGTGTTGCTTTGGTGATTAACTTCTGGCTCATTAGTTCACCAACAAAGCAGATTTTTTGCTATTAGAATTGCTTCTCAGTGTAAATCCCTAATGGACATGCATTACTCATGTCTGCAGGGAAAACAGCCAAAGAGGAGCCACCGTTTCCCACCCATGAACAGAGAACACCGGAAGACCATCCACGAGCTGGCCGAGGTGTACGCCGTGGAGAGCGTGAGCTACGACAGCGAGCCCAAACGCAACGTGGTCATCACAGCCCAAAAGTGAGACTTTCATTCAAACCGTAAAACACGAATGTGTTTGCAAATACACGCAGCCTGGAAGCCTTCATGACAAAATAAAAGCGTTGATTGGGGATTTGAAGATGTGATGTCATTCTCAGGGGGAAGTCGGCCTGTCCAAACTCAACGCTCACATCACTGATAGAGCGAGAGACGGCTACAAGGGCCCCTCCTCCCATCGCTCATATCAAACACCACAGCAGCAAGTAGGTCTCCGTCTGTGGTTAAAGAGACTGTTCTGTATCTAGAGGGTCACTAACTTGATCGCAACAATAGTCCTTAAACATAACATTAAATAATCTACTTTCCCTCCTATGTGGCTGTTTGTCCTTGTTTCAGATTTTGCCTCCTGCTTTTGACTCACCTTTTGTCTCGATTCTCCTCCTAGGCCCGCCATTGGAAGCACCTGGTCGAAGGTGGTTAAGGAAGAGCCTGTGATAGATTATTTTGATGTCCAGGACTAAAATGAGGCCAAAAAGAGGAAACCTCAGGCTCTACTCATAAACATCGGTCTACATCTGCCAAAAAGCCAGAATTACCTTTTTTGTTTGTGTTCATCAAAGATCAATAAGAATTCCTCTGGCTTCAAATAAAATGAGATTATGTTTGGAAATATCTCTAAAGATGTGAATGCCTCCTTGGAACACCCACACTTGGTATATCTAGGAGGGCATTGAATGAGTGTTGAGTCGAGTGCTCCCCTTTTAATTTAGATATTAAAGTTGATTGAGCTTGCACAGATTGTGAAGATGGATCATTTTGAAAAGCTCCTGAATGTTTTCTTTGCCTCCTTTGTATGCAGCCAGTCCCTCATCGAACCCAACATAATAAGTGAATTCTTCCTTGTTTAAAGGACACAATTGTTGATATGACTTTAATGCATCAGCTTCAATATCAAATCACCCCTCGTAAATAGCTCCTATCTCAACAGTAGATGCTTCTTCAGAATGAGCCCTCTGGTTTATGATTCTCAAACTGTGTGCCAGAAAAATGTTTCAGCCATGGGATGTCTTTTGTTCTTTCTGCTGGTGTTGAGCCAAGGCTTCAGTAGTAAACCTCTGCTGATTGAGTTTGTGGGTGGGTAGCAGTAGGCTGCACTGCGGAAATAAAGCTTTGTTTGAAACACGGCTATGACCCAGATGGTGTGCTGCACTTTCGGAAAACTCTTCCTTGTTAAAACCTTTAAGGAATTTGGGGGCTGGTCTCTGAACCTGGTCGGGATTCATGTCTTGTTCAAGGACACTGTAACAGGGACCTGTTCTCTAGCTGATGGACCATTTCGGCCTCACCCCTGCATCCTGAGAGGTTAAAAGAGTTTAGATGCTGACTCCAATTTGAGACACAAATATGCTAAACTGACAGACTGTCCTGCACGGACTCAGCATTTCCAGATGTGCAATTTCTTCTCACGTTTTTTCCTTTTATTAAACCTTTAGCAACAGTCCACATGGACATTTTGGGCTGATTTAATATAAAAGCAACAAGTAGTTCCTGTTCTTTCCTCTCTTTTCTTTTTTTGCTTTTGTGCAGTTTTCATACCTTATTCAAGAAACGTATGCACACGACCTGGATGTCTTAAGTTAACCTAGAAGTGACAAATGTCCTGTTTGGCGTAAATTAATTTGCTCCTATTATATTGTGGTTAAAAGATACATTTTTTCATGCTGTGAGAGAACAGTAAAATAGTATGTTCATAATACCTCCTCACCCCACATTTTCATACTTAGTAATAATATATAGTTTTTTAAAAATAAAAATCTAATGTCATGTTCCCCTTTAGATACCTCAACTAATGGCTTCATTAACGGTTAATATATAATTTACTTATGCTTTATAGATGAGTTATAAGCCATTAATAGGAACATATTTGGGGTTGCCAGGTTGTGAAAAACCCACTTCTTTGTCCATGAATATAGACACGAGAAATTTGACTCTCAATACACTCAAATTTACAGGACAATACAGATACAAACAGCTAAACAAATATAAGCCAAATATATATATATATATATATATACACACACACACTACTGTTTCAACATAATGAATGTTAGCAATCTGCTTATAGATTAGTTAGATGGCCCTTTTGAGGAAGGTAAGTGACCAAGGGGATTTTTAACAATCTGGCAACCAAAAGTTGTCCTTAAAAATGGTGCTCTATAAAGCATCAGTAATTTATGAACTAAAGGGTTTATAGTTACAACTTGATATATAGGGTGCCTTATAAAGTGTTCCAGTCCTCTTGGTTAGGGAGCTGCTGCTGCTGCTCTTGCTGTAGCAAACAGGTTTTATTCAGTGGGCTAAAGCCAGTCTTTGTTCTTGCAGTGCACATGTAATTACAGCCTTTGCCAAACGGAGAGTAACCTGTAGTCATCATTTCACACTCCTTTTGTTCAATCTCCCATAGGGCAGTAGCCCCCCTAAAAGCCCGCGCGTGAGGATAATTTGATGACACTCCCTGCCACTGGTGATTTTTCATTATATCGACTCTCCGGCAGAGACCGCGCCTGCGCTCCTGCTCCCTTCCGAACAAGGCTTCACCAATCCTGGCTCTGGCTCCATCCCTGGCTCGGCGTCTCACAGGCCAGTGCTAATAAGTCGCCTAGCTGTCCAGTAATGGGGAAGTGATAGGGAGACGCTGCTGTCTGAAAGCCGTGAGGAAGTTGAGGAGTGAAGGGAAGCTCCGCGACAGACCGGACCAATCCGCAGAGACACATCCCACAGTTGCTGCTGTTCCGAAGCCTAAAAAAGCGCATAGTGATGGAGAGAAAGGTATGGATGCTTATGCTACCTTGCGATACATTAGCACGTTTGCTTTATTCCACATCACTTTGCCTCGCTGAGTCTACGCTGCTCACTATCCGCATCCACCATTAAAACTAGTATTTATATTTTCCCTTTATCCTGTAGGCGCCCTGCCAGCCGGATTAGTGCGCACCGGAGTTTATTTCCCCGTCTGGCTGTAATTTATTGTGCTTGTTACGAAAAAAAAAAAGAAAAAAGGATTAATTTCCACCTCCTGGTGAATTTAGTCTTATTCCGAGGCGGACAGTCGCATGGTGCACAATGCGTTGGGGCACAGTGAGCGGGGAGTGGGATGTGGTAGGGGATATTTAGGGGGACTGTAGGCTACAGTGGCTGTGTCTGCATCATCACACAGCACACTGGATAGTTGCAGCGCCTCACCCCTCCACCCCTCCCCGTTTTCCAGCCGACGCAGACACCAGCGCGGCTTGTTAACCTTGACTCGTGTGGGAAACAGACACTTGAGGAGTAATACAAAGGGCGGTGGTGAAGCCCTGCGGACCATCCTCTTACCTCTTTACGCATGCCTTTCATTCACCTCTCTCCTCCCTCCCCCTGTCACTAATATAATGGTGGTTCGTGCAGGGCTGTTGGTGCCCCCACAAGTCTGCAAGTGTGTTTTGGTTTCTTGCAGGAAAAGTTTCAGTTTCACCGTGTTAACGTGCACACGGCGGCGGGAGAGGAATCTGGGGTGTACAGTTAAAGCCGGATCTAATTCTGCTGATCCCAAAGGAAAGTCTCATTTTATAATCCAGCTGCAGCCTGCAGTGCAACCTTACTCACCTCAGTTGGAACTAAACCCGCTGTTTGTTTGAGCCTTAAAGTCCACGTAGAGGAGGCTTTAAACCCCGTAATAAAGGAATAGTTAGACCTTTTGTCAAATACCTAAATATATGTACATTTGGGAGAGTTAAAGAAGATTGATACCTTTCTCATATGTGTACATTACATGTGAAGCCACAGCTAGCAGCCAGTTAGCCTAGTTTAGCATAAAGGCAGAAAATGGGGAATAGCTAGCCTCTAGCTAAGTCCCACTAACATATTTCTACAGTCTGTGCTAACACTTTACCTAAGTAGTTTAATTTGTACAAAAACTAATTGTAAGAGCAGCACTTTGTGCTGCTATGTGGTTGTGTGCCGGGCCAGGCTCGCTGTTTCCACCTGCTCCTAGTGTTTAAGCTAAGTTAAGCTAACCGGCTGCTAGCTGTAGCTTCATGTTTAGCGTACAGACGTGAGAGGGCTATCGATCTTCTCCTCTAACTCTCAGCATGAAAGCTAAAACGAGTTTAGAGGATTCTCTGTATGGGCAGTAAGGCCCTTTAGCCAGTCGATAAAAGGCCAGCCATGATACCACTCTAATGTTTACTAACTATGAAGCTACGGCTAGCAACCGGTTAGCTTAGCTAGCTGAACACAAAGACAGGAAACAAGAGGACACAGCTAGCCTGGCTGGGCGCAGTGACCAAGAAGTAGTCCGGCCCATAAGCCCCCCTAAAACCAAAGAGTGTTGTTTTCATACTTCATCCACCATCTAATTCCTGCTCCCACAGTGTGGATGAGTAAAAACAAAACCTTTAGAGGAGCTTGAGCGTGCTGAAAACTTTTAGTCAACATGTGTTTTGTTTTGTTTTTTTTACATGCATTCATGCTTGTATAAAAACTATAAACGTGTTGTCACTGAATTCACTGCACATTTTAAGGTTTTTCTCTCAGATTCCAGCCTCTCTCTCTCTCTCCCCGTATCTCCCCTGCTCTGGTTTCATGTACTGTTGGGTTGTGGAGGACTCGGTGACTCAGCTGCTTGCTGATTTCAAAGAGCGGCATCACATGTACTTCAGTTTGATGCTCTTCTGTAAAAAAGCAACAACATAGATACAGGATTTTGGGTGCAATTAGTCAACAAATAATATTGCATAACCACTATTATTTCAGAAAATTGCTGCCTTTGTGTTGGTTTTCCATAGATTTAGTCCCTCAGAAGTCATTCTATTAATGTTTCCTGTGTGTAAAGACTTTTTCCAGATTGGATATACATTCAATTTCTGCTTTTTCTCTCTGTTCAGTTTTACTTTGCATTTTATTCCGTATAATAAGCCTTTGAGCTGCTCTACACTTATTTCTTTTATAAAGTAATTTCTTTTGAAATTGTGGCATGAATGCTTAGATGCTTTTTCAACTTAATGTGTGCTATAGAAGTGGTTTATCCTTGTCGGCGGCACAGGCACGCTCTCTCGATGACAAACTAGGACTAAAATAGCTAAATTTCAAGCAGTCTTCCCTGACCCAGCTGCTGGCACAGATATTCCCCTCAGTATAAAAAAAAAAGGAGAACAGTCCCATTAGTATGCAAGGTGCCGTCACAGCTCCTGAGGTCTGATAGAGGATCAGCTCCTTTTACAGTCTGCTGAATGCTTGACCTGCTGGCTTTTTAAGGAAAGCCACACAGGAGCCCACCCCCCCCCTCCCCCCCTCCCCCCCACCACATATACACACCCCAGTCACTCTGTTCAGTCATGTTTGAAATTTAGTTTGGGAGGCTCATCAAGGTCAATCAGTGTTTCGCTGAGTGTACGCTTTCAGCTCCAGAGTTTCTCCCAAGTTTGTCAGTCTTCATTTTTTGCCCACTCTTCCTGTGAGATTGATCAGACCGACTGGAGGTTGTACACATTTGGCTCCGTTTCCTAAATCGCAGGTCACCCAATTAGACGTTCCCAAGCTTTGTGTTTTGTGTTGTTTGCAGGGATAAATGGACAATGGAGCACTTCCTTTTTTTTGGGCTGGTGAGGAATGTGCTGGCTCTCACGGCTGTTTGTTACCCCGGAAAACAAATGAGCTTACAGGAGAACTTATGCAAAACATTTATTTCACCAAATAATAGAGCTGAAACTATTAGCAATTAAATTAATTGTCACCAACACCAAAAATTCTGATCATCAAGTAATTCTTTCAATACATCTTTTAATGGCAAAAATGCCCAAATAAAATTGAAGATTTGCTTCTTTTCTTTCTTTTCTATCTTACACGATATTAAATTAAATATCTTAGAGTTTTGGGCAGTTTGTCAGACTAAATAAGCAACCTGAAGACTCATCCTTTAGCTCTGGGAAACTGTAGATGGCTGTTTTTCACTATAAAATTGACGATAAAAAGATCTGCATTGTTCATCAATAATGAAGATATGAATTAGTTGCAGCCATACTACATATTATGAAAGTTTAGTATAATGTCTTACCATTTCTACCATTATAATATCCATAATACTGCAGTATAGCAATGCAGCATTTCACTCTGACACAATGCAACATATGCACACTGTGCTGTGTATAGAGGTGCAGCTCTGCCATGTTTTACACAGGCGTACAGTGTACTTACAGCCGCAATACTGAAGATGAATTTCATACAATTTTCCAACCTATAAACACCACTTTTGCTCAGCCCTCTGAACCTCCACTGTGTCATCTCCACAGTGAGATCATAGATTTTTTATGGTTTTAAATCGAGCGCTTTGTAACCTAATTAACATGTTGCCCTCTCTGCCTACCAACAGATTATAGCTGTTTTTTTTAATCACTGTTATCTTACCTAAAGCACACTAGCTGTGGGGATTTTTTTTTCAGTTGCATATTACTCCCATTCATAATGTAGCGTTAGCTGTCTAATGAGATTTTGCGCTCGACTCTGAGACAAACTGTCTGGGTCCTAATGGTGCTACAGTTCACCGAGCGGCTGTTTGACCCATTTAGATGTTAATGCTCAATACTGCACCATACTCTGTCGGAGAGAGCCAATATAACCTAATGTAACACATGCAGCAATGTTGTGTTCCTGTGTGTGTTGATGTCATAGCTGGCACAACTAAATGTACCTTCCCTTCCAGTTGCAACAAAAGGCTTTTTTTTTCTCCTTTTCTTATCTTTGTCAGGCTTCAATGAATGTCTGTTTTATTGGTTTTCCCTGTAACACATACTCATGCGCAATGTGCTTTTGGGCTGCAGCCGAAAATTATTTATCAATTCATCTGCTGATTATTTTCTCAATTAATAATCCTAAAATAATGAAAAATGCCCGTCACAGTTCCCCCAAGGCCAAGGGGAAGTCACACGTAACAAAGAAAAGCAGCACATTTAAGAAGGTCCCTTAACAAAATTGTTGCAGAATCATTTTCCGTTGATTGATTGATTAACGGGCTAATCGTTTTCGGCTCTTGTGTGTGTGTTTCTTGCCAATTACAAAATCAAAGAGATCACTGTGTACTTAGAGAAGATCAGAAATTCAACCTGTACGTGTTGGAACAGGTAGCTGCCGTGGGACTGAGGAATATGAGCATTTTTGTGGTTGTTTTATATTGTCCTTTACACCATCACCTCTGTGTCCGAAGTTGTTTTAGGGAACGGAAGAGGTGGTTATCAGTCTGTTCAGTGACTGGGATGCGCTGAAATGGCTACCTTACTTGGGTTTCATCTTGATGTCCCTTGTTTGTATTTACTGTGCAGCTCCTGGAAATTGTTGCAGTGAGGGGACATAATGAGGTGGTGGAAGCAGTTGCCGTTTATTGTGAGATCCACACACAAATGCCCAGAGCACTTGGACTGTGCAACTCTTCTTAAAGTGGGGGTATGCTATTCCAATCAAATAGATGTCTCTTCGTCAAACTCAGCGAATATCTCCTCCCGGTCCGCTAGCTAGCAATCCGGTGTTTTATGCACAGCCCTGGCTCTGTAAAGGGGAAATAAACACTCAACTTCTAGCTTCCCAGCAACTGTAGGGACAGTTTGCTAACACACAGCCTAGCTAATGTTAGTTATATTACTTGCTGTGTCGGTGTTCGTTCTATAGCATGGTATTTTGTCATGGTATTGGATTTCTCCAGAATCACATACCCCACCTTTTAAGTCAAAAGAAAATGGTAGCCAGAATCAGCGTATGTGACATGCAAAAGTAAGTAATGCAATACATGAGAGGCACAAACTGGGGTTAACACAGTGTTTGTGTACTTATAGATGAACATCTCTACCTGCTACTTGGATGGTGTCTTATGATCCCGAGTGGATCTACATTTCGACATAAAAACGTGCTCTTTTCATCCGTTCCATGGCCGATCTCATGTGCAGACATGGAAGCAGTTGACTTTTCAGGCCCCTCCCCTCCGTTTCTGATTTTCCTCGCATGGATTTGGAAGTCGTCTCGCTACGGGCCGGCAAGTACCAATGCTGCCCTCGTTCTGTCGCCTCTCACTCCCATCCTGCATGGGCAGAGTGGTGCTGAAAGATCCGGGCTAATACTCCACTTGGATGCAGAGTAGGAAAGAAGAGCGAGGGGAGGGGAGGGGAGGGGGAGAGGGAGTTTGTAGTGGAGGAATTATTCTGCCGTTTTATTTGTAGTTGGGTCGGGTTTATTCATGGAAAGTGGCTGTTTTTCACTGCATATTTGTTTCAAAGTTGACCCTGGCGACCGCAGTGCTGAGAAACACAGCAAACTGAAGCCTTTTTGCCGTCTCAAACAACCAGGAATTCGTTTTAGTTTTACAGTTCACGCTCTGGAATAGTTCCTTTCTCAGGTCACCAGCTGCTGCTCTAGTTTTGAAGTCACTGCAAAAGTCGGCTTTGCTCTCACCCGATTCTCTTGTCCCGTTGGTTACAGCAAGCAGGAAATGCCCCGAAGCAGGTAACGCTTCAGGCCTTGTTCCGGTGTGTTGCTCGTTGCTTGAGGGGAAACTCGGCTCATTACTGCTCCTGTGTCTTTCCATCTGCTCCAAAATGCCTCCTTTTTTTTTTTTTTTAGGGTTGACGGGAGCAGCCAAGGAGCTGAACCAGGAGCGTTGTCTGGATAAAGATGCTTTGTCCCGAACAAGCCCTGAAATCCAAGGTCGACCCTAAACTCCTTATCTGCGGCTTCTTAGGTTAGGTGCTTAACATAGCGCTGCCGCTTTGTGAAACCGCATTCGCCTATTCCATCGCAGCATATTGTACCAAATCACTTTGATCCCGGAATATCAGGAGATGCCTTATTGTTTTCAGCCACTATGGGAGACTTCTGTCTCTCCGTAGGTTCCTCTTCATTACACATGCCTGGCTGCAAGAAATTGGCCCTGAAATGTGCTTCTCCACTCCTTAATCCCCCTCTGTGAAGGTGCAGGCCTGCGTGCTTTTGTACAGTCCCTTTGATGGTGGCTGTTGGCCATTGAGTAGCTTTCCGAGAGCTCCGGCCTTTAAGCAGCTTAAACTGGGTTTTGTGTGCAGCTCTTAAACTGAAGAAAGAGAAAAAGAGAGGGGCCCAGCAGTGGGAGGGAAACAGACTTTACTCAATGCCCTCAGTAAAGTCCATATTCCCCCTAGAGCACCCCATCTGTCTGTGACAATAATGTTGACGAGGGCAGGTTCGTTGTTTCTGGTATGTAAACGTTGCCACTGGGAACTGTACGTTCTAAATCAGCACCGTTTTACTTTTTTATTCTTTGTATACTCTCTTTCTCTTTTTCCTTCCTCTCCTGGGCTAATTGTGAAGAGAATGCAGAAAAATAGGCCAAATCCAGCATTGAATGGGTGTCTCTTCCTTCCATTCTTGCTTTCTGCTCAGCCTATTGTTGTTGCACATCATCATCATCATCGACTAAACAGAGCAAACCAGTCAAATTATTTACCTTCTTGCCAATATTGAACTTCATAATGTGTCGTTTTAGAAAAGATAAGAGAAAGATTTGCCTACAGTGATGCGATTTGATTGATTTACAAGTAACTGACTCTGAAATTTCAACCGGTTTGAGAGCTTTGATTGAATGCGGCACTTCTTTTCACATAACTGTGATTCCGTCCACCAGCAGTCCCCCACCTTTTTGGCTTGAGACCCCTTGAAAGGAAAAAACCTGAAAAAACATTTTCTCAATCAGCACCTTACCATGACTGATGCTGTCCTACATTAACACAAATTTGTATGCCAAAGTTAGAACCGTTTTGGTTATTTCATATGAGAGACTCTTTTTTTTTTTTTGCATTTCTGTTTTGACTTTTGTCACTGGTTTAAAGTGGGCGTGGCTCAGTTGGGGAAATGCCGATGTCATGTACTTCCTAGCACCAATCAGAGTTTAGCATTTAACATTCGAATCAAACTCTGACGATAGTTGTTTGCACATGTTGCCAGCACTGTCAGTAAAATCTGTTTAAATTTTAGTAATTAATACCATGGATGTGTTTATCTGAACCTTAATTCTTTATTATTTAGAATATGTAATATAATACAGAAATACTTAGAGTTTTCTGGGGCTTTAAAATGCAGCAAAGTCTACCTGTGACCCCTCATCACAGGTTATGTGGTAGTGTAGAAGGTTTGAAGGTTTTATAGAGGCTTGAAGAGCTGAAAGTATCCAGTATTTCATACATCCCTTTTGTTTTGGTCAGATTCAGTTGGTCCTTGGTTGAGATCCGCTGCTACTGTAAAATAATGATGCAGCCAGCATTGCAGAAAACTACACAGTTCGCACACTTTATTGTATGAAGCATGACTCTAAGTAGGGGTTCTTTGTCTCCCTCTTGTGGCCAAATAACGAAGTAAAGAATAAAAAGAAAACCATTAAAAGATGCTTAGCAACCAGGCCCTGAACATGGATCCCTCCTTCCATTCAAAGATTCGGCAGCTCCCGTACTGGCTGTTTGCTCCCTCTGTTGGTTGTCAATAATACTACTGCTGCTCCCTTACCCCCTGTTAGCCCCCCTCTACCCCCCTGTCTGCTACACACTGGGACATTACCATTTGGTGAGACTGACTGGCTTTGGTGAGGGAGACGGTGGGGGTCCGGCAGGGAGTACTCCTGCGCTCAAGGCTCCTCTTTGCATCGACCGAGCTGCCGGATCTCTTTGTTATCGTTAAACCCAAGTGCCGTTGCTGGAGAGACGGGAGATTGGCACAGTCTCAGAATCTGCGTGGATAAGCTCGCCGGGTTGAGCTTTTGACCTTGCAGGAAAGTGAGACGCACACCATGTGTGCTTGTACGATTAATATATTCAAAGCCTGCGTCATATGTTATGTAATACAAGGTTAATCTAATGCATAGCGTCAATGTGGACAGATATTGTGGCAGTATGTGACTGCAGGGAGGACACAGATGGATTGAGGCAGCAGTGAGAGATTTTGCTGAGGTTTGGCTTCCTCATGTTCCTCAAAGCCTCCCAGACTGGATTAATGACAGCAGCAGTACACTCATCTCAACAGTAGGTGTCGCCACCAAGCAAACCAACGCTACAAGCTGTCAGCAACACATGGGAGGGCCAGCTTTTGCCTATCGATAAGTCGATTTCGATAATCAGGGGTGTGAAGGTCATATATTTTGATCCTTCTCTTCCCGCTGCTCCTTTTGGTGTTAATGCTAACTTTTCAGTCAGTAATGGTGTCTTTACGTCACGTGTGCTGGATAATACGCATGCATCAAAATGGCATGGACGCTTTTAGATGTCTCCGACGGATGGTGCATCCTCCAGAAGGTCATGACCTCTGGCCCAGAGGTCCCAGACCCACTAACCAGCTGTCCACACAATAACTACAGCCTTCCGCTCAGTGCTGATAAGAACTGGAGCAACACCCCCTTTTCTTAACATATATATATATATATATATATATATATATATTCCTCGCGCCATGGATTGAAGGACAGATTTTTGTGCTGCTTTGCGTCACAGCTTCCCATCAGCTGTTAATACTGTTGAGGGAAGGTCCTTTCTTCTCTGACACCTGGTTCGACAATTTCCTGATGTTTTCATACCGGCAGAACAGAGGAAGCGGAAACAATACCAGTGACAATTCGCCGTCATGTGTCACAAGCCAAGCCCCTTTTGAATCTGCCCCACTTCACCTCCTTTGTCATTCAAATAACCTCATGAATATTTCACTCCCCTGATCTGATGGCTGTAAGAAAGAAGGGAGGGAGAGAAAGAGGGGCTGGAGCAGAGGGAGACATGAAACAGTCATAATCTTTATCGTGGCGTGGTTTTAGTCAGAGTAATGACCTGTGTGGCGACGGGCGAAGCTCTGGCTTGTGTTTAATTGGAAGGTGAGACGGCATCACAACCTAAAAATGACAGAGCACACACACACAGAAAGAGTCGTACGTATACTTCTGCGATGCCTCAATAAGTCTTCTGGACATCCTTCTGTCCATCCCGCGAGGGCGTGTTGTTTTCACACCTTTTTGGGGCTTTCAGTTTTCTGCATTTTGAGAAGAAATCTTTAGTGAAGCAGCCTGCAAGTAATCCCGACAGCCTAATTACACGTGTCAAGTGACACAGTCACCTTGCTGTGCAGACCAGCCTGCTTGTTTGCCATTACACTGTAGTCACAGCCTGAATGTAGCCTCTGGGCCGACAACTGGGTGAAAGGTAACGCTAATGAGGCGAGTGGAGGAAATACTCCTAACCTATGAATGCACTCTGACAAAGGCCAGCACAGAAACATAGGAAATGAAGGTGCTCTTGACGTGGCCTTCTCCTTTTGTGAAGTGGCTTTAGAGTATATTAGCTCATCTATTGTGAGAAACGCTTTGCCCTCAAAGGCAAACGGACAAAT
>CM022493.1:11057991-11152366 GCA_011952105.1 Coreoperca whiteheadi | reverse complement strand
ATCTATGTGTATAAGAGACAGTCCAGCGCTCTGCGTGGGAAACCTCGATAAGCCAAAACATAAAATGACTTTTGTCGTCTGTAAATTTTGAGTTTGTGTTTGTGTGGGAGCAAGTGATGCGACCTTTAGAAACTTCACCTTTATTCTGAAATCCGCATTGTCATTAAAACTAAATTCCTGGCTAAAATGTTCGTTCACCCAGTGGAATGATAGTAATAATAATAATAACTTTATCTATATAGCACCTTTTTAAAAACAGAGTTTACAAAGTGCTTTGACAGACAAAGCAAAGCAGAAACAAGATACCAAGAAGGCAGTATAACAACTCAATGCCAAACAGTAAGGCCAAACAAAGGTAAGACAAATTTAAGGTGACAATTAAAACAAGAGATAAAAACAATAAAATAAATACAAAAAAAATGTATAAACGCAAAAAAAAGACATCCCATGAAAGCAAGTCTATAAAAATGGGTTTTAAGAAGTGATTTAAAGAAAAGCTCACTGATCTTGCGAGCCTTAACTCCTCAGGCAGGTCGTTCCAAAGCCGAGCGGCGGCGGTCACCTTTAGATTTAAGCCATGACTTTGGAGCGGCCAGAAGGGCTTCACCTGAGGACCTAAGGCTGCGGACTGGCTCATATGGGGTCAACGTTTCCACTATGTAGCTTGGAGCCAGACCCAGACATGCTTAAGTAAGTAAGGAGACTCTATAAATAAAGTGCCTAAAACCCTATTAGGGTTGGGCGATATGTTTGAAATCAATATTACTGTATTAATATGAATATATTTCCAATATTCGTATCAGCAAAACGACATATAAAATTGATGACAATTTAATCAAATTGATGTTCATTGCAATACACTAGGTCCCACGTAGGGCTACAATAACAATTATTTTCATTAGCGATAAATTGGCAGGTTACACGGTCCCAGGGCTTAAGGTGACGTCTGTAAATGCCTTGTTTTTGACCGACCAACAGTCCAAAACCCAGAGATATTAAGATTACTATCTAATCAGAGAAAATCTATCAAGCCTTCGATCTACTTTGGATTTGGACAACAGCGTCTGCCAAGTGAATAAATGGAAATTGGGGGAAAAAATGGAAAGCAGAACAACAAAGGCTCACATTGCACAAGCTGAAACCTGAGAGTGATTGACGTTTTGTTGCTTGAAAAATTACTGAAACAATTTGATCAATTATCCTAAAATAGCTGCCGATTAATTTTCTGTCAATCAACTAATCAGTTAGTGGACAAATAGTTTCAGCTCTAATCAATATCAGCAAATATATGTATGGAAAATAATTAAACTGATGTTCAAAGCAATAAACTGCTCCACTGTGTAATGCTTTACATTAACTGCTCGATGAATCGCTAATGAAAAGAAAACAATCTTAGCCTCAACTTCGGTTTTTAATAGATTTCAGGGCTCTAGTGGAACCTTTTAAAGGGACCGTCCATGTTACAACCCACAGATTCATATGTTTAGTAGAGTGTGGGTTAAGTTTGGCCTTTTCAAATCCCTCCAGAGATGCCAACACACTTCTCAGATATCCATCCACATGGCAGATTCGATTGCTGGCTGGCTGGCAGAGCTCCGGGCAGAGCGTTGGAGTCAGTTCAGCAGGTCAGATTATAGAGTACCGCTCATTGTGTGTGTGTGTGTGTGTGTGTGTGTGTGTGTTTGGATTTAGGGGAAATTCATCTTACACTTTATCCAGCTATGGGTTTCTGTATCTGTTATCTGAAAGGCTCAAATTCTCCAGACAGACGCTTGTAACAGAAGTCTGTCTGGCTGCTGGAAGTCTAGTCTGATGCCTGTTTGGGTTTTATTGTCCAGCTTAAGTAGGAAGTAGACAGGAAAAAGAAGGGGTCTCTTAAGGCTCTGCGAGGTGACAACATTCGAGCAGGAGGCCCCCGACCATATGTTGGCTTATCCTCTCCCGTTTGGAGACCCTTCTCAGTTGCTCTTATCCCCAACATCCCCTCCCCCTCGCCGACCAAACTCCCCGCCAGAGTGACAGCAACGCCTGCTCGGGCTTCTTCTCACAGGACCTCAGCTTGGTCACCATTTCAAAGGGCACGTAATACGTCCGCCCTATTGTCACAATCTGTTTTTGAGTTATTAAATCTCCTCGTGAATACATGCATTTACATTTGGACCCTGTTTGATTATTAGTTTCATATTGTGCCCTCCCTGCTGTGTAGCACCTTCTTCTTTGTTTGTTTTCTGGGGTTTTTCCCCGTGTGTTTGTGGACAGTCTAAAGATCAAATCGGGTATGTGTATGTACGTGCAATAATCCACATTTAGAAGTGACAAACAGTGTGAAAAAACATGCTTATATGAGAGGTTATGAAACTCCTGATTAGTATCCTTCAGCTGTCCTCTCCCTCTCCAACATTTACCCATCGTGTTACAAAATGTAGCTGGCAGTTTCTGTGCCGATTTTTATAAGAGGACTTTTTTTTTTTGCAAGGTGATGGTTAAACATTTGGGTCTATAAAGTCACGGCTCTGCTAAACAACAAGGATTAGATGTTCTTTTGAATAGTAGAAAAGCAGAGGGAGGAATAGACTCTCAGTGTTTAAAATGTCCATTGTGCTCATGAGGTATTTGAATGGTGAATCGAACTAAGTACCTTTTCTCAAGGTGCCCAAGTATATGGACTTTATACTTTGGACTTCACTACATTTATCTGAAAGCTATAGTTACTTTGCAGATTAAGATTTTATGTACAAATCCTGTGTTGCGCCTATGAAATATGCATTGTTATAGATCAAACCATACACCAGTCAGGGCCAGGATTAACCTGCCAGGCGGCCCCAGGGGCAAAAATAAGCCATGGGCCCGTAACCTGACCCCCCCACCCTCACGTTTTCCTCAGGGTCCCCCAAGTTAGCTTGTTTATAATTTGATGAAATGCAAAATGATTTAAAAACACACAGAGCATGTAAGCATATTATCAACCAGTGCTGTGCCATACATCAAATTCATTCGATTAGTTCAAATGTATAAAATTTCTACATCGGGAAAATGGAGTTTTTTCAATGTTATTTTCAAGTCAAAAAGTAACGTAAATGATAGGATTAGCTGTCTTGAGTCACGACCGTCCCGTAGTCTGTGACGTGATCAGTTACACTGTACTGTAAACTAAAGAGGGAGCGACTGAAAACAGACGGCGCACTGATCTGAGCTCTCGGTTTGTGTTCGTTGACGAGGTGCTGACTTTGTCCCTACCTGCGGTGTAGCTAATGCTAGCTAGCCAGCAGTCTGCAGATATTAAACGGATTTCTTGTCGAAGCCCGGTGTTTCTGTAACACTCTGCTAGCTGCCCACACTGGCCAGCGGTAAAGTGCGGTTTTACATGATGGATGGCGTCAGCTTGTCATTCCCAATCACATTTGACTGGATACATTTATGTAACCGTCCCTAAGTTCAAGATGGGTCATCAGCAATATTTTTACATTTTGCAGGAAGACAAAAGGGGGATTTTGACAAACTATTATTTTTCTTATCTCCTCAAGACTAAGAAATAATGCAGGAGCATTTCAGTTTCGGTTGTGCACTAGTGGTGCGTATTACCAAACAAATGTGGAATTAATTAAATTACCATAAAGTAGTTGCCACACAGTTAGCCTGGGGCCTTTGTCCCTGAGGGTTTGGGGGTAGTAGTTCATGTGGTAAACCTTGCCCTCAGTATGTAAATTAGATAAAATCAAGCCACTACATTAAAGTGTTACTTACATGTTAATGCATTAGTAATAATGATCCAGTAATATAATATATGTGATTATAACACTGACAGGGGCTAGTCGTACTTTAAATACTTAAGTTTGCTGCTAATACTTCTGCAGTTTTAATTATAACGCAGTATTGTTACATTGTAATATTGCTACTTTTACTTAAGTAAAGGATTGTAATTCTCTAGATGTGTTTTACCTTCTGTTGGGGTTCTTTACATTCAGTAGGTGGTCTGTGCTCTGGTACAAAGGAGTCAAAGGATTTCTTTCTATCACACAAACCCCAGTTTGGTTTCAGACAATAAACTGAGGCAGGAGGCAGCTGTTGCCATGGGAGTGACAAGCACAGGTGAGAGTCCCCCAGTTGTTCCCAGGCGTCAAGATGGGAGTGTGGGACTGTGGACTCTGACACTGTTTGCATTGTTTCGTGTGTGCGTGCGTGCGTGCGTGCGTGTCTGGGTGGGTGGGTGGGTGGCAGAGTTTGCACACTGCAACAAAATCTTCATTTGGTGTATTTTTCAGCTGTTTTAGTTTAAAAAAATCAGAGAGAAACAAAACAATGCTGCTTGTTCTCAGTACAGTTGCTTTTGTTTCTGGCATTCTTTGAAAATCAGTGGTTATCTTTCAGCAAGACAAAATAAGGCAGATCGCTGACCTAATATCGCATGATTTTTCAACTCTTGGATGATTTTTGTTCAGCTGACATGACTGTATTTCGCACCACTAGCAGATTTACTTCACTGACACTTTTAGGGCTCAAAAAGTTGCCTAAAGCGCATTCTCCATATTTCATGTTGGTCTCCAATGTCAACTATGTAACGAATCCAAATTGCATATAGCATGGCACTTCTTTTGAAGCTTTACTAGACTGTCTCTTTTATATTTGATGGAAAAGATAAATTGACGTCACAAAATTGCTTAATCTGTGTTCATGTTTGCCAGCTTAGCTGTTGTTTGATTACTTGAAGTCTACCAAAGGTTAAAAAAGGTAGGAGACTCTCCAGTTTCAATCTGTTCGGTCATGTTGGCAGAGAAATATTTATTGCTGTAACCAGAACAGACACCAGAATTTCATTTTAAATTGGAAAAATCTGCGATGTCTGGCTTAGGAGCTGATGTGACACTCTTTGTTGCAGCTCTACTTTTGTCAGATAAGATGAGTTTGTTTACAAAAAAAACTTCAGAAGGAAACGCATAAAAGTTCCAATTGATCTAATGTTTCCTTTGTTATATTTTTAGAAGCACTAATTTGTGATTATAATTAATCAGAAAACACATCGGAGAATGTTTTCTACATATATGTGACCCGTCTTTTCTCTCCCCAGCGTCCTGGCATGCCGTCTGGAGCGAGGATGCCCCACCAGGGAGCTCCCATGGGCCCCCCCGGCCCACCGTACGGGGGGAGCCCGGCGGTGCGGCCCGGCCTGCCCTCCCCGGTGATGGAGCCCAGTCGTAAGAGGCCTGCCCCCGCCCAGCAGGTCCAACAACAGCAGCAGCAGCAACAGCAGCAGCAGCAGGCCGTCCAGAACCGGACCAGAAAGTGAGTCTGAATCCAGTCGACGTCCAACTCCTACTGTACCTACATGCTGCATGGCTTGCATATAACAACTCCTTATTTGTCTGCTTTTGTGTGCATTGGTTGAGGTCATGTAGACCACAACGGCTGTGGTTGCACTTTGAAATTAGTCCGGATGAACAAAAACAATTTTGCTCATATTGGCATCAGTCTTCAAGACCAAACATGGAAATGGTCATGAATCATTTGCAGGCAATGTAGTAAGTGCTGGGCATCGAACCACACTATGTTTTAGCACCAACAATACCAAGTAACAAAAGCAATGAGATACTCTGTCAGATTCTTAGTGTTTTTTTTAACTTATTTTCTGATCACACAATTCCCAATTTGTTCATAATTTTGCTAATTTTAGATATTAAGTCATTCAGGAAAAACGTTCTCATATGGCTTCTTGTGTTAAGACAACATTAAACACAGGGCATTTGAGAAGTTTGGATTATTTTGTTAACTGATAAAAAGGGTTTTGGAGAAAAGGAAATGTATACTCCTGAAAGTAGAGAGTGGAAAAAGTATACTTCCACTAGTACCAGTATGAAAACATTTCGAACAACACAGTCCTGCTATTAAGATGTATAGATTATTTGATAATAGTGCTTTAGTGACTAGTAGGTTAATCAGACAACAAGATAACTGTCAGTCATAAAAGGGATTTATTTAGTGTCGGACCGAGCGACCAACATTGCCAACCGTAGCGCCACGCCACAAGTATGGCTAGTACAAAATGCCAAATATTTGCTGGTTCCAACTTCCAATTTCCTGCTTTTCTCTGTTTTTTATCATTGTAAAATGAATATTTTTGAGCCGGCGGAAGTTGTGATGAGCGTTTTTCATTTTCTTTTCTTTTTTTAAAATTTAAATAACGATTAAACAACCATGACCTAAGAAGAAAACAGATAATGAAAATGATCACAAGTTGCAGCCACAGTGGACATCCCTACACCAACAGCCATTTCCCCACTGTGATCTTCATATTGCTTATGAGTGAAACCATGACCTCTGTGTGTCTCTGTTCAGCTTTCATTTCAACTTCTGTTTAGACTCTCTCCCACTGCTCCACCTTACACATCCTTTTCCTTGCTCACTGCTCTGTGCATCCACTTCTCACCATCCCTAGTCGCTGCCATGACTGAGTGTTTCTCCTCTGTTGCCCCCATGGTCATATCTATGTGGTGTCCACACTGCTGTCTGCGGGTGTTCAGGGTGTTACACTAGCTATTGTCTGCTCTTTGACTACCATGTACAAAACATCTGAACATCAGCATACCAGGCACACATACACAAAGTGGATGGATGTCTATTAGGAGACAAGTGTGTGGCAGGTATGGTCATTAGAAAAGAGATCAATATGTGCACTCAGTGGACCGCTGTCTCTCTCGGTTTCATTCTCTCAGTATCTGCAGCACGATTGATCCACTTACAATTAAGCAGGCTTGTCGAACAGGTCAGGGGAAATGTTGTCCTGCGTCGGGGGCCTCAACCCCCAGAGCGGCCCGACTGGCTGCCGAGGCTCTGATCGATGGTCCAGGGTGACCCCCGTCCAGGTGTATCTCTGGCTCTCTGTTGCTTTGTGAGAGTGTGTGTCCTCTGTCAAACAAGTTGATGCTCCAGCTCCCCGCTCTCCTCTATCCAGCTCAGACGCCACGCCGCTGCCAGCTGAGGGCGGGCCACCTGTGTTTGCAGTGTCATTGAGACCTTATGGTCCCAGCCACACTCGCTCGGCAGAGCAAACACTGTCCTACGCAAAGCTGCTGTAAAAAATAGGATTTAATTTTGGTTTGCTTTGCATAAAGTGTTATGAATACTCCGTTCCGTGTCTTAGAAATTCAGTTTACATACTACTAATTTGTTTCCCCAAAATATGTTTTGTGGGGAAACAATCTGTGTAATCTGTGTAAGGAAGCCCAACGTTTATAAACCACTCATAGGCAGATGGCCGGTGTGGATGGTGGGTACAGGACTTTGACACCAGAGACCAAGATGCGCATCCTGAGTCCCACGTGTGGTTACGCGACCTAGAAAATACATGAATTAACAATTTTCTCTCATGTTATTCGAAAACGTATTTGCTGTTGCAAAATAGTTCTATATAAATGTAATTTCTAGGTGAAAGGTTTGGGAAAACCTTTCTGTCACCCCAAACACAATGAGGTAAAGGTGAAGAAGAAGTGTAGGCTTTCACCTCTGTGGTAAATGTGTCTTGTAACGTACTGGAGCCAGTGGTTCTTAAAAAGCATATCAAAGCAAAGTTGTCTGGTTGGATTTATCGCATGTGTGCTTTAAAAGCTTTTGTGACAAAAATCTGTCAAAAGTATTCCGGCATCATCTTGAGTATAACATTTCACATGCATGTCAGCATTGGCAAAGTTGATGCCGTGTGGAAATGTCTAAAAAATGCTTCTTTCCGCCCTGACTAGCTTTTCTCGTCGCATTTGTGTACACCCTAAAGTTTAGGATTGTTTTTATTCCAAGCAATGACTGACCATTACAGTTCTTATGAATCTTGTGTTTCGTCACTGTGTGCCGTTGCATCACAAAGGGTGAGGGTGAAACACTTCTTTAGTTACATGAAATGAGTTGGGTGCTTTTCCACTAACACTGTCCACAAAACTGTTCTGTGATTTCACATTTTTCGAATCTGGGAGCAACAAACACACAGCACATTGTAATGTAATATATGGAAGCCGTTCTGACAGTGTGTAATCAAACAGCAGACTTAACAAAGATTTGCTGTGTTCGCCTCGTTGCCTCAAACATGCCTTCTTTTATTTCCCATGAGGACCGCATTATTTATAAAGCTCTGATCTTTTATATGAGCCTCGGAACCTCTTGGTTTTTGCTGTTAATTTTGGTCTTTGCTTAGGAACACCGCTAGCTTCGTGTGATAAACAGGCTTCATTGGTGCTAGGCCAGCTGGATAAAGGTGCTTGTCTGGAGCTGAATTATCTGGTCAAGAGCTAGTTTTTTAGCAGTGGAAATGCTTAGAAAGGTTTGAGATTTGGTTTGGGGAAACGAGCGAAAAGGTGAAAATAAGCGCGCTTGTTGTCTTCATCTGCACCGGAGAGCCCACTGCACATTACTTCATCAATGCGACATTCCCATTTGCAAATTAGAGCCGAACAGAAGAGCTGAACTGGCACACTGCTTGTTTGCCCCCTTCCCTGTGAAACACAAGTTCACAGTGTGTCCGTTGTCAGTGTATTGTCTGTCTGTGTGTGAAGCATGATTATTTTGGTTCACGGAGAAACTTTGTTGAATGAGCGTGTCCCTCAGATGAGCAGGGCCTCGTCTGCTGCACTTTGTGCGTGCATGGACACAGTTACACGCCCATCCTGTGCCCGCCCTTGTCTGAGTTTGCACCTACTAACCGACCCTTGAACTTAACACACATACAGACATACAAACAGCCCGGACCACCAGGTGTTCCCCCTCTGACATCGTACTTGCTGCCACTGAGTGTGTGTTTCGCCACAACTCTAATCGTACAACCTTCGAATCCTCACCAATTCTTAGGAAGCCAGTCGGATTCCCCGGAGCCAATGAGATGCCGGCGAGGCAGATGGACATGAGAGAGCCCCAATCAGATCCCACGCTCGGATCAAAGTAGGAGTTTATTCTGCTGCATGTCCGTTTTCTTACGTTTGATGACTCTGGCCTATTAAGCCTTTCACCTGAGCCCAGCACTCCCTGAATGAGTTGTTTTGGCCAACAAATACGTACGGGCCGAGACGTTGACCCCTAAAATGTAGTGGTGCATGCTTTGGACTGGAGCATGGCATGATGGAAACACTATTAATTCAGCTGGAACAGAAAAATAAAGTAGAATCCAGTCTCAAACCCCTTTTAAAACAGTTTAAAATGGCGGATTGTTGTGATGCAGGTTTGTGTTTTCCTTTGCAATGCACCCCCAGATCTTTCAGTTCTCCTTGCAGCAGGCTTGTTTCAGTATTTGGCATGCTGATGTAACATACTGCTTCACAGACCGTTGCAGTGCTCTGTGATAGGAAATTTCTCTACACTGCAAAAAAAAATCCCCTTCTACAAACAAGAAGAAATATAATGTAATCTAAAGAAATGTTCTACCATCAAATAGGGTTGGGCGATATAACGATATATATATATATATATATATATATGTATATATACCATGAGACAATAGAAATGTAAAGTTGGATTGTCAGCTGTCAGGGATTGTTCTGTATTTTTTATACCATGAGCGCTTTCAGGTCATTGTTGGCAATGTTATTAACCAACATGCACCTTTTTATTAGCCAAAAACAGACATTTCGCATTTAGTTATTTTCTCTTTCTCTTTCCAGAAAATCTACAGACTATTTCAAATGTAATCACGATACCCGTTCTATTGATATCGCAATATAAAATGATCCTATGCCGAAGATTTTATTCATATCGCCCACCCCTAGCATCAAACAGAAAATCAAACAGGACTATCTGCCCTTGAAAGGAATCGTTGGACATTTTGGGAAATGGGCTTCTTCACTTTGTTGCCGAGAGTCACATGAGGCGATCTATATACTATCCTGCTAAATATGAAGACTGTAAACAGCTAGTCTGGCTCTGTTGGAATCTCGCTTCTTAACACGTTATGTTTGTTGTTTGTTAAATCTAAAGTTGTGGTTTTACAGGGCCAGACTTTTTCTTGGCTGAAAGCACTAACTAACCCCCTGTAAAACCACAACTTGTCATTTTTACACCTTCATTTCCTGCACAGACTAAACAAAGCAGATATTAGGTGTTAATGAGCTTCAGCACTGCTGGTAGGCGGATTTTGTTACCTTCAGACACAGCGAGGCTAGGCGTTTCCCCCTGTTTCCAGTCTTTATGCTAAGCTAAGCTAACCACCTGCTGGCTGTTGCCTTTAATCAGGGGTCACCAACATGAGTCGCCCGCGGGCCTTTTCTAAAAATAGCTATAAAAAAAAAAAATTGTTAGTGGCTAGTGAAAATGTTGATCATTTGAAAATGATTTATAGGAATAAAGTTTTGCATATTGATATTTATCTGTTTCCTACCTTGTTAAATCATTGTTGATAATTATTGTGAGAAATTATTAACATGATCAGTGTCTTCACATAGATGAATATCATTAATTATTAATAATAACAAATAATTAAAGGTAAATTAAGCAAATTTGTTATTTCAGAAGTGTGTCCTAAACTGGTAGCCCTTCACATTAATCGGTAGCCAAGAAGTAGCTCTCAGTTTCAAAAAGGTCGGTGACCCCTGCCTTATATTTAGCGGACAGAAATGAGAGCGGTATCAATCTTCTCATCTAACTCTCAGCAAAAAGACAGTGAAACTTCAATACAGTAAAGGTTATCCTAAAACAGGTCCACAGAGAAGAATCTGAAATCTTTGAAAAACGACATGAATCCCTTTGCTTTTTTACACATTTCGGCTCTTTGCCACGAGGATGTAACGCCCACATGGCAGGGTTGTTTGTCTTTGATGAGAAAAATATGATTAAATCCTCCTAAAATAAGTTATTCTGGCTGTTTTTTGTTTTTTTTTGAATTGCTCTTTTTGCAGTGTAGGGCATATCACAGGCGTCCACAGATTGAATATTTAAGGAAACTTGAATAGAGAAGGAAGCTGTAGTGTTGTTGTTTTTTAATCCGTGTCACCTAGTGAGAAAGTTCTGACAAAGGCACCAACTTGGCACAGATTGTCTTATTGTTCTTGGTCTCTCCTTGGTAAGTATAAGATTTTAAAAAAACAACAACATGGTATTGGTAAGCAAATGTTGTTCTCACACAGCAGGAAATGCCAGGAATTCATGAATGAAAATATCTACACACACACACACGCACGCACATACATTCTCTAAATCCTGAAGACTCTGCATTCCTAAAAGCTCTTGAACACACATCCTGTCACCACCCGAGTCCTGCTGCAACGACCCCATTGATTCTGCAGAGAGTGTGTGTGTGTGTGTGTGTGTGTGTGTGTGTGTGTGTGGGTGCGTGTGCAGCGAATACATGTCAGGCAAGAGATGTTTGATGTGACACCTTTTTGGCTGTTGGGAGGCTCTGGGTCTCCAGGTGGATCGCTGCATTTCACACAAACACACACACACACACACACACAGCTGGGATGCTGGGGTGCTGGATATGGCCCAGCATTTTAGCAGATGGCCTGGGTGCTACGCTATCAGTCACCATAGTAACATGCTCTCTTTTTCCTCTTTCTCTCTGTCTTTCTCTCCCTCTCTCTAGTGCTAAGAGAAGGAAAATGGCAGACAAGATTCTTCCGCAAAGGGTGAGGCTGCATATTTTTACCTTTTGTTGCTCTGTTTTTTCTGTGTGTGTGTTATTATCTTTTGTGTGCAGAACAGAAAAATCCTGGTCGGTTTTTGATGTCAGGGGTTCTTGGAAGGCGCAGAGGGCCAGATGATTATGTGTTATTTCCAAATGAGAATGGATGGTTCAGGAGGTTTTAGGGGCTTTTTCTTTAGGGTTTCATGCTGTTATTTGGAAGGTGGCTCATTGACTTAGATTGGAATAGTCAGCGGGATATGGCAGAGACGCAGCCACAAGTAGAACTGAAAGAGGCGGCAGAATCACCGTGTTGCCACAGGTGAGTCTGTGCCGACTGAGGTTGTGATTTCCGTCCCGTGGTCTCAGTCTTTGGCCCTGTGCCACGCCATCACCTCACCACGTCCTGGCCAGCACACAGAAAGCTTTTACGCAGAGACTACGGAGGTCTGGAGACTGTGAGCGTCTTGGCTCAGGTCTTATCCCCTAACATAACCCAGACACGGAGATAGCAGTAGGCATGGCTGGGGCGCCACTCCACAATAATGAGTCAGGGACAGGGAATGTCTGCCACACTCCTCCATCTGCTTGGCACATCAGCCCGGTGAAAGGCAGTGAGACGGAGATAGAGAAGGAATGAGAGGGAACAATGAAGGCAGCCATTTAGAAAGAAACATGAAAGAGGAAAGACGAGGGAGGGAGGAGAAGGAGTGAACTGTAGGAGTGTGTGTGCACAGTTTGGTAAGTAAGCAGCAGCCCTTGATGCTCTGAGGACTTTCATCGGTATGGTAATGTCTGAGCCCTGGCTGGCTGGCTGGCTGGCTGCAGGCTCTGCATCTCATTTTGATCCCCCAGTGTCCCCAGAATGGTGCGGACCACCGTATTAATAGTGGACTAGGCAGCAGCAACGGGACATTTCTACTCCTGTCAGCTTTCTATAAGTTAAAGAATAAAAAAGGTTTTGGAGAAAAATAAGTCTCATAGAGCAAATATTATCTGTTACAGTTAATTCTGCTCCATATACGTTTATTTAATTTTTTTATGGGAGGACAAGGCATTTGGTCCTTAGTCTCCTCAAACTCGGAATGTTACAGGTTTATTTCCAGCAGGAACCAAGAGATGAACCTCTCTTTTTTTTGTATTTAAGTATTTTTGTGTGTTAGTTAGATGATACTGGAGAGATCAGGGGAGAAAGATATGGGGAACGGCTTGCAGCATAGGTCCCTTGCTGGAGACGAACCGGTGGGTCAGGCAGCACAAACTCTGTCACGTCCACCTACCTCATGTATATAAAGAACCTGTTACATGAATTATATTTATTTCAGCACCATTGCACTAATTGTCCTTCCTAGCCATACATATGTCCACTTCTGTGCATGTACAATGAGAGCAACGAAAAACCTGAGTCAAATTGCTTGTATGTGTACACATACCTGGCCAATAAAGCTGACTCGGATTCTGATGTGCAGCCAAACTTTGTTCAAACCCTCTGAACTTTATTTCAAATTCTAGTGAAGATCCCAAACGTTCTAAAAATAGCAAATATGGCAGGCTGAAGTTTGGGGAAATGGGTATAAACCGATGCACAAGACATAGATACATTGTGTGTCAACGAAGACCTGCGACAACTTGATACAGAATATATAATGCATGTGTGGAATTTTTCCAGAAAGGTTCTTAAAGGAGACATTAAAGGAATAGTTTTACATTTTGGGGCATTTTGCATTCTTGCGGAGTTAGATCGATACCACACTCATATGTGATCATTTAACACGGAGTTACTGCTAGCAGCTGTTAGCATAGCTTAGCTTAGCATAAAGAATGGAAACTCGGGGAAACAGCTAGCCTGGCTCTGTCGAAAGCTAATAAACACCAGGACGTCACTGCTTCCGCCCAAGAAATAGTCGGGCACATAATCCCCCTTAAACAAGAATGTGTCATTTAAACATTTCAGTTTTTGTTTCAGATTAAACAAAGGAGAAATGGCATGATAATTGGTGTAGGTGGATTTTGTTACCTTTGAACAGAGCCAGGCTAGCTGTTTCCCCCTGTTTCCAGTCTCTATGCTAAGCTAAGCTAACCGGCTGCTAGCTGCAGTTTACAGATGTGAGAGTGGTATCAATCTTCTTCTCGTCTAACTCATCGGCAACAAAGTGAATAAGCATTTTCTCCTTTCCCGATATTCGATGTTTTATAGCATTCCTTGTAAGGAAACTTTACGTTATGGGGCTAAATGTCCTTGAAACAGCACCCAGGCAGGACAGAAAGCTAATCTGCTTAAGCGTTTTAGTGATATTCAGATACTAGGTGTGAAGGAAATCTGACTTCTTAATCTCGTGTGTGTGAAATGTTGCAGTTGGTGTGTTCTAAAGATTTTGACGTCAGATTGTCTCCCCTCCTGTGCAGATCCGCGAGCTGGTCCCCGAGTCTCAGGCCTACATGGATCTGCTGGCGTTTGAGCGCAAACTGGACCAGACCATCATGCGCAAACGTGTGGACATCCAGGAAGCCCTGAAGAGACCAATGAAGGTAAGGACAAGGAAACGGGACTAATGAGTGTGCCCTGCTGTCCTCAAGGTGTCGGTCTAAAACGGCAATTATCCATTTCTGGAAGGCTAAGAGTGTTATTTAAAAAATGTCCGTTTAAACTGTGCTATTTTATGTGCCCTTGTGTCAGCAGCAAAAGCGTAAATTGAGACTTTACATATCCAACACCTTCAACCCTGCCAGACCTGACGCTGATGACTCAGACGGCAGCATTGCATCGTGGGAACTGCGAGTAGAGGGGAAGTTGCTGGATGACGTGAGTTTTGTTCATCGAAGATATACAGTACACACACACTGACTTACATAGTCAATTTAGCAAGTGAAGTACATATAAAAAACACAGTGAGGCACGGTGAGGCCGATGTATTACGTCATCTCTGGCGGATGAATTCAGTGTGAGTCAAATAGCTGCTTGTCCTCTAAAAAAAAATAACTGGGCTCATAATCTTCCCATTTAGTGTGCTGCTGTGGGTCGCTTTTGGCCAGCAGTCACTCTCTGTAATGATGTGCACAAAAAAAACTTGATGTTGTGAGTGCTCAGAGAGAGACTGTAAATGCAGCATGAAAAGCAGAATGATCTTACATTTGTTCTGCGTCGTAAGCTTCCCTTCAAAAAGCTCTGATATTCTCAGCAGTCCCAGCAAGGCCGTCATTTCACAGCGGTAGGAAGCATTTAGGTTTCACAAACCACAAATATTTCTGGTTGTGCTCGGAGGAAGTGGACCTTGAGAATGTCTCTCACTTGGCGTCTTGTGGGTTGTTGATGAGTAATGTTGCTATTAGCAAAGACGTGGCGACTCACGTTTGCTTTTTGCATTTGTGTGTTTGATGTGAGCATGTGTCTGATTTTAGATATTTATTGACCACCTCTCTCTTTGTCTGCGTAACAGCCGGGGAAGCAGAAGAAGAAGTTCTCTTCGTTCTTTAAGAGCCTGGTGATCGAGCTGGACAAAGACCTCTACGGTCCTGACAACCACCTGGTTGAGGTGAGTTCAAACATGGCAGCTGCACCCTGCGCACAGAACTTCACACGACACTAGGACAGCGGTGAGGGCGAACCAAAACGGTACATTTGCAAGCCAGCCACTAAACAATGAGCTGAAACTCACTCTAAAGCTCTGTAAAGCTTAGGGGAGCTGTGATAATTATCTGTAGGTTCACTACTCAATTCAAATTTATTTATACAGCCCAATTTCACAAATCACATTTGCCTCAAAGGGCTTTACAATCTGTACAACATACGACGCCCTCTGTCCTTAGAGCCTGGATTCAAATAAAGAAAAACTACCCAAAAAAAAACTTTTAACAGGGAAAAAATGATAGAAACCTCAGGAAGAGCAACAGAGGAGGGATCCCTCTCCCAGGACAGACAGACATGCAATATATATCGTAAGTACAGAATAGATTAACAGCATAAAAATCATAACATACAATTATGATGACAGAGGCAAGATTGTAGTGTATAATTATTATAAGAATCAGAGAAGGTCGATACCGCTCTCCTATCTGCTCGTTAAACATGGAGCTAGCTTAGCTCAGTATAAAGACTGGAAGCAACTGGACAACTTGCCCGTTGGTCACTTGGAAAATTAGTGCTTTAATTTTAGATCACATCCATTAGTAAAGAGCTTTTGTATGCTGCTCAAATCAGTGAATCAGACTGTTCAGCCATGCAGTCAGGGTCAGTGACAGCCTCCTCATCATGCGGAGGAGAGACGTTCACTGAAAATTGTTATTTTGTGATGTCTCGAGCTACAATCGCCCCAACTAACCTGCTGCTTTATTGCATCCCCATTGGGTGAGTACAAAATAAAACGGATGGAGAGACTGGACTACGTGCACTCTTTTCTTTTCTTTTTTTTATAAATTGATGTTCTATTACAACATAAAGGAGAGGGCTTTTTTAAATTTTCAACATTGCAAGGTTCTTTTAACATGCAGATGTGGAAGCTGGAGAAAACAAGTGCTTGCTTATTAAAAAACAATCATTAGCCGCCCTTCACTTTGTATCTTCACAAAATGTTTTGACTTTTAAAAAAACCCACTTTAAGTGTTTCGGAGTGAAAATTATGACTTTTCAAGGTTCCTCCTTTTTAAGAGGGTATTTTAGCAAGGCACTCAGGTGCTTCGCTTTGAATGATTTTCCATCAAAAGAATTTATTCTCTACCTTGAGGTACAATCAGTTCCTAATCTGTTCTGATTCAGCCATTGTTTGGAGGAAACATTTTTCTGCATTGCATGCCAAGTTACTGCGATCCACTGTACTGAAGATGGTGCTTTAAAATGCTTTTTCCCTTCAGTTAAGATAGAACGGAGGTTGTAAATAGCATTTCATCTGCGGTTAAATACAGAGGAGGCTCTGATATATGTAAACACAAAGACTAGAACACAGAATCTTATGGAAATAGTTGTATTTGGCCGGGCTAATAGTGTGATAACATTCAGATACACAGCCACATGGTTAACCTTTTGCTATCTTGGTTTCTCAGCACACTGTGCACTGCTTCTCTGCAGAAATCTAACCTCTCACCAAAGCACAGGCTCAGCGCTCTAGGCCAAGATCAAGGCTGCTAGATACAGCTGCACTCAAGTGATATCTTTGTTTTCTTTTTGCACATTTGTTAGCTATGCCAAATCTCCAGCTCCCAACCATTTACGCTTTCCTTAAAGCCCCTGAACACTAGGTTTTAAATCTTAACTGTTGCCCTGTAACGTTAAATATGTAGCAACGATCGCAGGTAAAGTTCAGGAAGAAACATGCTTAGTTATTATTTATTAAGAGTGTCTCACAGCGACAATGCTAACATGCTGATGTTTTGGCAGGTATAATGTTCACCATCTTAGTTTAGCATATTAGCATGCTAACATTTGCAAGTATTTTGCAGGTTTTTGGACATAAAGCAAAGTACTGAATTGAAAGTATCGCACGAATTAAGATTTTGATGGCTAGATGAAAAGCTACGGGATCACCAAAGTTACAACAATTAATCCTGAGGCCGACATGAATATCTGCACCAGATTTCACAGCGATCCCTCCAATAGCTGTTGAGATAATACACTCAGGACCACAAATGGGAACCTCCAGTGACAGTGGAGGAAAAGCCAGGGAATCACCACAGTAATTAAGACACATCGTCTAGAAACCATGAATATCTGTACAAAATTTCATGGAAATCCATCCAATAGTTGTTTAAATATTTCTGTCTGGACCAAAATGGCGGATCGACTGACAGAGCGTGGCTAAAATAACTTAATCTGCTTCATCAGGACTGTCTGGGTGTGGTTTGACCACATTTGACTCACACTGCTGGCAGCATAAGTAAAGAACCACATAACTGTCATCACATTTTAAATTCAAATGTTGTTTAAAGCTCTGATTGGTGTGGGAAATATGTGACATTACCTTTTTCCAAGCCCACCCACTTCCAGCCAGTGCGAAAAGCTAATTCACTTGTAACTTTGGCAGAACAAAGTGTGTTGGTGTGGGATCCCATCGCTCACAATAAGAAGCTGATTGAGGAAAAAATACATTTACATTTTAGTCACTTAGCAGACATTTACAAACTGAAGGCGCAGCTTCGGGAGCATTTTGGGGTTCAGTATCTTGCTCATGGCTACTTCGACACATGGCTGGGGGAAGCCGGGATCGAACCGCCGACCTTCCGATTGGCAGGCGACCACTCTGCCACAGCCACCCTAGGAAAAAAGGTTTTCAGGGCCTTTTAAAGCAGGGATTAATTGGCAATTCTGATTAAAGTGTGAAACTAACTAAAAATGATCACTCGGCCTGAATAAACCGGCTCAGTTTGGCGTGTGCGGTCAACGTGTGGTGTTTTGCTCTTTCAGTGGCACCGCACGCCCACCACCCAGGAGACGGACGGCTTCCAGGTGAAAAGGCCGGGGGACGTGAGCGTGCGCTGCACTCTGCTGCTGATGCTGGACTACCAGGTGAGGGGGCCAGGCATTCTCACAACAGCTCACAACTCTGTCCAGAAACAGACTCTCCTCTGTGACTAATCCATGCCATGAAATCAGCTGTTGTAGCGACAACCTGCAGGCCTCACATCCCCGATAACCACCAGTCTACAGAAACGTTAGGGAGTGCATTTAAGACTCCATTTTTGAACCTGACATCCGTTTCCAGGCCAGGGGAAATATGATAAGGATGTCAGATGTGATGATGCAAAGGCCCTGTAAAGTGTTTTAATGCGATTATATCGTCTCCGCAGCCTCCCCAATTTAAGCTGGACCCTCGCCTGGCTCGCCTGCTTGGCATTCACACTCAGACCCGCTCCTGCATCATCCAGGCGCTCTGGCAGTACGTCAAGACCAACAAGCTGCAGGACTCCCACGACAAGGAGTACATCAACTGCGACAAGTACTTCCAACAGGTATGGGACTCTCTGTGTGCTATAAATCACACTGTCGTTGCAGAAATATTATGGAAATATGATATTACTGGGACAGCGTGAGCAACTTCTATTTCAGTCAAATACATGTTTTGTCACTTAAAGGAAAAGTGTATAGAAAAGTCTGTGTCCACATGCCTCAATTTTATTCAGCAAAATCAATGAACCTATTCAGGTATTTTCAGCCATAGTTACCAATAAACCAAGTAAAATGTGTTTTAAACTGTTATTTTTACCTTCCTCTACAGATTTTTGACTGCCCTCGGCTGAAGTTCTCTGAGATCCCTCAGCGCCTCACCAACCTCCTCTTACCCCCTGACCCCATCGTCATCAACCATGTAATCAGGTAGATTCCTGTTTCCCTGTGTATAAACCTTATTTATTTCACTTGTTTTTTTGCGACGACACAAGTACGACAAAGAGATTTGGTTGTATGTTTTGCACACGTTCCCTTGTGCTGAATGTGAGGTTCTCTGGCTGCTTTGCCTCAATGTATTTATGTTGTCCCTGCCGCTTGTCCCCGCACTTGTAGAACATTAAAAAAAGACATTTTATTAAAACAGCTATTAAAGTTTTCTTTGTTTTCTCAGTGTGGCCTCAGGAGTTAGAAAACGTGTCTTCAAGCTTTTTCTGAATAGTTTAAAACTAGTGTTTTTCTTGCATTTTTAATAAGAAAGAAAATGAGCAAATCACTACTGCACCACAAGTGGAGGCCATTAGACATCATAAACAATATGTGGCAGCAGCTGACTGTACAGTCACAACCTAATTCATGTTTTTGGTAGATTTGTAACACAGACTTACTATTACTCAGGACTGTTATCATTCACTCTACACAAGAAAACAAAAAAGAAAAGAAACATCTAATTAGGGGGCAGAAGTGCTTCATGGATTCACTAATCCTGCAGGCACCAAGAGATGATTTGCTTTGAGGATTTATTGAGAGATCTCTGTCGAGGTGCTGTGTTGATTTTCTCACTTGTGCATAAATGAACGTTTTGCTCCCCGTCAGTGTGGATCCCAACGACCAGAAGAAGACGGCCTGCTACGACATTGACGTTGAGGTGGAAGACCCCCTGAAGAGCCAGATGAGCAGCTTCCTCCTCTCCACCGCCAACCAGCAGGAAATCGCCTCGCTCGACAACAAGGTGAGACCTCCAGCATCACAGAATACATACTCCGGATAGAATTAACATTATCTTTGATGCTGTAAATCACACTGAGGTGTTAAGTAAGCTGCCTCATGGGAACAGCCGGTTTTATTGCGTGCATTTTTTTAACAGGAGCTTTTGTTTTATTGCAGTGGATTTTCACGCCCTACTGTTTTTAAATGTGGGCGCTGTTATTCATGTTTGACCCAAGATGTACGTTTAACAGACACATTTGAACTTTTAAACTGACATTTTTGTCAAGAGCAGGTTGCTGCGGGTGAGCAGGAAGGACGGGTGGGACAAAAAACATACACTTGACAACAAGTATCGCGGCTTTTATTCAATGTGTGGACTCCAAACTTTGTGTTCTGCTTTATTGGCAGATCCACGTGTTGCCAGTTTATTGCCATTTTACATTTGCATGATGGCCGAGGTATACCTGTTTCTGTGTGATACACTCTTTTATCTCATTCACCTACACTTTTGAGGACATCCCCATACTATTACGACACAATAGTAAGACAGGAAGAAAAATCTTGTATCGCGAAAAGAAGGCTTTGCACACTCAGGTCCAATTCAAGTCTTTAACGAGTCACTTGATTCACCAGTTCGGAAACATTTTTTCCTGTTGCTTCTCCTAATCTATATATGCTGAGGAACGGTGTTTTTTCAGATGTTAGTTCTGAGAGTTGACACAGAATACATTTTTTTCCTAGATTTTGTCTAGTCTGGTATGTTACCCTTACCTCTTTCAGATCCATGAGACCATCGAGTCCATCAATCAGCTGAAGATCCAGAGGGACTTCATGCTCAGTTTCTCCAGAGATCCCAAGGGCTACATTCAGGACTGGCTCAAATCCCAGAGCCGAGACCTTAAGGTTCGATGCTACTATTCATCTGCACATGCACGCTCATGGCGCTGCCTTTCGAGCTTAAAGTCACATTGAAACAACTCGCTGCCTTTATGTTCTGGATGTTTGGGTGGAAAATAAAATGCAGAGTAGAGCATGAGGTAACCAATAAAGCTTTTCATTCCATTAGCAGTACATAAAAAAAAAACCAACTAGCGGCCCCCTAGAGGCTAAGATTTGTTGGTTAAGAGGGAATTTTGACCTGTCAGTGATGTCACATGAAAGATCACCAAAATAATTAGGAATCCTCCCCAGAAAATATCTTCCTGCTGCAAATTACATGCAATATTTAGTTTTATTAAAAACAAAAATATGTCTGCCAGCAATTTCTTTCATAACTCCTTTAAAAAACCGATGGTTATATTTAGTCGTATCATTAATGATTGTACCTTCTCATCGGCTATAGTTAATGACAGACGTGGTGGGCAACCCTGAAGAGGAGAGGAGGGCGGCGTTTTACCACGAGCCCTGGTCCCAGGAGGCCGTCAGCCGCTATTTCTACTGCAAGGTGAGGAAGCGGCATCTAATTATCCGTTCCACTCACCTCACAACAACGCTCTGTCTCTGCCTCTAGATGCTCACATGACGTGTTCACCTTTTTGGGTTTTTTTTCTTCTCCTCTTTCCTCGACAGATCCAGCAGAGGAGACAGGAGCTGGAACAAGCCTTAGCTGTACGCAACACCTAAACCAAGGCCCTCCTGAATCTCTGCATCTGATTTCAGAGCTGTGTGTGTGTGTGTGTGTGTGTGTGTTTGGATGTGTGCGAGACCATCGCTGTAGTCTGGTGAAACCTTGTAACTAAAAATGTTGGCATTTAAAAAAAAAAAAAAACACACAAAAAAAAACAGCCTTTGTCTTAGTGATGACGATGCAATTTCCGAGGTTTTTCCAATATTTTAAAATTAGAGGAGGAGGTTTCTCCTCACGACAGCAGCGATGTGCTTGTATGGAAGCCCAGATGTCGGTGCACATGTGCGTCCACTGCGTACTTGTTCCGTTGTGTGCAGGCCTGTGAGGACATCATCATTAACCGCATGTATTCACCCCCAGAGGTCAAGCCCTCAGACCGCAGGCATCCTCACTGCCTAATAAACAAAACTTCCTCTTCATCCTCTACTCTCTGCTTTGTAAATATGTCACCAATACGTCGAGACAAACTCTGAGCCGGCTGCTCACACGCACCGCTGTGTTTTTGGATTCTCATCTCAAAGAGTTCGACGCTGTGTCCGACAGAATTGCACGCCGGTGTCACAGTCGATCCTCACAGCGCTCTGGATGAGTCTTCATATTTTATCTTTTCCAACTCTTTGTGAAACAGGTTTTTTTTTTTTTGGGGGGGGGGGGGTGTGGGAGGGGGTTTTTATTTGTTTTCATTAGGAGAGTGTTTGTTTTTCAAAAGATTGATTAATCACACCAGCAAAGTTAAGAGATTACAGTGTGACACATTGGGTTGCAGGGAGTCATTGTTATCTGTAAACCTGAGGTGTGGATTTCATTCACCTTAAGGTTGGAGTGAAGTAGCCAGTAGACAGACTTGCTTTCTTTTTACACTAATTCCTACAACAGTATTAGTTAACTGAACTAAAGTATTATCACATTAACAGCTCCGTGTCTGTTTATAGCAGTGAATAGTGTTTTAATGAAGGAGAACCAAGTACTGATCATCATGAAAATTCCTTTTTTCTTCCCTTAATCATACCAAAATGACAAATAGGCCTATACATGTTGGGACTCAAAGTCGCTCACTGCCTCTTCCTTGTGTAGTAGTTTGCCAGTTGAAGGTGTTACCAAAGGTTGCAACAAGAAGAAGAGAACATGATCACTGAAATAGAAGTGGGAAGAACGTCCTCACCTGGGTTTAACAGAAATCGGAAAAATGTCCTTATGTTAACAAATCGGAACAATTTGGGTAGCTTCAGAGAGAATTTGCTCGCAGATGTTTGCATGTGGTAGCCAATTAGGCCTCAGGTTTTTGTAAACAAATCCTAAAACTGTTAGTGCAGGGAACACTTAAGCCCAGGTCTGGAGAATCTTGTCCATTTCTACACTTTGTATGTTACATGAAGAAGAAAAATTCAGTTTTTTCTTTTCTAGAGATGTGAATGTAAATATGTTTGCCCCCCCCCACGAGGGCCAACTGTACAGTATACGACAGACTATCTGTGTGTGCTTGTTTTGGGGAGCATGGGGGGTGAGTTACATGGTGCAGTTTGTGAGCTTCATGAGTTCTGAATTAGTAGGGCAGGAATGTTAGTGTTCCTCTGTGTACTAAGTTGGGTCGGGGTGGTTTATTTTAGGTCCATCCCATAACTACCGTGGGAGCTAGAAGCTGCAACAAAGAAGGACCTCCCTCACTTTCAGTCTCAGTCGCTGTAACACACGATATAATCTGCACCGATATCCTTTTGCTTAGTTTTTTTTTTTTTTAATGTCACTTGACTTGTATGTATATGCTGTAATGTCATGATGGAGGCTTTTTTTTCCCTCTCAGCAGTCAGTTTCTAGCTGGAACCTTTTTCTAGGTTTCTTTGCACTGTGCTGTAATTCTTTGTCGGGACTCTCTTCGTCATGGGTGAGAGCCTCTTTTATTATCCCAGCATACACAAGAAGTGATTGGATGATTTCACGATGACCTATGCATGCTCCATGGACATTAATTAATACATCTGATGAGACCGTTTGTGTAAATAGAAAAGGCTGGCATCGCAGTCTGTGTGACGAGCAACAGACTTGTTGAAATGCCTTCTGGAAACTTTTTTGCCAAAAATTGATAAGCCCTACCAGCAACTAACTGTAGGTGTGATTTTTCTGAACTGTGTTTTTGTTACTAAGTTATATTAACTGCACTCATTAGAGGAGAAAAAGTAGTCATTGGTAGTATCTTAGTCCTGTGTCTGACCTGGAGTGGTTTGTCTTTGTATGGCCTGGGCATTCACGTTGTTGTCATACAGTCACTGATTCACTAGCACCCTCTTGTGGAGGAAACTTGAAGCTGCAACTCCCGGGCGACCTCAGCTTTGAGCACCACAGTATCACAATATCTGACAAGATATAAAAACAGACTACTGTGTCTCCTGTTACTAAACATACTGTTGACACGTTTGTCCCACTCCCTGCATGTGTTTCTAAAGAGTGGGAACTGCTCTTCCTCTCGGTTTACACTGTTGTCAGAGCGTCACCAACACGGAGGTAATAGTATACATAATACTGTATATCTGTAAAGAGCAAACTCGTTTGGTGATTTCACTCTTAAAAAAAAAAAAAAAAAAGAAATTTAAAAAAAGGGAAAACAGCTGTGACATTTGTGAGACAGCCTGGATGTAAATAAAGAAGCGCTTGCCAAAGTTTGTAAATGCCACGATATCTTCAGTGTCTTTTTTTTCCAACCGTGTGACCGCGACATGTCGATGTGTGGGCACTTTTCTGTGCACGTAATAGAAACTTCACTTAGGCCACAGGTTTCCCTCTGTAGGTAGATGATGCCAATAGATTTGTTTGTGCTTTGCTGCAGAAATTGACATATTAATGTGTCAAACTGAGCCTCTTAAAGCTACATCTAAATGTTTTACAGGGAAATGCTGGTAATATGCTTCAAAAAGTAGCATTTCAAATAAATGTCTATAAATAAAATGGGGTTTTTTTTAATATATTTTTTGGAGAGAAAAGAGCTCCGTACTCATTCCTGAAGCTACAAACTGGAGAACTGACCCTTCAATATGTGATGTTTCTGACATTGCTCCATGCATAGACAAAAGACCAAGAACACAACATTTGAATAACCCTTCAATTGCCTTGTAACTGGTTTGGATCTGGTTTAGCAATGCCAGACTGTAACCTTCATTTTGAATTTTATAAATATTATCTAGGAATCAGTGATCGTACATATACACTATCATTAGTGTATATTAAGGCACGCTACTAATATTAATTATATTACAATGTTACAATTCAAGAACCACTAAAGGTTATAAAAGATCATTTTTTGCAAAGTTTACCACAAAGTGCGCGTGGGAGCAGTTTGCTTTGAGGGCTTAGTTTAGTAGTTTTGGTGCCTAAAACAAAGCAACTAGGTAAGGCTTTCAGGCAGAAAGCCCTGAGGGCAAACTTCTCCCATGTGCGTGACAGTCAAGCTTTCCTTTCCATATGCTGAGTTTCACCTCTGGCATCAAGGCGTGTTTCTCTCTATTCATCATGTGCAGTTACACAAAACAGTGCTTTTGTGTTTAAGCCACAATTTCAAAACATCTTACAAACTGCATGAATTAAGTGACAAACTTACTCTTTCACTTGATTATATTGACCCTGAATTCCTGCTGGACAAACAAAGCGATCACAGAATTAATGGAGACTTCCTCCCAGAATGTAACTGAGTACATTTACTCAGGTACTGTACTCAAGTACAAATTTGAGGTACTTGTACTTTACTTGAGTCTTTTCTTTTCATGCCAGTTTTTACTTTTACTCCACTACAATTACTTGAGAGTTTTAGTTACTTTACAAATTAAGAGTTTTGCATTAAAAACAAAACAAAGAGCTCATAAAATATGTTTTGTTACAACTTAAACTACCCAAAAGTTTATGCAAGTACAGCTGGAATGATTCATTGATTAATCAATTAGCCCGATTGACAGGAGTATTGAGTACTACGTTTTCATGCAAAAACATTTCATGGTTCCAGCTTCTCAGATGTGAGGATTTGCTTCTTTTGCTTTTAATTATTGTAATAATGTTGAGGACAAAACAAAGCACTGTGAGGGTGTCAACTTGGGGCTCTGGGTAATTGTGACGGCATTTCCCACTATTCTCAGAATGTTTACAAACCCAAAAAAAAATCGATCAATTAAAGGAGAAAACAATAAGCAGGTTCATCCATAATGGAAATAAGCATTAGTTGCAGTCGGATACAAAATATTAAAAAAATGAGCTCCACCTCAACCAACAACAGTAAATCCTGCTTTTAATCTAATATCATCTTAAACAGTAGAACAGTCACAGGAGCATTTTTCTGCTTTGAATACTTTTAATACTTTAAGTACATTTTCCTGATTATACTTACATACTTTAATTAAGTAACATTTCCAGTGCAGGACTGTAACCAGTATTTTTACAGTGTGGTATTAGTACTTTTACTTATGTTGTGGAGTTTTTGGTTCTTAATGTGCGGATCAAGTAACTTTGTTCATTTTAATAAAGAACGGAGGTGTTTGCTAAAACTTGTGCCTGCTGTTGACCTGGAGAATAAATACAAATAAATGATTTTAAAACAATTTAGGTCTTTCTTTTTTTTTACTAACTTTATTTAAATATAACATACTGCAAGCTGAGGCACAAAGCACATTTTTTATGAGTTGAAATCCAAATTTCATTCTATAAAATATGTTATCTCATCAAATAGGCAAAAGGTTAAAACTATTTATTTTCCAACTTTCCTATATTCACTGTACTGTAGAGGATGTAGTGGTCTTGCTGAGCTGACTTGATCAGCATCAAAACACGTCTGACCTGTCTGTAATAACAGGTCCATGTGGGAGATCTGGACTCTGTAATTATCAGTAAATCTCAAACTGATTTGACAAATGTTGTGACTTTAATAAATAGTTATTATTCTCAAACACTTAAGGGGAAAAATTACTTAAATGCACCCTTTGATATCCACATCTTCACTATTTTCAACCACAGCAGAACTCCATTCCATAAATCGCAGCAAATGAAGGTTGGGGGTTTTTTTTTTTCTCCCCCCTTTCTATATTCCAAATGCAATTATGCAAATAATTGTGGAGCCCTGGTAAATTACCCTTCACTAAAAGAACACTCTCATACTCTGCATGAGTAAAGTGCTGATTTTGTGCTCAAGCTCATTGGTGGGTTAGATTTCCTGCACGAGCGAGGCGTTCCTCCGAGGTGGCAGACAGGCATTTTATTGTTCACTGACCTCACCACAAGGAAGCAGGTGGAGGCCTTTCCACAGCGTAACGCAGCAGTGCTGTAGCGCTGACTGCAGCCCTGCTCCCACCTCAGAAAAGGGCCTCTTTCACTCTGCTGCTCCAATATTCCCCCGACAACGCTCGGGTGGTGGCGGAGGGTTAGGGGGGTTAGGGGGGCTTCAGCGCGATCGTCTCGCTTTAGTGAGGGAGGGAGGGAGGGGAGGCTGTGTGAAGTAAGTCATTCAGCTCGTTCAGCCATCTCGCTGTGAAGGTTAACCACCCAACCCACGGCGGACCTTGGCTAGCGTGGACACGACCCTCCCTCTGAGCACTGGGTTCACTTCTCTCCCCAAAGACACATGTGTAGAGAAAACTTGCCAAAACCCAGGGAGGCCAGGGCCGGGTTGGAGAATTACTGACTTCATGTGAGGGGACGAGGCGGGGCATGCTGCTTCAGAACAAACTGTTCACTGCCTCCAGGCGGTAAAGCAGTAAAGCTTTTGGGCAAACCGGGAAGACTATAAGAAGCATTATTCTGAATATGAGCACGCCATCACTACTGATTTTTCTGCGATAGTGCCTTTTCTTCAGCTCTGCCGAGCACATAACAGATACCTCCAGGAGGAACTATTCATGCGTGCTGCATTCAGATCCTATAAACAGTTGTCTTTAATGAGACCGGAACAAGCATTTTTACACACAGTATTAATGGAGAAACAACTATGCGCGGACACATCACTCTAATACCTTTAAAGAAAAGGCAGCCAACGGATTCAGCTTGTTTCCAGTATTATTTTAATCATCTTCACTTAGGAAGACTTATGGCTCAAGGATTTTCTCAATTAATTATTAACAATGGAGGCCTTTGTTCATGTATTCTTTCAAATAACACAACCTCCTATATTTCACAAGAAATCTTGAGTATAAATAATGTTGCTCGGCTCGAGTGAGAATACGTCAATGGCAGGAATACAAGTAGTCCACGTTCAGGAAGTTGTGTGAGACGACACCTCCTCGACTCCTAATTTGTCTAGACATGAGCTATAGACTAAGTCAGAAGTACTCATAAGCACTGAGCAGAGACATTTGCAGCTGGAGGATACAACTAGAAACTTGTGATTCAGCACCCATTTGCTCTTTCGAAGTGTCCATGAGCAAGACGGTGCTATTCTTTAGCTCCCTCTGACCTCTGTCAAATATAAAAAAATTTGAGTATTTCAGTGTATGGATCACAAAAGTGCCATATTACAATTCACATTATTCTGCGCGAGTATCCTTTAGTCCAGGCAGCATGTTTGAGGCCCTGAAGACGTCCAGGTTTCTAGGTGCTGTTGGCCTGCTCTTGTTCAAAAAGAGCCATGGCTAGATGCGAGCGTGAGCCCAGACCCTGCAGGTTGCTGAGGACACAGCGGTGGTAGATGTCCTCACTGAACCGCGGGTTGCACGCTCGCCGCACGTACTTCTGGATCAGCGCCGGCTCTACGGCTCGGAACACGTGCAGGCCTGAGTAGCGGACAAATATGTCGTACACGTCCATGCTCTCCAGCAGCTCCTCGTTGTCCAAGATGTCGGCAGCCATCTTGGTCCGCGCCGTCATGTAGTCCGCGTTGTAAAAGCAAGCCTCGTCAAAGACGTGGCGGTCAAAGTGGCCGTCTCGCAGCGCCTCAGAGGAAAAGGAGGAGGAGGAGGCAGCAGAGGGCTGCTGGTCGCGGTAGACGACAGCAGGACTGTACTCTTGGAAGTGGATGGGGAAGAAGACCTGCCAGTTGCTGATGGCATTCATTCTGCAGCGATTCAGGAAGTCAGCGTTGATCTCTGTCCACACACTGGCCAGGAAAAACAGCGTGTCCACTGGGTGCTTCTTAGAGATGATGTCCATCAGCTTGACCTGCGAGGGCACCTCCGTCTTCACGCTGATCCAGGGGATCTTCACGTCTCCGTAGCGCTTCTCCACCTCCCCAATCATGGCCTTAATGCCAGCGAACACATCAGTCTGGCTGACTCGCTGTGCGTCAAAAGGGTCATAGATGAACAGGAACGTGAGTAAAACATTGTCATGGGTGTCCAAAGTGTTCATCACGTACATGTCGAGGAAGTTGCCAACATAGTCCTGATCCTGGGCAGTGACCGGTAGGATGACCTGCACCCGCGTTGCCTCCGTCACATAGGGCATGGGGATAATCTCAACCGCACTTAGAGGGCGCAACAAGTTGACCCGCTTGGCGATGACTTGACTGTGGTCTTTCTGGGTATAGGCCTCCAGCGCAAGGTCCAGCACATACTCCATACCACGCGTGGGATCAAAGCGCCGGTAACCGTTAAGAAGACGCCGCTTGCGGAAGCGTAGCTGGGGCTGGTAGCGTTCGTTTAGACGCTCCACCGCTATCTCCAGTACTGCGTTTACATCCGCGCGGTCAGCCCCTTTCACCTCACACTTGGGGGAGCTGTCAATGCACGAGTAAATGTGCTCTTCAGTAAAGTACTCCCAGTTTATAACCTCAAAACGGGTTCTTGGTTTGAAGGGAGGGTTGATTCCAATAGGCCACGTGACTCCAGCCTTACCCTCTGGTGTCAGGTCACTCAGGTTGTTGATCTGCATCTGATGAGGACACACAAAAATGCATCACATTTCAAATCAAAGCTAAAAAGGAACGCACTGTGTAAACATTGGCCTTCATGATATATTTGATTGCTCTGTGGTGCAGGGTATATTTCAAGTTATGGCAAAACAGTGCTAATGAACTATCGTTAGCAGCTACCTTAATTACATAACAAGGCTTCTCAGGCAGATCATATTCAGAAGATGAAAGATGCTGGAATGTAACACTTCATACCCCAGCTAAACACCCCATCCCTTGTCTTGGCTTGGCTTTCTGACATGTTTAAATATTGTATTAGTCAGGAATTTCTGCCTTGGCTCAAAAAATGGGTGTGGTGAAGAGGAAAAACAAACAATATACTTTCACACAGAACTCATCCAACTGTTTAGCGTTGAGAGAGAGCAGTAAAGTATTACAAACCTGCAGCTGTTCAATCTGTAGGTAAGTCTGCTCCAGCTCAATCTGGCTGAAGCGTTTGTGTAGGCGGTACATGAGATTTGGGTCTGATATAGGATGGACCGTGAAGGCATTTTTAAACTGTACGCTATCTTCACGTTCTGGGTCTGCGTTTTTCCCGAGCTCAAAGTAACGAAATGTCATCTCCTGTGAGCCACGTAGACATTGAAAAAGACAAAAAGAAATGTTAGTATGGATATTCTGGCGAGAAAATAAAAAATAAAACAAAAACTGTCAAATGTGACTATCAATTTCTATTGGTGTCTATGCATTAGTTTGTGTTTCTTTTTACCTGGTGCACCTCCACACAACTGAGACCCAGGTAGTCAATAATGCAGCGGCCCAGCCACTCATCAGGTCTCACACTGAGGATGTCATTACGGCAGGTGTCAAGGTGGGGCTGCAGACGGGCCAGCAGACTGCGGGACAGCAGGTAGCCGTAGCCCCCGTGGCAGTAGCGTGCCTTCTCCTCTCCACCAATAAACTCCTCCGCCCTGCCCATATACAGGTCCTGACCCGCACTGAGGTGGCCCACCAGCTCTGACAGACGATCTGCTTGCATGTAAGTGTCATCCTGGGCTAAGAAGAACCAGTCATAGTCTGAGCCGTAGTACTGGTGGAGGTGACGCACTGTCTCGTACATCAGCCACACTGGACGGTCGTCACCGTGGGCAACCACAGTCATGCCGTGAGGCACCTTAGGGCTGCGCAGGCCTGTGAAGAAAAAGGTGCGGTGGAAGCGGTGGGCAACCGTGCGATTCACCGCCACGGCCAGGGTGTTGAGGGTGGCCCGAGAGGTCAGGACACCCACCAGCAGTCGATCTCTGATGCCCAGTTCAGTGTGAATATACCGAGTTCTGGAGAGGTGGACGAGCAAAAACAAACGACAAGAGGACATCAATACACAAACAGAATTAAGGTGATCATTTTTCCACAACATCTTGTTTCTATTACAAAAAATATAGATGTCAACATCTACAACATCAACATCTTAAAACTATTTTAAGACAAACATTAAAAGTTAAGATCAAAGATTCTAATTATGCTTTTAAAAAGCTTTTTCCAGCCAATAATCCGCTGTGCGATTGGAAATAAGACATGAAAAGGAGGATGAAATCTGTGGCTCAACAGGTCTGCTCTCCACATCTGAGCTTCTGTATATCTGTACAAAGACATCGGAGTGATGTCATCTCTAACCTATAGGCCACCTATAAGGTATATTCCCTTGCAGGGGAGAATTAAATGTAAGCCTATTAAATAGAGAATTAACAAATGTAGACCCTCTGGATTCAAGTTGTGCCCAGTTTCTCAAAACAAATACGCAAAGATGGAAAATAATGGGATGTGGTGCTTCTTTCACAAATCTGTCTTTCAATGTTTTGAATAAAAAGTCAATATCTGTGCAGTTCTTGCAGAGAGCCCCTTCTATACCACGGACACAGACTTTTCACACCATTAATTGTACCATCTACCTTGGATAATATGGAATGCATAGCTGTGCACATTATTGCGGTGGGAACATGACAAAGACAATCACCTGAGGACTTTCTTGTGTGGCTTGTTTGGGTCCTTGTGATAGGGCACGATACGTGGCTGGAAGTCTTCATCCCCAGCTCCCTCCCTCGAGTCTCCCCGGGCCTCTCCTCTGCCAATGAAAAGCCTCCCATTGCCCAGTTCATCTCTACAGGATTCATCGGTATCCCCGTCTGTCCAGGACACCATCAAAAGGCTCAGACTACATCCCAGGGACAGCCCCAGGATAAGGGGCAAAGCAGGCCTGAACACGGCCAAAAAGGAGGAAAGACGCATGTCTGGCAGTCAGGAGCTACACTTTCATGAAGCTGTTCTGGGAAAAAATGTACTCGCTACTGAGCATTTGAACACGCGCCAAGTCTCACGCCCTAGCTCAACATTTTCGCCAGAACACAACCTATATTAGGGGAAACTGACTTGCTGACAGAGACAGAAAATTGCCCTAAATGTCACGTTTCTTTCTTCAGTCCCACCCACTGAGGTAGTCGTTCTGAAGTTTCTAATCGACCTATCAAGCAAAGATTAATCTGTATGTGGAAGTTAGCTCGCAGCGCAACGACTTAGCAGATTGTGTGGTTGTAAGAAATGCTGTTTTATCTTCAACTTAATATAACATGCTCTAAGTTGTAAACGTGGGTACCTGGGTATAAACTAGTCTGTCCTATTGTAAGAACAAATAATTGCAAATTGCTTAAAAACGTGAACGTGTATTGCGGCTCAACTGCTGTCTTACAAACCAAGCTGGCTAAGTGAGTCCCTGTCACACGTAGCGTTGCTCGGGGATTCATCGCCTTGTGTTAATTAGCTGAACTCATTTTGGCTAGCGATAACGCTAATAGCCACTTTTAAAGTCTGCTAACTAATGTAGCAAAACGCTGAATGTCACCTGGTAAAGTTGACCCTTTGAGTTTAGGTTAACCTAGTTGGTCATTTGTTTTAAAAAAAAAAAAAACAACAACAAACAAATCGAAGCAAGAGGACTCAAAAGTTTCGATCCCCGTGTCCGAATTTATAACCTCATCAGTAACGTTATGTGTCGGAAGGCACCAACGCCAAAGAGCAAGCTAGCAAGCTAGCATCGCTGTCCGTGGTTTTAGCGCAGATATGTCGCTCCTCAGTCCATCTCCACGAACGCCGACTTGAAGGCATATATCCCATTTTTCACCCTTGGCACAGGTAAAGAGCCATCAGGCATGGCCGTGCATATGTCGCCCATTTTCTTCAATTTTTTTTGACTTCCTCAAAAATTAGAGTAGAAATAACGTCCCTCTCACGTCGGTTACCCTCCTCATCACTGACCGAGCTGCTGTGCTGCAGCATCACCTCTGACTGACTCCAAGGAAGTGTTTCTTTGCGATACGGATTAACTTGCGTAAAGCTGAATACCGACGACCACGACAAGAAAACACGATGTTTACATGACCGATTGGTTAGTGTAGCCCTGTGTCAAGATGTGGATCTGTTTGGTGGTATGAAAAAGGTGCATTTAGAAACCTTGGTTACACCTCAGTAAGATGACGAGCTAACCATCACACCAGCCTGTCATTTTAGCGTCAGGTTTGACGTTACTAACGATCGCCAGCCTCTGTCTACTTATTCACGCACATTCAGAACATTATATTGCCGATTTAGAAATTAAATCTGCTGCTAGTTTACGATGAAATGGGCATTTCACTGCAGTCCCACGAGAAGGGGAGGGTTCATCCATTCTCACCGCCCTTTTTGACCATATATGGTCCGTCTGGCGGTTTGGCGATCGGCTACATCCACCCGGCGAAAAGTGGACACGAGACGTCGGTGTGCTCCCGAAACCAGTAATTCGTTATCTAGGTAAGAGATATATTTACGGTGCCTGACAACTATGGCTCGAATGAATAACGTACACGGGTTACTATGAAAATAAACGTAGGCTTGAAAAAGATACATTAACCGCGGAATTAGCCGCCTTTAGACCTTCTAGCTAACGTTAGTTAGGCCTTTCGTCACGTTAGCTTTAGCGGCTCAGGCCTGTCAGTTGTAGTTAGCTAGCTGCCGTTGTTAGCTAGGCTAGAGAGCTAACGCAGTCAGCGGCTAGTTTATCAAAATTGATATGATCGTCCTTCTTTGTATGACATCCTGTATTAATCAGCTAATGCAGCTGTTTGGGAACTGTCGTCGGCCATTTCACTGTGAAGTGACACATCTTCCGTTAATTTTAGTGGCCTCAGCTACCGTTAGCAACAGCTGGGCTTTTACGCTTTATAATGTAAGAGCACAACGTGCAAGCAGGTGGTATTTGAAGGGACCAAAATGCGGTCGTCTTTAGCATTAATGTTACCACCATCACTGCTCTTCGGGCTGAACCGGTTTTAAAGGCCTTTCCTGTAAATGTATTCCTTCCTTAAAGTCAGTCGTAGTTTAAATTGAATTTAAGCCGTGAGTTCAAGTAACATTACCGGCAGATTTCTGGCACTGGTTCGCCGGTGAGTGTTGCTAACGTTGCTCCTAACGTCACTTTCTGTTAGCCACTTTTTCTTTCCCAGATTCATACTGCTATCATTTGACTCGCGTAATGAAAGTATGAACGTGAAATTTAAATCCTCGAACATCTGGGCATGGCACTGTTGTTTTTATTTTCTTGACATAACATGGTATTAACAAAATAGGTTTAATGAACTATGTTCCTTTTTTTTTGTCGCTTTTTCATTTTCTGCTGTTGAATAGTCTTGCACAACCATGCCATCCGACCTAGCCAAGAAGAAGGCAGCAAAGAAGAAGGAGGCTGCTAAAGCCCGCCAGCGAACCAAAAAAACGGATGAGTTCAATGAGGACGGTGAACAGCCAGAGACCCAGCATAACGGAGCAGAGAGCAATGGTGAGAGGTCTCCTCTTTCACTACATGTTATAGGCTTGGTTGTGATTTACTAGGCCTGTATTTTGCTTGTTACCATGCTACACTTGAACGTGCCATTTTGTCACATAGGGTCATGTCTAGCTTGAAATGTGAGCAAAATAGCTAATGGGATTTCGTTTTGACAGGTATTGCCAGTTTGACAAAGGAGCTGGATGAATTTGAGCTGGCGAAGACCGAGGCACGGGCAGTGACGGGCGTACTGGCCTCACACCCCAACAGCACCGATGTCCACATTAGCAGTCTGTCGCTCACCTTCCATGGCCAAGAGCTTCTGGCAGACACCAGCCTGGAGCTCAACTCAGGCAGACGCTATGGGCTCATTGGCCTTAACGGCACAGGTAAAAAGGTTTCTCCGGGCACGTTACTAGGCAGTGGTCTGTACAATTCCCGGTACCTGGTGCCATCTTCCCTTTTGCTGTTTTGGGAACTTGGGCATCCTAAAAGCTACACTCCTTCAACACAAAGAACAGCACCTTCGTACACTATTCATTCACCACACTTACCGTGTACCTGTTTCCAAACCTTTACACATTTGCTCATTTACAGGCGTTCCTGAAGTGGGATGAATGTTCAACTGAATGGATTTTTGATGTCACATGCTATGACGAGCAAAGTAATTTTACTACTAATCTACTTATCTGCCAGGAAAATCCATGCTGTTGTCAGCCATCGGGCATCGTGAGATTCCCATTCCAGAGCACATCGACATTTACCACTTGACCCGGGAGATGGCCCCCAGCGACAAGACAGCTCTGCAGTGTGTCATGGAGGTGGATGAACAGAGGATTATGCTGGAGAAGGAGGCAGAGAGACTTGCCCATGAGGACTGTGAGTTACATGTGATGTGTTATGCAATAACTGCAGAAGGGACATTTTCACAGAGGCAAAACCGTCGAGAGACAACAAACAGAATCCCAAAATATATTTAGCACTAAACACCCTATTTTGAGTGTTGTCTCTCAAATAGTGGTTCACTAGCTGTATTGATTAAGAGTAACAGTAAATGCCTTTCTCTCACCCCTGCGTAGCTGAGTGTGAGAAACTGATGGAGCTGTATGAGCGTCTGGAGGAGCTGGATGCAGACAAGGCAGAGGTTCGCGCCTCTCGGATCCTCCACGGTTTGGGTTTCACCGCTGCTATGCAGCAAAAGAAACTGAAGGACTTCAGTGGAGGATGGAGGATGCGTGTTGCTTTGGCCAGGTAAAGACAAAGTGCTTAACATTACACCATTCATGTAATGTATCTGTCCGCTGTCAGCGCAGATTTGAATCTGAACAGTCTAATCCTAGTCTAGGGGTGTAGGTTTGTCTGGATGATAAATAAAAAGCAGGCAGCATAACATAGGCTTGCCTGCTACCTTACAGCTACCGTGTACGAAACTTTCCCTTTGTACATGCTCTATTCTGCATTTTAAGTATTGTGTAACAACACTTGGTATCAGTTCAGCTAAATGTGCTGATGGCAGAACTTTGTCTTGCACCAAATTCATCTGGTTCGGAAAGCTAATGCATTTCTGTCAAATTTAAGACATTTTCTAAGTCAAACTGTAGAAGCTAATAGTTGTTTGTCGCACATGGAAGAGGAGTAGTCCATATTTGGATACTTTCCTGAATTGTAATGTAAAACTATGACCTTTAGCTTCAGAAACACAAGAGAATAATAGCTTATGAAAGTAAAGAGTTAACATACAGTAAAAGTTTCCTTGAAATTACATTTTTATGATTATCCTATATTTGTCCAGAGCCCTGTTTATCAAGCCGTTCATGCTGTTGCTGGATGAGCCCACTAACCACTTGGATCTGGATGCTTGTGTGTGGTTGGAGGAGGAGCTCAAGTCGTAAGTTCACACCCTACCTCATGACCTTTTGTAATGTGTCCCAACAGTTGATTTTGTATTGCTCATCCTGCTTGTTGTTGACAGGTTCAAGCGAATCCTTGTGCTCATCTCACACTCCCAAGACTTCCTGAACGGTGTCTGCACCAACATCATCCACCTACATCAGAGAAAACTGAAATACTACACGGTGAGAACACTTGCCAGCCACCCCTTTGGTGCCAGAAAGGAAAACCGCCTTAGCATCCCTTGGAAGGTCTTTAAAAGTACCTTGAATGGAGACTGCCGTATGTGATCTCATAACGCTAAATAAGGAAAATGTGGGTTGGCTGTTACTAATTATGTGTCTGTGTCCGCCATGTTTGATGACATGCAAATCTATTTTTGCCTCAAGGGTAACTATGACCAGTATGTGAAGACCAGAGAGGAGTTGGAAGAGAACCAAATGAAGCGCTTCAACTGGGAACAGGACCAGATAGCACATATGAAGGTAAATGAGAGACACCATGTGGTGGAATGTTTTCACTGCACAGACTCTTTAAAACAAGTCCCTGTCCAGGGCCCCCAAGCAGAAACTTGTCACACCATGAAGCCCCCTCTAGATAAGCATTTGAGGTGCTATTTCACACACAAAATGTTCTCTTTAGTGTGGCTAATGTTTAGGCTGTCACTAACTAAATTGATCACATCAGGCTCTGGGTGGCTTAGCACCTCAGCTAAAGAATTTCCTGGGGGAAACTCAAATTGCTATGTATTAAAGCAGTCACATGATGAGACTTTACAAACATTCATCATTCTGCTTTGTCATTGCCCGAATCCAAACTTGTACTCGTTTGTACGTCCCTCTCCTCTAGAATTACATAGCTAGGTTTGGTCACGGCTCTGCAAAGCTGGCACGACAGGCACAGAGCAAAGAGAAGACTCTGCAGAAGATGGTTGCTTCAGGCTTGACTGAAAAAGTTGTGAATGACAAGGTACTGTAATATTGTGGGTTACTAATGTGGTTGAAATGGTGGTTTGGAAACTACTTAACCTTTAGTGTTTTTCAGACTTTCGACCCAGTGAGGAATTGTGGCCAGGGGCACATGTATATTATTGTCATGGTACTAATGCCTGCCTCTGTCTCCCACAGACTCTGTCATTTTATTTTCCTCCCTGTGGGAAGATTCCTCCTCCTGTTATCATGGTTCAGAATGTGAGCTTCAAGTACAGTGACAACACGGTGAGTATTGTCAATATTACAGCATGGACACGGTTATATTCACTGAAATATAGATACATTTCTCAGTCTCACTCATCTGTTAATGTTTCTATAGCCGCACATATATAAAAACCTGGAGTTTGGTATTGACTTGGATACAAGAGTGGCTCTGGTGGGGCCCAATGGAGCAGGGAAGTCCACACTGCTGAAGCTGCTCATGGGAGAGGTAGCTACAGTATATTTCAGGATTATTCTGCAACAACCTGCATTTATCGTCAGAGTATTCAAATTAATTCTTTTTTCTCTTCGTAGCTCCTACCCACCGATGGCATGATCCGCAAACATTCTCATGTCAAGATTGGCAGATATCACCAGGTAAAACAATGAGCCTGACGGCACCTCAATACTCAAGGTTGATTTTTGGCGACCCCTAGTTACTGCTGGTAACAGCAAATGTGGCTTAATAGTGCAGGTCACAGAGTTCTGGGGGCAGCAAAACAAACTATTGTAGTTTTTTTTTTTTTTCTGTCTTTCTCTTTTTTTATAAATCAAGCAACAATTGGCCTTTTTTTCATCATTCCGCGAGCAACTGTGACCTGATTATTATGCTGCAAACAGCAGGGCACAGTGAAAGGAGTTGGTTACCTCGCTGAGATATTTGAGATGTGCAGCTCTTCATCTAACAGCTCACTGTGGCTGCTGCTTCTTCTTCCATTACTCCCTGCAATATTTCAAACTGATCCGCTGTCAAAATGCCAAATGACCGTTGTCTTGTTTTGTCGATGCATTTTTGATGAAGGATCGCGGTCTGTGTCAAGCTCACTGACAAACGGGTTTCCTGTGACTACTTCAGAATAAAAGTCAACTTGTGCTTTGCCAGTTACATTTTTTTTTTATGTAAAGCTGCAGCAGTAGGAAATGTTAGGTTTGCATTAGCAGTAACTTAATACACTTTTTCCTGGGAATGTTGCCACAGACACCCAGTTTGCAATACTGTAAATGAAAGTGGGTTTTATATAACTTTTCATTAACTCATTTGGTGATAACAGACATTTCTTTAAATGCAAATCTTTGAGATTGCACTTTAACAGCCAGAAAACATTAGTGTGCTTAAAGCTTCATTCAGTGCTATGCTAGACCTGGGAGAGACGTTTCATATAAAGTATATTTGCTATAAAATTAAACGTCTATGTATCTGCTTACATTACAGCATCTGACAGAGCAGCTGGAGCTGGACTTGTCTCCTTTAGAGTACATGATGAAGTGTTTCCCTGAGATCAAAGAAAAAGAGGAGATGAGGAAGATCATTGGTCGCTACGGGCTGACGGGAAAACAGCAGGTAGGATTGGGATACTCTCCAGATGATACAAAATTAATTTCATCTGGGGTTTATTTTTTTTTTTTTGGTCTTTGTTTGCAACGGTCTCTAAATTTACACCTGAAAATTCTTCCAGGTCAGTCCGATCAGGAACTTGTCAGATGGTCAGAAGTGCCGGGTGTGTTTTGCCTGGCTGGCCTGGCAGAACCCACACATGTTGTTCCTTGACGAGCCCACCAATCACCTGGATATTGAGACTATTGACGCATTGGCCGACGCCGTCAACGAGTTTGACGGCGGCATGATGCTAGTTAGCCACGACTTCAGGCTGATTCAACAGGTATAAATTTAGCATTTTGTTGGAAATGGTGCTGTAAACCAGAGAATTGTACTTGACCAGTTACAGCTAGCATCATTGTAATCTTATTTTCTTTCTCCAGGTGGCTCAAGAGATCTGGGTGTGTGAGAATCAAACCATCACAAAGTGGAACAGAGACATCCTGGCATACAAGGAGCACTTGAAATCAAAGATTGAAAAGCAAGCGCATGACATCTAAAAGCAACATCACACTCTGAGCCGCTCCTTTATCTTGCATCATGGATTTGACCGGCAAGCTCCTGAGGGGGATGAGCAGGGTTTGCATTGCAGGAAATGTCCCAAGTAGAACTGAAACAATTTCTTATGCATCTTATTGGACACGTCTCTTGTACATGTTGTACTGTATTTCCATCTCGACACCGTGCTGAACCCGACCCAACCCCTCTTCCTTCACCTCAGGCTGCACTCTGATTGGCTGATTCACCTGAAGCATCTCAGTGCATTTTGGAATGCATTCCATTGTGCTGTCTTCATAGAAAAGTTTTATTTTTCCAATTGTTCTGTTTTATCCCAACATGTATGCAGCAGCTTTTAGGTCATTTTATGATGTTTAAAAGTTGAGGGTTTTGTTTTTTTTGTTATGTAAAAGAGCAGTTCTGCCTTATTTAACAATGTAATGCAATAAAGGTTTGTCTGAATAAACAGAACATAAAAACAGCATATTTAGATGGAGAAGATTTATTATTCATTTTAAACTTTAATGAATACAGTGCTCATATCCAAAAATGAAAACCTGTTAGGGAAAATAAACTATTTTACATCTCTGTAAACGAGCACAAAACCGGTGACTAAAGAAGTTGCTTTGGATTCTGGCTTGTGAGCCCCATGGCTGCGTAGATCCTACCTAATCTTACACCGTGTATGCAGCTCATCCTGTCTTCCATGTAACTGAAAAAAAAGCTGGGCTGTCAAAAACAATGGCATAACTAACGCTAATAACAGCCATTTCTTCAAAAACCTGTCAACTGAATCCAATGCATTTTAAAAAAGAAAACCTTGAGTTTGACTTGTGGTTGGCTGTAAACTAACATTCATACAGGTGACATCACAAGTTGGAACATCTTCGTTATGAGCTCCTAACAGCAAAGCTGTGTTCATGTCAAACTGGAATAGTGTTAACACGTGTTGCCACCATGATAAAAACTTGTTCAGTTTCTCAAAACAAGTCTCATTTTAATAAGATCCTTTACATGTTATGACATTATTACTACATTTCAGATTTTCAGTGTGTTATGTCAAACTTTCCCATCTTATCTTGTTAAACATTTCATGTTCTGACAAATTGTGTTAGAACAAGAAATATATCAATCATGGAACAATGGATCTAAACATAACTCAGGATGTACTGCTTTAATGAGAAATTGAGCAAATTTTTTTTTGTCATGGTGGAAACAATACCCTGCCAAATAGAAGCAACATGGGTATTCGTTTTATTTTTATGGATTTAAAGCCAATCATAAATGTAACTGTTTTACAATAAATTGAAATTATTATTTTTTTTAATCCTCTTGGACAGTTTATCATCTGCAGTAGTGTTTGCTGCATGTAGAAACACTAATTAATAGTGCCAAATATTCAAGCTAACAAAGAAAATTAATATTGGACCTAATTCTAATAAACATTAGGAGGTTGAACTCAATTTATACTTCTAATAAATCCAACATGAATGCAGCTCAAGATTCAATGTTAGTTTTAATAACAAGTGACAGTATTATTACTGGATGAGACTATCTGCCTTCACATCCTCCAAAAAAAAATAAAATGTATTTCTACATATATCCGTCTGTTAGTCATTACAGTCTGAAAATACATGCTGTGTTATAAGTTACATTTCCAACATTTAACATGTTCCTGCCAGTCGGCTCAAAAAGTGCCAACCAGGAGAAACACAGATAGCTCCAACCTATAAGGCTGCACATAAAGCTTTAAAGCTGTAACGTTTGTCAGGTGGACTTCTCCAGAGACAAAGGGCTGCAGTGTATGCAAGTAAATACAGATTGATTATATATACGTAAACGTTATAAATGGCCTGGCTTTTAAACACAAGGCTTCCGTTTAAGGTTTCAACTTGGTAGCGTGCATGATTGACAGATTAGTGGCTGCACTAGCTGCAGTTGAAACAGTGCAAATAGGAGTGTTTCACTTACGCCGTTTTTCAGAGCATCCTGACGGCAGCACGTTTATGGGGGTTAAGGGGGGCGGCAGCAGTCAGAAGCACACTCAGGTACAGTATGTGTGGACCAGCTGACGGTATGGATGCTCACTGGGCTTCCCACTCCTCATCCGAGACGTCATCAGGGGGAATGGTGCGAGTGTTGCTGGCGCGAATGCTGCTGCTGTTGGTGAAAGAGAGGAGGCTCGCGATACCTATCAGACTCACGCCGGTGCCATCAAGATTCACCTGAGCCAGATGCATGTGTTTCAAGAACTTTAGACCTGAGGAAAACGTAGAAATGCATAGAGATTGTTCACCCAAGCAAGAAAAGACTACATTTGTCTGTCGTGGCCAAGTCAGATGAAGAAAGGGTCGGTGACTTTAGAGTTTGACCTTACCGTGGTCTGTAATCCGTGTGCGGCTGAGATTAAGTTTAACAAGCTGATTGCACTGGATTAGACCTCTCCTCACTACTGTGTCTCCCACATGAGTGCTGGCCAACCCCAACACCTAAAAAAACAGGGGGAAAAGTTATCAGCAAAATATCCTTTTAACCTTTTATCAACAGTACAGGCAGAGGTTTGCATGGAGACTGTTTTTCTAAGACATACTAATCATACATGACATACATTTTGTCAGCAAATGTACACCAAACTGAAAACACCTCATCTCTAAACTCAAACGCTGGAAAAATTCTTCCTTTTATGAATCAATCAATGAATCAAATCCTCTTTAGAAATAATAAAAATTGTATATTGCATGACAGATAATGACTATACGGGTTTCAACACAACCTTTAACCCCTGACGACTGCCTTTTCTGAGCCCCACGTTTAAGCCTGGCTTATCACATTTTCTCCATTCTTAGCCCTAAATTAATGAGTGCTGTACTGTGGCAGGGTTTGTTATGTGGAGCTAGGAAAGGAAGCAGCGTTATCAAGGAATACAGTGACAAATTCAAAAACTTAAATGTCTATGGTTAACTTATTGGTTAACAATTACCCAGCACATATTATTTCTCTACCATTTCTTGAACTACGCGTGTGCTAGGCAACTGACAGATGGACAAATACACAAGTGTCAGCAGTAAAATCACCTGGAGGTGGGGCAGACAGGTGATGAGTTCGGCCACTCCTCGGCTGGTGACTGCTGTTCGGTCCAAACAGAGCTCCTGCAGCTCGTGCAGGCCACGCAGAGAGGGAAGCCCTGCATCTGTCACCTGAGTGTTGCTAAGTGACAGCTTCTTCAACCTAGTACACACAATACTCCAGTCAATATCCCTGTTGTAATCATGCAACTGAAGCAATTGTTATAATGACCTGTATGTATTGTGCAGTACACAAAAACAGTTATAAAGTGTGGGAATGACCTGGCCATGGTGGAGAGCTGGCTGACTCCCTGGTCTGTGACTTGTGTGTAGTCTGTCAGGTCCAGTTCTGACAGCAGAGACAGTCTGGAGAGGAATGACAACCCACTATCTGTCACACAGTGGCGTCCAGGGAGGGTCAGCTGAGTCAACTTTAGACCTGGCAGGAAAGTAGAAACCTCTTAAGAGTTTGATTTACCACAGACTTGGACCATTTTGTTTTCGCTCCGTGTGTCTGCTCCCTTGTGAATGTTTCTTTCCATTTACGAACCTGAGATGATCTGCAGGGCTTCATTGCCATCCGCTACAGGGATTCCTGCCAAACTGAGGGAAGACAGGGCAGGGTGGGTGGCGAGGTGCTCCAGAGAGCTTTCTGTCACACCTGTCCCATCTAGGTTGAGAGTCTGCAGGCTGGACACCTCTGCCAAAGCTGACACATCTCTGACCTGGCAGAACAAAACCCATCAAGGCAAAGAAATGTCAGGAGGAGAAAATAACAAAATGACAAATTCGGAAAAACATGCCAGATGTGCCGGTAGAGCTGAAGTACCTTAGTCTGCTTGATGCTAAGAAGCCGCAGTTGTGGCACGCAGGTGGGCAGGACTGCCAGTGTGGCTTCAGTCACAGCCGTCTGGTTCAGGCTGAGCTGAGAGAGGCAGGATGGAGCTGAACTGAGATACAGCACCATCCCAGCATCGGTTACTTTGGTGTGGTCCAGGGACAGGAAACACAGGCTCTTTAAACCTTGTAGACACAGAAAGAAGGAAAATAATATGTTGACACGTGGCAAAAATCGCAAAACACCAAATACAAGTACTTAACACAGAGCAGCTTATGTTGGGATCTGGCGTTCTTGCACGTAATTGTAATTACCTATAAAGTGCTGTTACATAATCTATTATACCTATTATCCCTCCCCCTAATAACAGTCTGAGGCTTGTTTGCAAGGCAGTTTCTAGAAAATCTAACCTGTGATATGCTGCAGACAGGAGTCAGTCAGTTTGCTACAGGAGGCCAGGTTGAGGTACTGGAGTTTGACCAGGCTGGACAGGATTGACAGCCCAGAGTCTGGACAAAAAAAAAACAAGTTTAAGAGATTTAAATGAAATAGCCACAGACGTTCACCAAACATACTGCAGTTAACAGTTAACACAGCAAAATTGATATTTGAAAAGCCTAGAAACTTCATCCTGGGACAAAATTATATACCAGTGATGAGAGGAGAGTTGACCAGACTCAGATGCTTCAGCGCTGTGAAGGCCCGTAACTGCCGCAGGAGCTCATTGGTGGAGTAAGGGTAGCAGTTTAGGACAAACTTCTGCAATGGGCAGCCGAAGAAGAGCTCCAGGGTGCGTGGACGTAGGAGCCTCTCACGGGACATGTGGTTGAGCAGAAGCTCTGCTAGCTCTGGGGTGAGACATGCCAGACTGCTGCTGTACTGCATGCTGGGAGCTGAGAGTCGAGACACGGGGCCAAGAATGTCAACAGTGAGAAAACAAAGCAATAAGACACTTTTCATGGCAAATCTTTGTCTTACACCTGAATATTCTACATGGTCTCTTACCAGTCATGAGGTGGACAGTTGCGCGGGTGGCCAAGGCACATAGGGACGGCACGCTTGGCGCCCTGAAGGGTCTTTTAGGGGGTGATGGTTGGCCCTGGGAGGCACGGGGGTCTTCTTGCTGTGCTGCTCTTTGAAGACGCTCCACTGCAGCCAGACCTGCAGCCCCAGGTGCCACCCGACCTTCCGCATCCTCAGGCTCTGCTGGGTGCTCTTCTGGAGCCTCCCTGAAACACACAAACACCCATGCTGTATTTTAATGTGCATGTAAAATATTTCATGGTTGCAATGTAACTTCAAGACTGTTTATCAATGATCCTTCTCTACCTGCCTCTCTAATAATGACTTTAACTGTCTAACAGGGCGTTGCTGTAAGAGAACATTTCATACTGGCCAACCCACTCTGTCTAAATGGATAAATACATAACAATGGATTTAAATTATTGCATTAATTGGGATAACAATACAATTAGGGCTGCAACTAACAATTACTTTCATTATCAATTCATCTGGCGATTTTCTCAGTTAGGTGTTGTTAGTTGCGCCCCCTGCCCCCCTTCAGAATGATTCATTATAACTAGCTGCAACACACTTTAAAATCAATTGTAGTCCAGTGGAAAATAATGCAACTGTAATACACATAAAGTTGTGTCAACTTTACATTAGAGTTCTTACATTATATTAGTGCCGGTCTGTCTAGACACCCACCTGAGTCGATTCCCTTGCTCTGGCCAGTGGTGCCTGGCCTCAAATTCTCCACGGAATCTGTTCTCCGGAAAGAAAGGCAGCCTCGGCATTCCTGTGAAATTGACACAAGTGTTGATTATGATCCATAAGGATATTGTAATATCACCATGAAACTCAAAGTAGTCACTGACGTCAAAACCAGCCCATATATACAGTATAAGTCACAGGCCTGTTAATATAACACCCCTCCGTTTGTGAGCATTTGTCTAGTCCTACTGTCTTTACAGTGAATAAAAACATTTTATATCCCACACCTCTAATCAACATCTTTTCTTCTGGATCGTTGATTCTCCTCTAACTAGCTCCAAGTGGGATTGAGGTCTGTTCAGGCACACATTCAAAATACTGTATCACAACCGCAAGCTCTGAAAAACTGAATATGATTGGCTGACTGACTGTAAGCACTTAGGGAACTCGGTCCTCACTGGTGGGGCTCAGCAGTTCTGACCCTGTGTACTGCATGTTTGACAGAAAGTGGCATTCACCTACATATTTCCTAATCCTTCTTACATATGACACACATTACTAGGGCAGTCAGTCCAATGTTCAGCAAACTGGGAAACTCCAACAGCTGAAAGTGAGAGGATCATCTGTTTCTGGAATGGGAGAACAAACATTTCTATGTGGATGAAATCATGCAGACACGTGGAGGCGGGAAGGAGGAGAGAGGCGGGAAGGCAAGCGAAATGTAGTTCAAAGAAGGGATGAGGTGACCTGCAACAACCCCAGACACACGGAGCAGTACCGTTAAGCATGTAAGGTGGTTCTTCCTCTCCTTCTTGTTCCTCATCAACCTCTATGCCAGCAGCTGCCTCAGCATTACCAGGTACCAACCGATTTCCTCGCCCTGTTGAACAGCATCAGGAATGTCATTTAATGAATAAAAAACTATTTCTATAATGTTTAAATAATGTAAATATTCTGGTTAGCTGAAACAATTGAGCCTATACAGTTGCAAAGTGGGAGGAGCTTTATTGGAAGTAAAGATCCTGATTCGCAGCAATTTCACTGCTTGGATTGACATGAAACTCTCCCCAGTTGAATTATCAGTACAAAAGATTAACAACTGATTGGAAATGAGTGGTTCTTGGATAAAAAAAAAAGTAAAAGCCTTTTTACATAAAAATGTATGGTGAGAAATCCCAATGTGCATTTGGGCAAGAAACACCCAATCACTGAACTTAAAATTCTGTGAAGCCAAATATTATACTTAAATCTTGAGAAAACTGAAAATCTTAAAAATGTTCAGATTCTGGGTCAATTTTGGATGCAACAACGAAGGGTTTTGAATTTGCAACCGTTCTGATTCATGCTTCTGCTTGGCCTCTTCTCCGTGGCAACAGCAGCTGAGGCTCATGGTTATTGCAGTATTTGGAGCAGTCCGCCATGCCAAACGGAATGTAAAAACATGATTTCTAAGGTTGAAATAATTTTAAACTAACGGTCATAACATGAACCTATAGGATTGCTACATCATCTAGGAGACTCCGATGTTTCTATGTTGAGTAACATTGAGGAAATCATTAAAAGAAAATGTTTAAATGGGAATTCAGATTGGAGAAAACCCATCCAGAACTGGCCACTTTGCAAATCTCTAAATACTTTGTATGGGCTTCCACAGTAATACAACTGGACACAACAAACACACTTTAATGAATAAACATTTGAGAGGTACAACAGCAAATCTGCTTAAAACTTGCTTGTAAATGTATAATATGTAACAAGTCTTTTTCCTAGTGTTTAATACTTACCCCAGAAGTGAGACGGACCAGACGGTGAAGGGCCAGCGCCAGGTATCCCTGCGTAATTCACTGCCTCTTCCCACAGCTGGTTGGGTAGTGGAGGAGGTAGAACAAGGTCCTGCCCTCCCGCCCCTTCCAGCACAGGGATATGTGGCACAGGAGGAGACACAGCACATGGAGGCGGCTCATTCTGTCCCATTGATGGTGGATCTGCAGGACTCGGTGGATCCTGAGGTGTCTCTGGAGGAGTGGTCTGAATACACAGTGCAGCGTTGGGTGTGAGGCCAAGAGAGTGCAGCGAACAAGCAAGCTCTGCCTCCCCAAAGCGCTTCCGTGGAAAACCCTGGAGGAGGGAAAAGGAGGGTAGGGAGGGGTGACGGCCGGTGATGTGCTCCACGACGCTGCGCAGGGGAGCATCAGCTGGGAAGCGCTCACGCATGGACTCACCGGATGGCAGCCGAATCTGCAGCAAAAAACACGAGGTTTAAACAACTGCTATTCTGTAGTTTGAGAATATCTACTTCATGTACACACGCAGAGATTTAAATTCTTCATGGTCTCACCATGAGGATGCAGTTGTTATCCACATTAGTCTGAATGTTTCCTCCAAGCCTCTGCCCTTGAACGCTGAGAGGAGACGTCTCTGTGGCGGCGCTTGTGTGGATCTTCTCCTGCAGGCTCCTCCGATCCTCAGCTATCCGCTTTAACACCAACTCCCGCTCCTGGCAGACCAACGCACACATAAGAAAAGATGTTCTGTTCTGAGATTACAAATTGGACACTTGGCTTTAAAGACTTTCTTCTCTGTGTGGTAAACAAACAAATTGCCCCTCCGGCTGCGCTGGCAATGTTCGCTACCAGAAGTCCTTCTTTACAGCACTGCCAACCTGTTTCTTTTGTCTTCTCTCTGCCCTGGCCTCCTGAGCAACACGCTGCCGCTGCTGCTCTTCAAAGTCACTCTTGTCCTGTTTGATGCGGGACTCGACTGGTAGTGGGTCTGGGGACAGGGTGCAAGACTGCGAGGGTCTCAGCACCAATGAAGGGGACGCTGTTAAAGTAAAAAAAAAACAACAAAACAAACACTTAATTTTGCACCCTGAACTCTTTCTTTAAGTCTTATTGAAAACTGAAATGACATGAATACAAAGAAATATTTACAGGATATTGCAATGATGGATTTAACTTCTATATGATCCTCTATCCTTAAAAGCAAACACAGTCTTTAGCAAACAGCTTGGTGATATACCTCTGCTGTCAGAAGGAGATGTTTGTGTCTCGGAAGTGCTGGCTGTCTCTTTGGGTGGGTTGAAAGCCGAAAATGCTGTCTCAGCTGGCTGTGATGACTGCTTGACCAACCTGTGCCGTGGATACTGACCTTGTAAGAGCCTATCAATATAAGAGAGAGGGACACAGAAGTAATTTACTGAGAGTGGCTAAGAGTGGTGTTCTAGCAACTTAGGGGAAATTGTATTGAACTATTTAGGATGTAAGATAAGGGCTGGGACAACTCACCACTCGGCTGCATCTGGCACAGAAAAATGCCCTGCCTGCACAGCTGCCTGGATCTGTTCCTCTGTGAAACCCATCTCGCTGAGGACGAGGAATAACTCCCCAATAGTCTGTAAAACAAGCAAATCAACTAGGTATCAAAAAGGCTTGTAAACAAGAGTCGACCAGACACAATTTGTGGCTTTTTTCCCCCATAAAAAGTGATTGCACAAACAATGGCTACTGGGGTACAGTTTGTCTGACTCATTTATTACTTTATTGTTACCTCAAGTTTTCAATCCGGTAAACTAACCCCAGCGTTATTGTTTATGATGCATTAAAAACACACATCTTAGACGGACAATTCTAGTTGTATTACTGCTTTGTTTGATCTGTCATGATCTGTTTGTGGGGAGGCCTATACCACTATCCAATTAACCAATCAATTAATAATCTAGTTATTCCAAGTTTTAATATCCAATGACAATCCTGCACCTTACTTACATAAACTAATTTGCAGTACAATGTATGGTACATTACAGTGCACTATAATTGCACTTTGTATATTCAGTACATATCAGAGTGAAAGATTATTGTTCTACTTTTAGATTCACAGCTTTTACTTTATTCTGTTTCCTACTCTCTTAATTGGCTTTTGTTTTTGAAATTGTATTTCGTTTCTGCTTAAACACTGCAAAATGTCCCTTTTGGGATTAACAATCTATGATCTAGCTATCTATAATTTGCCGGTTGCATTAAGTGAAAGGTGTGACAGCAAAAATATTTAGCCAATATCAATAATGCCTTTTACAAATATCTATAACAGTTACACTAATACATTTATATCACATTTTAAATTTGCCACCATTATTTTATATTTTAGCTCTGCTTTGAGTAAATGTTTGAAAACTGCAAGTAAACTGGGTTACTGCCATAGAAATGTTAAAAATATTAATAAAAGTGTCCCAAAGACTTTATAAGGGCTCTTAATAGGTCCTGGTGGGGATATCTTGTTATTGCCTCTAACCTTAATTCATATGAATACTATCTACCAATACCATTAACTGTGTTTAAGCTACAATTTAACATGTTTGTCTTTGTCTGTAAATCTGACTGAGGCTGACCTGCAGTTTCGCACTTAAACTCTCCAATCCAGTTCTAGGTTGATGTTACTTCACAAAGTTTTTAGCAGGGAGTTAGCCTCTGTCGGTATAAATGCATTAATTCACAGTGAAGTCGGGGAATTTAAGCAAACAAACAGACCACAAGCTAACCTACAGCCAACGCCAGGCGTGTTGTTATGTCTGTGGCACAGTGACGACTGTCAACAAACAACGTGAGCATGCCGGCTAACAGTTAGCTGGGGGAGAACGACGGCGAGGCTAGGGCTAAGGCTAAAGCAGCTAGCAACGAGCTAACACTTGTGTGCGGTACAGTGTTCATCAAACGCAGCTCGGTAATTTGCAGCTTACCGGAGGGGCAGCAGCACTCATGCCGTCGTTTCAAGCTTAATGTAGGAAATTCTAAGTAAAACTAATATTAATTAGCAACTTTGTTGACTTCCTGGTTTGATCTGCTGCGCAGGCTGCTATGCTAGCAGTGCTGACCTCTCGTCCTTTGACTTATAGATTGACAGAACGGCAACAAGAAAGCAGCCTATCAACACGACGGAGAGCCCGGCTTGTATCCACTGAGGCGGCGGCGCACAGACACAAGCTACCGCTCAGCAACTGACAGAACCACAGCCCAACCGCCGCCCTAACGTTAACCGTAATCATCTAAAACCAAACGTATCCAGGTAATCCGTGAAGATTGCCTTTGTTTGGGCACAGTTTAGCCGTAAAAGCTGCTTGACAGACTAGACTGCGGGTGAAAGTGAAGATTAACGGTAAAACCTCCCAAACATGTGACAGATTATCGCAAAATTAAACCACAAACACATAAGTATATATATATATATATATATATATATATATATATATATATATATATATATATATAAAGAAAGACAGAAAGAAAGGATGTGTGCGTTAATTATTCTATTTAACAGCTGCAACTCCTGGCTTCAGTAGGAGCGAGCCACCAGTAGGGGTCGCTCTTACTCTGTTCGCATCGATGCGACCTTTGCATCGTGATTGCTGCGTGTAATTGGCAAATCAACGGTATAAAACCTTTATTGGCACAGCCAACATTGGCTTTCTACATTCACCCGAAAAAAAAGGTAGTTATTATATGACCAAATGACGAAACCTTGATCAAATGATGATTGTTCCCGAGTGGCATTGTTATAATTCCTTTAAAAGGTTAGTTTAAGAATAATTAGTTATAGTTAGAGAATACTTTAAATGACTTTGATTGAGCCTTCTTCAATACAACAACATAAAAGGTACTGCAGGAATACTAGGTGATACTGTTAGTGATAAAATAATGTCATTAAGCAAGACACGATTTTCATAAACTTGCTACAGGTAGGCATCACAAAATAATAGGACAAGTATCTGAATAACTATATAAACCATATATTTGACAAATAGCATACTCTTGCTGACCAAAACAAATTACTGTATGTCTTTATTTGTGCTGTTGGGAAAAGTTGAATAGGGGGAACCAGGGCAAAAATGAGCTGCTGGGCCCCAATTAACCGCCCATTTCTCCCACTCTCTGTGTAGTGTGTACAGCTTTTCAGATTACTCAAAATACTACCCATTCCTAAATGTGTGTGTGTCACTTTTGATTTACAGTGAGCTGCGGCAGGGTCAAAAAGCAGGAGACAGAGGCAGAGCAGATAAGTTACACGAGGGGCAGGTGTGCAGGCAGGTGCTGGTCAGCTGGCTGCAGAGCAGCAGGAAGGGTTGAGGACTACTGCCGGTCAAGAAGGGAATGACAGGGTTTGGAATGAGAGGCGCTGCAGCACTGGCAGCCATGAATAATGGCCAAAGAGTGTGACAATATATTAAACTGATGCTGAAGCCATGACAATGTGGTAATTTGTGGTATTAATTTAGGAATATGCACCATATAAGCACCACACTGAAAAAGGTCTTAAAACTAGATTTTGACACACTTCAAGACACAGCCTAAGGTGATAAAGCAGGACCTAGCTTAAGGCTCTTATGCCAGTGGATACGGTGCTTTATCGATGCATGCTCATAAACAAATTTGTAATTAAATCGGCACAAAACAGCGGATCCTTAGTAAGCCTGGAGCTCCTTGGGGTCCTCTTGCAAATTGCCTGCTTTCACTAGCTGGTAATTGTATTCATGAGAACATGAATTACTGTTAAAAATTTAAAGTTCATACTTGACCCTGAAAACAGGAGTTGACTAAAATCATATCATATGGTCTTCATTAGCAAATGAGATTGAAAGTTTATTATTTTCGTCTTTCCTTTTCTTCCTAACAGTGGGCAAACTCCACCTGCTGAAGATGATGACTCAAAAGCTCCATGGCAGGTACTGAATGGACGTTTTCTCAATAAATTATTGTATTTCTAAAGGGCCTGTTGAGATTTAACTTAGATTTAAGTAGTTTTATGATGATAATTGATGATAATGATGATGATGGGATAACTTCCTTTTTTTAATAGCTACATGCTGTAAATTAATCCTCATCTTGACACGTTTTCAGCATGCCATGCGACATTACGACAAAGAACCGCAAAACGTTTAATGTCTTTCTGTTTATGTTGCTGGAGGTCGTCGTAAGGGAACGACGCCCTCCCTCAGAAATATGAATCATCATTCACGCAGGCGCAGCAATTTCTGTCTGGAGAGAATGGCGAAAGGCTGCTAGAAGTAAACCGGAAGGTGATTATTGTTGGCTTCAAAGTAAATGCATAACATTGCGTTTTAAATAAGTCAGTACTTGTGCCATGCTGTAATGGGAGGTTTTGGTACATTTTATTTAGTATGACCTCAACCGTAAGTATGATATTATGGGGCTTTTTGCCGTGGTGAAAGCACACATTTGCCTTTGCTCGTCACGAGGGGGTTTTGATTTGAATTTTCTACCGGAAGTGAACGTGTTTTCATTGTGGCGATTTGACGCCGGTTGAGCAAGTGATTCAGACAGAGTTTGACTACCAGGCACCGGTGAGTAAATAAGCAAGAGTATAATGTGTGATTGTAAGCCTCACAAGGGTTTCGCTTTATGAAAACGCGCTTTCTGGTTTGAAGAAACGTTATTTCGAAGGTAACGGACTGGTCTTGACTGTTGACTTCTTTTCCTGTGAAGAGAGGCGGCATTGACAGCCAGTAACTGCCACACATGCATTTGAAAGTGTCCGCTGCTGCTGGTGGATGACTTCGCTTTGTTCCCCGGCTTGTTAACCGGTTCATGGAGTCAGAACACGTCCCGCGTTTGTTGTGGTTTAAGCGTCTTCACAGACCCGCGGGAGGTGAACGAGTTCCTCCTCCTAACGAGCGAGAGGTCGCTCCTGACTGTAGCTTCTATGTGAAAATGCGAGGGTCACGTTGAGGAGCTGGTCTTCATCAGAGCTCATAACTGAACAAGGCTTTCAACAAGGCAGTGTGGAGACAGAGTTACTCATTCATTCATCATGCATTCATTGCTCACTTATGCAACAGCAGCATTGCCATGTCTTGTTTCCCAGGTCATGTGGTGACATAATAATCAAGATATGTCACTAACAACAATTTTCATTAACAATCAATCTCTTTTCTTTATGAGGGTAAAAGATCTATTTGGTAGTAATTTGGCGCATTTTTGGTTAATAAATGACTTGAACAGTTACTGAATTATCAACATTGCTTTTATTTAATTTAGTAAATTAAGTAATCGATGAATCAACTAATTGTTTGAGCGCTAGATGAAATCTGTTTCAACATAACCCATGGATTCTCACCACGAAACCCCAGGTTTCATCCCTTTGACCTCCATTTGCGGTTTTTGTTCTGTGCTTCTATTGTACCATAGCTTTGGCGATAAAAGTGCAGCGTGACACACTTATGAGGGTAGCATAATGTAACATTTCATGCTTTAAAATGATGTCCACATAATGACAAATGGCTTTAACAACTCACAAAAGCCCAAAAGAAGATGATGTTAAAGTGGCAAAAAGTTGAAGTATTCAATTTCTAATCCTAGAAAACAGAAATACAGGCAACTCATCTCATTCATGAAGCGGTTACCAGCGAATATTTGGTGTTTGTTTTTGGGAGGGGGGGGCTTGGGGTTCAGCAAACATTGGCACATTTTTTTTCCTGCTGTGACAAGTCAAAAACGTCTGCGTTGAAAAAGGTCTACAGTAGGAATGTGATTCGGCGGAAGAAAAGGAAAACTGGTGATGCTCATAAAGGAAACATGTCAGTCAAATCCAAAGTATTAAGAAGTTTATCTTGCTCTCGAGTTTAATGTCAGTGTAGCAGTAGGTACTTGTGTTTACCGTGTAAAAACTCCGGCAGTTTGGGCAAAAATCCACACAGCAGAAACTAATGACAAAATTCAACATGTCACAGAAAAGGTTTGTGCACAACGCCCTAAACTATCATCAAAATGACATTCTTTAATCCATATCTATTGATGAATCGTTGGATCACTTTCGGCACTAGTTGTAACTTATAAATAAACTAAATCCCTTCTGCCATGGACCCATTTGAAACCCCGTCCGGGACCCCTCCAGGGGCCCTGCACCCCACTTTGGGAAACGTGGTCCCAGGATTGTTTATCTGTCACATGGCTAAAGGACATGCCCTCTGGCAGGATGGAGGAAGGATGTGTCTTATCTGCTGACTCACCGGTATCATCTCGATGTGCACTGCAGGTTATTTGAGGAGATGTTTTACTTTGATGTAAAGTTGAGACACGGGATTAAAAGCGATTATCTTTTCCGAAAGAGATTATTGAATCTAAGTCAATCAAACCCCCGTTTGACGACATTTTTTGCTTTACAAAACCTGAGCACTCCAAGGACTTATACAATAGCGGATTCAGAATCTGTTTATGTTGGTGAATCTGACCTTGTTCGATCCGCACATTCCAGAGCGTCTCAGCTTCATTTTGTCGCATAATCCTGCGCAATACTTGAACACATTAGATAGATCCATCTTATCTCTGTGATCACAGTCTCCGCTTTGATATGTTTCCCCTCGCCTCAGTGGAACATGTCAAACAGACTTATTGTAAACTGATTTGTGACAACAGTAGCGTTTTTTCGCTGGAAAAAAAAAAAAAAAAAGCAGTTGAGCAGAGTGTCCCCACATTCCTGTCGTGAATTGCTTGGTCATGCAGAAGACAGGGAAGGAAAAGAGGTAGATTTTTCTTTATTATCATGGCCTCTCGGCTCTTTGTGTTTATTTTACCTTCCCCTCTGCAGATAAACACACCCAGCATTTTGTCCACAAACACATCAGCTCTAAACTGTCTTAACCTAAACTAAACACTGTTATTTTAGGACTGTTTACTATGAGAAATTTCGGAGTCACATTATTGTCAACAATTCAGTTTGCTTGCTTGGCTGTTGCTCTGCTCTAGCCTACTAAGTTGCATTCAATTACCATTAAGCACTTTGGCAGTTCACCTTGGAACGTGCATAGTTTGGGCTACCGTCCTCTCACATTAAACCCCATTAAGCTGTCTGAGGTTTGTAGTCTCTTTGGAGCATCTAATTATACACTCAACTACATAAGACGTGGTCAACCATCCTTTCCACTCTCCCCACCTCCTCCTTTGCTGATGTCATCCTTTCCCACGAGAGTATACCGTATATTTAAATTCTCATGCCTTCTGTGAGTCTTCACCAGCATGGATTGTAAGGTTGTGTTGTCTGCCACACCAACATAATCACATTACGCTGTTTCCCAGAAAATGGATAAATGGCTGATTTGTATTTGACCGTAGTATGAGATTGTAGACCTTTGTTTGGGTTCTGGGAGCTGGGGGGATATTTTATTCCCGTCCCAGTCTAATGAGCGTAAATACAGTTATTACAAAGTGCACCGGGTCAAAGCTCCACGGTTACCGTGTTTCTGTGAGAACAAGGCTTTAGCTTTTGTGCAGCTGGTGCAACCTGAGCAGCCCTGGATGCCGTTTTGACAAGAAAGTGCCCCACCCTAACACTACTGGAGCTGGATAGGACTAGTCACCGGTGACTGTTCCAAAGGTCTTGCTGTTTTTTCCATTTTGCAGCACTGTCGTCTAAAGCACATGCAGCAGGCCTTGGCCAACTATTTAGTATTTGCTTTTTATTTTCTTTTTTTTGAATTCCTTTCGGTGAAATACCCGGAGTTGTAATTATTATTTATATTTATTCCAATTCAGAGTATTTTGTTATTTCAATATAACTGATATGGGATTTTTTAGGCAATTATTGTTTAATACTGTAAAGCTGCAAAATCCATATCTGCGTATTATCAATGATCAATGGATCAAATCTGTAATATGAACGGGGGTCGTTCATAGTGATAAAACTACAGACAATTAAAACCCGACTCTGCAGTTCCCCTGAGCTCTATGGAGCATTTTAGCATCTTTCAGCTTATTGTTTTGTTTTTATGGCCTCATTGGCCTGCAACTTTACTCTTTTTGGCTCAGTCTCATCTCTCTCAACAGTTTCAGTTTTAGCAGTTTAAGAGCCAGATATTCTCCTCAGGAGCTCGAGATGAGTGAATGTTTGTGAAAGTTAATGAGTGAACTTATATTCCCCAGTTGGCCAGAAACATAACTTTAATGTTGCTCTGTGTCTGCTGGAACTGTAAAACAACTGTTTGCAAACAGATTCGCCATAGCAACTTTTTTTTTTTGTTTAGATTATTTTTGGGGGCGTTTTGCCTTTATTTGAAAGAAACAGCTGAAGAGTGTCAGGGAATGTGAGAGAGAGAGAGAGAGAGAGAGGGAGAGGGGATGACATGCCGCAAAGGGCCATGGGATGGATTCGAACCCGAGCTGCTGTAAGGACTTATCCTTGCAGATGGTGCGCACACAGGTGAGCTACCAGCGCGTCCCCATAACAACTCTTAGAGGTAAAATGTCAGTGTTGTGTTCAGAGGTTGCTGCGCTGAAAATCAGTTAATGCAGGTTTTTAAAAAAAATCCAGTTAAGACATAAACACATATTCCTTTTGTACACAAATTCTTAAAAAGGTAAACATTTTCACCCCTGATCCCTCAAATTTTGTTATAAAGACAGGGAGAGACAGGATATATTGCAGTTGAAAATTAAACTATACTTTTAAATATGACCAGTTATTAAATCATTATACATACTATTTATAACATCTCAACAAAAACATTCAGTTAAAATCAGGTGTCAAATATACATGAAACCTTCTATTTTCATATCTCCAGAATATACTGATATTCGTATATCCCTGCTAAATCAGCTGCTGTTGAGCAGGATTAATTTTTTAAAAGACTATTTCAATAGTTTACTGCAGTCAGGAAAATGATGATTTAATGTCTCGCCAGGCTTCTTTTTTTTGTTTTAGAGGACATGACACTAAAGCCTCAAACCTTAAACAAAATAGGAATAAAGAATAAACAAATGTGAAAAACTTTAGATTTAGTGACGCTTGAATTTGGCTTTTGGTTGTGTTAAGTGTGATGTATTACATGAGCTTTTCTTTGACTTGCATGTATCGCTGTTAGAAATATTCTGCCTCCCTCTTGAGCGTGAACGTTTCATATTCTAACTCCTCGAAATAGCTTCTTTCTGACTTGGTTTGTCAGAGAAGTGCTTTAACATGGCTGCACTGAATGGGGAGAGGTCTGTACACTTCCCTAAAATCTCAGATTCAAACATACAACAGAAGCTAGATTTGGGACGTCACAAATTCGAAAGCCAATCACAATCGTACGCCGTATAAAACATGGACACAGTGTCTGTGACATCACGCATGAAGTGGGGGGGCGCCGGCCGTCGCCATCTTGGCAGCGCGTCACTCAGCGCTAACTCCCGGATAACCAAGCAGGTGCCTGGTTGCTGAAACAAGCCCACCTAGTTCGAAGTTGTGGGATGCGGTTGGCAGCGTGCGCTCGGTACCCGGTCGTCGTCCCAGCTCACTCTTGAGGTAAGTTAACCTGAAACCATACAACAAAACTTGAAATTATGCTTTTTCTGTTATTTGAGATTATACGACACAAGATTTAAAATGGCTCAACATTTCTTTAAATATAGACGTTAATTATGGTCGTGGGCAACGCTAGATTTTGTCGAGGCATGAAGAAATGTGGCCGTTCCCGTGAATAAGTGTAAGGTTTAACAAACAATTTGAAGCAAATCAGTTAACCTGAATTTAGATTTTCACATAACTTTAGTCGCGAGTCATTTATTGGGATTATTACTTGATTATAATGTAACTTTTAATAAGATGACATTAATAAGCTAACGATAATGTACCTACATGTTATTGCAAAGCATTAGTCATAATTATTATTGCCGCTTTTTTAAGCCCGTATAGGAATTATACCAAACAAGAAATTAAAACATATGTAGTTCAGTGTGGATGCGTCGGTGTATAATGGCCTGCAGATAGATTGTAATTCCGCACACTGTTCCGCTATTTTGATTTTGACTTGTGTACTGCTACTGGCAGCGCTGTGCGAGATGTGTTTGATGAGAAAGAAAGAAAGACAGGCACTTTTTATTTGTTACAAGATGTTTATGTCTTTCAGTCCTTGTTGAGGTCATGGCCACCTGTGACGCCGCCACCAGCCACCAACTGTAAGTACCTACTTGACTTTAGGCCGCTGATTTTACATTGTCCGTCTTTAAAGGACAACAACAACAAAAATGTTAAAGACTGCCATCTATATTTTGAAGTAATGCTTTCTAGTTCCATTTTCTCCTACAGATGTGACATAATAGTATTATAAACATGAAAAAAAATCTGAGCCACCCTTTATAATTAACTTTATTTTTCATTATCTGGAGCCTTTGTTACTCTAATTAATTTTCCTCTCATAATCACAGTGTGGATCATTTGTGAGAGAGCTGCAGAGGCCTTGGAAAGCAACCTCTGTTGGTTTGGCTGGTCAACATGATGAAGGAGAACCTGCACCAGCTTCAAACCCCCCCCCCCCGGCACCCTGGAATGAAGATCATGTTTTTGTCTGTGACCCAAAACGTGCCGGTGGTAGGCTGTTGCAAATCTGGTGGAGGTTGACAAGGCCAGGAGGTCTGTCAACAGTGTTATAGCTACATTTGTTTGTAGCTGAAATGGTGCCATGATTGAGAACCCTCACATTAGACATGACTGTCCTGGGCTATTTTAGAAAGATGGAGTTCATTTCACATCTAGAGGAAATGATATGTTTTACAGGACAGTAGCTAAGTGCCTTAAACACCACCTCCAAAACACCTAGCCCTGACCGTCATGGCTAATGTTGGGTTTATTTTTTATGTTCATTATGGTTGTAGCCATAACACTAACCACCTCTGCTCTTCCTCACGCCTACAATCCCACCCTTTATCTAACTACGAGCCTATGGCCTCTGCAGCTGTCCGGGCATAGATGTTACCTCTTGCACAGGCCCCGTCTGTTGATGTTATTTTAACAAATGTGTTTACTTTTACATTTATAGTTTTAACTATTGTTCACCCTTTTGGTGTTTTGTTTTTATTTAAACAAAAATAAAAGGGTCACATTTGAACAAAATCTATTTATAGTTGCACTCCTTTTGTCTTTAATACTGTTAATGTTAGATTTCACATTTTAATCGGGAGTTACCTGCACACTATGTAGTTATGAAGCCCCCTAGGAGGACTCATTCATTTGTGATGTTGCAAACTCCGAGAAGGTCTTCCTCAGGCATAAATACACAGTTATTGTGAGGCTTATAGAGTGAGGCAAAAAGAAGCCATCAGCTGATCGAATGCCCCTGTGGCAAATAGGTGCATTCCATAAGCCATGTTTTTTTAACCCTTTGCCTCACTACATAGTATTGGCCTTACAACACCTGTGCAATACCCACAAGACCTTCTCAGAGATTACAAATAAATGACACCTCCTAGGGAGCTTCAAAACTATTCAGTGTGCAGATAATTGTTTTAACAAGGGTATTGTTGCTCAGTGGAAATTCCACATTTGTCTTTTAATTTTTTTTTACCTTCTGGTAAGATCTATGCAAAAGGTTTTCATTTATAACTATTATTTTGTTAAAAGTTTAGATCAGCACTATATTTCCAACTAACATAGGAAACTGATGAATGAAAGCTTTTAAGAATGTGCTCTTACTCTATAAGTATATTTATTCTGATCCATTTTATATAACAAAAATGTACCACTACACAAGCAACAGTTTAACAAATTAAAACCATATCTTTGCATTCATCAAAAAGTCAATATTAAAGGTTGCAAGTTTACAATTTTTTTTGTATGACTTAAGTACACTTGAAATAAATGATGTGTAACAGTAATTATTATGATTGAAGCTATGAATAAGAACCCAGGGTCATAATTTGGCAAAATCTTAATATCTTGTCAAATAAGTGATGCCTTCAACCTCTTTATCCTGGAGTACACGTCACATTGGCCGAGGCTTGTAACTTTAATCAAGTGTCATAACCAGGCCCACAGGCCGTGACACAAAATGCCAGTAAATACAAGTTATTTATTGTAATAAGCTTAACTTTGGATATGAGGTGTGTTAGTCGCTGAAATCAGTAGTGTTCATGTGGATGTGTGTGGATAGTGTAGAATAAGGTGGAGTAGGCGAGTCACGCTGGAAGCTGGGACTTCTGTATCCTGTAGAGTAGTGGGTCCAGGATCTCCAGATCTGGTTACCTAACAGCTCTCTGGCACCTCAAAAGACAACAAGGGTACACACTGTTACTGACAAAGCACACACACACACACACACACACACACACACACACACACAAGTAGATCCCAGTACAGCGTACCGACCTCCACTCTCTTCCTTTAAACGCTTCGCAGTCTGTCCCTCCAGTCCTCATCAGGCACTGGTGCAGCCGCTTATTTTAAACGGTACCTAGCCAAGGCTAGCATTACCGTTACGTTAACGTTTCATTGCCCGTATGGTATGTTTAATGTATTGCATAACTAACCTAGCTAACTGACGCGGGGGACCTTTATTTTCCAACCTCACACAGACACCATTTGTTCAAAAGTGTTATCACCCTGGGGCCCCCTGTTAGAGCCCCCATATGTGCCGTTACAAGGCCGAGTGTTGGCTGGCTAATTAGCCAACAAGCCAGTTTGGTGATACCTGCCAATTACTGCTAACATATAAATAAAATACTAGGATTTCACTCTCTGAATAAACTTGAGCACAGACTTCTTGGACGACCTGTTGGTACAATTAGCCGCACAGCAAGCCATATTATTCTTCAGATATTTTCATGAAAGGGCCTCCACAGGGCACAAAGGTGGCCGAGGGGTCAAGCTCATAGAGTAGCTGGTCACGGGCGGCTAGCAGGCAGGCAGCGGCCCCTAACTGTCACTCAAAGTGGCCATGCCCTTAATTATGCTGAACTTTTAAGTTATAAAAACATGTACCCCCGCCCTCACAGTTGTCATGAAGAGGGAAATTAGCTATGAGACCAAAACAGTTTTTTGTACTAGGCTGTAAACATGTTTATTTCTGCTGTAAAGTTGGGCATTTTAACATGGGGATCTATGGGTATTGACTCCCTTTTGGAGCCAAGTCAAGTGGCCATTCGATGAACTTGTTGGCACTTCCGGCTTGGCTTCATTTTCAGCCCTGGAGTTTGCCGCTTGATCACAATGCCACCAGCAAAGAAGCCTAACCAGCGCAGAGCGGACTTGTCAGTACAGAAAGCTTTTGAGTTTGCACTACATTTTGACAGAAAACATGGTAGTGTGTGCAGTTTTTGGATGTAAACCGGACCCTGGAGCTTCCCTCAACTGACTACTAACGTTACATAATAACAATGTGGACACACTGTAACATCTAGCAGAAATGATTGTATGTTTCACAACCACTAACACTGTGCCAGCCACTGCCAGATGCAAGCTAACAAGTTAACCAACAACTTAAAAAAAAATCAAAGATGCTAACTGCACTTACCATTCTGATACATCTATTAGTCGCAATTTTTGGTGCACAATAAACTCCTCATCTGGGCCTGACTGAGGCTCAAACGTGTACAGCTGAATGATGCTCCTCTAACTATAGCCATCTCGCACCCACATCCATACGCTCTAACCGGCACCAGTCAACCTAATAGTGAGCAAGTCAGCTCTATGAGCGGGCTCCTTTCAGTGAATGATGGGAGCCAACACCCCCCCCCCACACACACACACACACACACACACACACATATACATACGTTTACATACTTTAAAACATGTCTGGAGGGAAAGTTTAAGGTAAAAATGCTTGAGTGGTGATTGCTTTTTTCTTTTCTGGAGTAGAGGACAATGGGCAGGCATTATGTAAATTGCCTGGATTTAGTTGCCTCTTCAATCCCTCTTCACCCCAAAGACAGGTGCTGTCTTAGCACAGCCTCTGCTGGCCGAAGCCTCAGACGGGACAAAGAGCGAGAGAAAGATGGGCATACATTGACTGAGTGCAGCTGTTAGCTGTGCGAGACTGGAAGCGTTCCAGAGGCTGTGTGCACATAACTTAGCACAGTCATGCTGAAGTGCTGGACGCTGCCAAACCCTGAGTGAAGTTAGTGTGGCCACTGGGCTGTGAAGAGCAGAGCAGGGAGGTAGAGACGTCTGCATGTTGAAAGAGGTGGTGGATGGGTGACTCCTAAACCGCTGAACTATTTCAGGCTAAAACACTCAGAGGCAACAGAGGCACAGCTATCAACATACACCACCGCCAAATCCCCATAGAGATCCACAAACAGGGCAGCTATCAGTTGTATACAGCTACATCGGGGGTCACGCTTTGCATTACCAAGCTGCACAGGAGACTTGACGTGAGTTTCTGTCAATTCAAGTTTTGGAAGTTTGAAATTAGGCTGCTCAGTTTTTGCTTGTAATGGTCACCTGTTGATATATGCCGTTATCTGTAAAGTAAACAGTTTGTTCTGGGTTGCACTACTTGTGTAGTGTGTGTTTTTCTTTATGTCTAAGAATATAGCCTAGCAGATTTGTTTTAGATTTGAAGGGAGAGAAGAATAACAGGAAGCTTTCGGGGAGAGTTTCCGAGTTGTGTTAACATTTTATATGAAAGCTAAAATAAAACTGAAGGCGGGATGTTAAAAAAAAACTTGTTAAATGTTATTTTTATCTTTTTATTTATTCCAGGAGAGAAAACATTGTTTCGAAATGTACACGAGATGGTTTGGATGTAGTAATGATTGCTTTATTTTACCACATTTAACCCAAAAAAAAAGAAGAAGAAAATCAAGCAAAAACCTTCAAATTGGCTCAGCAAATTAATTTCAAATCTGACAAAGCAGCAAGACTGAGGACAGTGTTTCTAATCTGTGCAGGTTAAGTTTTGTGAAATAACCATGTCATTTGTTTATGTTATGGTTAAGAAAAAGCTGTTAATTGACCTTCCACGCATGAAGTCACACCTCTTTATATAGGTGACCACAGTGGATAATGCTATTATCAGCTGCTGAGGTTGAGGAAAGCCCCAGACCTTGAAGTGGACTTCAATTTTAGCTGCTTGTGGCTTTGACTGCTTCTTTTCCCCGCAAGACATGCATGTGACTCCACTGTAAGCACACATCACTGGGGACAAACAGTTATATCACACACACTCACACACATTCAGGCTCCTCCTGAGATTGGGTATTTCTTTAGCCCTAAGGCTCATATAAGCCGATGTGGAATGCAGCACTTGATTATTTGGCGAACGGGTAAGCAACTTGTTTAGATCACAGGGCTGTTCTTTGTTCGCTGCACAACACAATTAATCTGGCGGCTTTTATGACTTTAGGTGGGATTAATTGTGTAATAGTGTTGATTCCTCCATGACATGACAAGTTTTGTTTTTCCATTGCCAAATACGCTAAGAACCTGTAGCATGCCAGGGTGTATTTTAAGGAAACCTTACACTAAGACTGATATACTTTACCAGCACAAGCAGAATTTCCAGGTGAACTCCAACCAAAATGATTCAATCTGATGGGGATACTGAAGATGCAGTGTGGAAATTTCAGCATCCACCATTATATCAAGAGTCATTGCTACTTTATTAAAGACGTATTAAGCAACATTTCATTGCTTTCACATTCATTTTATGCACAGTGCACACATATTCACAAATGAATAAACATCCTGTGCAAATTTATAAACATGCACAAAACATGCAGTTGATGTGTAATAGTTTTATTTCAGACTTGAACCTAAATAGTTTTGAGAGATATGCGAATGCTGGCATTGCTTATTTCAGAATTATCGATTAATTATTATCATGTTGCAGATTCTCAGAAGCTTCATGGCAAAGTTGCAATGTCCGTAATGGGAAGTCGAGTTGGCCAATGTTCTAAAGAAAGCCAGTACATAATGACTCACTCCCTTAGTCCCTTACAGTCTGTATTTTTTGGAGTGAGAGATGTCATTCATTAGCTTGTGTGTGGTGGTAGACCGGGCTTTTGGCACTCCCTTTCATGTCACCATTGACTTTTTAATGTTGAAAGCATTTTCTTTACCAGCTGGTCACCTATTGTGTGTGTGTGTGTCACAACATGTGTTTATGTCACTCCTGCAGATTGAGAGATTGTAATAGACCTTTTCAGCGGATACAGTATTTCCACATGGGGAACACTGAATGCAACCCTCATGTGATTTAAGGAATATACAATGTTTTTGCATGTTTTGGCCCATTATTACTGCCAACTAATTACTAAAGTACCTTTTTTTTATGAGGTTTGAATGCGTTTTTAGCTATGCTTGCGGCGTGGCTCTATGGATGGTTGATCTACTTTTGTCCAGAATGAAATATATCAATAACTATAAGCTGTATTGCCATGAAATTTCGTTTCATGGCAATACAGCCATTCATGACGATTCAGCCATTCATGGTTGAATCGTCATTCATGGTCCCTTTTGGGATTCATTGTAGTAACTTTGTTGATCCCTTAACTTCCCATCTAGCACCACCATCAGGTCAGATTTGTAATTTGTCCAATAATTTGGTTTATGACCAAATCCCTGCAAAACTAATGACATTCCCATCAGCACACAACCTCCTAGCATGTAGCCTTTTAGTCTAAATTAGTGAAGGGGCTAAATCAGTGGTTCCCAGCCTTCGGGGTTGCACAATAACTGGTCGCAAGAAGATTCACAGAGGCGGGGGGGCATATTTCTGCTAGTTATGCTTATTTTTTTCAAACCTGCCTTTAATCCTTTTTTGTGATTTACTGTATAATTGTACATCTTCAGGACTGTAAAAACGATTCAAATAAAGTGAGAAAAATCCCACTGTTGTTGAACTGGTCACAACCAGTAGACTTTTGCAACCAGTGATAAGGAGTGGCAAGTAGACGTTGCTTTGTTTTGAGACATCACTAGCCAAACAGGTTGGGAACCACCGGTCTAAAACATGCAAAACCACTATTATGGTGTGTTAAAGACAGCTATTGATCACTGGGGTTGACATTCACCTTCAGCTTGAGGTCATTTGTGTGTGTGTGTGTGTGTGTGTGTGTGTGTGTGTGTGTGACAGACACAGATAGATTTGTGTGTCTGAGCAGCAGCCTCTGACTCAGTGTTGAATGGGTCCTGGAGTCACATGGCTACTTGTCAGCAGGCTGGAGGAGGAAACATAATCCTGAGGAGGAAGGCTGCTGCTATCAGTTTATGCATGTTGGTCTGGGAGAGCACTTGGCTCGACGAGAGGCTTGACCGCACATGAACGGCCGAGGCTCACACTCCACATCTCTAACTCTCGTTCCCTTTTTCTCCCTTTATCTCTTTTCTCCCTCTGTTTGCTTTTGTCCTGCACTCTGACCAGCCCTGGGTGTCTCTTCACAGCAGAGTTCAGAATTGCACTACAATGTCTGCGGTGGCCTCCCTGCTGTAAGCACACAAAGGTATGGAACGATCACAGATTTCTTTTTGGATTTCTTGACCAGTTGTCATGTTTTCAAGCTGTCTTATTTGTCAGAATGTCACTTTGCTTTTTTTTTCCTCTCTATTTAATTCATTGTCTATTTAATTAATTGTTTATATGGGTTAGTCCGCAATTAGGTGACCAGAGCTGTTGTCTGTCAGGTCAAGTCTAATGAAACTTGACAAGGTTCTTCCTGTTAGTGTCACACTTTCTTAATATCCAGTTGACTTGAGGAGAGAGTAGAGCTGACTCAGGCTTGAGCCACAATGATCTGCAACTATAGCACGAACAACGGTAAACTAATCCCACTTAATTCCACAGGTTACACAGCAAAAGAAAAAGGCATCAGACAAGTTTCTTTCAGCCCACTTGAGTTTTAGTAGCACAGGCATTCTTTTCCACTGTTTTAAATCCTAAATTAGAGCCTTTAAAAGGAAGTGATGGCTCTCTAAATGCTGTGGTCGAATCAGAATTGACCACTCATAGCCACAAAAAACGTAATTTCTCAAGTGTTAGTCTTTTTGGCTTCTTAAACGACTCTGTGTTCCACCCATTTCTGTTTATCACGCACATAGTCTTCTACGTCAGTTCTTGCATGTCTTGAACAGGCGATAATAGTGTTGATTCTGTAAACTCATGTCACAGCATGTTGTGTTAGATTAAACATCAACGCTATGACATCTCTTCACGTCACTCGGCGCTATCGCAATCAGTGTGTCAGGAAAAAATGTGGGTTGTTTCATGCATCACCTGCTAAACAGAAACAAATGAATCGCACACACTGTCTTGTTTTTTGTAAACCCAGTTCTCTAATGAAACCATACACCACTTCTTTCCTCCCTGTCATTGTCCCGCTTTTATAAGTAGAGGCCTGTGTGTTGGTTGAGGTTTGGACATTGTGATCAAGCTTCTATTTCTGGACAGGCATTTTTATTGGCAGTTTGTGTATTTTATTGAACTGTTCTTTAATTATGCCCTTTTTGATAGAGTTTGTAGATGAGCACGCAGTCTGCGGTCGACACTCACGTGCCAAGCTGCGGACTGAAGCCGGGGCCTGGCTGGGGTGTCCTGGCAGATCACTGGGTTGAGACGCATGTGGGCTTGTGTCGTGAGTTTGAGTCTGGCTCACAACCTCTGTCCCGTCGTCTGACTGTCTCGCTCCTTTCCCTTAATGTCATTATGAGGGGGCATAGTAAAGAATGTTTGACCTTTTGTCTGCCTTTAAGCCCAAAGGTCACTTGAGATTAGAGTGAAAGATGTTGATGAACAAAATTGGCATTTTTTGAAATACAGATTTTTGAGATGGTCATTTGGCATTTTGTGGCGACTCCTCTCTTCTCTAGGCTCCTAATGTAGAGCTCTACTCTGAATTTTTGAGTGGCCCAACTCATCATCGTTCCTCTCTTGAAAAAACAATGCCCTGCAGTGCATCTAAAAAAATACGTTAACCTGAGAATGCCAGCATGCGAACGTCTGACTTTTGTCCATCACTTTTAGTCTCCTTTTCCCTAAAAGATGTCTAATGTGCCTTTATAGTCCTAATAAAAAGAGGTAAATGCTCTTTTCAGGAAAATTCACCATTTCAGAGGTAAGCAGGGCATATTTATAAATACTGGAAATGTACAACATACTTAAGAGACTTTGTCAGGTATGCTTGTGCTCTGTGGGAGAGACGAGTCACCACCAAGTGCACACCACAGATCTTTATAAGGACATAGAAATGCCAAACTCCTGATCTCCTTGAGTTATCACCTTCCTCTAAAGGAATGACGCAAAAGATTTTGGTTATTTTCAGATAATTTCAGACTAGATCGGTTTACCTTGCCCTGATACAATTGGCCTGTAGATAACAGCAAGGGAAATGTTAGTTCCTCAGAATCATTGCAATATTACCTCAGAAATTGTAAATAGGAGGTTAATTCAATCAGCTGTCAATTCAATCAAATAAGAAATGTGATGATTTTTGACCTGTGTACAGAGGAGCGTTAGCTTTGTCTCTTGAGGTCAAGTGTTCAGTGTTTTCAGCTGATGTTTTTTTTTTTAATACCTAATAACTAAAACTTTGTGAGCTCTAAGGCTCATATGCTAGATACAGAAAACAGCACTGAACTTGGTTTTACTTTCTGTAGGTGAGTTTCTTTGGTCAAAGGTAGCATCTTCACACACGATCCTGATTGTGTACTCCGCTCTTAGTGTCTTCGCTCTCTGTAGGAGGGGCAGATGATGACAGCAACAGCTTGTTATGCTTTAACCTATAATGTCACAGGGTAGACTTTAATACATTTTGTATTAACCCAGATTAGCTTTGGAATATAGGTCCAGTCCAAGCATAGACATTGTGAACTCTTTCTCAGGTCTGATATAGACACTAGAAAGAATCCCAGAGTGCCCTGTTTCTATCTTCTATAAGTTTACAGCTCCTCCTGACAGGCGTCGGTCTGTAGCAGTTGCCATCTTCCTGTTTTCATACAAACTTCCTCCCAGAAGGATAGTTTTCCCAAAGCCTTTCGGACACACATATGAGGCTGTGACAAAGTCTTGCATGGAAAAGCTTTGAATTGCACGGAACAGTTTGCGAGGCACTGGGCTTCTGGATGAGCCTGGGAAGACGTGATCAACTTCTTCCAGGAGAAACACAGAGCATCTTGTCCTCACTTCCTCTTGCACTTTCTGCATTCATCCATGTCCTTTTGGTCATTTCAGTTATTACATGAGGGACAGCCAGTGCATTTTTATTCAGTCCAATGACTGATTGGACCTGTTGCAGACAGAAGACATTTGCATCGAGGACCATGCTTTTTTAAAATCTGCTTGCTTACAAAGACAATTGCAGTTGGTAATAAGGTTTTCTTCTTCTGATCATTATTGTTATCGGTACAATATTACAGACATGCCCTGAGGCAGATAAGCTGGTTCCCATGCCTTTTGCTCGGATCCTAGGTTTCTGTAACTTTATCCCTGTGTAGCCAGCCCTGCCTCTTCCACAGTGGTGGGGTCTAGGTTTACTGAGAAAGTAATCTTCAAAACACACCCAGGCTGACTCCAGTATCCTCCTTTATCGCCATTAATGTACAGATTGCAATGCCTCAAACTAACGAAACTTGGTAATCTGAATAGAACAGCTGCTAGTATGAAATTAACATTTGGTGCAGTGATTGCCAAGGCAGAGCAAACGAGGGGCATTGCCAAAACGTTGTGTGTTCTGCTCTGTGTCTCAGTTTCAGGTCTCTTTGGCACGTGATGTCTTTGTTCAATCCACATTCAAATACAAGTTCACGCTGTCCAGCTCCTAAATACTTCTGCATTGCATTTAATCTCTTGTCAGTGATTGTGCTTTAATGAAACTTTCAGCAACTGTACCTGTTAGAAGTCCCTCGCTGTCAACAAGGGCACTGATATGATTGTGTTCAGGCATCAGGGAGGCTTATCGTTTCTTTGATAGCTGCTGTCAGAGAGCCAGACTGCCTTTGGCAGAACATGATTTTTTACTGTGACAATGGAAATTGAACCAAAACAGGGCCCTCCTCTGCTTTAGGCTGGAGGAAAACCGCTGTTCTGTAAACAACACTGCTAGTGAGACGATTTCAGTAAGATTACCGTCTAAGCTGATGAGAATGGTTAGTATGTTGAAAAACTGTAAGTCAGAGGGTTTTGTTGTGTGCCCAAATTGTTTTAAATATATCATGTTTACCAATACATCCTCAGTGTCATTTGGACTAATGGACCTATTTATACAATTCTTACTAATGCATGCAAATGTTGGTTGATCTTCGCTGCTTAACAATAAAGCTTAATTAAGAAGAAGGGCTGCAAGTAACAATTTTCTTTATTGATCAATCTTTTTCTTTCAGTCTATAAAATAGTTTAAAATGCTCATCACATTTTCTAAAGCCCAAGGGGACATCTTAAGTTGTCTTGTTTGGCTGACCAACAATCTGAAACCCAAAATATTCAGTCTACAAACATAGAGAACAAAGAAAACCAGTATATATTCACATTTGGGAAGCCAGAACCACTGAACCTTTGGCACTTTTTATTAAGAAAATGATTGAAACGATGGAAATAGTTGCAGATAATTTTTCCATTGATGGACTACTTGATTAATTGATGAATTGTTTCAGCTTTATCAAGATCCATATTTCTACGTAAATGTCATTTCTCCAACACAGCATGTTCATTCTGTACTTTATTGTCCTCTTGTAGTACATCTTCATTAACATTTTGTACGGTCTCTGCAAAGGCCCACTGGTTGTTTGTGGATACCTGTGGTATGTCGTACACCGGAGTCTCCAGAGTGACTGATGTCTAGGTTAGCTGAGGCACGTGCTGCCACTTATCAAAGGGTCCCCACAGTAGCACTGTGTTATCTGGCTCTTATCTGAATCTAATGGTTAATGACCTTGAATGGCAGTGAGGAAGTGCTGCATGGCTTGAAATCAAGAATCATAGAAATGAAGAGTGTCATTGTCAGTGTTTGCAAATGCATGTTGGTATGTACTACTATTTACTATGTACAGATATGCACTATCTGCCATTGTTGCCATTATACCTCAAGTTTAATTTATGTGTTTCCTCTCCATCATAAAAACGACATTCACTTTAGGCCATTTGTGTTTTTATAGTGGGTCTGGGGCCTCGAAGGTACTTGAGGGGCTTCCAGGAAATCCTGAAACTGTTGATTACTCCTTAGTTTGGCCACATGTAACAGTACAGACAGTGTTAGGATAGTGAAGCATTTTGCTTTGTATTTTGTTGGCTTTGCACTTTAGCACATTGGATTTGAAATTCAAAACAGTCAGCACTTTATGAGGTCAAAGTTCGGACTCTTGGCTTTATTTTTGGGGTATTTACATCCACATCATATAAACTGTGTAGGAATCGTAGCCCTTTTTAAGCCATGCTAGCGGCACGGCTCCAGGGATGGCAATGTTTTTCGATTGGTCCGCCACTTTGGATCCAGAATGAAACATCTCAAAAACTGCAAATGGATTGTCATTACATTTTGTACAGAAATTCATGTTTCCTAGAGGGTAAATTATAATAACTTTGGTGCCTCAGAGCCACTAGCATGGCTGAAAACTCTTAGTCTTGTTACAATTTTACAAAGTAATTGGGCAGCATAACATAATGTTCAGTTGTAAATAGGTCATGTGACTTTGACAGTCAGTAACTAAAATTGAAGGACAATATATTAACAGGGCTAAAGGTCCAGAACCGCTCATCCATTACGGATGAGTTCCACTTCATGTTCATTGTTTAATTTCAGATCTAATGTGCTGGAGGAAAGCCAAAACAATAAAAAAAAAACAGACCACTCATTATACTTTCTGACTGCACTTCATATTCAAGGATTACTGGCTCACAGCTACAGTATTTATGTGCCTTGTTTGCCTCATGTTATAAATCTCCAGCTTCGTGTCGACTAACCCCCGGATCTGTATCTGTCTCCAGGTTATGCTGCCCAAAAGCTGTCTGAGTCCCAGTGAGAAAGAGAAAGGCTAAAGCCGCACCGATCCAAACCAGCTTTCCAGAGCCTCTCCAGCAGCAACTCCACTGTGGAGCCATGAGCAACCCCAGCGTTCCCAACCAGATTACAGATGCCGTGGCATTGGCTATTCACAGTGTAAGTCCACACAACCGCATATAGAAAAGCCTCAGCCTGCCCTGTCAGGTCAGACTTTCGCGTCTTTAGCCACATGATAAAACACATGAGGCAGAGTTTGTAACCCTGGTGACAAACCAGGTTAAATGTTATTCAGGGGGAAATTACGCTCACAATTAGCAGGTCTTTTCATGCATGAGACCGTAGCTATTCCGCTCCAAACTTGCCTCCACTTCGATTTATATTCTCTCTGTGCTGGATTTATGCTGCATCAGCTCTCTCAGTCCTCTCTGGCATCAGTGTGTGTATTTTGGACAGTGCTGTTCTCTTCAGAGCTATGTGTGTACAAATCTAGTCACATCCTAGAGCCAATTCCCTGGCAACATACAGTACTTCTGACTGTAAAAATAAAAATGTTCAGAATAGTTCAAGAACACTTCAGATCTGCACAGAAAGCTGCTCCCGTTGAATTTTCCTTTTCATTAGAGCACTGAAGAATGTCAGCGGTTCCACAACTGAAACAGTTTCCTTCCTCTTTTCTTTAAGTCAATGGGTTGCCAGTTTTGAAAACACTAAAATAATATTGGCACATAATGAAAAACATAATTACATGACTGCTGGTGGGATTGATGTGAACATGCTGCCCGTGGGGTAGCTGGTCAGCGGCCAAAGAAAACTGCATTCCTCAACTCAAGAGGTTCCCAACAAGTTCATCTTCAGATGATTAAGATGCTGAAGCAGAAAATATCACAAGCTTAAAGGAAAAGTCCAGCCCATGAATAGTCTCATGTTGTTAGATATCATCAGTTTGCGATGGTTAGTGAATTCCAGGAATTATTATGTTCGATTGCATTCCAGGAATTACAAGGATTGCATCTTTTTTTAATTATTTTTTTTTTTTTTTTACTGATTTACCCACCTTTCTCAACCTTTCTCATACTTTTTTACTTAAGTTAAATATTTCTATGTTTCGCAGAATGGCTTTCAACAGCCCACACTGAAGAGAATTCACTGTAGTTAAGTGGAAATCGTGATGTTTATAGCGCTGTGGGAGCAAAACAGAACAGATTTTCCACTCGGTAGCAAGTCATAGAGGCCACTTCTGACAGACTTCTGATGAAATTTACCTTTTATTGTACTGTTGAGAGACAATTTCTGACTGAAAAAGCACATTTGTTCAAACAGTCCTTTAGACATGCTCATGGTGTTCATTTGGCAACACCAGATCTGCTTTTTTCTTCACTGCAACAGCAATGTAGGAAATGCTTGCTTTCCCTTAGCTTTGCATTTTTTTTTGTAGGCTGCTTCCTTTTCCACTGTTGCAAAACTGTGTGGCACAACTGTGTGAGCATGCTGACAACCCCTGCATGTAATCTGGAAGAGGGTTCCTCGTCAGACATAAACAACATAAGTGCTGTCCAAGTTTGAAATCTAACCCCACGAGTTCAGCCATAGAATTCAGAGTATTTAGGAGGTGGAATGGACATGACACTTAACTACTGATCCATGAAAGATGTGCAGAGAGACAGAGAGGCCATGGATTTAAGCAATTGTTCTCATATTTTCTTTTACCATTTGTATGATTTATGTCTTTTTTCCCCACATTTTCATGTGGAATAAAACAGTCAGGAATAAATGATGTAATTTAGTAGTCCAATGAGAACAAAATGTAGCTTACAAGGTGGGACATCTGAATCATAATAACAAAACTCCTTCACCCACTTAATAATTAAATGCAATGTGTTCACACCATAGACTGTATATAAACATCAAAAGCAAAGCGAGTATTCGCCTCGCGTTACAGACTGCCAGATCATCTGTGTTTACTCGCGTTACGCACGAGTGAATACAACCCGTGAAATATTAACCCGTTCTGGTTTACTGCAGCCGTATGAAACCAAAATAAACTGATTTTCCGGTGATTTAATCGCAATAAACGGACCAAAAGGATGTCGAAATAACTACATCACAACGCAGATTTGTAAAAAGTCTGAATTTGTGCTTTTTTAGGTCTGTCCACTAGACAACAAGCAAACAACTTTTAAAATGCTTGTTTTCTGAATGGAGTTCGGGTCGATCAGGGCTAATCAGGTGCTAACAGGCGATGGCAGGTTGAGGAGGGAGGTTGAAGATAAATCCACTGTTTAATCCAAAAGTAAAAAAACAAACAAACAATGAGCTCTCTCCTCTAGTCCCATTATATTCATAATTCAATTGTTTTGTTTTATGATAAAGCAAAACACACTTTACCCATGTCCTGACTGTGAACAATGCAAAACGCTATTAATTAAACACCTAAATTGACACTAATTTAAATCTGTATTTATATATGTGTATATATTTAACAACTTAATACACATTCCATGATGAAAAGGAGCAGGCAGAAGAAAAGTCTTATATTACCCGCCCCCATTCTCAAAATACGTAACATAAATGGTCTACCAGAGATGCTCTGTCAGTACTTTCAACAACCTTTTAAGGCACAAGTAATGTAGTATGTACAAACTGAGTTTTAAAATGAAATTTCCTTCTATGGTCATGATCTGCTTATCCAAACAACTTCTGTAGATTTTCCGGCAGTAATCTGTTTTTGAACATTAAACAAACATAACTCACAATGTTTTGAATTCAACTAAATCCCGCAGTTTTATTATCCATGACTTGATAAACAGAATGTTATTTATAATTCTTATTGCTCTTTTTTGTAGTATACGTATATAATGGATCTATATCAGTTTTATATGCATTGCCCCACACCTCCACAGAGTAACGGAAATATGGTTAAAAAGAGTATAACACTTGAAGTGCCATTATGTACTTTGCTTTGTTCAGAATGTCAATATGTTTGGACCCTTTTGTCTTTTTCTATAACCTATGTGAGATATCCAAGAAAGCCTACGGTCTATTAATACGCCAAACCATTTGATTTCGGTTACCTTCTAGTTATATACATTGCACAAACCTTGTCTTTAAACAAGATAAAATGTATATTAGCTGCTGTAAAGATTACCGTGTCCATCCTGCAAAGAGGCCCTTTTTAGCTTTGGTCATCTTGATCTCTTATTTCTTGGTGAAGGTGTTGATTAACATCCTTTTAAAGATATTCTGTCAAGCCAGTTCAGAATCAGCATGTCTTTATTGCCATTTATAGCAAGTAAGACAGTCAACTGCCATAAAACCTATTGAGATAGTGTACTTGAATATGATTTAGCTAGAACAAGAGTTTCCAGCAGGTAGCCTGGTGATCAGGAAGCTCACGAAAGATAAAAATGTTTGCTGTGTGACAGTACCTTAGCAGACCAATGCCAGCATTGGTCGCTCTCTTGGCTCCAACTCTAACAAGTTAATTATTATTTCCTTAACAATGTGTGTTTGTGTGTTCAGGGAGAGTTCAGATAATCCTGTTTGGATTTTTAAGGGCTAACATGAAAGTGAGTAATGTCTTCTCCCTACCCCGAAGATCTGCCCTGATCACGTGATGAGGGCTAACTGAAATGGGAAATAGCTGGTCTTCCATAAAAGTGGCCGTCGACTTTTACGTTTGACACGGGAACAGCAAATATAGCTATCTTGCTGTATTTTAGGCTGCAGCAACACACCTGTGTGTAATTTGATGGACTATCTGTATGCATTTAAGGTGAGTTTGCTTAGTTCGAGCATAGAGGACTCAACGTAACACGTGGGTCCAAAGCATGATCTGCTCTCGATTTCTGTGTGATAGGCTTGTTATTATTATCTTACCTTATCCTAAATAGTGCAAATAGAGACATGTAGCCTGACTTTGGTTCTTTAGGTAAATTAAACCTCTACACGAACTCCACAGCCGGTTAATGTTCAGTCTTGTTCTTGTGCTTTTGAGATGCATTTCTACTTTGTCAACAGCTCATTGATTTTTCTCAGGCATTAGAAATCCAAGGTAATAATTATTACCTAATGTTATCTTAATACATCACTAGTTACAAATAGTCACCCCTCTAATGTCAGCAGGTGGATTATGAAAGGTTTCTTGACAGCGGAGCACTGTGAGCTTTTCAACTGGCTTTCTTTTATTACCAGGAAAACATAATCTGAAGCGGAAGCTGCTGTGCTGCTGGCTCAGTTTAAAACGGTTTGCAAAGGTTTCTTTTTGCGTCTCCTCTCACGCAGAAAGCACAGAGGTCAGGGTCAGCTGAAGAACAGAACCACTGGAGCTGGTAGGGATTCGGTGTCTTGCTTTAGGGCATTTCAGCAGGGCAAACAGCTGGTGCATCCAGCAAAACTGTCTAGACCATTGGTTTCCAACCTTTTTGGTTTATGGCCCCTTAAATTAATTCTTACACACTTTCGGAAGTGCTCCTATTTACTTTATTGTTGAGAGTTAGATTAGAAAATTGATACCACTCACGTCTGTACAGTAAATATGAAGCCAGAGCCAGGTCACTGTTGGCTTAGCTTAGCATAAAGACTGGAAACGGGGGAAAACCAGTTAGCCTGGCTCCGTCCAGAGGTCACAAAGGCCGTTTACATGAAAGTAGTATCTATCTTTTCTAACTCTCAGCAGGAGTATAAATTGGTGTATTTCCGAAATCTTGATGTTTATTATACAAATTGTTTCATTTGAAAATGTTGACGCCTGCAAGTGTAAAACTATGCGCTATAGGAAAATATGTTTTTGATTCTCCTTTGTCTGCTTTATCAGCTCATGACCCCTTTAAAGACCTCAGTTAAAAGCATCAATACAGTTAACACCACCTCCTAACTATCAGGTTTTATTCATTTTCTAATCTCATAATACTTCCTGCGATGTGCAACTGGCAGCCACTGCAGAACCCCCTTTGCTTAACAGACTTAGAGTTATCAGTTAGATATCTTCAACTTTGATAAAACTGTGGTGTGAAAACACCCTCTCGGGCAAATGATCTTTCTGTGTTTAGCTACTGAAAACCCTGTTTGTATAAAATATAATGATAAAAGCTCATGACTGCTAAAAGCCCAATTCCCAATACCAATATAATCAAAGGGTATCACCAGACACGAAGCAAAAACAAAGAATCCGAGGCATATTTTCTGGTTTCAGACTGATTGGAGGATCTCTTGATTAAATTCACAGTATTTGTATTTGATTTCAAGCAGTGCAAACGTGCCTTTTAATGTACGATCTAATAGGAAGGTTGTGAAAATCAGTGCTTGCATAATACACCGTTCACAGTTGGCTGGGGACAAAACTGACATGATCACTGGAACATCTGCAGCCTGTCGCCCGCCTTTCCCCTCCAAGTGCTGACTGTGTGGGATTTGAGCCTACCTCACGACACAGATAATCCCCTCTGCAGCCTCCACGCACTGTCGAGTGCCCATCTCATTATACAACGCAGCCACTGCACATGCACACTACTTTTAATAAAACTTATGAACTCAGGATTGTAGTATTGTAATATTTATTTTCTTTTGGCACTATTTTTAATGAATTCAAGCAAAACGGCAAAAAGATGACATTACTTATGTTGTTTTTTTTTCTCATTTTCAGCACATTTATGCCCAGTAATATTTCTCCTGCCTAGCATACATTATGACCATACATTCTTATTCTTCTGTATTATTGGGATCTTGCTGTTTGCTAATACAAGATCAGTGGCACTGTTATCTGCTCTTGTTAAAAGGTACCAACATGTCTGCACCAATGCATTTCAGCTTAAAGACTGAAATTAAACTGACTAAAGATGGTCAAATCCTTTCTAAAAAAAAGTTCCATACACAACTGTTTTTAATTGGTGGATTGCTGTTTGGCTATTTAGTGTTTTTGTTCACAGATCAAATGATCAACCACAAATATGTTCAATTTTTTTGTCATTTGTCATGAAGAAAATAGTCATTAGTGGTTTTACCTTTCTGGCGCACACACAACATTTTAATCACATTTCACTCCAGCCTGTTACTTTTCATTTATTCTGTCAATATTAGCCATCAAAATGGCATCCTTTAAAAATCGTAAGATGTTTAGTTCCTATGCATTTACATTGCCCTTCAAGGCGCATTAACTAAGAGCACCTTGGTCAATATTTAGGCTTCATGTCGCAAAGTTAAAATGTGGAGATGAATGTCAACGTGAGGTTTTGTTCTGCCTGTTCAAACAGGGCTTGTCCTTTCAGGCAGCATTTGTCCTCAAAGGGAGAACGAGTCTTGTTTATTCTGCCCCGGCACAATGGGCAGATTGGTGAAGGTGGCAGGTTGGCCGATAGGGCTCTGATTAGGGCATCACGAGGCTTTGATAAGCAGGGGGAGAGGGATATCTCCTACCTGCAGTTCTTAATAGAGGTGTTGAGGGTCAGAGCTCCAGTATTGTCATGGTGGAGGGCAGTGACACTTGTTGCCACCAAAACGCTGATTGCGATTAAGCCCAGCTTGCCATGAGCGAGGTAAGTCCCTGAAACTCCTTACTGAAGTCAGAAAATATTACTCCTAGTCAAAGTTTTCTTCATTGTCTGGTGCAGTTTTGTTTTTACTCGGCTCCCCTCGGCTTGTTTTTGCACATGGTTTCGGTTGTGGAAATTTCTCTCACCTCTTTGAGAATCCCTCACACATCTCTCCCACCTCTGGGGATTCACTGTGAAACCATGATATGAATGAGAGCTCTGTAAAAATAAACTGCAGGATAGTGTAGCAGCACACATCTGGATAGGATACGTGTACTCAAGACTTTTGGATCGGTCATCTAATTAAATATTGAAGTATTGAGATTGTGACGTGGGGTGATACCCAATTACATAAAAGTTCACGGTTACGTTTTTTAAATGTTTTAATGAAAGTGACTGTAGCTTTGACAAGACAAAAACTAACTTTAGCTTTATCATGCTACTCCGATATATTATCTTTAACCCAAAATTTGAACTTTTGATTTGTATCTTCAGTGAAAGAAATCTACTCTGCTACTTAAAGTCAGTGTTACTGCTGCTTTAAAGTGCTGAATTGTCTTAGGCAGTTTGTTCTGGAGGTTACGGAGGTGAACGTATAGTTTGTTCACTCCTTTTTTTTTTTGGGAGACTTTTGTTGATCTGTCAGGAAAAAATCTATATGAGGAATCGAACCTTGCGTCAATATTGAATGTGTGCCTTACAGGCTGACCTGTCTCTCCTTTTACTCATTCGTCTCAGCTCGTATGCAGTTCAGTGCAGGCTATTCTGCTTCTGTCACCTGTGTGTGGCATGTAAAAACAGGTCAGAGTAAATGTGCACGGTTATGTGGGCCATGGGAATCAGTTTTTTACACGTTCTTTGGACGTGACTCAATTCATGAACGTCTGTGAAGCTATGAGTACGATCAATTCAGGAAGAACTGTTTCCTGTTCACATTTTCTTCGTTCTGAATGTGATGTGTTGATTAAAGTTGATGGAAAGATTTGATTTGGTTTAATATTATATTATTTCAGGATTTATTTTTGGTTCCTGTATACATATATATACATACTATGATTAGATTGTTAATACTGATAAGCAGCATTTTACTGTTGTAGCTGGTTGAGGTGGAACATGTTTTAAACACTTCATCTACAGTTAGTTCGTTTAGTCCTATGGTTCTCAGCCTAGGGGTCGGGGGCCCCCTCACAAGGGTCACAAGATAAATCTGTGTGGTCATAAGATGATTAGTGGATTGCCAAAGAGGATCATTCTGCTCCACAAATTTGCTTTATTTTTTGAGGGGGGAGTTTTCTATAATATTTACTTTATTTGTGAAATATTGGGCAGTTTGACCTCTCTGGGCCACAAAAGGTTATTTCAGTGAAACCGTCTGAGGGGCTTAGAGAGCAAATGTCTCTTTGATGGAACTGCTAACAACTCAGACATCTGAAACATGAGAAATTCCTCAACTAGACATTTCTTTTTTATAAGGGGTCACAAGCCAAAATAGGTTGGGAATCTTTAACAATGCATTGTATTTTGTAAGATTATTATTTGTCTTTATGTAAAATCTTAATCTGAAAGGGTACTAGTAATTATAGCTGTCAGGTTAATGTAGGGGAGTAAAAAGTACAATATTTCCCTCTGAAATGTATAATGAGTATAAAGGACCATAATATGGAAATACCCCCATACAATTTTAAGGTACATCTACTTTACTTTAGCACAGTGCTTAAGTAAATATACTTAGTTACTTTCTACCACTGTAATTGTGAATATATTATGGTGCATTTGTGTACTGTTTTAGCAGTCTGCTGAAAAAAGTGGAAGACACAAAACTAAGCAGGAGCTGCAGGTAGAAGAGTAATTGTATATCATCACATGCTTTCTGTTACTCCCTGCTGCACTGGAGAAAACATAATATATGGTTGACATGTTGGGTGTCCTGAGAACCATTTGTGGGAGCATCAGATGACTTGTGGCCCCTGAGTTTTGAAACAGGAAGGGTTCGCCGCAGGATCTGAGGCCTCTGTGCAGTAGTCATGGCAACATTTACTCTGCCTTGAGGTGGCTACAGCATGATCCTGTTAGCCAGAGTAGATCCATTTGCTGTGTCGCTCCAGCCAATCCTTATCACAACATCCCACCGGCAGAGCAGGGCGCAGCATCCTGCTGCAAGAAAACAGATCTCTTATCACCCACATGATCCCTGTCACACCACAGCGTGGAAAAAGAGTAAGTGATCAATGCACATGACTATTGTTTCCAATTTAAGGCTCATTTTCAGGAAGGCATGCATGAGGGGACTAGTCATATGATGACCTGACTGTGGTGTATATGCAGAACCAGAACGCCCTCTAGTGTTGGTTTAAGTGAAAGTGTCCCAAATCCATACTTCATACTAATTCTAAGCTGGTTTTGAGTATGTACTGTAGGAAGGTCACACTGGACAACTGCCAAAACACCCAAACAGTCACTGTTCAGACGAAAAGAATCCGAATGTTTGAGTGTGCTGTTGAAGGTCTTCCCACAATGCAACACACGAAGGAAAAGTAGGAGCTTATTACAGCTGGAAAACTAATTGGGGATGGAGACGAAACATCCCAGAAGAAAAAAAATAACTATTGATTTTATGGGAAAACATTTTGCTGTCTCTGTCAGGTTTAATTGGATGAAACATTCTGAAGTCGCAGTTTGACGCACACGTTGCAAAATTTCCTGTTGATTTCTGTAATACTAACTGCAAAACAAATATACTACTGTATAAAGATTAGTACATAGTATATACTGTATGTAATAAGTATGTAGTATGGATATGGAACACGGCCACATTATACTAGTAGACTCTGTTCACTAATTAATCTGAATGACAAAAACAAGCTTTGGAAATGAAATAAAAATGACCTGCAGTAAATTGTTATTGTGAAAAGAAGCAGGAATAGCATAATAATTATTGGATTGTTACACAAACGTATGGTCTTATTATTTATCCCATATCTCATTATTTATTTCCTAATGTATTGTATTAATACAATACTTGCTATTGAAACACTTTGGAATTCCAAAAATCTGATCGATTGACTGATTTGTCTTTTTTTTTATGTGTGTTTCTTTAATGTATTTGTACATTTGTTCTTTGTGCTGCAGCCAGAGGCCCCTGCTGCCTCATCACTACACGGGACTCCGCACCCTGAAGAGGAGGATGATGGGGACCTGAACAAAGCCTTGGGCGTCCAGCGCTTCCAGCAGATCCTCAGCCCTGCTGCTGTCGTACCTGATGAACAGCACCACAACTACCACGAGGAGGACATTGAATGTAAGCACACGGTGGTCTCCTCGTTGTTCAATGCATTTTGACATTCAGCAAGCCGGGGAGTTTATCAGCTGGCAGTTTGGCCTTTTATACACGTGTATAATGTAAATAAACCTTTTACTTTAATGTGGAAGTAGCTCATGTTTGTGTATTCTCTCCTCAGACCACCGTCACTCCTCTCACCACATCCACCGACCTCTGTCCAAACTGCCCCCCGAGGGACGCAGGAAGAAGGGCAGCAAAAAAAGGAAAAAGGACAAAGATCAAAAAAGCAGCCATGTTCCCAGCAGTGGCCCCATCGAGGAGGGAGAGGATGAAGAGGAGGAGGAGGAGGAGGAGGTGACGGAGGTGACTTCTGCTCCATCTGATTCGGAGAGAGTCAAAGACGTGGAGGTAATCATTCGACTTCATACTAATCTTTAAGTGAATTTATGAGTGAGTGGAAAAGCCCTGATAGGGACTGTCTTCTGCATTGAAACATTGTCATTTTCTATAAATTTCAAATGAGTTAGTCTTTTGACGCTATTTGGGAGTAAAAATATTCTAACAACGATGTATCAGACAGTGTTCCATCTGGGCTTATAGTGTTTATATTGTTTTTTTATACGTTTATACAAAAACGAGGGCTGCAAGCAACGAGCATTTTGATTAGCGATTAATCTGCTGATTATCGTCTCAATTGATAGTTTCGCCTGTAAAACGTCAGAAAATAATGAACCGTTTCCTCAAGCACAAAGTAACTAAATTATTTTCCTTTGGTCTGACCAACAGTCCAAAACCCAGAAATATCCAGTTTACCGTGATGTAAAAAAAGAAAAAGCTGCAAATCCTCACATTTTTTGCTTAAAAAATGATGCATAATCAATTATCAAAATGGTTTTCTGTCGACCTGCAAAACCATCAGTCGATTGTTGCTCTGCCGTCTTGCTTGCTTTTATACCTAGGTTTTATGTATTCTTATACTGTCCAATGATCATGAGAATACCTGCTAATGCAGTAAGGGGGGGTCACAGTGACTGGTCACGTCTTATATGATTTGTGTTAATATATGTGTGAAAGAGCGCTGCCATACGAAATCCATGCTCTGATACCCAACCTGCTCGCTCACTGTTGTAGCATTACCATATTTTCCTCTCTGAATATTGCAGTATAGTCTTAATCATTCATCAGTGGGTTTCATGTTTGGTCGTTAGTATGATACTTAACAGCACAAGACCAGATTTAACCTGTTCATAATGTAACTAAATACTTTTCACTGCTGCAGAATTTGTAGAATGTGATTGAGATAAGTTGTTTTTATTTTCTTTTTTTAATCAGTTGTAGTTTTTATGTCTGTTTGGCTTCAGCTTTCACAGTTTTTTCTTTTTTTGGGGGGGGTCGCTTTTTATTTGTAGCAGTTTAAATATATTTTACACAAGAAAAGGAGAAAACAAAAGTCAACAAAGTGTGCAAACCAAGTGGGGTATACAGTGCAGTACAGCACATTTCTTAGTCTGCTGACTTTATGTCCATATATATATCACATACTGTATATCTTGTTCTATGTCCATCCATTGCTTAGATAGATAGTTAAAAAAAATGTCCTTTAGATAATAATCTACCTTGGACTAATGTGCACAGGGCTGTTATACCTTTGTTTCGCCACTGTTTCAATCTGATCTCTTAAGTTGAATTTTGGGTTCATTGTCTGTTTTTACAGTAAGCAGTGCTCTCACACTGTATTCTCTCCGCAGTTCTTTGTTTCCGATGAAGACCATGTGGCCATACGGGGCAAAGAGAGCCCTCACTCGTCCCGTGAGCTGAATATCGTACCACAGTCCGGCGAGGGAGCAGATACTGAAGATGCAACTTCCTCAGAGTGAGTCAAGTCTGGTTCTTGGACTTATAATGTTGCTTTACCTGCTGTGATGATTGCATAATGTTTTTGCCATGTTCTCACAGACGCTCTGATTGGGTAAGACTGCTCTGGCACGTGTTTGATTGGCCAGTGAGGTACAAACTGTACGTTACCATGTCTCAGGCATCCAGTGGGCCTGCTGGGCATGATCTGATGGACCCGAGTTATCCTCTCCTCAGAGACCCATATATCACCTGTCGCTATTGACGACACAACACACCTCAGCAGCCCCAGGCTCCCCCTATGACATTTACTTCTCCACTTCACGAGGATCTAATCTGGGCTGGGATAAAGCTGCGTATACACCTTTTGCTTGTCTTCAGTTGATCAGAGAAAAACCTAGTAACAGCAGATTGGTTTTGATAAAAATTCCCTATATAAGGGAAAATAATTGAATTTTTCACAGTCTTGAAAAGCTGTGGACAACTGACATATAAAGGACGGTGAGTTTGTTCATTTTTTAAATTCTTTGGAAGGATTTGTGTTGGCCTACCATCTTTTCTCGCCATATCTATGTACTTCTTTAAAATTGTTTGGGTATTTGAATATTATTAAAAGCGTATTTTATTAGGTGCAGCATTAGAGGGGTCTAATACATGAATCAAAAGATGATATCCAACCGATCAGTACAAAGTATAAAGTATAGATATTCCTGTGACAACCAAAGTATTCAGAAAAAATATATTAACTATGGAAGAGCAGTAGAGGAGAAAAGTTTGTGGTTCAGTGGCAATAAGTTGGTAAAAAAAAGTATATTTTTTTTGTCTGTATGTTTCCAGCATGACATGTAAAACCTTTCTTGGGGAAAATCTTCAATCAAATCCATAAAAATAACCAAAAAGCAACCATTCCTCTGTCACTTGTTGATTTCAGAGCTACAACTTTTTTTGGCTTTTCTGCTTTTATCTAGTAAGCCGGCCTCATCTGACGCTTCCAGCCCCGCTCCCCAGTCAGTGCCACCTGAACACATACCACTGGCCCGGGTGTCCTCCGCGAGCCGCAGCTACGACCTGCAAGAGCGCCGGCGCACAGGAAACATGACGGGTGCTGAGCAGGCCAAATACGAGCGCATCCCTACTGATGAGTGCGAGGCTCAGACGCTGGCCTCCGCTGACCTGGACGGCATCAAGAGTGAGTATGGATGAATTCTCACTCGGAAGGTTTTATGTTTGTAAAACTTGCTGGTAGGGGGCGCCCCAGTAGTTCAACTGGTAGATCGTGCGCCCCATGTACTGTACAGTGGTCCGGGTTCGAATCCAGCCCGCGGCCCTTTGCTGCATATCATCCTCTCTCTCTCTCTCTCTCTCTCTCTCTCTCTTTCTCTCTCTCTCACACATTTCCTGTCACTCTTCAGCTGTTCCTATCAAATAAAGGCAAAAAGCCCAAAATAATTATCTTAAAAAGACTTGCTTGGAGGGCTTTAGTACACCAGGTGGGTAAAAAGGTGGACACAGGTTGACTATTTGAATTAAGCAGAGTTGTATTATTATTGGTGATGAAAGGAGTCTTCTGTGAAGAAATATACTTTTTTTCCCTTTTGTTCTTAATGAGTATAATCCATTTTATTATATTAACATGGGTCACATGACCACTTAGGAGTTGTTTGTAGTGATGTAACCACAAAATGTAATTGTGTTTTTTTTTAGATTTTCAACCTCTCAGATTTCATAAATGAATTACCTTTAAATTGTTGTTTTGTGAATAAACAGCAGCAGGGGCGGCTGTAGCTTAGCGGCAGAGCGGGTCGTCCTCCGATCAGAAAGTCGGCGGTTCGATCCCGGCTTCCGCCAGCCCATGTCGAAGTGTCCTTGAGCAAGACACCGAACCCCCGAGTTGCTCCCGATGGGTCAGGCCAGCGCCTTGCATGGCAGCTCCGCCGTCATCGGTGTGTGAATGGGTGAATGAGAGGCAACCTGTAAAGCGCTTTGGTCCACTAAGGTGGAAAAAAAAAAGCGCTATATAAATGCAGTCCATTTACCATAATGAAGTATTGGATTTGTTGATGCACTGATTCCTCCAGAAACATCAAGGCGGGGGCGGGGCACATTCTTCGGTAACTTCTATATTGCAGTCGGCTCCCCGTTGCCCTCGGACGTTCCCGTTGTGTTCAGGGCCAGGGAGATTTATGTCAAGGAGTCGACCCCTCAGCAGAGAGCGGCAGCTTATCAGAGAGTGTGGCAGACAGGCCCGCATTATTAAATTAGCCGTTCCCGCTGTCAGCTGATGCCCCCGGACTCAGGCCCGAGCCAACTTGGTGGCTTATTGTTAAAATCTGGACCTCAGTTCACAACCTTTAATCATTAATGGAATGAAACAAGGGGAAGAGTTAAGTGGACTCGAAGTCAAAATAAAGAGCCTGTGGATGGAGGTATGGGCTTGATATTGTCCAGATATTTGGTCATCATGGGGCTTAGTGACACAGAGTCGAGCCTCCCAACAGGTTCTTCTCCAGTTATTCTCTGTGTCTTCTTTTATCTCCTTCCCTGCACTGTAAATCATCCTGGGAAAGTGTCTCTGTCTCTGGCTGCTGCTCAACAATAGGAATTATTAGATCACTGTCGCTCCCCTTTTGTCCGACCTGAGCGAATTAACACCTCTGCTCACTGATGCAGTCTGATCGTTTCGGCCCCCACGGGGTCAGGCGGCGGTCACTAAATGGCAACTTTTTCCGATTTGTCAAAACTCGCACATGCCGCACGCTGCAGTTTGAGCAGCGAGTGGGTCACGTAGTCAGACGGGCATGCCAGCACCCAACCCCACGCCCACCGCAAATCCTCCTCTTCCTTCAAGAGCTACATGCCAATCAGGCCTCAATTTAGGGTCTGCCCCAAACTTCACTCAGACATCAAGGAGCGACTTTACAATGGACCCTCTCTGTAAAAGTTGAAGAGACTGTACCAGTAAAGCTAGAAAAAATAGAACTGTTTTGTACTTGCAATGACTGCCTGGTTTTTAGATGAGTTTAAACATTGATGAAGAACCTTAAAAGCTTCACTGTTTGTTTCGTAGGACATACAACCTCGGATAACGGTAAGAACTGGTATTCTTGAGGGGGAATCTCGGTTATTTCTAATTATTATTCTTATATTTATACTTATTTTCTCAATGTAAGATAATAATTTTTCAATATAATTGTGGTTTTGGGACGAGTAGTTCAGAAGCTCCTTGCAGTTTTAAGTATTACAGTGAGATTTTACTCAGCATTTTACTATTTGGTGTTCTAGTTGAATTCATTAGCGTTTAATCTGAGTTTTCGCCAGCCGGTTCACTAATCTTTAAACTCCATTCCTACTCGCAGTGTTGTGCCGTATCTGTGCCATTGGACGTCTCTCTCCACATCCTTTTCAATGCCAGTAGTTCTGCCAGCCTGAGTAACTCTACTCCCTGATGAGGGACCACAGAAACAAAAGCAAAGTGGCCTGGCCCTCTGTGACTTGGTGGGCTGAGATTTGAACTTGGGGTGCAAGGTCCACGTGAGCATGCTGAGGGATGCAGAAGCACAAAATAAGACTTTTGCAGAGTTGTGCACCCTTTGTAATGGGCTGGGATTTCATTTCCAGTTCCATTACTTGGATATCACGTTTAATGAGTTTTATATGCTGTTTGTGTTTGGTTAGAAATTGCGTCTAAAGGGGGTCTGAAGCACAAATTAAAGACTGTATTCTTCAGCACATCTCACCCTTCTTCTCTCCTCTTCTTCTCCAACAGGTCATCGTTTCGAAGATGTTCCCGGCGTGCGCAGACATCTGGTCAGAAAGAGCACCAAGGGACAAATGGTGCACATTGGCAAGGACCACAAAGAGCCGACCACTCGCAACCGTAAGCAGGACCGAACCCCACATGAGGTGAGACATTAGAGGACCCGCTTGCCATCCATCCTCTCTAAAATTAAAGCAGGGCACTCGTCAACTAACGCCATGCCAAGTCTGATAATGGTTGTACCATGTTTTCTTTCAGCCTCATCAGTACATTACATTTATTTTGGCAAACGTGTACTTTTGCCCTTTCAGAGCTTTTGTAGATTCACAATAGATATAAAGGACTGGGGTAGAATCTTTTAGTTTTGGCAACATTAAACGGCACAATCCGTGATCCTAAAGTAAACAAGAGTCGACTCACCACCAAAATTCCAAACTATAAAATGTCAGAAAATTGTTTTTAAAAATGTACTGCAGGTTACATGTTTCAGAAATAATAATTAATTTAAATACTGATGTTGGTGTTAATAAAAATGTAACTATTATCAAATATTTGTTTTCAGACCTTGGATAAATTATGAAATCGAAAGGTTACTGTAAGTACTCCTTTCCAGCAACAAAGACAACCAAAAACCATTTGCAGGATTTTAAGAAATCTGTCGAATAAAATGTATGAAAATTAGGGCGGCAGCTCATGATTGTTTAAGTCATTATTAATCCTTTGCCCTTTAAAATGTCAAATCACAATTTCCCCAAGCCTAGCTGATGTCTTTAAAAGTGCTTGTTTTGTTTAGCCAACAGTCCAAACCCCCAAAATATTCAATTTACAATCATATAAAACAGAGAAAAGTTGGTCTTTTTTTTTATTGGGCGATCGAATGATCTATTATTCCACTAACTATTTCAGCAATGTTTAAAAAGCCCAGATCTGAACCTGCTATCGCTTTAAAATTGACTGACATGTCTTGTAATGTATAGACTAACACCCAAAAGTCTTGACTTATTTATGTTTTCTGATGCTGCTAATGATTTCTTAGATAAAGATAAAACAGCCTTGTATTTGCAATAACTAGTATGTCAAATGCTACAGTTATATAAATGAAAAACATTATTTATTTTGTCTGAAAAATGACTGACTGGGTTTTTTAAATTCTGTTGCAATTCAAAGAAGTGTGTGGGGGGGGTGATCCAGTCCAAGTTTTAATCTTTATTTTATACTTCAGACTTAGCATAATTGCCCCCAAACTGACCATAGTTTGTACCAAATCCTGGGAAATGTTTTCCCTTCTTGCTCTCTCTCAAATGAAGCACTCTTTTGAGGATGGGACAGGGAGGAAAGGAGACAATTAAAAATGAATGAATGAGTTCTTTCCTTTCACACACGGAAAGGAAAAAGAGGGGGGAGAGGAGTTTAGGTAACCAGACACTGGGAGTTCCTGAGACAATGAGAGCTATGTTTTATTAACACACACACACACACGCACACACATCCTCACACACAGCTCAGAGCCCAGGTAACAGGTCCCTGTCAGATGTGTGTGATGAGTTACCTGTGGATATGTGTGTTAGAGTGAGGATCCCGTCCGTTGCGCTGCTCTCGGTTGTATCAGTATTTGAGTCCTCTCCTGCACCGTCTCGCTCCTCCAGCCGTTACCGGTGGTTCTGTACCGCTCTGCCTCGCGGCCAGACGGCATCCTGCTGGACATGGACTTTGGTCAAATGGCTCGGTACCAGAAGGTGAGGCTGGGTGACCGGCCAGAGTCAGGTTTGACCTGTGTGGGCGTGATTTCACAGGCATGCAGCAGGTGGATTTTGGCACAAGACGATAAATTAAGGGTGTTTTCCAACCTGCTTCATTTCACAGAGGGTTGAGACTCACCAGCATGGTGTTCAATTAACAACCTGTTAACAGATATTTGATGCTGAGAGAGCTGAGAGGTGCACAGCAGATTATTGACTTTTTAGTATTAAGTTTTTAAGATGTCATTGGCTGTTTTTCTGTGTTTTTCTGTTGCTTTTTCTAAGTGTCATCCACTGTAGGGTGATAACATGGACATGATTTGTCTTTTGTGTGTTGAGTGAATTAACATAAATCACCTGGTATCCCGGTAAACGTGGAGTCTGTTTTCTGTTGTTGACATGCAAAATGCTCCACAGTCTTTGAGTGTATCAACTGGCTAAATACAAAGGGCTTTGTCTATTAAGATGAATATTTGGCACATGCTGAACATGCATGTCGTTTTTTGTGTGGCCAGTATGGATGTTCTCTACTGTATCTCACCTACTCCTGCACGTGTTCCTGTGTGACGTTGTTTCCAGGTGTTTGTGGAGCTAAATGAGCTGACTATGGACAAGAACCAGGAGATGCAGTGGAGGGAGACGGCCCGATGGATCAAGTTTGAGGAAGACGTGGAGGAGGAGACCGACCGCTGGGGGAAACCTCACGTCGCCTCGCTGTCTTTCCGCAGTTTGCTTGAGCTCCGAAAGACCATCTCACACGGTAAGAGACAGAAACCGAGTTAACGGCGGACATGTCATTTTTAAGCCTAAACGTCAGTGGTGCAGTTCACAGAGCACCGAGTGTGTGTCCACAGGTGCGGTGCTGCTGGACCTGGACCAGAAGACCCTGCCGGGCATCGCCCATCAGGTGGTGGAGCAGATGATCATTTCTGACCAGATCAAAGCTGAGGACCGAGCCAATGTCTTGAGGGCCCTGCTGCTGAAACACAGGTGACTTGTAGCACCAGACTGCAACAAACGAGCAGTGATTTCGCTTTTAAGAGGATATTAAGTAACTTATTTGAGCTACATTGATAGATTTGTTTCTTTCTTCCAAGAATCTGCCACAGCCCCATTTAAGTTTAGGAGGCAAAGTTTTACCACAATATTACTACTACCTTCTAGTATAAGAATAAACAGCTATGAAAGTGTCTTTCTTCTAACTGCTGCACATTTCCTGCTACTTAGGTGGCTTCATACCTGGTCACTGCCTCTCTTCCTCCTGCTCACCCTCTCTCTGCCTCTCCCTGCTTCCCCTAGTCACCCGAGCGATGAGAAGGAGCACAGTAGCCCTTTCCCCAGGAACATCTCCGCAGCCAGCCTGGGCAGTCTGATAACACATCACCACAGTGCCAATCACACCCATCAGCCAGAACCATCGGTGACCGACCCGCTCATGGGCACCATCGACTCCGCGGCTGACGTAGACACACGCATCGACGTGGACAAGAACGAGGTACAGGTAAGTCTAGTGCTGCAGTGTTTTCCAAAAAAAAAAAAAGTCCCACTTGCAAGTGTTCTTCATTAACTTGATTTTGCGTCTTGTATTGCTTTCCATTTGCAGCAGAAGGAGCTGACCGTGGTGTCTGGTATGCATCGGTCCAAATCCAAACACGAGCTGAAGCTGCTGGAGAAGATTCCTGAAAATGCCGAGGCCACTGTTGTACTTGTGGGTGAGTTATCTCCCACTAAAGCCTTGAAAACCACACACGCTTTACTTAAAGTACCATATCAACTTAAAATCACTTGTTGTTCCTTCCTTTTTTTTCATTGTGTGTACTACTGTCTGTATGTTGACTGTTTTGTCCCGCCGTCTTTCAGGTAGCGTGGACTTCCTGGAGCAGCCCACCATGGCGTTTGTGCGGCTGCAGGAGGCGGTGGAGCTGGAGTCCGTCCTCGAGGTCCCCGTGCCGGTCAGGTTTCTCTTCGTTCTGCTGGGACCCCCCACCACCAGCATGGACTATCACCAGATAGGACGCTCTATCTCCACACTCATGTCTGACAAGGTGAGCGAGGTGTAGACGTCGAAGGATTTAAAAAAAAAATGTGTTTTTAAAATATTATTATTAAAATAGAAAACCCAAATCCTGTATCGCAGTTGCAAGATTTCCCCTACATAAAATTAGACAAGCAAGCAAACACACCCTAATGTTGAGAATGAAACAACAATCTTTATTTTTCCCCTCTATGTCATTACGCACACGCTTTTCAACTTTTCCATAATGTGCCTGGATTACAATTCATTACTCAACATCTATCATTTTATGCACACAATCCTAAAACCAACACAAAAATAACTGAGTTAACGAACTAATTAAATTTGTTCCCTTCAGATGTAACATCATTCTTTCTCCATATTCCTTTATAATTTTCATTTTACTTGGTTATTTTTAATGAAAGTAAATCATATGATGTTAGTAATTGTTGCCACAAGGCCCATATGTGATATATTGCTCATGTTTGATTCAGCCAGGGTACATTAGAGAAATCACTCAGTAAACATCAGGGTACAAATCCAAAATATAGAGCCGGTCGCCCTCATTTAATTGGTTACATTTGTTTATATCTCAATCACCATCCAGCAATTCCACGAGGCGGCGTACTTGGCGGACGACAGGCAGGACCTGTTGAACGCCATCAACAGCTTCCTGGACTGCAGCATCGTGCTGCCGCCTTCAGAGATGGGAGGCGATGAGCTGCTGCGCTCTGTCGCTCGCTTCCAGAGGGAGATGCTGCGCAAGAGGGAGGAGCAGGGCGTCAAACTGTTGACCAAGGAGCCTAAAAGCCTTGAAGAAAAAGGTGAACCTCTCCCCATAAATCTGTGGCCGCAAAGGAAATTTCCGTTGCTGTTATATGATTTCTTATTATAGTATTTAATAACCTGCTCTCTTCCGTCTCGCAGAGGCCCTCCTCACACCCTTGAAAAAGTCAGACGACCCTTTAGAGCGCACCGGACGCCCCTTTGGTGGCCTGATACGAGACGTGCGGCGCCGTTACCCAAAGTACCTCAGTGATTTCAAAGACGCCCTGAACAGTCAGTGCATGGCTGCAGTTATCTTTATCTACTTTGCTGCTCTCTCTCCAGCCATAACATTCGGAGGCCTACTGGGTGAGTTGCACTTGGGAAAGCAAGAGTCCAGTTACAGTTTGTCGTCTGAACCATCAATACAAAAACATGAAAGGGATTTATTTGACGTATGAGACAATAATCTATTGATGAACCTTTCGACCTTGTTGGTTAATTGGTTGTGTCTTTCTGTTGCTAGGTGAGAAGACGGACGGTCTGATTGGTGTTTCTGAGCTGATTGTGTCTACAGCAATGCAGGGTGTGATCTTCTGCTTGCTCGGAGCGCAGCCACTACTCGTTGTGGGCTTCTCCGGACCCATCCTGGTCTTTGAAGAAGCTTTTTACAGTGTAAGTTGATAAATAGTAATAAATCAGCGTCTCTGATAACCAAGTGTCTCTGGACAATACCAACAGCCTACAATTTAAAAATCTAGTTTATTACTTTCAAGGTTCTTATTTATATGTATTTTCTTTTAAAGAGCATGAAAATGTGGTTTCAAAGTTTTTATATTTCTCTATAACAGTAATTATTAGTAATAAAAAGCAACAATCAAAGTTAAATTCAATACCTACGGTATTGTTAAGAGTTAAAGAAATAGTTCAACATTTTGGGAAATAGGGTTATTTGCTTTCTTGCTAACAATAGGATGAGAAGATCAATACCAGTCATGTCTGTACACTAAATATGAGCTGCTTAGCTCAGCTTAGCTTAGCGTAAAGACTGGGGAAACAGCTAGTCCAATGGTAGCAAATTTTGCCTACCAGCACCTCTAAAGCTCACCAACATATTATATCTTTTTTGTTTGAGCCATACAAAAACTGTAGTATGAAAACGAGACGTTGTGGTTGTACGGCCACTTCTTGGCCAGGATCAGGAACTTCCTGGAGTCTTGTCATCATTGCGAGGTTGCCAGGGAACCAGTCTTCAGGCTGTAACTGAGCTCGCCCAAGAAATGGTCCATAAATCCCGTAAAAACCACAACTTGTTGTTTTTACTAGAAGGTGGATTTTCTTACCTTTGGACAGAGTCAGGCTAGCGCTTTCCCTTTGTTTACAGTCTTTATGCTAAGCTAAGCTAACCAGCGCCTGGCTTTAGTCCTAAAATGAACATACAGACATGAGAGTGGTTGCCTACAGTATCAGTCTTCTCATCTAACATTCACCAAGAAAGCAAATAAGTGTCTTTCCTAAGATGTTGAACTATTCTTTCACACACTCAAAAATGCAGATGTGTTTTGTTCAGATTAGATTGACAGTGACCTGAATGAATGACAGTGAATATAAGCAAACAACTCCATAACTGTTAGACTAAACTAGATTATGATTCAAATGCTGCTAAATCCTGGATGGCACACAAAGTGTTTTACATCACCCTTTTCCAACTGAGCCCACCAACTTCAAACCAGTAAACCGAGCACACATGAAACAAAAAATACAGAAATCTCTCATATCAAATAATCAAAACTGGACTCATTGTGCATTCATGTAGGATCCCATCACTCATAGTAAGAAGCTGATTGAGGAAATAGGTTTCTTGGCTCTGTGTCCTCACAGTTCTGCAAAGCAAACGACATGGAGTACCTGACGGGGCGCGTCTGGATCGGGTTTTGGCTCATCGTCATTGTGATCGTCACAGTGGCCTTCGAGGGAAGCTTCCTGGTCCGCTTCGTCTCCCGCTTCACCCAGGAGATCTTCTCCTTCCTCATATCTCTCATCTTCATCTGCGAGACCTTCATCAAGCTTGGCAGGGTGAATATGAGACTTGAAATAACAACTCCTGATTACAAAAAGTTGTTGTTGGCAGGCTGGGCGTTCACGTCTCTGACACTAAACTGAACAGACTAATCTTTGGACATTATTCAAACCTCTGGGTCGAAATGAATGTGTTTTTCTAACTAAGTGCACCTGAAATCTTTTGTGATTGATTGGCCTTGAAAGTTAAATGGATTAAGAGTTTAACTATTATCCAGGCTTATGATTTTGGAAGGTCTGCTATTTTTAGACTTGAAATGCGTTATGCTACCGCATAATCAAATTTTCCAGAAAGTGTGGTTGTGGTACCTAAAAGAGTGATGAATGATAATCCCTTTAAGGAAAGTAATCACAGCAGGTGTACATGCGTGCATACGTGTGTGTGTTTGTGTACGCGTGTGTGTGTGTGTGTTATTCTGTAGTGAAATATTGTGAATGAATTTGAACCCTCTGTGTCGCCGGGCAGATTTTCAAGGACCATCCCCTGAAAAGTTGCTCCCTTGACAACAGCACAGAAGGGGACACCTGGACAGAAAATATCACACTCTTGCCAAGCAACAGCAGCCAGCCTGTGACGGTCCTAGGGCAGCCCAACACCGCGCTGCTCTCTCTGGTTCTCATGGCTGGAACATTTTTCATTGCTTTCTACCTGCGCAAGTTCAAGAACAGTGCGTTCTTCCCTGGAAGGGTGAGCATCTTAATTCACTTCAAAACATCGGTCCTGCAACATTAACCCCGAAGTATGAACTCCTATATTTATTTAATCTTCCCATCGTCACATATGAAGGATCCATGTGTGTTTTTAGAATCAGTGCAGTCAATTCTTGCACCCAAACATCTTCAGATTCAAAATCCGTCCTCCTAAACAATGAAATTTGAGAACAATTAAGACCAAAACTCATTTGAGCCACTTCAACATGAGTCTAAAATTCTCTAGTTTGCAAAACAATCTTACGACAAGGTCCATTTACTAGCTGTTCTGGGGCTTTTGATCGCGTTGCATGATCTTCCTTTGGAGATGGAGTTTGCCCAGTTGTCATGACGTGTTTTTTTGGCCACTTAAAAGGAATAGCTCAACCTTTTCATTCACAAACACCAAAGCAGAAAGAAGATATATGTTGTGTATTAGTGAGCTTTCAATGTGCTGTTAGGCAGATTTTTGTTGTTGGATGGACACAGGCCAGCTGTTTGTGCTAAGCTAAGCAGCTGCGGGCCGTAGCTTGATGTTTAACGGAGAGTCATGGCAGTCGTTTTCCAAAATGTTCAACTGTTGCTTTAATGACTTGTCACCTGTGTTGGCTTAAAATTCAAAATTTGTTTCTTGAAATTGGAAACGTTAGATGCGGTGGGATTGATCGATTTGAAAGCTCCAGAACAGCCACTAAATGGACCTTGCGGTGAGGTTGTTTTGTCAACACTGTTTTCAAGATCAAGAATGAACTTTCAATCTGGAAATGCTCTAATTTGTGTAGTTTTCCTTTTTATTTTCCGTAAAATAAGAAAATGACAGGAGCTATAGACAGCCAGAAGAGTAGTCTAGACTTGTAAATCTTTTGATTACTCTTGGATATAATATATGAAGCTGCCAGTTCTGCTCAAACCTTCACATTTTGTGGGGTTCAGTTTCGCAGGATTATTGGAGATTTTGGCGTACCAATTGCCATCCTCATCATGGTCCTGGTGGATTACAGTATAAACGACACGTACACACAGGTAAGACTCAAATGCCACCCCTCATCTTACTCTCGATCGAATGTAAATGTTTGACCTTTCGCTTCGTGTTTGCGTTAATGCACTCAGAATTGTTAACAAGATTTGATAAAAGATTCACAACACCGACAATCGTGATATTCTTCCTCTTTGTTCTCATGCTCATTCCTGTCGTCGTCCTCCGTCCAGAAACTGAGTGTTCCTAAAGGTTTCTCTGTGACGAGTCCCGACAAACGTGGCTGGATCATCAGTCCTCTGGGTACGGACGGGGAATTCCCCATCTGGATGATGTTTGCCAGCTGTTTTCCCGCTCTGCTGGTTTTCATCCTCATCTTCATGGAGACTCAGATCACCACGTGAGTCACATCTAGCAGGAATATATACACATAGTATGTGTGTATATATATATATATATATAT
>CM022493.1:10956161-11057966 GCA_011952105.1 Coreoperca whiteheadi | reverse complement strand
TATATATATATATATATATATATATATATATATATATATATGTTAATAGAAATAATAATACATTTATTGGCATTGCTTGTGATGCAATGATAACCCAAACAATATTATGACATCACATTACACTATTACATTTCCTAGCGGTTATTGCATTATAAGACTTTAAAATGATGATGATAACAATTGACATTACAAAAATAAAAAAAAAGACGTAGTAATTTGGCCGGAATCCAGGATTTGATTACATTTAGGTTTACTATATTTTATTGTCAATTTATAAGGACTTTTCATTAGATTTTGACAAATTCTTATAACATTCAGCTGCCAAAGAACTGAAAACTGACATTATTTTAGTATGCGTTCCGATAACATTCCCATCCAAAAGTGGAAGTCTTGCAGCCTACACTGCAGCATAAGACAATTGTGAAGAAACCAATGATGGTTCTGTCTGATTTGCCGTGATATCCACAGCAACCATGTCACCCACCTCTGTATGATGTTTTAATAAAAGCATTATAAATAAAATATCGTCAGATTATCACGATTGCAAAAATATTGTGGTATTTGCTTTTGTCAGTATCACTCTGCACTGCAGTGTTTTGCATTTCTAAATTGTATACACTATTGATGGAAAAGAGGAGCGTTAAAGAAGGCATTAATCTAAAAGAGCATGCACGCTCAGTCAGTATTCTCTGAATAAATCAAAGTGAAAGAAAAAACGTAATTGGCTACGCAGCCGTCTGCTTGTGAATGACAAGCTGACTCATCCAAACCCTGTTGTTCACGTCTGGGTTTCCCCTCCATCTTCTGCAGCCTGATAGTGAGTAAGAAGGAGCGGATGCTGGTAAAAGGTTCTGGTTTCCATCTGGACCTGCTGCTGATCGTGGTCCTGGGCGGCAGCTCGGCTCTGTTCGGCCTGCCGTGGATGGCCGCTGCGACCGTTCGCTCGGTGACCCACGTCAACGCCCTCACTGTCATGAGTAAGGCCGTCGCCCCCGGAGACAAGCCTCGCATCCAGGAGGTGAAGGAGCAGAGGGTCACGGGACTCCTGGTGGCCATCATGGTTGGTGAGTGTCAGACTTTGAAATCTCATTGTGTCACCTGCGTCCTGTTTGCATTTCTAACTTTAAACATCCTGTAAAATTGGATATTTAGCATTTAATTTCCCTTTTACTTCCTCTCCCCAGGTCTGTCTATTGTGATAGGTGACCTGCTGCGTCAGATCCCCCTGGCGGTGCTGTTTGGTATCTTCCTCTACATGGGTGTGATGTCCCTTAATGGGATCCAGCTAACAGAGCGGATGATGCTGCTGCTCATGCCACCAAAGTATCACCCTGACCACACCTACGTACGCAAGGTAAGAGGAGTGTTATTTTGTCATTTAGGCTGAGAAAACACGTTTTTACATGAAGTAGTGAAGGGCGGGCGGCCGTGGCTTGGTGGCAGAGCGGTTGCCTGCCAGTCGGAAGGTCAGCAGTTCGACCCCCCAGCCATGCGTCGAAGCATCCTTGAGCAAGATACTGAACCCCAAAATGCTCCCGAAGCTGCGCCTTCAGTTTGTGAATGTTCTCATATGTAAGTCGCTTTGGATAAAAGCGTCTGCTAAATGACTAAATGTAAATGTTTCAGGCCTCAAGGAATATTAACTGATTTGATTCACTTAATATTTCTTACACCTGAAACCTTCACGATGATAAAAATCACACAAGCTTTTGCGATTCTTCTTCTAGTCATAGGATGAATTATAAGATATTAAAGGTTTGCAGGTGCTCTTTCCAGCAACAACAAACAACCAAAAATAACGTTCTCACAAAATTCACATTCAGGAATAAAATATATGAAAGTATTAAGGCTACAACTAATAATTTAAGTGTTGATTCATGTCATGATTGATTATTTAATGGTTTAGTCGATTAAATGTTGTTAAAATGTCCATAACAGTCCAAAGATGCTTTTACGACAACATTTGTCTTCATCATTGATTTATCTTAGATCTCACACTTGTGCTGGTGAGAGTTTTTATAAATCATCTGTGTTTCCTCCAGGTCCGTACGCTGCGTATGCATCTGTTCACCTGCATCCAGGTGGCGTGTTTGGCGGCCCTGTGGGCTGTTATGTCGACCCAGGCGTCGCTGGCTTTCCCCTTCGTCCTCATCCTCACCATCCCTGTCAAGATGTTCCTGCAGCGCCGCATCTTCACCGTCAGAGAGATCGCATGTGTAAGTTAACCACCTGAGGGCGCAATATGCTGCTTTATACACCTGCACCACTACCTCAGCTGCAGGAATCTCATCGTAGAACTGTTTGAAATTTTATTAGGCAACAGAAGATTATTATTAAAGGAAATAGTCTTTAAATTCTGAATTAGCAGCAGAGTTAAAGAAAAATTCATTTAAAATTCCTTCTCAAAATCTGTAACAGGAGGATTGACACTTACTTTAATAATAATTATATAATAGTACATTTGCAACAAAGAAGCAGAATCATATTCTATACTTGTGAATTTACACTGAAATTTCGGGAAACATTTAGAAGAATAATTAGGTGGTATAGATAACAGCATACAGCAAAGAAATAAGTACAAAGTATATGAGATTATTTGATTATATTATCTTATTTATATATAAGGCAAACTCCACGTACATTAGTCAAAAGTCAGTTTTTTGTTTGAAATATGTCATTACAAATATTTATTGAAAGCAAGAACCAGTAAAATGGTCAAGAGTGTCTGAAGCACATGGGAATAGCGCTGCCACATGACGTCTCTGTAGCAGTTTATTTTTTCATTTATTTTATTTGTTTACTTATTTATTTTAATTGTGTAATTCCCCCTTTTTTCTGTTCAATGTGCACTGGTTTTGACTCTTAAAAAAATACAAAAGGGCAAAACTCACCAAAAACATTAAAACATATTTAAATATTTCCAATGCAAATACCCTGATTTTTGGCGTCAAAGAAAAGGAGCTTGCTTCTAAGGCATACTGGGAAATGTGGGAAGTTTCTTTAGTAGACTAAACATTAGAACGACACAGAAAATTGACTAGTAACTGAACTTCATCACAAATGACACCAAGGAACATACTATATTCATGATGCCTCCTCGTGAGAGTAACTCATAAAATAATGTTTTTTTTATATAATGTGAAATGAAAAAGTTGCTGAAGGTTAATGTATGTTTTAAACCTCCTCCAGCTGGATGCTGACGATGCAGAGCCGAAGTTTGACGAGCGCGAGGGTCATGATGAGTACTCGGAGATGCAAATGCCTGTGTAACCCGCACCAAGACCTCGTATTACCACTCAACTCCTCTCAGTGGACACCAGAATCTGTCAATCACTCGACCAACCAATGAGTTCTCACAATTCGATGCCACGTCACTGTGCTCCGCTGGCCCTCTTTATTGTCACTGAGACACGTATGTCCAGTAAGTCTGGTTGGTTGTTATTTTGGTCAAACTTTAACTATTTAAGCAGCTTTCCATCAGATTGTTGGGGGCTCTTCTGACGGTTAACAGCACTTTGTGGCTCAATGAATGAAATCGGTAGCGTGCGTGAACTTTTTGTAAATATATATTTCAGGGGACAAGAGATTTCAAATCAAAATGATGCGATCTCGAGCTCAAACTTAAACGCGATTACAGTAGATAGATTTGCAGGAATTAATTTTTAGCCCTGAAAGGTTGCTCTGATTCACATTGAATATGTGGAGGATATTATGGGATTTATTCTTTTATATTAACATGCTGAGTTATTACTATTCAGGTTTGTCGCTTTTTTTTTTTTCATGTTTTAAGCTCACTAAGCGCCTTACGAAGGAAATAAAAGGTTTTTTCCCCCCACATTCTGTCTTATTTTAGACAGTTGATCACTTTACCCGCCTCTCAAAGCTTTTAGCACTTTTTAAGACACCAAATCTGAATAATGACTGTATTTTATGTAAACATTTTATCTTCTTGGTGTCCTATTAAATCCCTTAAATATCAGTGTTGCTTTAGTTTGCTTCTTAAATGACTATCTGTGATTGTTTTTTTAGCTGGTCCTTCTTTAACCATACATTCTTTTTGCAGTTTAGATGGTAGTTGGTCTTTTATGTCAAATTCTGTACCTGCAGTGAATTAAGAATACCAGCAGAGGAAGATCTTGCAGGACTGTGATGATGATGTACCAGAAAACCGTACATGGAAATGCAATTTCTCATTACACTAATTTACTAATGTCATAACACATTTTGTTTAGTAGAAAATGAACACAGTGGCATAATAAGCATACTCTAAATGTCTCCACATACATGTTTAGGGCACTAATGTACTAATGTAGAGTTTGTCTTGAGGTCTCACTTGGTGTGGTTGATTTATGGGAATCACTGTAATTTATTGGTTTCTTTGTCCAAGTGCCAAATGTGTCATGTAAATAGTTTTATGATCAGAACAATAAGCTGCAGTTTAGTCATCTCACATCTCCTAACATCGTTGTTGTTCCTTGAAGCAGTTTCCGCCTAAATTAATTGAAATTTCATAGTTTAACATTCCTTGTTTTATCATAATTTTGCTCTTTTTTTTTTTTGGCATCAACTAATAGTTTAAACATTTCATTCACACTCATGTGAACTTGGTTGACCAAATTTCCACACAAGCTGTGTAGACAATCTCAATATTCATGCATTACTGAGAGGGAAGGCTTTTAAAAATATATATTAATGTTTTTTTTGTTTTGTGTCATGTTGTATCAGTGTGACATGGATTGGTTAAAGCTTTGACTGTGTCAAATAACTGAAATTGTTGGTCCTCTGTTACTCTCAAGTGTGTATTTCAGACACTACTTTTCCCTCTAAACTGGCCCATCTCAGCCTGACTGTCGTTGTGATCTTGTGCCTGTTTGGTGTCACAAAGGTGCACAAAATCTCAAGTGCCTGTGGGACCATGAAGTGATCAGCTACAAGTGGCCGTAGTGTTTGTAAGGTCGACACACGTGTTACAATAGTTTGCACTTTGGAAACGCTCATAAATCAAACATCTCTCCATTATTTATCTGTTGCGATATGAGGCATTATTGCAGTTTTTGAAGATTCATTTGGAGTTTGTCACAGAACCATTTTTTCTGTAATGTACACACACATTTGTCTGCATCACGGTCGCGGACAGTGAAGGGGATGTTAATGAGCAGTAGGCAGTGTCAGTTTCATGTTTGCTTATTGTGCCTGTGGATGAAGTGAAGGTAGTCTGTGTATGCCAAAGTATCTGTCAAAGTTGTGAAATGCTGATACAATATGTTGTTCCATTTCAAAAGCAATACAAAGTCCTAGAGGCTATTGCTGACGTTCCATTAATGGTTGAAATATTGATGACAAATAAAAAAGTTATTTTCTATTTATCCTGGCTGGTGTTCTGTCGTGTTTTCTATGTATGTTAGAAAACGCATTGCAAATAGACAAAACAAAAGCAAATGAAGAAAATGTCTTTACCAATTTGACAACACTTGCGCAGCATTTAGAAAACATGTGAAAAACCACAACCAAATACAGTAACACACTGCATGCTGCAGAGAGCACAACAGAAACTATTTAGAAAACGAGGAACTCTAAAGAATTGATGAACAGACCTGGACTAAACGTCTGTTGTTTTGTCACTAATTTCCATTTTGTTCTATGTGATTTGCAACGCAATTCTGTATGTGCTTCTGTTTTCAGAATTGCTGAGGATGCTTTCTTCATTATCTTATGTCTATTTGCATGTGTTTTCTAAGTTGAAGTGCCTTGAGCTCCTAGGGCCACCGCACTAAACTTGTCATGTTGAAATCTGCTGTGAATCTACATGGTCAAATACAGACAGTCAAGGCTTAGACAAGAAGTAAAAGGCTGTTGTTCCAGACTGTTTTCTCCCAGAAGAAAGAGGGCTGGATGTTCTTTCCTGTTCAGGAAAACAAAGAGTGGGTGGTCCGTTGCACTATCCCCACTCCATCATTGTTATAGACACAGGGAGAAAGATGGCTGCTTTATTGCTGCTGCTGTTCAGCGTTGGAGCCTTGTTCTTTTCCTCTAATGCACAGGAGGCTTACAATAAACTACCTGAAACCTACAGGAAAGGAGTTGATCTGGCCCTGGAGAATCTCAACTCTCATCATGGAATCCAGCACCATTTTCTCTTCCTCAGAAGTATCACAAAGTCAGACATTGAGGTATTGTACAGTAAGTCTGCTTTTCAGTGTCAGTGTTTATCTTTTGTTGTGCTGTGGCTCATTATTGGGTGCTTTCCTGTGATTTACTGTGAGTAAAATCCTCAGGAAACGCTCCAATCATCAAAGAATGTGATCATTTCATCAGAGAAAACTCCTTAAGGTCAGAGCTAACCCCCCCCCTTCTCTTTCTCTTCAGTCTGGTTTTAATGTGAGCTACATCTACCACCACTTCTACCTTAAAGCCACCAAGTGTGAAAAGGGAACGGCTGACTCCACAGCGTGTCAGTTCAGAAACGACAGAGTAAGTTTTGTCTAAATTCGAGCGCCATTACTGAACTCAGAAATGTTGAAAGCGAGGGCGAATGCCTGCTCTAACTTGTCTGTGCTGTTTTGTTTGTGTGCATTCATGCAGCCGCTGATAGACTGCGCAGTCTGTTACAAAACATTTGGAGGAGAGATTGAAGGGGAGCCCAAACCGTATGTTCACTGTGTCCACAAACCAGCCCTTACAGAGGTTAGTCTGTGTACTGGAATCTCACTTTTACCTTTGTTAATGACTGTGATTTCACCTTTAAAAACAAAACCAACTGCCCAAATTGAATATAACTTCAATTGTTGTTTCTGACGTTTTTGCCATTTATCTTCACTTTTAATCTGAATGGCAGGAGATGAAGGTGGGCAGAGTAGAGCACTGCAACAGAATGGCTTACAGTAGTGGATCCCTAACTCTTCTGGCATCAACAGGAACAAAGTGAATACTTGCATGATTCATTTACTATCTATTGTGACACCTTTCAGGGTTTCTTTGGGCTTTTTACATTTTTTTTAAAACTAAAAGCAGATTACTACATTGTTCTTAATGTGTGCGCAAATAAGTATGCTTTCTGTAGTATGGTGATTTCGAATGAGAATGAGATTATTTTTGTCACATCTTCAGCAATTTAAGCAAATTTGATGAAATGTTGACTTTGTTTAAAAAAGTTATCAATAAAATTAAATTTTTTAACAACGAAAAGTTTCATTTTTTTGTGTGTGTAAACCATTGGTATGGATATCCTACTTTGACCTAATTTGACTAAGGACAGTATTTGAAAGGGAAAGGCTGGCAATATTCTATGTCTTTCTTATTATTAACAAATCATGTAAAAAGACCAAAACCAACAATGCATCTTGCAATACTTTGCAAGATGCAAGATGCATAAAGCACTGTACTTAAGTACAATGTGTTCCATTTTAAACAAATTTATACTTTTACTCCACCACATATTATCATATATAATCGCATAGTAAAACTAGACAGGCTGCAACAGTTAAAAACAATTCATCAGGGTTAACAATATAATAATGTCATATATAATAATATATTAGTCATGGGGACATTTTTCAGCAGAACGAATACTTATACTTTTGATACTGAAAGTGCATTTTGCTGATAATACTTCTGTACTTTTAAGTAGGATTACGAATGCAGGACTTTTACTTGTAGTGGAGTACTCTATTTTTACACTCTAGAATTGATACTTTTACTTAAGTTAAGCCTCTGAGTACCTCTTCCACCAAAGCCATTGGCTTATATGGATCAACAAATGTTCAAGTTGTTTGTTTCGGTGGTCTTAAGGACTCTGATTGTATGTGACTCATTGCACAGTCAGTTTCATTTTGGGAATAAACTGTTTCATTAACCACCTCATCAATTATATTCAAGGAAACCCCTCATTTCCTGTAAGTGACCTATTTTCCTGTTAATGCAACAACAAGGGAGCTCTTGGAACCAAAAGAGTTCATACACCCACTGATCACAGCTGACCTTTATATTTGTCCTGGGGCCAAAGGCTTTTCATGGCATGTTGGCCTTGTTTCCAGGACTTTGATTTGCTAGTCTCCATTGTAATGACATTTAGGGATATGAGAGTAATTCCACTTCTGGCAAGCAGTCTCTGCTGTGGAAAGTCCCCATTGAGAATCTTTTTTGTTAAGTCAAGCTGAAGCTGTGTCCCCTGGGGTGTTAGGGGAATTTGGAGATAAAAAGTAAACATTCAGTGCAGCAGGCCTGTTGATGGTCAGTGTGTTTAGTTTCACTTCTTACTCATATAGCCATAATAGGACTTGTTTGGGATGTGAGAATTGATCCCACTGTGGGAGGAGGGTGTTCACCCTCAGAGGCGAGCTGCTCTCCTGAAACAATCGGAGGAAGATGGCTACTGGATTGCTGTTGCTGGTTTTTGCTGGAGCTGTGCTGTACTTGGCCGAGGCCCAGGATCCTTATAATGACCTGCTTGGTCACTACAAGAAGGGTGTGGATCTGGCGTTAGAGCAACTCAACTCCCATGCTGGGGTGCATCACCATTTTCGCTTCCTGAGAAGTCTGGAGATATCAGACATTGAGGTAAACCTGACATCTGAGTTCATGATCTTATTATCAGTTCTTTTATCAATTCTTAGCCTGAAAAATTAAGGTGCATATCTCTGTTTATTACATTTTCTGCGTGAGAACTTAAATTGCAGGGTTATTTGGTTCATAATGGCATTGATCATGAGAATCATATATAGCAGCTTCAGTGAACATTAATGGGGAGCGACGACATAGCAGATTTTAAGCAAATGTTCTCCTCAGGAGAATATGCAAATATCTAATTAAAACTAAACTGCCAAACATTTCACTGTAATCATAATAAGTAAGAAAAATGACTTTCTGTTCTGCTTCAGATTCGTCCTGCTTTCAGCTTCCTTTACTCTTTGGATCTGCATTAAGGCTTTGGCACTCTCACTCTGCCTTCCGGGAAATAAAGCTCATACTTGTTTTCCCATCTGCTTCGAGTCAAGTTCAACATGTTTTCAACGGCCATTTGGTTTTGCCAAACCCTACAAAGGTGTATCTTTGCTGGAATGTTAACCTCAGTGAAAAAGATTCCCACCATCCTTCAACCTGAGATTTATCAGTGTGAGCAATTTATTGACTGTTCTCAGTTGTTGGTTTGGAGAAGAGCCACTACTGAAATATGAGACAGCTGCAAAACAGCAATATGTTTTTACTCAGCTTCCACCAAGATTATATTATCAGTTATTGTGCAACTGAGACAAATATGAGCTGATATCCGAAGCAGAAACTATTACTTTAAGGAATTTCAACCAGGCTTTACAGCAGACAAGATAACCTCTTACGGAAAGAAACCGTCTGCTAGTTTATGATGCACTGTACATATGGTTTACCTGCCTTATATTCAAATCATTTAATAATTTAGTTGTTTAAATGTTGAATAATTTTTACTTTAGAAGCAATTTGCTGTCAGCTGCATGAGACAACTGTAGACCGTTGGATCCGAAAGGCAGGGAGAGGTAACAACTTTCATTACCGAGAAATCCCTGGTGACATGATGCCAGTAAACTGCCCATCTTTTTTTATTTATGTATTTTGACATATACGTTTTCTTTCATCGGCCTTTCTGAAAAGCTAATGAGGCTTTTGTTATGGTTTGGTGATGTTTTGTTGGGTTTCTTAAAATAAGGAGAGTTTGTAGCAAGTTTTGTTAGGTTTGGAAGTTTTCATTTGGTAGATGTCTGTCCTAGGTTTTTGTTCTGTGAGTTCTTGTCCTATTTTGAAATAGTCTGTGTTTTAGGTTTGGGTTCTGGTGCTTTCTATTTTATGTTGTAATTTGTGTGTTCCCTCTTGTGTCTGTCTGCATTACTTCACGCTCCCTGATTGTCTGAGTCTGTTCACCTGTGTTATGGGATTCACCTGTGCCTCGTTTGCTCACCTCCCCTGTGGGTATTTAAGTCTGTGTGTTCTCCCTGTCTCTTTGTAAGTTTGTCGTGGTTAACCTACATTGTTTTTCCCTGGTGTTTGGATTTACGCCTTGCTTTTGGTTTTTGCCTCGTGGGAAGTTTAATAAACCCTGCGCGCGCACACACACACACACACACACACAGAGCTTTGATAGTGCACTTAAGACTCACGAGAGTTGTAGTTACTGAACAAAATAGTTGTGGCTTTATCTTTATTATTTAAAGGGAAAGAAACAACTAGGGTACACTGATTGATTTGCAGGCTTTAACAGTCTTCATTAGAGCCAAAAGATACAAAGACATAAGGCAAATAGTGAATCTAGAATCGGTGTACAATTGTCATTGGATAGTTGGTTGAACAGGATTATGGATACAATGGAGTGCCACACCCCATACAATGGAATCACAACAGAATCAAAAGAACACAGATATAACTTCAAGTTACATAAAATCAAGTGCAAAAAGTGCAGCAACCTTTACCAGCTGCAAAATTGAAGTGATGTCGACATTAATGCATCACTAATTATAATCCTGTAAAATAATAAATATAATTCTGAAATTGGCCATTCTCTAAAATGAGTACTTTTACTTTTGGTATTTTAAGTATATTTGGATGTTAATACTTTTGTACGTTTGCTTCAGTAAGATTTTGAATGCAGCAGTTTTACTTGTAACAGAGTATTGTTACTTTTACTTAAATATAAATAGGCGGCCGTGGCTTGGTGGCAGAGTGGTTGCCTGCCAATCGGAAGGTCAGCGGTTCGATCCCCCAGCCATGCGTCGAAGTATCCTTGAGCAAGATACTGAACCCCAAAATGCTCCCGAAGCTGCGACTTCGGTTTGTGAATGTTCTCATGTGTAAGTCGCTTTGGATAAAAGCGTCTGCTAAATGACTAAATGTAAATGTAAATACTTCTTCCCTCGCTGCCTTTTTCGAAGTAATAATTTTAACCCATCCATTCATCTTCTTCCGCTTATCCGGGACTGGGTCGCGGGGGCAGCAGTCTGAGCAGAGACGCCCAGACTTCCCTCTCCCCAGAAACTTCCTCCAGCTCTTCCGGGGGAATACCGAGGCGTTCCCAGGCCAGCCGAGAGACATAGTCCCTCCAGCATGTCCTAGGTCTAGGACATGACATCGTACTTCTTCTGGGTCCTCTTTGACTGCTTCTTGTTCAGAACCTCTTCCCCCTCTTGAGTCAGCTTGGTTGGACATGCCCGGAGGCATCCGGGACAGATGCCTGAGCCACCTCAGCTGGCTCCTCTCGATGTGGAGCAGCAGCGGCTCTACTCGGAGCTCCTCCCGAGTGACCGTAATTTTAACCCAAACCATCTAATGTCATTTTTGTGCCTAAACCTAACCAAAACTTAACTCCTGCGTTGTTGCATCATTAAACAGATTAATGTTTCAACATTGACAGTTTCGGAAGACAAATTATGTCATCCTGCTGATAATGGCCTCAGATCAGACAGTGCTTCTATGTGCCATTCTTGAGACACATGGACAACTACAAATGACATATTTTGTCGTTTAATTTGGACGACTTGATGGACTTTTAAAGTAGTGCCGCCAACAGGTCAAAATTTCCATTTTTCCAGCACACTTTTTAATGGCTCTGTAATTGTCCAGAGGAACTCACCTGGAAAGACCTATGTGATTTTGGTACATATTATAGTGATATTAGGGTATGCTCTGCATACATTTCAGTTTTTATTAAATTCTGTGTTTCATATGATACAGTGAAGGAAGTCAGTTTTGCAATTTTGATGATTTATAACATCCATGATTTATAATCATAAACTAACAGGAAAATCCATTCTGGGCTAAATTACTACACAGAACTTTCACTTCCAGCCTGTGGATGTCATGGTTTTAGTTCTTGAGTTTAGTCATTTCCTGGTTTATTTTGTAATACTCGCCTCTCCTCTTGTGTTTTGCACTTTAATTCCTGCCTTTGTGTCTTTTCCCTCCAGTTTTTATTGTCTGCTCTGCCCTGATTAGTTTCACCTATGTCTTGTTACCTCCCTTCACCTGAGTGTATATAATCTTTGTGATTCCCACTTCGTGCCAGGTGCTATGTTTGCTATGTTGTTTCTTTTCTGCGATTTGGACCTTTAGCTGTTTCCTATCTGCCTGCCTGCCTGGCTGTCCCTGGCAGTAAGCTTCTAATAAATCACTCACAACATCGTTCTGCCTCCCCTGTCTGCTTTTGGGTCCTTTCCCTGTTCCCTGCTTGCCAACTTGTAACAGTGGAGGTCAGAAAAAAAACATTGTAACCACTTTTAAGACAGAAACATTTCCACATTTACTGTCTGTCTACTGTTTATCTGTGGAATAAATAAATCAGTTAGTGGATTCGGCTATATGAATGAAATGGGTGCTCTTCTGTTTCACCCCCTTTCTTATGTTTTAGCCTGATTCGACTGAAGGACATTTACTTAAAATCTTTCCTGGTGCAGCTTTAATCAATTTGCAATAAAACATAATTTTGCTTCACCATGAGAAGCGCTGACCAACTAGAAAGGAGGTTCCCAGACTTTACTTTGCCGCTTTTTAGCTCATATTAAAATGATCCTCTGCTCTCTTGCAGTCTGGATTTGGTGTGAGATATTTCTACCACCACTTTTACCTGAAACCCACCAGGTGTGCCAAAGGAACAACTGAGTCAAACAATCAGAGCTGCGCCTTCAGGAATGACAGAGTGAGTGAATTTCAAAAGAAGTGTGTTTTTCAAATCTATGTACAGTATTCAAAACAACAGCATCCTCATGCTTTTTTGTTTGTTTTTTATTACGTCACAGCCACTGATGGACTGTGCCGTTTGCTACAAAACAGCAGATGGCCAGATAGAATCAAACCCCAAGCCGTACGTTCACTGTATCCAGAAACCAAGACTCACAGAGGTATTCTTGTTCATGTCCTGTCTTGCTATCGCCTATCTTTGTTAGAGTTTCTGCACAAAACACTAGAGCTTTTCAGCTTTTAGCCTATATACACACACCTTAAGGCCTCCTTGAAAAGGGTTAGGGTTAGTTTTTTTTGTGATTGATCTTTCAAATTGTTCTGATGACATACAGCAGTTTGTTTTGATTTTGCACTGAAGCTCACACTGGTCTGCACCTTGCGCTGGGTGTTCTTAAAGTTAGAAATTGTGGGGAAACTGACAACCTTGCAGTATTGCTTCCTACACACAAATGAGGCCTGAACAGTCTTTACTCTTTTTGTTTCAGGAAATGAGGACAACCAGGACGGACCACTGCAAAAAAATGAATTACAACAGTGGAGCTCCTACACTGTTGGCTGTGTCTACTGGATAAGAAAAAAGAAAAAATCACATGTAGCCAAATCTGTAGTTAACCTCTTGCATGCTTATTTCACTATAGTGAGGTAACTTTGACATGCCAACTTTCATTGTCATTTCCTAAAGATTTCCCTTCCAGGCATTATTTTCTATATTATAAATACAAAAGAGCAATTCTCCAAATTCAAAATGTCTGTGTATGTTTGCCTACAATAATTCTCATCAAATGCTGGTACTATAAAGTCACTGAATTCTAGATGCAACAAGGTAATAAAGAGAAAAACCACAACTGTCAGACTGTGCAGTGAATTCTTTGCCAGGAAAAGCTGAGATGTATCTAGTATTTATCTGTGTGTAGACTTTTTAGATATCCAGATTCGTTACAGGCTGAATTCCTTGTCATGCATATCCACCCCCTTCCATCCCACCTACAGTTATTACTGTAATCATGACTGACATTCACTTCCATTATTTGGCATCCAGTATTTGGCAGTTGGACACAGGAAATGAGAGCCTGTGAGTTTCTTTCCACGACAAAGCCAGCTGTGTCAACACGAACCTTATATCTGAACAAACAGCAGCTCAAATACAGGCAAGAGAGATTTTCATTACATTGTTGTCCCTTATTTGGGATGGCATCCAGCTGAATCTTCACTCAAACTTTGACAAACTATAAATCATTTGAAAGCACAAAGCTTCACGATCTTATCCACCATTCAACGATTTTATATATTTAACATCCCAATATCACTGTGACAATTTGCTTATTTTTCAACAAGATTGCGTGCTGTACATAACAGTTCAGTAAAAAATATATAAAAAGTAGAGAACTATAGATTTTTTACCATGTTTGTGCCTGTTAATTTACTTCAGAGTTACTATGAGTACTTGTAAGCAGTGGTGGAAGAGGCCAGTAGCAATACCACAATATACACTGTTACAAGTCAAAGTACTGCATTCAGAATTTTACTTAAGTAAAAGTACAAAAGCATTAGCATCAAAATATATATGAAAAATAAAAGTACTCATTATGCAGACTGGCCCATTTAAAAATAATGTATATCATATTGTTGGATTATAATTATTAATGTAACCCATATTGCCTGTTTGGATTCTCCATTAGCTGAATATGACTTTGTTACCTAATTTACAAAACAATCCTTTATAAGTAGGTTTATAATTTTTTCCTTCTCCTCCTATAACCATAGCTCATATAGAAAGAAATGTTAAGGGCATTACAATTTAGTTCATTTCAACTCAGTACAGTTATGACGTTTGTGTTGATCATATAGAAGTATTTCTATAAGACAAAACAAGACGCACAAAGCCTTTTGTGAGTTAACAAACTGAAAAGTTCAATATTCCGACAGCAACGTAAAGACGCACACCAGATATGCGACCAGACATACAACACACTGACAAACTTAAGGTAATTTTGAACAAAGGTATAAAGAAAACAAAAAAGCATTTGCAAGAAAACTGTTGTTACCTCTACAAAGCAGAATACATATTTCTTTTAAAAATATTTCAGGAGGAAATAATATTAATTTCCTTAGGTTGCATGGCATTAATCAAGTGGTTAATATACCACTTTAGGGGCGGCTGTGGCTTGGTGGAAGAGCAGGTCGTCTACCAATCGGAAGGTTGGCGGTTCGATCCCGGCTTCCCCCATCCGTGTGTCGAAGTATCCTTGAGCAAGATACTCAACCCCAAATTGCTCCCGAAGCTGTGCCTTCGGTGTGTGTGTGAATGATTAGTTTAATTTGTACTGATGGGCAGTTAGTTCCTGCCATCAGTGTATGAATTTGTGTGTCTGGCTAAATGTGATATGTAGTGTGAAAGTGCTTTGAGTAGTCGGATGACTAGAAAGGCTATACAAGTACAGTCCATTTACATATGCACTGCATGCATATTGGGTACATTAACTTTTGATACTTTAAGTAGCCTACAACTTTGTTTTTTAAGATTATTTTTTTGGGAGAGAGAGAGGGGAGCAAAGGGCCCCGGGTGGGAATCGAACTCGGACTCAGCCTTAATGATATGCGCTCTACCAGGTGAGCCCCTACTTTAAGTACGTCTTGCTGATAATAAGTAAGATTTGAATACTCGTAATGGAGTATTTCACAGTATATTGTAATAGTGATACTTTTACTTATGTAAATGATCTGGATACTTCTTACAACACTGCAAATTAGTTGGAGAGCTGCGCAGCTAAAGTTGTGAATTATTGATAAATCTTGTGGCCCTATCAAAAGGTTGCTTTTGCCCCGCAATAGCCACTGATTGCTCCACCACTCACACACCTGGCTCCACTCTCCCACCACGTAACATAACAGGTGAACCGTGTCTTTATTTCAGCAAAGTGGTTGGTTTCTTGGTTTCATATAATAAAGCTTCCATGCATATTCTTCTGTATTGAACTTGGAGGCGACGTCGTACATATTGTATTCGACACAATGTACAGAGCGAGGGAAGTGAAGGGAGGGCCTTTTTTAATTAATAAAAGAAGATCCCTGTGAGATAATCTCACACATCCCCGAAGGGCTGTTGAGTGATTGGATCAAATGAAAAGGTCGGGATCATAAATTTGCATAGATTTGGTAACCTGAGTGAAAGGCTTTCTTGTCATGCTGCATTCTTCCCCACAGCCTGTAATTATGAAGGTTTCATGACCAGCTCATACATGTTCATCACTTCCATTGAGTGATGAAAACAACCCTAGCCAATAAAGAGTACATTTCCTGGGGCACTTTGTGCATATTGCTATTTAAGGTGTCAATCACTGATTAATATTTACAAAATATTCAACATATGTAAAATGGACTGTACATGTATAGCACCTTTCTAGTCTTACAACTACTCAAGGCGCTTTCACATTATATATATATATGTAATGTCCCTCTTTCACATCCATCAACGACGGCCCCTCTCTAAAACATGTCACCCTGCAAAGATCATGCTCATGTAATTATTGCATGGTGCGATGTTTTGGGGAATTAAGTCCAACCAGACTACCTCTAACCAGAATGTTCTGGCATGACACTCCTCTCTCGCCAGGTGCCACTAAGGCCCCCCCCAAATGCATGGCACTCCTCTCTCAGCCCCCCCCCCCAGCTTAGGTGTATAAAAATGGAGTGAATTTCACTTCTTTCACATTTTCCTTAACTTGCAGTCTGACTGGAGGACATTCAAGTCTGTAAGTAGGCTACTCTATACTTTTATACTGTTGAATTAATTCATAAAGCTTTATGCATGAAGGAGTCATTGCAGTTTATTGTGCTGTGCTGTTGATATTAAGTTTATAATAGGTGCATAAGGCTTATTGTGGGTATAAACTAATGTAAAAAGACAAATAAATTAAATGGCAAACCTACTCACAAAACATATGATTTCAATGAATTCTCAGTGTTGTAGATGGATACAACACAGACTTTGTTTTTGTTGCAGAATCATGAGCAGAAACTACTTGTCCAAAAATAATGAGCTCGTCAAGGGAGACTACCTGCTGTCCAACAACGGGGAGTGGAAGGCTGTTTTCCAGGTGAGTAACCCAGAATATCTATGCACTCAAGACACTTAACAGGATGCATTATACATGTGTTCTGGTCTGTGTTAAAATAAATGCAAAAGTAAGAGCACAACTCTTTGAAAATGCACATTGTATTAGCAGTCATATGTCTCTTTTTCTGCTTGCAGGATGATGGTAACTTTGTCATCTATGGCTGGAAGCCTGTGTGGGCTTCAGACACTGCAGGATCAGACGCTGTTCGGCTGTGCATGCAGGATGACTGCAACCTGGTCATTTACAACAAGTCTAACCAACCCAAGTGGCACACAAACTCTGCCAAAACCGGTAGTCTCATGTGTCGTCTTCAGCTGACCAATGATGGCAAACTGGTGGTGAGGAAGGACTTTGAAGAACTTTGGAGCTCTGCTATCTCCAAAGGCATGAAATGATGCTTTTGAAATGTATGGCTTGTGAAAGTCATGTTTGGATGTCATCTTGAGTCACATATAAAGCTGCCGGCTATGTAATCTGGGATTAATTGAGTAAAAGTACCAATAGCAATTTAGCCATGTGCAGAAACAAAAGAATAATTTGTAAACCATGAAAACACTGGATGAACTACAACATACACCAAACAGATATTAAAAGATACATTTAACTCGTGTTCTTATTAAATGTATAATTAAGTCCATGGTTTGTAATATAATCAAGTCCATGTAACAACTGCATCTGCAGCACATGCATGTGCAAGATGTACAGTACACAGTGATAATGTTTTACATTTTATGCACTATAGTTTTTCTTCTCTTGAACATTTGTTGAATAAACCAGAAATTGCACCAACCAGACAAATAAAGGGTAATGTTTGCTTATTATACATCTATTATTAATTTAATAGTCAGTCATCAGTCAGTCATTTTCTACCGCTTGTTCGCGTTGGGGGTCGCGGGTGACTGGAGCCTATCCCAGTAACTTTGGGTGCAACCTGGACAGTGGGCAGCTCGTCGCAGGGCTGACACATGGACAGACGCACATTCATCTACTAGGGGCAATTTTGGACACATCAGTTAACCTAAACATGCATGTCTTTGGACGGTGGGAGGAACCTGGAGAGAACCCACGGTAAGACGGGGAGGACATGCAGACTCCACCCAGAGAGATCGTGTGACGTTGGTCTGGTCCGGGAATCGAACCCACGATCTCCTTGCTGGGGGGCGGGGGCCGCTCTGCCACCGTGCACCCCAATTTAATAGTTTGCTTATTAAATTAAAGTCCAAATATGTGTGACTAATAAAATCCAAGTGTGCAGTTTAATCGGTGGACCTACAGTAGATACCTTTCTGCACAGATCAGATGTACATGGAGGAAATGGTTTTAAAAAATGCAGTGTCAAGAATCATGCTGCTTTGAGTACTAATATGACAGCCCTTGAGAGGATCTGATGAGAGTATATTTTCATTAGACCGAAGGAGTCAGAAGGAGTTGAGAGTGATAATTTTGATATTTTTCAGCTGGGCCTAGAAAACGTTAAACACACAATACCTTATTTTCTGCTATAATGTAAGGTGTGGCACCACATGCCTTTTTATTCTTGTCACCATAAAACTTTAATTTGCATTTCAAAATAAAGTCTGACTCACACACCAGTGGCTCCAAATAGCTGTGAAAGGTATTTGAATGATTAATTTGACTTCGATCCCCACAAGTCCTGTGATATGAGTGAACACACAACATTAACTTTTAACCAGCTTTGCAGGCCTGGTTTGGGCTATTGCTGTGTAAACATGGAAATGAACATTTTCAGAAGGAGCACTGAGTTTTTTTCCTTGTTTGGGCCACTTTGGTTTGGCTATAAGCAATTTGGATGTTTAGATTTCCCACACAGTTTTTGTTGCCTGTCTCCTATGACCAAGTCCACACCGTGGAAGAGTTACATGTTCTTTAGTTCATCTACAAAAATGTGTTTGTATCTCCAAGTTTGCATCATTCTGCATGAATGACAAAGGTGTATATAATGTAACGAAATTCGTTCTGAATAAGACACAGTGCCAATAATCATGCTGTTATAGAACAGTAAATAGATTTCAATTTAAATACTCCTTAAATACATATTGCAGAAACCTTTAATTTGCCTTCACATTGTTAAAGATGCAGGTTGGATTTCCTTAGTGGAAAGTGCTGAGAAAACATTTCACAAAAAGTGCTAATCACATCAAATGGGGAAGTATTCATTGAAGCTCTACAGCATAACCAAATGTCATCTGCCTCTTCATGCTGTTTGTTTTTACAATTACTTTACAGCACTGACAGGCTGCGCAGTTTGTAGAAAACCCAGATAAAGAAGGCAAACAAGATAGAAAACTGCCCCTAGACCTCTGTTTCTTGTCCTGTCTTGTTATCTTCTATCTCTTGCTATAGGCCTAAATGTCAGTAAGAGGGTGTAGCTCACCTTTGAAATATGTTTCACTGCCAAAGAAAGCCTTAGTCATAATCAGTGTGCTGTGTTTAGACTTGTTAAAGGCCAACATTCTTCATACACCGTATCTGCGTGAGAGGGAGCAGAGTTGCACATTGTACTCTGATGAGAGCAACATGTGTATTTTCATTACAAATTGTGTTGCGGTCAGAGGGAGGGGAAAGTTGACTCTTAATCTGGCTTAATTTCCTCATCCAGTTTGGTCGCATTTGTTGTCGCATTTTATGGGGTGCTGATGGTCTCTGCTGTGGCCAATAGAATCAGAATCATCTTTATTGCCAAGTAGATTTGCACATACAAGGAATTTGCTTTTGTAATTTCGTGGTGAAAAAACAGTAAATGTAGTCGAAATATAAATATAATAAAAGAACAAACAAGTACTGCAAGTCAAGAAACATAAATATACAATATAAAATGGACAATAAGATATTAAAGAATATTTATTTATCAATATTAAGTAACACATCTGCTTCGGTTAGGTTACTTGTAGGACTTGTTGAACAGACAACAGTCATTCACTTGTATAATAGAATGCACTCTCTTTTCTCAATCCTCTTCCTGATCAACTGAAATGCCTTCTTTAACTGAAATCTTCTCATACAACGCTTTTCAGTACTTTATATAGAAGGTTTTCGCAATATGAGAGCATTTCAACAGTGTATATGAGGACACTTTACAAATGTGTGTGAAAGCTTTTCTATAGTTTTCATGAGAGCATTTTCAGTTGTGTATGTAAAAGCATTTCACTTGTCTGTGGGTGTGGTTTTCAGTATAGTATGTGAATGAGTTTTGTTTCATATGCGTATCTGAGAGGAAGTACATGTATATGCATGGTGATTCTGAATAACGACCCTCAGTGGCCCTCATGAAGAAAGGTGGTCTATTGTCCATAGGATGGACTTCAAAAATAAGCAAAGAAAGTTATTCCAACACAGCTGCATGAGGAAGATGGATCGCCATAGCTCTCCCTGTCGTTAGTGTTCAGTTAATAGCGCTGTATTGTAAACATGGCTGCTTGAGTTTTTTGAATGACACACTCTTTTTTAATTTTCTGGTATGGAGAGACAAACCTGTCAAAATCAAACATGATCAGTTAATCATTTGTGTCAGATCTGCTCCTAACAATACAGCGGCACAGACTCATCATTTAAATAGGGAATTTCAAAAACTCCTCAAAGACCTGCGAAGACTAAAGGGAATCTTTTCATAGTGACGATTGGAGCAGGTTTTCACACTGTGGGCCAAAATTGTGATCGGACAGTAGTTTGATGCTGACAGCTAGTCGACAGGCTAGGAATCAACACGAAGAATAAAAATTTAAATACTAGAGACCACTAGAAACCAGACTACCCATGCAGCTGAGGCAACGATCTGGCACCGAATGGGTAAGGGGCCGGGGTTAAAATACTGTCAGGCTGATGAGCTGACAGCAGCACTGCGTTTCATCAGTAGTGCCACTTCCCCTTCATTCACTTTCGCCCAGCCTTGGTGTTACGTAACAGCATAGGTCACACGGAGGCATCTTGGAGAGCAGAGGGAGAGTGGGTGGAGGAGGAGTGGAGGCTTTGAATGGAGCGCACCCGCCCATGTACACTTTCAGCCCAAACTACCATGGCTCGACCACCAGTTCACTTCTTTTTACAAATGATCAGAAATACCTGCAGACTCATTTCAATGAGGTGAAGGCGTCTTCTGCAGGATAATTGCAATGTGTAGGCAGTTTGTAATTAGCTACATCAGTTTCTGATTTAGAAGTTTGTTAGTGATCTGATTCATCCATCCATCCATCCATCCATCTTCTTCTGCTTAATTATTGATACAAGGTTTATGACTGAACAGCACAAACAATCCATATTTAGTGTTACGTACTATTTGATTCCTATTGGGTTGAATTAATCAACTTAAAAACTGTAAACGAACTGTTTTATCACGTACCAAATTAAGGAAGGAATTGCTGACAGTGTAAGAGATTAAGGAACCTTAGAATAAAGGTTAATACACAGACAATATTTTGTCTATGTCAGTTATAAAACAACCAGGTGGTAACTTCGAGTCTGTGTCTTAAAAACTGTAAATGAATTACTTTACCATCTATAGTGCCAAGGAGGAACTGAAATGAAAGAAATAATGCAACTGCAACATAGGGACCACACAATGTCAAACTAATCCTACTGTAGGCTCTATATCCTCATGTGCCTCACCTTGCATGCATATAATGTACTTGTCTGTAGTTACATTTACATTTACATTTAGTCATTTAGCAGACGCTTTTATCCAAAGCGACTTACATTTGAGGAAGACAATGGAAGCAATATAACAACACAAGGTAACAAAAAGCATAAGTGCATCAAAAACGAGTCTGGTTAAAGCCCAGCACAGTATACAAAGCTAAGGATAGGAAGGGTTTCTTTTTTTTTTTTTTTTTTTTTTTTTTGGAAGGAAGTGTTCTCTGAGTATGAAATACTGTAAATGAATTGCCAAAACAAAAGAAATTCTTGGGAAATAGGGCTCAGGACTGCTTTTCACAAATTTTCATTAGTCAGTCTCTCTCCACGCCCAGCTAAGATGATATAAAGATAGAGTGTCAAGGCTTGAATTTGACCTCCTTCACTTCTGCTTACTGACCGGTGTGGGACATTCAAGCTTGTAAGTATTTGTACACTTCTTTGTTGACTGATGGATTCATACATTACTTTGCAAGAGTAGTTTAATTTGCAGGATTGTGTTAAATATGTTTTAATAGGTAAATCAGGCTCATTGGTTATAATGTGATTGTAAATTCAATTCAAATGTTCAACGTAAGAAGCAAAAGGCAAGGTACTATTCAGTTACAAATTATTGGTGGAGCACAAAATAAATGCAAAACATGTCAATGCATTTTCAGCATTTAAGGCAGATACAACATCGCAGATATTTTGTTTGTTTCAGAATCATGAGCAGAAACTACTTGTCCAAAAACAACGAGCTCCGCAAGGGAGACTACCTGATATCCAACAACAGGGAGTGGAAGGCCATCTTCCAGGTGAGTAAAACATTTTTTCAGTCCAGAAGCCCATCAAAATGCATACATTATTTACCTGCCTGTCTAAAATTTGACTAAAATTTCAACTTTTTTGAGAGAGGGTTTTATTTGGGAAGTGCACATTTTGATCCCATCCAATGTCTCTGTTTCTGCCCTGCAGGATGATGGTAACTTTGTCATCTATGGCTGGAAGCCAGTGTGGGCTTCAGACACATACGGATCAGACGCTGTCCGCCTGTGCATGCAGGCTGACTGCAACCTGGTCATGTACAACAAGTGTGACCAACCCAAGTGGCACACAAACACAAATGTCCCAGGTGAGACCAAGCTGTGCCATCTTCAACTGACTAATGACGGCAAACTGCTGGTGTATAAGGAGTCTGAAGAACTTTGGAGCTCTGCTAATTCCGAAGGCATGAAATGAAGTCATGACGTGACAAGTGTTTGAAAAAATGGAATGCTCTGCAAGTAAAAGCCATCTTCGGATGCCATCCTGAATTATAGTAAACCTGCTTGCTATGTGATCTGGAATGAAATAAAAGCACATTGTCACAATGTATAATCATGTTTTTTTCCTCTTATTCTACTATAAATACATTGTTATGTCAGTATATAGTTGAGACCAGAATCTGACTTTTTGACATCTATTTTACCATATAAAAGTGTATATGCAACAGAAATGGAAAATTTTAATGAAGACAGCATGTAAAAATACAGTTCCAACAAAATTAAGATAAACCCAAACCGCAGTTCTTCAGGGAGACAGTGATTCAACTAGAGCGCTAAAACAAGAGAGCTATATCAAGTGAAAGCTACCTGGAAATAGCCACAGCTACCGTAGCTAAAGCTAAATTTACTTTTTTTTTGCCCGGGCAAAAAATAATGGAATAATAATAATGGAAAAATATCAAATTCGATGAACAGACATCTTGGTAAGTCAGTTTATTGACACTATCCCACATAACTAATGGGGCATTAATTAAATCTCATGATGCAGCAAAAAACAAACAAACAAACAGACAAACTAGTTTGGCTACATGGATAACGAGCCTAGCTTAGCATAGTATAGTAGTAACTGTTGTTTCAGCTGTTAGATTTTTACACTGAGTAGAAGAAGGAGTAGCTGAACATGATGAAATATAATGCGAACAAAGTGTTTCAACAAACTGTTTGTCAAAAGTGGGGGAAAGTGAAGCTCACTCCCCGTCAGTTAAGGATCGCAGCTCCAAAAGTGTAACTCCTCTGCTTTATATATAAATATTTCCATAGAAAAAGGTTTGTGGAAGCAATTTGATGTATAGGTATGTGCAGAGGTGGAAGTAGAACAAGAATAAAGAAGTAAATTGGGGAACACGAGTGTACTTCACTGAAACAAAACAAGTAGCTCTATGCTTAAATATAGCTCTTACTCTTAGCTTCTTTATACACAACATGATTTTATAAACATTTTGATAAACCAACGTTTAAAACAGATTTTCACACTGGGTGCCAAAACTGTGCCTGGAAAGGGGGCAGTATGTTGGTGCTGAGCCCGTTGTTATTGCTGGCATTTCTGAAACTGAAATTGTGTGCCCTAGACGTGGCTCGTCTAGACAGTGCCATTGTCTGCTCTGCTCCTTGTGCCAAGAGTAAATCTCATTAACAAAGAGAGGAATTGGCAGAACAGGGACTCACTCACAGTCTCTCTGTGAGCACTGTGCGCTAAACATAGAGGAGGAGGGTGATTACTATCTGTGATTACAATTGAACTGTAAACCAGCACGGATCTGATACTGTTTCCACTGAGCCGCTGATAGTGAGGTTATGTTAATGGTGAGGCATAAGCATGAGTTAATTAAAGCATGCTGGTCATGGAGTAAAGTATGAAATATATAGAAAGCCCACATTTATTTTCCATACCAAACAAGCCATCAAATGCAAATACTTATGAAGTAAATACAGCTTTTGCTCCAGAGGTATTTTTAATCAAGAACCACTAGATGGCAGACAAGTTTTATACTAAAAAATAGCTGCTTGATTTTTAGAAATACAGACTGAGTACCGTATTCTTTCTGGATCGGGCTCAAAAGGATACAAACTAGAGACAGTAGACCCTAATGCCCTGATGGGTAAAGGACAAATAACTGCTTAAAAAAAACACCATGGGAGACTCTCCAACAATGCCAAGTCTTACCGTCTCTGTCTTTAACTTCTCAGAAATGTCCCTATTATCACTTTGTATTGTCCTTTGTAGTTTATTTTTATATACATGTATACTACCTTGGCCCCAAGTTGTCTATATTTAAATTAGTTTGTGGCAATTTAAACAGAATTTTATTTAGAAATATGGGCTTATAAGGTCTCAAACCAGATTCCCACCACTCTACAAGACAGAGCTGCAACAACCCACCTTATCTGATTAACTGCATGACCAAAAATCAACTGTGAATCATTTAGGAGTGGGTCAAGGAACTGTGATGTTAATTTGGTAATTTCCTCTTTTCCTCTGACAGATTTCAGTATCTTTATAGTGTGATGAATCTAACATTTTTAACACATTTTCTAGAAAAAGACCTACTATAACTGGAAACTGTGTTCACGAATCTGCAGGTTGTAGTTGCAGCTTGCCAATAGCGCCTTCTGCTGAACGATTTGTGAAATGTTAAACTACAGGCCACTCCAGACATTCAGGGATCTAAATCACACAGAAGACATTTGTGCTTTATTGGCGCAGACCTTGTTCTGGTTTACTGTAGGTTCTGGTTTTATTTGCTGTTGCATCGAATCCAAATTTTGTTGGTTTGGGTTTATGCTGTGATAAGTGTATACAGTTATCCACCCTGGGATCTGATTGGCCAGCCCTGATGTCCCCTGTGCCAGAGTCAGAAGGTGATAGGTAGTTGGCTTGTTAGCATCATGGATGAGACGCATAACCATCACAAAGCGGTGCAAAACGACCACAGAGAGACACAGAACAACCACGGACACAAAACGACTACAAAAACATGCAAAATGATCCAAAGAGATGCAAAACAAACACAAAGAGACACAGGACAACCACAAAGAGTCGAAAAACAAAGAGAGGCAAAATGACTACAAAGGACATGGCAGTGTCATTTGTGGCCTGCATCTCTTTCAGTCTGGGTGTCTTGCTGCTATGTAGGAGGGGTGGGGGCTGGGGACCTTCCTCTCATAATTAGCAGCTTTTTATTGATAGGCCAATTATTTCATATTATAATATTTTATGTTGCTTTTTGGCATTCATTTATTACACATGTAGCCTAACTATTAATAATGTACAGTTTATTATTACCAAGAGCCTGGGCTTTGAATTTGAGTCATTTTACGAATGTGGCCCCTTCATTAAAACGGTGGCCCAGTCCGGTCCCGTAACCCCCCCCCCTTGTAAAGTTTGACTTGCTTCAGACTGAGATGGTGGTCGTCCTCTTTAGGTACCGTATACGTTTCTGCTACAGCTTCCACACGGGCTCGGTTTCTAAATATATTGTGCGCACCCACTGGCGCCTTTACGGTACTCCATGTCTCTGCACCCCGTGCCGTGCCTGGCAGGAGCTCACGGCTTCAGCTCCAGCAACACCTACAACGACGCGTGAGCAAGACTGGTCGAAAAATGAACTCCCCGCCATGAAACATGATATCCGAGGCGAGCAATGAAAGCAGCAGGCTCACTGGAAAGGGTTTCGCTTAACCGACTCAGTTTTTAGTCGCCTCAGTGTGAATAGGCAGATAAGCAGAAAACCATTTCGCAAGCTATTTTGCATGCAGCCTGCAGGGCACGCGGAGTCTGGGATTGGCTACATTTTTCCACCCTGTTCAGTTCGTCCAGCGACTTTGCAATGTGTGCGCTGCTGGTTTTTATCTGAAGGAGGTGTGGGGCTTTCTTGCTGACTGAGGAGTGCCTGTTTTCAGCAATATCCATAGTTTTTGTTTTCTCTGCAAGATGTGTTGAGCGCCGAGGGGGTCTGCGAGCGGCTGGTGTGGTCTGGGGGGGGGGGGGGTCTTCTTCACTGCGCAGACAAGGCGGTCTCGTCTGCATTGCCGCTCGTCACGTCTCCCCCACAACAACACAACAGACAGTTGAGGAGGCAGGGAGGCGGGGAAGGTCTTTGGGTTGGAAATCTGGAAATATACGGCGTTAAAATGACGATGTCCGTCCCGGAGAGGAAATCTGGATCGGAGGGAAAGGAGGAGGAGAGCGAGGATGAGAGCGAAATCCTGGAGGAGAGCCCGTGCGGCCGCTGGCAGAAACGGAAAGAGCAGGTTGGTCTATATATATATATATAATATATATATGTGTGTGTGTTTGTGTGTATATGTGTGCTTTTCCTTCAAAACACAAGCAATCTTCTCTTTGATTAGGAAACAAATTGATCAAGTTGCCCCCTCTGATCATGCTGGACATCCTCTGCTATGCAATTATTGAGCCAGGCCGAAGTATTATTGCCCCATGATGTTTTGCACCATCCCACCATAAATCTAACACAGTGACATATCCGTTGATCTGCTTAGAAGTCCATTTCAGTGGGTCCCGGTGACAGGAATAGTTTTCACTCCACCTCTTTCTTCTCAATTCTTTGTCTGGTGGATTTCTGTTCATGATATATTTACATTGAACTCGGGACCCTGGGGTTTGTGATACACCCTGACTATTCAGTATTCAGGGTTGCAAATCCCACTGACACATTGCCTGCGCGTAAAAACAACTCTGACTCCTCATCTTAATACCCGAGATTGAAGCGTAAATTATATGTTTGTATCATTAATGTGTGTGAGAGAGAGCAGGGGAACTGTTGCATAATTCAATATAAAGGGCAACTCATCAAATATAGAAATATTGAAGTCAAGTCAGTTTTATTAAGGGAACCAAAGAGCTGAAATGATTAGTAGCCTAACTGGCAGCTATTTTGATAATCGATTAATCGTTTGAGCCACTTCTCGAGCTAAAATGTCCAACTTGCTGGCACCAGCTTCTTAAATGTGAGCATTTCTTTTATTTTATAACATGAAGTGGATATCTGAGGTTTTGGACTGCTGCTCAGACACAACAGGCAATTTGAAGATTTTAAGGAAGTTGAGATGGAGATGTTCCACAGTTTTCTGACATTTTATAGGCAAAATGACGATGAATCAGTTGATCAAGGAAACAATCAACAGAGTAATTGATAATGAACATAATTGTTAGTTGCAGCAATAGCACTAACTAATAATATGTTTTATTAATGATATTTCTGCCTGTTATTTTCTTGATTAGTCTGTTAATCCTTTGGTATTAAATGTCAGAAAATAGGCAACATGCAGAGAAATTGTCAGCAAGATGAAGGTGACTTATTTAAATTATATTTTTGTCTGACTATTAGTCCAAAACCTTGCAAAAATATTCAGTTGAGCACATTTTCACACTTGTTGCAGCTCCATCTAAAGGGTGCAGGTTGAGACACCTTGGGGAGAGGCTGATTTGCAGGATAAGCAGTTGAAGGCTGCTGTGTTTGTGACAGAAATAATTACAGGACAATTCATTCTTGAGGGGTACAAGTCCCTGTCCATCCCAGATCTACAGCTATATGTATGACTCTGTCACCTTTCCATGGGAGGATCAGCAGTAGTTGGACTATCATTGAGACAATACATTAGCAGCCTCACAGATAATAACCCAGTGGCTTTGTTTGAAGCTCCCTCTCCCATAAATAGTCACATGCTTGTTTAATGTCAACATCAAAGGCATACAGCTCAGCACAGTTTCTGTGACTTTCCCAGTTGGTGTATTCACTTCATCAGCAGCCTTGAAGAGGCTGAAGCCTGTCCAAATTCTCCATGTGAGGAATTTAAGACACTTACAACAACTCCCCCCCCCAAAAAAGAAGAAAGTTCAGTTAGAAGAAAAAGACATCTAAATGTCTCAGCAATTGTGAAGCTGCGGGCGTTGCCTCCACTTACAGATCCAGATAAGGATGAGAATTTAAGTTTAAGGCTATCTCCCGAACACATGCCATGTCCGCTGCACGCTGTGATCACCAGACCTTGCTGCATTTTCTGTGCCATTGCCAAACCACAAACACACACATTACCCCACCCTAGTGTTTTTCCACCCATTGATTACCCATCTGTGTGTTTTCTGGGCTGCCTCTGTTGTCACATTTTCATAAACCCTCCACTGGGAGCATCAATCCGTTAGGGCTGGTTGCTCTAATGAAAATTCATATCAGAATATCAGTAGCAATAATTTTCTGATACCAGAATATGTTTAAAAATAAAAAAATACATGCTCCAATATAAAATAATCAAATGTATGTTCAGTGTGATGAGCTCTGTTCCACTATATTATACAGATACTATTAGCTAAATTTTATTTTGAATCATAATTTGCTTGGAATCCTTAAGATGGGAAGCATCATTTTGTTAAACCAAACAGAGATATAGAGCTCCTCTCAATTTGGGTAGTTGTTTGCCCATAAAATGTCAGAAAATAGCCACAGATGGCCATCATAAGACCCTAAGCCACAAGGTTACATCTTCAAATTGCTCATTTTGTCCAACTAGCAATCTAAAAATGAATAGGTATTCAGTTTACAATGACATAAGGTTGACAAAAGCAGCAAATCCTCACATTTAAGAACCTGTAAACAGCTAATTGTTAGCACATTTGCTTCATAAATAAAATAAAATATTTGTAGATGTTCAATTGATCGACTAATGGATTAATCTACTAAACAGATCAGCACAACTGCAATATGATCATCTTGATACACTTTAATCTTAAGTCTTTAAACTAGGGCTAAAATTAACACTTATTTTCGTTTTCACTTAATTTGTTGATTCTTTTCTCATTTAATTGAAAAAAGTCTATGAGATGTCAGAAAACCATGAAAAATGTCTTGTCACAATTTCTTAAAGCTCAAAGTGAAGTCATCAAATGGCTTATTTACCTTGAAGAATAGTCCAAACCCCCAAAATATTCAGTTTACCATCAGTTAAGCTGGAACCAGCTAATCTTTTAGAGTTTTTTCTTCATAAATGACTTTAAACAAATCGCCAGCTATTATTAAATAATAGATGAATCTTCCATTGATAGACATTCATTCATGAATTAATCAAAGCAGAATGAGCTTATCATCATCATCATACAAATCCATCAAAAGCTGATAAATGATAATATTTTGTCTATATTACCGTTACTGTTGATGATGTTATCGGAACAGGCACTTACTCACGCCACTTAAAATCCATAATTCCCAAGCATTATGCCTCAGTCTTTCACTTAAATGCCTTGAGTAGAACCTAGAAGCAAAACATTTGCCTCAGTTGCCAGACCTCTGTGTTAATACATGTTTCATCCAGACTATCATAAACCAAATTTACCCATGTGACATTCTCTCTGTGGAGACCAGCTGAGTCAATAACTTTTGGCTGCTTCAACAGGTTAAAACCGTAGCTGCCTTAACCTGTGAAGTCGCCCTTGTGTTGACTGATCTGGGAGATCATATAGAACAGTACAGTAGTTAGATGAAAACATTGATCTATTTCAGTGCAAACCCGTTTGTTTTGATGTATACGTGTTGGATGGCTCCCTGCTCTCTCCAGCAGGCCTGGGTATGTCTGAGCATGTTGCACGTGCATACTCAGTAAATAAGTCAATGGGTGAAAGCTCAGAATACACGCTGTCATATCTGCTATTCAGCTCAGGCATTAAAACAAACACAGGCCACAGTCACATGGTCAGCACATGGTATTGTTGCCTTGTTTTCATTGCAGATGGACAGGCGGCAAAGGTTTTACATTTTTAAACTGGATGAACGTGTTGCCTTAAAAGTCAGTTTATCCCTCTTGACTCAACACAAGCATTGATTTTTTTTTTTCTGACGGACCGAGCAGTGCTGCTGTGATTGGAAAGCACAACTGTGTGAGCTGAAGCATAACATCTGTAAAGACTTTTTTTTTTTTGCATTGTGGTTTCTTGGTGAAAATCTTTCCTGGTGCCGATGTTGTGCGAAAAGCAACAGAAAACATTTTCCTGAAGATAAACCGCGAGATGATGCAAGAAAATAATTATACAGAAGTTGGTGGTTTAGCTCATTATTTTCGTTCCAGATGATTTAAAATGGGTGGACAATTGTTGCACACACTGTAGTGTTGAAAGACAACCCTGCCGCCCTCTTTGTCAACATGAATACCTAGGAAGTCTTCACATCAGCAGCAACATAATTTAAAAGTTCATGGTTTCTGAGTGGTGGCACGTATCGTCTGATTGAGTCATCTGTGCCTTTCTAGAATGGGGACATTCAGGCTAATACAGGACATTTAACATGGGCAACATAGTGACTCACAAAATATTGCTGTTGAGGCTTGAATCTGACAAAAACTGCCCATTTTTCCAGTATATCTTTGATATTTGAAGAATAAGAAATCGTACTAATCTTTCCATGAAGAAATGTGCAAAGTCAGAGTCATACCTCAAATCTCCATCAAATCTGATTTTTGATTTAGTGTGACACTTTACAAGGATATCATTATTTCTTGTCAATTGCGAATAAATGTCCATAAATCTGCTTAGAAATCATAGAAAAGGACACTTCTTATAACTAAGTAATCCAGTTACACTCGTACATGTGTACACAGCAAACAGGAACTGCTAACAGCTAATTTGGCATCATTTTTATGGTGCGAATTTACCAAAATGTAAACAAATATTTTGCCAAGTTGTAGCCCACAGCTAATTTAGTGACTCCATGACAACCTTATAGCCAACAGGATGAGACTTTGAAAACTCCTGCTCTAAACAGTGATTGTCTGGCAGTCATGACAGCACAGTGGGAGTCACATGCCACCAGAGACACAGTCCACCTTGACCTGTCACACTGGCCTCTTTTTATCAAAGTCCAGCCAGGACAGAAGATTATCACTGGTCCCCCTGTCATCTTGGCTCAATATTGCAGCATGGTAGACCTCCTGAAGTAAATCCGCACCCATCCCAACACTGTGGTGCACCAGCAGCACAGTACACATTCTAGTAATTGCTCCATCTTCTATTTCAAGGAACTGTCTCCCATCTGCTCACAGAGAGATGAAAATGAGGCAGCTTGCATTCATTTGTCATGGTGTTAATTCACAAGCACAGATGAATATGTGAGGTTGAATGTGATGGGCAAATGCTGTTTTTTGCATTTGTATGTGAAGCGAAATCCCTTGCATGTGTTAGTGCTCACATGCATGTGTTAGGATTGTGAAACTAGAGCCAAAGACACGTATTACATACAGCTAGGGGTGAGCAATATGGAAGTGGGAGGAAGTGGCGACGCATCGTCCATCTTTATATACAGTCTATTGGTTAATGTAATAAATACAATTAGAACCAACCACAGCAGTGTAACATGGTTAACTAACCAAAAAGTCAGATATGTTATGTTGTTAGTATATTATGTGGGGTTTTAATGCTGCAACTAATTTCTATTTTCATTACCTATAAATATATATATGTATATCTTTTTTGACAATAGTTTAGGGTATAAAGTGTCAACAAAATAGCGAAGAATACCCATTTATTGTAACCAAAACCCAAACAAACCTACAATAATATTTAACAGAGAAAAGCAGCAAATCGCCACATTTTAGCACCTGGAACAGTACATTTTTGGCATTTTTGCTTGATAAATTACTTTTAAACAAACAATTGAATATCAAAATTGCTAACTAATTTTCTGTTGATCCCCTAATGAGATAATTGACTAGTTGTTTCATCAACAGTTATATAATGTAATGGTATGAAAATCAGAGGCCAGAGGTCGTAAAGATGAGCCATTTAATTGAGCAAACAAACCCTCGGCACAGAGCGTTGCCCCTCATAAGCCCATGTCAAGTAGCGGCTTGCAGTAAGCGCTGCCTGTCCGGAGGGGATCCTCCTAATGACTCGCACTCCCTCCATAATAATCCAGCAGTGTAGGCAGGTTTGCTGGTTTGACTGCTGCTCTGTGAGGAATGACATCCACTCAGATTTCTCTAGAGGGGAAACAGAGCAGGGACACTGAGCTTTGATCCACTTGTTAACGTGGTTTCTCTGCCAACGGCGATCCTCCCCACCTGTTCCTCAGGGCTTAAGGCTTTACTACGAAACACATTCGCACCCATTCATTCCTAGAATACAACAACAATGATTTGTACAGATGAGTCCATTGATTGTTGGTTATCTTTACCCACGCTAGCAGCATGTCTCTAGGGATAGCAACGTCACTCTGTCTGTTGGTTGCTCTGTCTACCTCTTTGGTCCTCAAATGTCCAAAGCAGGTGCTTTGTTGCTTCAGTTGAACTTCCAAGTGCTTTGGACATTTGAGGCCATGTCATTTGTTACATATGTTCATGGTGCCCAGTGGATGGATCTTGATGACTTTTATAATCCCCTGAATTTTTCTGTAGCACCACAAACATGTCAAAGTTTTCACTTGTCCTATCAAATATATCAATATCTACTTGATCGAATGGCACAAAAGTTTTACAGATATTCAAGGTTCCCAGATGATGAATCCTAATGATATTTTGAGTGAAATGTCAATAAGTACTGGATGGATTGCCATGAAATTTTATCCACACATTTATGCTCCCCACAGGATGAATTATAGTAACTCCCCTGACTCTAGCGCCATCATCCAGCTGTACTTTGTGTTTTGTGCTAATTAGCAACATGCTAAATTATGTGGTGATGGTGACCTTAGTAAACATTCAACCAGCTTAACATCAGCATTGTCCGTGATAGCATGCAGATGTTAACATTTAGCACAAAGCATCTATATGCAGTGCTTAGCTGCTAGCATGTCTGTAGATCTCTGAACGGTAGATCAAGAAAATTTTCCTCCAAAAGTAATTCTGATACAGTTTGTGAATTACCATACTGACGAATGAAATTTAGAAAATGTGTAATCCTAAAATAAATTCTAAACCACAAAAAACCCTGCAACAGTATCATCTGACAAAATCATTAGTACAGAAATATAAGATGAGATATGACCTGATATTCTTGTAGGTAAAGAACCGGACACATCTGCATGTTTTTAGTAGTATAGTTGTGTCTCTAATAAGGACTTATCATTTCATCTGTGTGACTGCTGATTAAAGGTTATTTCAGTTGAACTTCCAAGTATGTGTGGAAATAACAGAGACCTGCATCTCCGTCCTCTCTGCTCGCTTGAAGATTTAATGACACTCTGTAATTTACCGTCTCATGCTTGATGATGACACACTGTATTTTACAGCCTGGGTGTCTCTGACACAGCAAACCATTGCGTTAGAGATAGCATGCTTTTTTCATCTGTGCATTTTACAGCTGTCGTCATTAAACTTCACTACACGGCTCTCAGTCAGCGGGGGGGTGTAAAGTTAAATAGAAAATGAATGGTGTCACACTGTTGTTCATATGAGCTAATTGTTGTCTTCTGTGCTTTTGAACAAAGAGCAGATATACTGCTCTAACTCTCAGGAAAAGCTGACTACATTCTGATGTTTACCTGCAGCTATTTCACTGGCACCAGTGCATGGAGGAAGCCTGTTTATACAAAACAACAGCTAGCAGCACTTGCATAGCACCTGCATGAGGGCTTAGGTGCTGTTTACTAGAGCCCGACCAATATGGGATTTTTAAGACCGATACGATACTGATTTTAGAGCGGAAGCGTTCACTGATTACCAATATGGAGTTTACCGATATATTGAATTTTTGAGAGTTGAAATTAAAATAGACCTTATGTGGATTGTTCACTGCAGCTTTATTCTGATTCTGACCCATTATTTCAATTAATTGAACTCCAATCAGAAAGGTTTTTTTGCCAGTCAAAGCATTTCACTGTAAATGTAATGGTCACAAACATTAACTCAATAGTTTGCTGCTGCCGAGTCAAGAGATAAACAGCGTCACTGCTAGAAATTACGTGAGTGACGTGACGGTTGTCAGGGACAGGGTTATATTAGAGTTGTATTGAAAGGGGGAAATGATGGGTTCACTTTTTATTAACTTCCCAGCAATTTATTACACAAGCAAGCTTACCGTGAACACACCTCTTTGACTCCTGTACGCCTTCTCAGCTGTGCACACGGCACTCTACTACATGTGCTGCTGGACTGTGCTGAGAGTATTGTAGCCATAGCGACAGCTCACATTTCCCAGCATGCACTGCCTGGTGCTGAAAGCAGGTTAAAGTTAGCTGTCTTATGTTCCATAATGCAAATGTTACTTTTTGTAAGTGTTTGTAATGTGTCTGTTCAGAACATGGTGGTTTATGTTGGTAGTTGTTACTTTTTTGCTGGTTTATAGTTGTAACTGATAGTGAGGTTGCTGTTACATTTTGTGACACCAGCTGTATTTTGCTGGACTGACTTGAGTTCATGACAGCGGCGTCTTCTCTCTCATGTTACATTGTTTGTCACTGTAGTGACCGTGAACTCTTCTGGATAAACTTTGTCGTGAGAATAATATGTTAACACACGTCTTTCTCTCTGCCAACTATACTGAAAACAAAACAGTTTTATATCTGCTCATATTGGATTACATATATGCTGATACCGATAAATCTGCGATAGGCCAAATCGGCCGATAAATCGGTCAAGCTCTACTGTTCTCATTGGTCAGCATCTAGACACATTAAATAATTGCACAGACCATAGATACAAACAGCCAAGTTGGATGAACCAACATTAAACTCTCGGATGTAGTTATAAGTTGGAGAGATGAGGAATTTACCACCCACTTGGCACAAAGAATAGCAAAAGTGTCAACAAACTGGTGCCCAAATGGCTGCAAATTGACCAGGCGGCAGTTCAGTGTGAATTATAACTCAATACAATCACTAATACAATGAATTAAGATAATTAAAACAGAGACAAACAGCTTATACAGTTTGTCTACAACTGTTCTATCTTGTCAAGTAACCACTACAATTATATGATGTGTTTAAAAATAGAAAATTAAAGTCACAATGAAGCAGATGTTAGAGCATATTTGATGCATTTCAAAGCCAAAAAATTGGCTTTGCAAATGTTTCGTGAGGAAGAAAATGTATTCAACATGTTTGGTTGACTTCAAGGATACACAACATACATGTGAATGTAAACGTAATTTTTGTTTTTTTTACAAGAAAACTCCATACGCTATCGTTAAGGAAACTAAGGGAATGATTTATCATAAATATTACACCTCGAAAACCCACTGAGTTTCATACCATTACATGATGGTTTATTGCAGCTACTGTCAATGGAGAAAGTTGTCAGTCTTCCTCTTCCTCCGTGGATTTTTTCTTGTGTGATTTTCTTGTTTAATATTTGTGCTAAATTGTGAGTCTTGAAAGAAGCTCTTTTTTAAGATCTCAGACTGACATCAAATCCTGACATTTACCCATGTACCATATCTGATGGGGTTTTCCTGAAAGAACTTCATTGTAGCTGTGCTGAAAATGTTATGTTTGGACAGTTAAGAACGCATCAGTATGTTAAAAGTTTTTAGAGTGTTCTTCAAGCTAGCTGCTCTTTCTGTGGCCCTGCATGAACATGGAAATATTAAAAAAAATACCTTCCACGTGCTAAGAATAGGTCTGCTATGTTTCAGGTCCACTATAACACACACATAACAACTCATGTGAGCTTTGAGCTGTGGTGTGAGCTGCATTACAGCAACCAACAGAACAGATGGTGCTCAACCTATTAGGCTCCATCATGAACAGGCCTTACATCAAGCTGTCTCTTAATGCATTTATAACATAACTTTTTGGCCTCAGAACCTTTTTCATGTTACGATCTGTAGCTGAAGAAGTTGTTGGATCATGTGATCTTGAGGGATCCTGTCACCTGGTTGTGAAATGTGAGCACGTCAGCCAGCAAGGCCTCTGGGGGTCATCAGCTCTGATGGGATATACAGAGAGGTAGCTGTCAGCGTTTTCCACTCCAGCTGTGTGAAATGGAGCTACCCGGATTTTATGCCAGTTGGACGGGGAAGCTGGCATGAAAAGGGATCCTCTAGGAATGGCTGCAGGCTTTCACGGAGCAGTCCTAGCGGTTCACGTCACATGACATCAGGCCTCTGAGGAATGCCTTGCACCTACTCAAGCATGCTCTACACACAGTCCGCAAGATCTTTGAAAGACGAGTGTCTTAGAGGCTTCTTTTGAAAATTACTTGTTTAAATGTTGAACAATCTTCATTTTTCATATTTCTTGCATCCCTGATTTCATGAGAGGATTCTGGCATTTATCACACAGAAACACAAGTCTCAAACAGTACCATTTGGATCTGCATAATTCAAACTGCATAATGACATCTTTATTCATCTCTCTTCATCTATCAGCGTCTACTGTTAGAGCCTTTATTTGCAGTTAAATGAAATGCACTGAAGGAAAAAACTACACTTAAAAGACTCTTAAATACACTTACAACTCAGATTCTAAATTTTTCTTTTCGGCCGTGTTGGTTTATTTCCTGCCCTTTCTCTGGGTAACTGGTCAAATTAATAAACAGTGTGACATTGCATCAAGATATTTTCAGAACAGCAACAATGGAGCTTAATCACATAAACTTACTATTGTACAGAAGGAAAGAAAGAAAGAAATGCATTGCAGTAAAAACATAAATAGACAGTATCCTGAATAGTCTATAATCCAGCACCTGTAACACAGTAAGGTGATGATGGAGAAACACAAGATGAAAAGGCATTCTGAGAAGTTATGGATACTATTATAAAATTAAATTAAATTAATAAAGTAGGCTGAGAGACAAGTGTAAGCTATACAAAACCAAGAAATTAGGTTTCTTCAGCAGGAATTTGCCCAGCCAACTGGCTTTTTCTGCCAGAAAGAGGAAAACCGGAAGGTTAAAAATCAAGTTTCTGCAGAAAGACTTTAACACAATGAATATCAACACCTATCAAGCACCGAAACTTTACGGTTTTACTTTTTATTTGATCAACGTTCCTGATTTAAAATCACAGTTTTAGACTGCATTTTATTTAGGCAGAGTTGCTCTTTGGCAGCTTGTGTTAAAATGAGAGAACTTATTTTGTTAAATGGAATAAAAATTTTTTGTAAAATTTTCTTTTTTCTATTTCTCAAAGTAAGGTATTGGAAAAAATGTTTTGATTTTGGAATCGTGGAAATACATTTAAATTTAAAAAGAAGAAAAACTGCGCTAGATGTCACAGTTCTGTAGGTGTTCTACCTTTGTTGGCTACTGGAAATCACTCTTACTTTGAATATCCTACCACGTACCATCCCAATCTCCAAGCAATCCCTTCTTCTTTTCATTTCCACATCCCAATAGTGCTACGTAAGCTTATATACAGTCTACAGCGATAGACTGTATATAATGATATGTTTTATGTACAGTTGATAATTTCAACCCATTCACTACATTTACATGCACACCGTGAACCTGATTTTTGAGAGAAATCTGGTTAATGCAGGAAATCTCAGAAAGAAGTGAGGCAGCAGTCGATTTTGCCGTATGTGCCCTTTTAATATCAAAATATAAACCAACGTCAGACGTGTAACAGTGGAAACATAACCAAGGGAATTTTCCTGTACACATACAGAGCTTTGCATGTGATTCTGATGCACACAGAGTAGGTTATAATAATAGTCTTAGGCGCAGTCTAGTTCCCATCTTGTATTGTAATGTGAAGCCTTTAATAAAGCTCAGTGAGGCCTTCCACTGTTTACACTAAGGCCAAGGCCTCCTGCTGTAAAGGGTTGTTATTCAGAGCAAAGAGACTGTAAAGACGTTAAAGGTGCAGTTATGGCCAGGTTGCTGTTGTAATTGAATGTGAGTGTTTCACCCTCCCCCTGCTTTAAGGCAAAGTCCAAGGTCCTACACTGCTTCACATCTGCCCCCGTGTTATATGTGACTTTGATCAAAGAACATGTGTGAATATCAGCCGTAAAAGCATTACACAAAGAGCACTGCCGCTGTACTGCTGCAGGCAGGTGAGAATGGGTTGGATAAAGGCTCTATCAACGCGACTATCTCGTCACGACTAGACCTATCCATAAAGGATATGTGAAGTTTCATATACACATGCTTTTACGGCTTCAAAAGGAGCTTTCTTCACTTTGTTGACCAGCTGATATCAAAACGCTGTGTTGATTCATTCCTCTGAACTTGCAGCAGCAGCTTTTATCTTGACCTTTGAAATCAAACATGGATATCTTTGTATATATGTCAAATATGCACAAAACAAATGGACACAATGGACCTTGTGGAGGAAGATTGCACACATTCATATTTAAGCTTTAAATGTGTAGGGAACGTATTATTCTAAGTGTCTGGCCATATTTGCCAAGTTTCACATTTAAACTTATCTCAGGGCTGCTTAAACATGTTTTTAATGCCGCACATGGCGTGGTGTTTTGCAGTTGCACTTGCAACGTCTTCTGGTTCTTGTAAAAATCTAATATTGATTTAATTGTTTATTTTCATTCATTGTATTATGGGATATCTCTATTTCTATCTTTGCTCTTTTTATTTGTAACTTATCGCCTCCTACCCAAGTTTTGTAAAGTAAGGGACTGTACAAATTAGCAATTGGGGAATTAACAATTGTCAAAATTATGGTAAACATAAAATGATGTTTACCAACTCGTCCAGTCATTCTTTACTTTTGAACCAAGAGGTGACACGTTTTACTTTAGATAACTGTCCCAAAAAATGGGTATTTTCTCCCTTCAGCAAAAAGGAAAAAAAAAAAAAACCTTCCCCCTTTTTCTGACACGCCCTTCCCCCTAATAATTTTTGTACAGTCCCTAAAACAATAAGAAGAGGGTGCATTAACTTCTACACTTGTTTGAACATTTGGAAACAAGATTCTGCACTCATCGCTTAGATGGTAATCTGTCAGTGAAAGAAATGAAGATGCAGTATGACCACACAGTCCTGCAAAAAATATAGAAATCAAATATGAATAAACCGAAGCCTCCTAAGCCGTATGAACGTTTGATCCAGTGTTGTTACTTGAGGCCTCATTTTCTTACAACTCTTCTCCTCCTGAGCTGAAATAACATCTTGTGCTTCACAAGCGGAAATCAGACTTCCCTCCCTCATAAATCCGTCGCTGTCCCTGTTTGACACATGCGATCTAATTTGCATTCAGAATTTGAATGTGTCTGTGTTGTTTATGCAGCTCAGGCGCCTGAAAGTAAAGCTGCACAGTGATGATCAGGGCTGTAGCTGCCACTGAGGACACAGAGGTGAGGTAATATGTTGTTCACATATTATTATTTTAAATTGATAGTTTTTTTTATAGGTATTTACTATATTTTGTAGACTTGTAAGCAAATTAAATTAGACTATTTTTAGGTTAAAATAAATGAAGACATACATTCAAGGAGAAGAGTAACAATTTCACAATTTTGTAGAGTGATGATTAGGTTGACATGCCATCATGTTTTACTTAAATATTCAGTCTGACATTGTGTTCATCTTAGTTGTTTTGTGCTTAGGCCAGTGGTTAGTTTTCCTTAACTAATTTGGAGCAAAGGATGTACCTGTCTCGTTTCCACGTCCCGTTATGTTTATGCAGTTTATGTTAAACATGTTGATCGAAGAAATATGCAAATGTTTCACTTGGAACAACCTGTGTTGCTCTTATCCATGCTCGTCGTCAATTTTGTGGCCGTTTTTCTGTTGCCATTGTTTTTGCTTCCAGCACAGGAAGATGACATTCCCATTCTGAATCCCACCTTCAAAACAGACTAGCAATATTCTTAACCAGAATTAAATTCTTGGAGAGGAGGAAGCTCTTAGAATTCAGCTTTTGTCATATAGGAAAATGTAGGAGCATATAGCTGTTTTATTAAATGAATTAATAATTGAATATGGCAAACAAAAAAGTACAAAAGAGTTGATTGAGTTAAACATGAAGAAAGATGCAAAGTTAAGACAATTTTACAGATTTTTCTGGTCTCCTCAGAAAATAATTATCTGTGGAGGTGGTTGTTGCGCAGACTTTCATTTTGATGTGTTTTTTTTTTTTTTTAACACAGGTCTGTTTTCAGTTCTGAATGCTTGCTTACAACTACAGCGTTTTTAAAAGCCTGTCTTTCGGCCCCGGTGATGACAACACACATTGTAGCTCCTGATGTGTTGTGCAGAAACTGTGGACAGGTAGGTGAGGGTTAGATAAACACACATTACCCCCCCCACCCACGTGGTGCTTTCACAGACACTCCTATTGAGCTTTGTCTGTAATGTTACATAACAGTAACAGGCACAAAAACAGCAGCTTGCGGTCTCCATGCATGTCTGCCAACAGACTTTTGTTTAAACACGTGCTGAGCAGCCAGTTCAGGTTGACTTTCTCTTCTCAGTTTAATCCCCCTGGAAGATAAACGCCACATGTTAAAATCAACTCTTTCTGCTCCGTCATCTTATTCATATCTACTTTCCTCTAGCCTCCTTTGTTTCTCCACATGGGGCCATCGTAATAGGCTCGATATCAAGCCACTCGGCTAATTGAGGCCTATAAACGCAACAATAGCTGCGAGAGACAAATTTCTACCTAACTATATTCTCACACCCATCTTAAGTGGTTTCTTCTGCTTGACAATGTTGTTTTCCTTCCTCCAGTAATGGGAGTGTTACGAGTTCATGTCAGTCCCAACATGCATGCTGCTACTGCACCAAGCTTTTCACTGTTGCTGGCTGGCTACTGTGGCAAGTACTCAATAAGCCTTTGCACCGTTTGCTAAATCTTTAAGGTTTTACCCTGAGTCACCCCTTTTTGCTTGTTGGAAAGCTGTACTGCAGTAACCTCTGCTGGAGATGCGGGGCGGGGGGGTTCGTGGAGCTCATATAACATGTTGCTCTTCCGCTAAGTTTGTAGTAGCAATGAAGCAAGCAGTGAGTGTGGGTTTACAAGCATGAATTTGGGTAATCTAGTCGGCAAAAATTACCCCACTTTTATGGAGAACTTTAATACTCAGACGGACTCTGCCAGACCCTCTTAAGCTTTTCCAAGAACACAGTCAATTGCACATGTTTTTAAAGAAACGGGAAGGGGGCCAGTTTCAGGTCGAGGCAAACACACATCTTTTTTGCAGCCTAGTTAGAACCGCTGCTTCTATTCCAAGAACTGGACTGTACGTGGAAAAAAAAAGACCAATTGCGAAACACTCCATCCTAGTTTTGTAAACCTTCTCCTCTCTTTCAAAGTCTTTGGTGCCAGAATTGTGGATGTGTGAGTGAGTTTGTGTTTGGACTTTGAAGCCTCAGTGAATCAGCAGCCCCCTCCCAGTGTCCACCCTAGACCTAAGCACTGAAACCCCACAAACCTCAATTGACGTCATCAAGTGCCATTGGTCCAAATTGTCAATGAGGAATGAAACGATTTCACTTTATGAAATAACAGGCATTTCTGTGGCCAGTAAAGTACAAGGGTCAAATCTAATGTGTATAATTCCATTAAACTGTGTAAAAGTGTTTCTTTCTCCTTAGTGATAGTCAGTCAGTCAGTCATTTTCTACCGCTTGTTCCCGTTCGGGGTCGCGGGTGGCTGGAGCCTATCCCAGTGGCTTCGGGCCTTAGGCGGGGTACACCCTGGACAGTGGCCAACTCATCACAGGGCTGACACTTAGACAGACAACCATTCACGCACACATTCATCCACTAGGGACAATTTTAGAGTCACAAATTAACCTAATGCATGTCTTTGGACGGTGGGAGGAAACCGGAGAACCCGGAGAAAACCCACGGTAACACGGGGAGGACATGCAGACTCCACCCAGGGAGGTCGTGGTCTGGTCCGGGATTCGAACCCACGATCTCCTTGTTGGGAGGCAGTGGTGCTAACCGCTCTGCCACCGTGCACCCCCCTTAGTGATAGTGTTTAATAAAAACACATCCATGTACTCATGACTTCAGAGAATATAGAAGTACAGTTTTTGGATGATTTTGGACTTCCCCTGTCATCCAGCGCTGGAAAAAGTTTTCGGATCCTTTATTTAAGTAAAGGTAGCAATACTACAATGTAAAAATACACAATTCAAGTCCGGAATTACTTACTTAAAGCTGCTATAATAAATGTTTAGTTTTTATATTAACCAGTGGATCAAATGACTATGTGATGAACCCACAGAAAATTATCACCTGACTGCAGTTCCCACTGAACCCTATGAAGCTTAAGTTAGCAACTTTCTGTTGAACAAAGTGGAGCATTTAGCAGCTAAAGAGCCAATATTCCCCTCAGGAGTTGGTGAAGACCAAACCAGAGCTTTAAGGACAGCGAACATTGAAAGTACAAGTGCCCAGAAACACATTGTTAACCACATTCAATCTTGTGTATACAGCTTGTTGCCCTGCCCCCAAGTGGCCAAAAGTACAGAAGTGAATAGTATATAGGAGAAATCGATGTAGTGGAGTGAGAAGGACAATGCCTCTGAAATTCATTGGAGTACAAGTATGAAGTTGCATAACCTTACTCAAGTAGAGTACAAGCACCTCAAAATTACTTAAAAGTGCCGTACTTAAGTAAATGCACTTAAGTTACATTCCACCACTGACCACTGACTCATGGAAAATGCACAAAGCGCTGAATAAGTCCGGGAGAGAGCCATTAACTATTTGCTGTTTGACCGTGGGAAAACCTGGATCTATCCTAGAGTCAGTGAGTCTGCAAGGACGGACACTGGGATTGGGCTAGTATTTAAAGAGCATCTTCCTGTTCAAAACAGATGCTGGAAAGGAGACGTCATTCAGAAGTTTATAAGTGGGTTTTAAGTCAGTCAGGGAGAAAAAGGCAGTTTTACCTGTCAGCAGTGGCAGATTTGGTTGAAAAATCTGTTTGTGTTATTCATTGAGAATACTTCCTTCGTTACTGTGGGAATGTGACATGCTGTACCATCAATCAGTCCCTGAGAGGAGAGAGAGCAGAGTTGTTCATGATTCATATAGATTTCCTACAAATGTGACTCAGCATGGATCTCCAACTCTACCGGAGCTGTAAAATTAGTGAATCAGGGTAATCGGTGCAAGGTTATGTAAGGATGTTGGTTTGAAGGAATTGTCCTGATATGTTGTTGCTGCTGCAGGAGAGATAGGCAAATCAAATCTCACTGTGAAAGTCAGACTGTTTCCGCATTTCAGATCGATTCATCACTTCGGCATTAACCCAGTTACAGTCCGACACAATCCCATGCTTTAAACAGAAGTGGCTGGTGTTAGGAATGTTTGTCTGATCCGCAGCTTTCTTTTGGCTTGAAACAATAGATGATTTGAGCCAACAACAAATGCAGCTTTATAGGCAGCTTTTCTTCCCTGCAAACTAATTTTATGTGGTGACTGCAGAGTGTGTTGCTCTATAGGAGTCCAACATGACTGGACCCCCTTTTAATGCAAGGTCTGTTCGCTTTATTAAAAATGACACGCACAGCAGGCCAACCTCGTTAAACTTGGACTCTCCCAGAGGGAGGAAGGGAAGCCTTGCCACAGGATAAAACATATTTATCTCAACATGTAATGTTTTATTCAGGCATAAAATTGAATTTCAAAAGTAATGAGTATTTCATCAAATGAAGCCTGAATTATTTTAAGGATTCATGTGAAATGAAGCACAAATAATTTGAGCACAATTACATTATGTGAAGGGTCTGACAAAGGGCCACGCAAAAACAACATATTATATACTGATACACAAAAATGTAGTATTCTAAGGTCTTGATATATCAAGATTCAGATCACTACTTCTTTACATGGTTTCCAGTATTAGCTTATCACAGATATATCGAAAAGAACATGTCGAATGATAAGGACCAAGAAATTGCAGGAGAGTAAAGCCATAGATAAAAAGAGAAAAAGTGTCCCTATTAAATAGCAGACAAGTGTATTCTTCAACTGTAAAATGCCCCACTCAGTACATATCTTGGTCATGATTCTGTAAAAAGGAAAAAAAAAAGTAATAAAAATGTTTCTTTATGTTGTGTGTTTGTTAAACCTGGCAGTAAACAGTTGCTCATTTACACATCCAGGAGATATGGAGCAACATTATCATTCATTTGGAGTCGTGTTTCTTGCAACTTGATGAAATGAACCGTCAATAATTCACTCTCTTTTAGCTCTGTTTTTGGTCTCCACCAACTCCTGTGGGAAATATCTGGCTCTTTAGCTGCTAAATGCTCCACTATGTTCACCAGCTAGTCTCTAAATGTGGCTGTCTGCGGTTTGGTGTTGAGCAGGCAGTGTACAGTGGGTTTTTATAGCTGAAAACAGCTGCCTGTTGTGGCCTAAATCAGACTTTCTTTAACTCTCAGATATTGGTATCGGCCTCAAAAACCCAACGTTGGTCAGGCTTCACTATTGTGGATTCCATCTCATGTTGTAATAAGGCTTGTCAAGCATAGAATAATTTGTGAGCTCAATCCACCATTGTGATAGAGCAATTTAGTAGATTTCCAGTGACTCCTCAATCCAGATTGCCTTAAACTATACATATGTTTTTAAATGTGAATTCAAAATATCTTGTTTAGCAGTATCTAATAAACTAAATTGAGGATTTAACGATATATCATAATACATGCACAGGGATTAAACATCAGATGATGAGGTAACAAGACAAAAACATGTTAAAAAACAAACTTTTTGCTTCGTACAGCGCCAACAGAAAAATTATGAAATGATTTATGTATTAAGCGTGGTTGTGACACTGTGAGTTCGACTCTCAACCTTTGTGACACGGCTTCCCCTCTCTGTCGCATTTTTCCTGTAAAATCAGCATAACTTTCATCAGATAAATGACTGCAATGTTGCAATAACTTCCAGTGATTATTTGAGGGGAAAAGGCATAACAGGGGACGCTGTGGTGATAACAGAGACAGTTAATGATTTATCCTGCTACATTATGCTGTTTTAACCTCTCACAGTAAAGGGGAGGCAAACACAGAGCCAGGTGGTTGCTGAGGTCTGATAAAGCAGGGTGTTATTTCTCCCACGTAGGCCTTTCCTATCCTCTCCAAGATGCTGGTTCTCGTGCTCCTCAAATAAGACCCATTACTCCTATTTGGCATGCTAGATTGACAGACAGACGTACCTCACTCATGAATTAAACAGAAAAACAAGATGTATGCCTGTCAGCAATGTTGGGTTTGTTAAAGAAAGTAAAATTAATCTTTCTGTTGTCCTTTTAATTCAATTCAATTCAATTCAATTCAATTTTATTTATATAGCCCAGTATCACAAATCACATTTGCCTCAAAGGGCTTCACAATCTGTAACATACGACACCCTCTGTCCTTAGACCCTCGATTCGATTAAGGAAAAACTACCCAAAAAAACCCCTTTAACAGGGAAAAAAAAATGATAGAAACCTCAGGAAGAGCAACAGAGGAGGGATCCCTCTCCCAGGACGGACAGACATGCAATAGATGTCGTAAGTACAGAATAGATTTATAGCATCAAAACTATAACATATACAGCCTTGATGGCAAAGTTGTTGTGTATATATATATATTGTTATGTTAGAAGTGTTTAGGTGGTAAAACATAAGGGAAGATGATTGGTCCAGACGGCAAACCGAGCAGCTCCAGGTGGAGCCGAACGTGCAGGACCCTAGCCACTGGTCCCCTGTACCATAGACACAGCAGCCCTGCCCCAGCAGGTCGCCGTAGTCACCGATCCAGATACATCTCCGGACACTGAAATACCTGCTGAAAGTGACACTAAGAAAGAATAGACGGACGACAAAGCACAAAACTCCGGGAGAGGGAAGAAGTCAAGTTAGTGACATGCATTTATGGGATGAGAATGCATACGGATGGAGAGGAGGACAGAGGTGAAGAGAGGTGCATCATGGGAAGTCCCCCGACAGTCTAGGCCTATAGCAGCATAACTAAGGGATGGTTCAGGAGTCTCCTGAGCCAGCCCTAACTATAAGCTTTATCAAAGAGAAAAGTCTTTAGCCTATTCTTAAATGAGGAGATGGTGTCTGCCTCCCGAACCCGAACTGGGATCTGATTCCACAGGAGAGGAGCTTGATAGCTAAAGGCTCTGGCTCCCATTCTACTTTTGGAGACTCTAGGAACCACAAGAAACCCTGCATTCTGAGAGCGCAGTGTTCTAGTGGGGTAATAAGGTACTATGAGCTCTGTAAGATACGACGGTGCCTGACCATTAAGAGCTTTATAGGTGAGGAGAAGGATTTTAAATTCTATTCTGGATTTCACAGGGAGCCAGTGCAGAGAAGATAATATTGGAGAAATATGATCTCTTTTCCTAGTTCCTGTCAGTACACGTGCTGCAGCGTTCTGAATCAACTGGAGAATCTTAAGGGACTTTTTCGGGCTGCCTGATAATATGGAATTGCAGTAATCCAGCCTTGAAGTAACAAATGCATGGATTAATTTTTCTGCATCATTTCGAGACAGGAAGTGCCTGATTTTGGCAATGTTACGTAGGTGAAAAAAGGCAGTCCGTGAGGTTTGCTTCATGTGGGAGTTGAAGGATAGATCCTGATCAAAGATAACTCCTAGGTTCCTCACAGAGGTGCTGGAGGCCAGGGCAATGCCCTCTAGAGCAATTAGGTCTGCCGACAGCGAGTGTCGGAGGCGTTCGGGGCCAAGTACAATAACTTCAGTTTTGTCCGAGTTTAACATCAGAAAATTTCTGGTCATCCAGGTTTTTATGTCCTTAAGGCATGATTGAAGGTTAACTAACTGATCAGTTTCATCCGGCTTAATCGATAAATATAACTGGGTATCATCTGCGTACTCCGTAAATGTTACAAATGTGAGTACTTATCTTCTTTGTCTTAAGGCGTTGAGCAGGAAAATGAGTAAACACACGCTGTGGTTATGCAGATAAAGTGGCCCTGACCTCTTGCTGTTTCATTCCACTTGAACAGAGGAATGTTTGATTGGTTGAAATAGATGGGTGTGTGCTTAAAGGGCAGTGGGGCTTTTCGGCTCACTGACTCGACTCAGTGGCTCCAGAAAGGTTCAGGGGTTTTACATGGATAAATTTATGCCCAGGCTTCACGGCAGAGTGCACAGATTCATCTGAGCGATGTTCTGACTCAAGTGGAGTCGGATTCTAAATAGTGCTAAAATAATTAGCCAATTTTAATCAATTAGACAAGGAACAGAAAATTAACTGTTAGCATTTGATTAATCACTGAACTCATTTATGGAGCAAAATTGACAAAAATCTGCTTTTCTCTGTTTTATTTGATGTAAATTTGGGGTTTGGGACTGTTAGTCAGACAAAACAAGCTTTTTGAGGGCGTTACGTCTTGATGGGCATTTTCAGTATTTTCTGGCAATTTATAGACTAAACTAACAAATCTTGTAACCCGTATTTTATCTTCTTCCAATGTTTTATTTGCAAAGTGTAATGCAAAAAACATTCAGGTAGAAATTTTAACAAATTAGGAAATATGCAATATATTTGAAAAATTAGTACTGGAATGTTTTGAGTTGCACGAGGTATCGAAGTGCCGACCAAAATATGTCCACAGCAGAAAGTATCGAAAACCGTCAAGAATCTAACGCAGGTCAGATTCTTAGTTACTCATTGTTTGATCAGATTGTTTTTGGATCTAAATCAGGATTTTTTTCAAAAGGCAACATTATACACATATAGATGGAGAAGTTTGGCAGATTTAATTAATTAACAGAGGGGTTTTGTAAATAAACAGGGCTAAGGTATAGAAAATGTTACTGTTTTAGTATTAGTACCAAAACTGACCGTATTGGCGGCAGTCTCAAACATTTTAAATAATATCCAGGTCGAGTTTTAAATATTTGAGTTACCTAATGACAGTATTTCTTCAGGATACACATGAAAAAAGCATGATTTATTAAAATGGCATTATTAATTATTGGAAAATAGGTGTATGGATATGGTGTTGAAGAATGACAATGCACAAGCCACCTCAGTATGGTTCAAGGAAATAGCGTCATATATGGCCTGTGGAAGAATAATCTTTTTTTTGAGAGATATTGGAGTGACTTTTGCAATAATCCTTGAACCAAGGTATTAAAAAAAGCTCTTGTTTTAATATCTGTGTCAAAACTAAGAGCTAGTATTATATTCGGTTTTATTTCTTAAGTAGTAAGGCACTCATGACTTTTGCTCTTTAAAATTCTTGAAAGCTAATGTAAAGCTAGTGTAAATTTGTGTGAAAACAACACTCCTACACACGTGTATATGGTGGGTATATAACCCTCACACTCACCTCATCCATGTCCACAGGTAGACGTGAGATCAGAGCCTAATTTCATTGTTAATGGGTTAAAGCCTTATGTCATGAGGCTGCCCAACACTTCCCATGCTTATCACATCCCAGTCAGAGCAGCTTCTTAATGCAGTTGTGGATTTGCCATCTCTCTCCCGCTGGCCATATAAATCTGCAGCTTTGTCACTGTAACAATGGGAGCGAGAATAGCGCGGCTAGTGTAATATTGTAGTCCTGGTACAGACTGAAACACAACTACAAAACCAAAGGGCTAAATTTGGAAGACACAGCGTCTGCAGAACCCAACATTTTCTAATCTTTTGTGAAGGCCAATGCTTATTATGTCCCAGTTATGTAAATAATTGTGGGACTTTGTCAAGGTTGATTCTCTTTGTTGAAGAGCTTTTGTTAGCAGGACTAATTTGATTTCACCCAAGACCTTTTTATATTTATATTGGTCATACTTTTACAACACAACAAGATACAAATTTCACCTTGTTTTTCACTGTGTTTTGACTATGTCGTGCCCTGTTTTCTGTTTGATTTGCAGCAGCTCTCCCCTCTGTAACCATCTGCTCTGGTAACCCACCTTGCCATCCTACATTCCCCTTAGTGGGTAACTTTAACTGCTCCATGTGAAAATGAATAAGTGAGACGTGATGGGGTCTGAGCTGTCTGATATCTGCTCATGAGCCTGTGTGACCTTGTGTGTTGTTTGAAAGGGGTCGAACCTCTTACGCTCTTGAAAGTCGAGATCCTGGCAGCAGTTTAATTTAGATAATGTGGGATATGATGGACATTAATCTGAGCAACTCTCCAGACAAAGTTAACACGATTATGATTAAAAAATCTGTCAGCTGATATACGCTGTCATCTAACTTGGAAATTTAGAAGGGTGAGTTGCACATTTCCCGTCCCCTGCTTGACTTGTCACGGCTGGTGCCATCACGTTATTCTTCACGCTGAGGGGACACACACACACACACACACACACACATACACACACACACACACACACACACACACACGTTTGTACAGCTATACTTGTGAGGACTTTCATTGACATAATGCATTCCCCAGTCCCTTACCCTAACCTTAACCATCACAACTAAGTGCCTAATCCCATCCCTTACCCTAAACCTAATTCTAACCCTGACCCTAAATCCCAGTTTTAACCCTCAAACAGCCCCTTTAAGGTCTCTTGAAAAAGGTCCTCACTTTCCAAAAATGTCCTCGCTCCCAAGGTGTAAAATGCATACTGGTCCTCACAAAGATGGCTGTACAAGAGCACACACACACACACACACACACACACACACACACACACTATCCAAGATGCTGACCTGGTTGTGTGATGCACATGTGACATCCTGAAGCGATAGACGTGGGAGGTGGAATTTAGAGGAGCTTGTTTAGCTGGCCGAGGCCCCCGACAGTGACCGGACAGCAAAGAGGGGGAGAGTGTGAGACTACAGACTTTGGAACAGTCTCCCCTGGTGGTCTCCATGGTTGTTCAGTGTATTCACTGTAAAGTCTGGTTTGTGTTGGTGTTTGCTAATTAGCATGTGTTTGTGTAATTGAACAGTGTTTTTATAGATGAAAAAGGATCAATTAATTGTAAAAGAAGAAAATGCAGAAAGCAATGTTTTAATGTCCTCTGTGGTTCCAGAAGAAGCTGTCCAATAAGAAATAGCCCTGCCAATGTCATCAAGGTTATCTGAGGTTCGGCTTGAGACTTAAAAATGTTTGACAGGAAGCCTGCAGTACAAACTGGAAGTGTGGGGTTTGAAACAAAATGCTGTTCAGTTGCATTATGGGAAATGTAGGATCCAGAGTTGCTGTGTTGCTTCTATAATCTATCGCTTATGGAAGTGCAGTACAAAATCCCTGGATTACCCCTTTAATCTTGGAGACTGTAGTTTGACAAATCATCTAACTATCTGTAGTCATAATACATTGTTTTAGGTAATACCAGAATACACTTACTTTTTTTTGGCATTTACAATATCTAACACCATGCTTAAATTGCAGAGGGTGCATCTTTTCCCCCTATGCACACACCCACATTGCAGAGATAGAAATTATTTTCTCTACCTCTTCCCTTCCCTTCCACAACATTTCAGTCCAACTCTTTGATCCTGCTCCTCTTTGATGCCAGTGGAATCTCTGAGAGAGAGAGAGAGAGAGAAAGCACAACGAAGCCTACACTCATTTACATACAGTGCACAGACACCTAGCAAGTATCTAGTACAGCGTAATGCAGATTACTTGGGTGTAGCCTTTGCTGTACCGCATCTGCTTATTAAATATTAATGTGGTGCGGCGTATCAGCTCATTGTTGAGGTATGAGGCGAGATACTGACGTGTAGGAGACAAAGCTCTTTGTAACTGTGAGGCCTGGACCCACACACAGTCTCAGACAAAGACACTCTCTCATATTAGACGGCTCTGCAGGGAAAATCTCCCTGAAAGAGCTGCCATACTGTAGTTTAGTCCTCTCTTAATCCTCCCTCTGACCGTTCTCCTTCTGTATGACTTGTCACTCACCTTTTCTCCTTTTGAGATAATTCGCTGGCCTTGTGCCAAATGTAAGAGAACCTACTCTGATTCTGGGCGATCAAATTGTCACTGCAAATGGTCCAGCCAATGTTTGTAATCATGTTGTAGAGGAGAAGATTTGCATTTTCCTCCATGAAAATCAGGCATAAAATGACAAATGAAAGAATTTAGATGAGCAGACTTGTTTCGACCATGCTAGATTTGGACATTAGCTACAAGCACCCCAGCTCTCTTTTGGTCCTTAAGTGAGACATTTCTTTCTTCTGCTAATATACATGATGTGTCATACACATGTGTGCCGATCAATAAGGGTCCAACAGAAACCGAAGACTGATTGACGTTCCTTGTTTTATAGATTTTATTGCATTAAAAAGGCCGTATTTTGGCGGTTACATGCTATGCACATTACTTGTAGCTGTTAGTAATTGTTTAACCATGTCAGAGTCATATGGTGCAAGTAGGAAGAGAGGGAAGTGATCAGTCACCAGTTCTTTAAAGTGGACCAAGTTACGTGGAAGAAGCTCTCTCAACAGATCTTAAAATAGCATAGCCGGTTTACCTGTGGTGAACGTTCTCTGTTTTGTTGCTTGAATTATCTCTGAAATAGTCTTTTACCTTTTACAAAACAAAATAAAGAGAATATCACACCAACAACACAAACATGTGAGCGAGAAATGCACAGGAATAAATTGTGTGGCGAGGTAATGAGAGGTTAATCTGACAGCCTTCACGATCCAGTTTTACCCGGCTCCGATGTAACGTTAACAAACATCAGAATGGAAGTTTGTGTTGTTTTGACATGAACACACGATCCCTTAATCCCTTTCCACACCCTTAACCCTCCTACCTTCAGCAGCCAATCGCAGCCGAGTATCCAGTGTGCTGTTTACGAGTCTCAACCTACCACGACCAGGCAACAGACCTCGCTAAACCCCCTGGGACATACACGGTGGGACCGGGGACCGAGTGTTTCTCAACATCTAGAGAAAATAAACAGCAGCCGAGCCCTGACGCCAGAGGGGAACTGACACGATTCCCTTCTGATAGATATTGAAGCTGTTGTCAGCCAGTCAGAGCATTGTGTTCCAGCTCTGTAATACCAGTAATCAGATTATCATCCCTTGTAGAGCGCGAGTAGTGAGATTATATGTCATGTCTCCTCTGCTGCCCACCTCGGCTGTAAAGAAAGAAAACCCTGCAGAGAGCTTTACAGCTGCACTGTACTGTAGGCTGAGAAATAAACAAACCACAATTTTTTTTTTGAGGCTGGCTAATTTCATGATTTCAATATCTGCGGCGTCTGAAAAGTCCGAATACACCAAAATCTGACTATTTATTAATAGCAGCTTTTGTGATCGCTCTGATTGCTGCTTGTCTTGGTTTGGTTAACAAACCTCCTCCTGTTGAGCCGGATGCAGAAAGACGGTATTGACTCCATTCGTCGCCGAGTCTCAGATGATGATGTCATGAAGCATGGTACAAGTGGGGCTCTGTAGACGATATCAATGGTTAGCATTTAGCAGTAATAAGTAGGAACTGAGGTGGAGAGAGAAGCACAAATATTTTTCGTTCAGTCCTTACCCCATCATCAAGCGCCGTTTCAGTTCTCAGCCGTTCATCACAGACGCCCAACTGACATTTTATGAGCACAGTCATGATGATGATGTTGATAGAGTGTCAGGTGTGCTTGCTTATTTTCTAAGTGTCTAAAACGTCTGAATACAGCCCAGTTTACATGTATCTTCTATGAAAGATGAGGATGCGGGCTCAGGTTAGAGTAGAGTGAACATAGAGGGAGGAGTGAATTTTATTAAATTCAACAGCAGGAAATTGTTACAGAGCAGGTTTCAACAAGCAATATGTTGTAGATTTACTTTACAGCTGGTTGAAAGAGATCCACTGTATCTTTTCAAATGACTTAACCGATTGAACTTGAACTATGTGTACTTTTAGTCCAGAGCTGTTGTCATGGTTTGGGCCCCTTAGTTTCACTTCAGGGAGATTTTAAAGAGCAACCTAACATCCTTGTCTTGGTTTTGCTGACCTCCAGTCATTTAAATGCACCCTGCGGAGTTTCTGACCACTTGCAGCACTATGGAGAAAAAGTTTTTATGAATGGGTTCCCATTGTGCTTGGGGGGCACACATGGATGGAAGGGAGCGTAGCAATGCGCCAGCGAAAATGGCAGTTAAAAAGAAACCTGCAAGGTAGAAAACATGGTTGCAAACAGTAAAATTTAACATATTTTTGAATTTTGTAAGAGGAAGGCAATGCATTCAAAATGATATATGCACTATATGCAAAAATATCTAAACAAACACATAAAGTAGTGAAGGTGTACTAAAGAATTCAAAAAAGTCCAATGAAGAATTTCGAAGGTGGGATAAAGGACGTGGAATAACGATTACTTTTACAGGCAGGTAGAGCATAGTGACGTCCTGAATGCAGCAATGAGAATTCAACAAAAACGGCTCTCTGTGACATAATCTCTCCACCGTCATCACACCACAGCAAGAAGAGCACACCTAGAGACAGCAGTTCAGTGTTGTCTGATTTAACTCGAGAGCTACCTTCCTTAGCTTCTGCAGCTGTCTGTGTGCATGATAAAATCCCCCAACATCAATGGCAGGCTGAACGGTGTTACCTTGTGTGCTGATGGCCTACTTCCATTAAAAATGAGTATATTGTTGTGAAAAACACAGCACAGGCTCGCCAAGTTCAAGGTAATTACAGCAAAAATAGAAGTTCTATAATTCAGATTTTTTTTGTTGAATCATATTTCCTCGTGGCCTGGAAGCAAATGTTCTGTGGCATAGTACCATCCACCTCCCGGGGTTTGGGAACCACTGATGTTGTATAGTTTTCACTTTGGGCCATCTATACCAAGATCAGTGGTTCTATGCTCTAGAACTATAGAGCTAATACTTCATTGATCCCTGGAGGAAACCAAAGAAGTCAGAGATCAGGGTCCTGGAGTTGGTAAAGATTTCTTGTTACATAGTCAGACCTCAATCTACTGCTGTGTGGACAAACACTGTTCCAAAACTTGCCCTAGCAAAATGTTGGAAATCCTGGGGCAGCTATTCCTCTGGGTGTGATGCCAATTCTCCAATAATTTCACAAGATGCAGGATTATTAAGGATTGAGGGTCTTGCATCATGGTTAACACTTATTAGCAATGGACTTTAAACACAAATCCAGTCTCCCTACTCACTGCACCACCTCTTCTGCTGCATAAAAGTATCAGGAGGTTACATCAGGTCAACCCAGCTGAGGCAGCAATATCCTGTGATGAGCAGTCTTTAGCTCTTTGCCGCTGTTGCATAAACGCTGATGGAGCCTCGGGCTGTGTGCATCTGCCAGATTATAGACCCAGCCACTGCCTCTTCACTGCACTCAACTCTTTGCTCCCTTTTTTTCTTTGTAGTTCTTGGAGCTCCGGTCCCATCCTCCTCCATCTTGTGGCCCCGTGTCTTATCTCTTAAGTCCCTCATCCACAATCAATCCCCTCACTTCTCCCTCTCTGTCTCCTGCTAATCCATCTCTTTCCTCTCTTCGCAAGCTGCTGCTAATCCTATTGCCCCTCTTTATTCTTCATCCTCATGTTATAGCCGGCTGGCAGCATTTAACACAACCTCCGTACCAAGAATGATCTTCCATCTATCCACGCTGATGCCTTCTCGAGCAGTAATGGATGGAAAACTGAATTTGATGTTGTTTTAAAGAGAATCAATGCCTCATAGACAGTAGATTCAGATTTTTATTAATGGAGCTACCATTGTCAGATCTCTGAATGGATTATATGGAGCTTTCAGCAGATATACAGTCACAGCAGGGTTGATGTCAATTTAGATATGGTTTTTTTTGTTGTTGAATATGTTAGTGATGGATTGGTAATGCTCTGCTGCTTTGTTTTTACAGTACAGAGTTTACTCCACAGGCACAATCAACTGTGAGTATTCAGGGGACAACAGCTGATTTATATATACCTGAACTACGGTGGCAGTGCTGGCAGGGTGTCCTCATTTATACTGTCATAAGAAATTGTATTGTCATTGTTCCTGTATTTGAGCGGCAGAATGGAAATATGCACCTGACTACATTTTGCTTAAAGCTGCTCTTTATCGCTTTTTTTTTTTTTTAAATATTAAAAATGTATCTAATCACTACAGCTATATAAAAGGTGTCTGTTGTAGTCATGAAGCCACAGATAATTATCAAATCTGCAGTTCCACTCAGCTCTACAGAGCGTTTTTTAGCATCTTTCAGCTAAATGTTTTGGTTTTACGGCCTGAAACTTTACTGTTTTGGTTCACTCTTGCCTCTCTCATAGAGTCGTTACCAAACAGCAGACAGACAAAGTTAGCGAGTAGCTGTTGAACATAGTGCAGTATTTAGCAGCTGAAGAGCCAAATATTTCCACCAGAAGTCGGTGGAGACCAAAAACTGAGCTAAAAGAGTGTGAATATTGGACTTGCATTCATCAGATGGAGATAAACACGTCTCCAAATGAATGCTAATGTTGCTCCATATCTGGATGTGTAAATAGGCAGCTGTTTGCTAACAAGTCTACCGTATCAACTTTATAAGATGCTTGTTAAGGATGTCCCAAAGTGGCAATATAAAATCATTTAAACAAAATTAGGACAGCAATAAATGAGTCCTATATGTGTTTCTGTCTGCCCCCTGCAGGTGAGCCAAGGTAATGTCCCAGGTGTGGAAAGTGCCTCTCTGGCCATGGACACAGAGGAGGGCGTGGAGGTGGTGTGGAACGAGGTGCTCTTCTCTGACAAGAAGGTCTTCAAAGCACAGGAGGTATTGTCTTATTGCCTACAGCCAAATCAGGCAGTATTTACTGTTATTTAGCTAAATTGTGGTTTTAGAGTGAAATTTTGTAATTAGGGCTGCAACTAATAATTGTATTATACTACTTTCCAACTTTTATTGCTATTTTCATGCTAAATGAGTGTGTTGACATGGGCACCACAATACCTGAAGAGGAACAGGGTCTTCCAATGAAATAATATGGGTTAAATCTCATAGTCACACATATATAGTATTTCCATTATTTTACGCATTTTACATATCTAATTCTTCAGACTAAGGTCAATTTCTCCATACATTGTATTTCATTGACAGTCCAATCGTCCTTTGTTGGAGGGTTTGCCTGCAGCGATTTTCTGTGTTGGCGTTCTTAGTAGCAGCCAAAAGTATTTTCACACTGTGCTATAAGTTTATTGGGGATTTTACCCAGGTAAAATATCTAATATTTTAATATCTGATTTTTTACATGATCTGTTCAGCCATCTCTTGCCAATTTGAAGGAATCTAAGAAAAAGTCTGAAAACAAAATATAAAAGTGTTCTTTCACTTCTGTTTTTTTTTTTTTTTTTTTTTTTTTTTTTTATTCTTACCACATGAAACCGCATTTGTTTTGTCCCTGAAAACCTCTTTTAACTACATTTCAAATTTAGTCACAAAATATCATTATGTTTTTCAAGCAGATCTCTCACCAGGACCTTGACTTGGAGCTCTTTCATGATTATTTTCATTTCTGAAGTATCTGCTGATTATATTCTTCTTAACTGACTAATAGTCCAAAACCCTAAGCTATTCAGTTAATTAACCAAGGAGACTTATACAACCAGCAAATATTAACATTTTAGAAGTTTGAAAATAGTGAGTGTTTGACATTTTTGCTTTAGAAACAACTCATCAATTATCTTAATTGTTGCAGATGAATTTACTGATCGTGTAATCGACTAATAGTTTTATCTTTACTGGTAAAGGCCAAGATATTGAAGGACTATTTGTGGCATGATGTAATGTGAAGATGTGAACCACCTCCGATGTGTGTTTTTAAGGAGAAGATCAAAGAGATGTTTGAGAACCTGATGCAGGTGGAACACCCCAACATTGTCAAGTTCCACAAGTACTGGCTGGACATGAAGGAGAGTCAGGCGCGGGTATAATTCTTTATTTTAATCCTCTCTGGTCTTTCTTTCTCCATCTGTCCTCCTTTTTTTCCCCCACTTGTGAATTAACAGTCTTCCCTCCTCCATCTGTGGCTCAGGTTATATTCATCACAGAATACATGTCGTCGGGCAGCCTCAAGCAATTCCTAAAGAAAACTAAGAAGAACCACAAGACTATGAATGTGAAGGTTAGTGGTGGTCACATACTGTGGTGGTGGCGGCACAGGGTATTGCAGTCCAATCACTATTCAGATCCATATTTCCAGCAGGATTAGAGATGATGTAACAGGACACCAATCTGCTCAGGCATATATCTTATCCTTGCAATGTTGTGGGTTTGAAACCTGCTTTTTATCCAGCATCTCATCCTCTCTCTTTTGGCTTCTACATCTGCTGCATTTCATTCAATAATGCAAAGCCATAAAGTGTTGTGTGTGTGTGTGTGTGTGTGTGTGTGTGTGTGTGATCCTGAGAATGAGGGAGAAATAATGTATTGTAGTGTATTACAGTGCAGTTTTAATGTCCATATGCCCTCAGTGGAGCAAAGTTGGGTCTTTAGAGGATTCATGTTGGTCTTCTTTAACGCTACATTTTAGGCCTGGAAGAGATGGTGCACCCAGATTCTCTCTGCCCTCAGGTACTGACTAATTTCTTCCCCAGGGTTTTATCATGAGAGATTTCTATTATCAAAGCCATCACATTAACCAGACGTTTAATTGTTTGCTGGCAGTTATCTGCACTCGTGTGACCCACCAATAATCCATGGCAACCTGACGTGCGACACCATCTTCATTCAGCACAACGGCCTCATCAAGATCGGCTCAGGTCTGCTCCCAGCAGTGCTTTTTATGTTACTACAACCAGCCCCGGCCACCCATGTTGTGGACTGTGGAGATGGTGGATTTCTGGATTCACTTAATTTAATCTCTGCAGTTTGACTAAACAGAATACATATCTCAATTATGCTTAATTTTCTTTCCACAGTGTGGCATCGGCTATTTGTTAATGGTAAGAAATAGATAATTTTGTATGTTAGATACGTTTTCATTGGCGTCATGTCTATCCATCCATTTATTCCAGCTAATCTGTCCATGTTGTCGGTGTCTTCTCTAACCAGTCTTTCCAGATGCCAGTGTCCATGGTAAAGGGAGGCAGCATCGCGACGAGCAGAGGAATCTTCATTTTTTTGCCCCAGAGTATGGAGGTACGTGTGATGGAGCGTAGTTTGTGTGTAGCTTTCTGCGGCTTGTTTTCTATCAAATCCCTCTTCATTCATTCTTAACTGAATGATGCACCCCAAAGTGAAAAATTTTAATTAGCTCCTTCAACTAATGTGACTTTAAACTCCACTGATGCTGGCAAAATTATCAAACAGACAGCAAGTTCCATGTTATCCTTTTCCCACAGGATCTTTATGAACAGTAGCTCTGAAATAAGCTTTTTAAAGCAAAATCCATATGTTTTGTTGACAACAGAGTGTAGAATCTTCCACCAGAGAGTCGTGGGAAGTCTGTGACTCAGCGACTGTAATTGTAGGAGATGATGAGGTAAATGTCAGGATTATTGGAGCCACAGTGAAACCGATTGGCCAGAAAACATTCGTATTATTCCACACAGATTATTTGGAGGCATTTAATGTGGTGTTTTGTGCTTCTTTTAGAGCTGTAAAAAGATAGGCAGACAAAATAATAACTACATTTTCATTTTGGGGTAAGCTGCTCCTTCAAGTTATCTATGTGCCTCACCTCCCTCATCTTTGCTCCTCCTTTCCTGATTTAGCTGGCGAAGATGATTATGCCATAGACATTTTCTCCTTTGGCATCTGTGCTCTAGAGGTGAGAGAAACAGATCTGTAAGATTACTTTCTTTGTGTGTTCATGTGTGATTGTGTTAACAGATTATTTGTACCTCTAGATGGCAGTGCTGGAGATCCAGGCCAATGGAGATACTGCTGTGTCCAAGGAGGCCATCGTCAATGCAGGTCAATCTCTGGAAGACGCTCTCATGAGAGTGAGTAGCACAAATACATCACGTCCTAAATATACACCAGTGCAACCAAGGAAACATGGAGATAAAGACAAACTTTCCCACACTACGCCTTCAACACTCGCCTACACATACCACCTTGCTTCTAGGTTTATTTGTACAGGTTTAGAGTGAGTGTTTCTGTAAAACATACCAGGAAATCAAATCCAGAACACAGAGTGATGCTGAGTAAACTGGGTCATAGTGTACAGTCATGTAGTTATGTGTTATGTGGACTCAGTGTCTCATTGCTTTCTGCAGGAGTTCACCCAGTCTTGTTTACGCCATGAAGCCAAGCTCCGTCCTACAGCTCACGACCTTCTGTTCCACCGAGTCTTGTTTGAGGTCCACTCCCTCAAACTGCTCGCCGCCCACTGCCTCATCAACAACCAGTGTGAGTTTCTCACCTCCACACGTATCATGGGTTATACAGTATATTTGCTAACTTTGGAGTACAGTCGAGTCATTTAAGGTCTTAAAAAAATATGATTTTGAAAAGACACATTTGTTGTAATTCAGAATATATAGAAAACAAAAAAGAACATTTGCTGTATCAAATCAGTTTACTAATTTCAAAACTTGCATCTCATCGACAGACTTGCTTCCAGAAAACTGTGTGGAGGAGAAAACCAAGTCCTTTGACCCCAACGCTGTCATGGCAGAGATTAAACATGAAGACAGACAGGGAGTGCAGCTCAAGTAAAATCACACAAGCACCTCGTATCTGTTTCTACTTGTCAATATCTTATGACATTTCAGGCTAAACACTCACTTTGCTCTTCTGTGTGATTCTTCATGTCCTATAGATATTCCCATGTGTCCCCTTTGGAACTTGACAAGTTTCTGGAGGATGTCAAGTAAGTGGAACTACAGTATGTGACTCATTTTGTATCAGTGGGATTACCCTGCGACTGCAGCACAAAGTTCAACAACCTTTCCTCCCCCAAGGAATGGGATTTACCCCTTGATGAACTTCGCCTCATCCCGGCCTCACCCCGTCCCTCGCGCCCTCTCCTTGTCTCAGGAGCAGGTCGAGACGGTCAAGACGCCGACTCCTGAACCCCTGGAGACGGAAACACGGAAGGTTAGCCTTTCAGACGTCACCACAAACGTGTAGCGCAAACATGTCTACGTTGTCTGTTATGAGGTTATATACCACTGAACTACAGGCAGAAACAATGCTTAAGTGATGCTGGAGTGGGTAAAATGTCCATGGAGGAGGAATATGTTGACAGCCTACTTTCTGGAATGTGGCAAGAATGCAAGATTGGGGATCCAACATAATGTACCACTGAAGCTGTTTACTCATGACAAGACCTCCCATTTGGTAGTTTCTGGTTTAGCATCATTTAGTGCCCTTACATTGAATATGTGTCGTTACCAAAGATGTCAGGAAAGTGTTGTTGTGCGTGTTGCTTACATAAAATATGTAGCAGGACCTGTGTGTTTGTGTGCATGTCTGTTTATTATTATTATTACTATTATGCCTGTTTATTATCACCCAAAACACATTAAAGATATTTTTTTGCTGTGTCCCCATTTTGCTGTTTATCACTCGCTGACTGTTTTTTGTCTGTTGGTGTTGTAGGTTGTTCAGATGCACTGTAATTTGGAGTCGAATGAAGAAGGGACCAAAACTCATGTGAGTCGCATAGTATTACAGGTACTTTGCACATTTTAGTATAAACTCTTTTTGTTGGGCTCCTTAATAATCAAGCATGTTGGTCCTTTCGCCAGTAACATGTCTGTACCAGTGGAGTACAGCATTTGTTTTAGAAGGCCAGTCAGTTATGGTGGGTAAACATAAATCCAGCTTGACTTAAATGTGACTTTTTGATCTCTCCCTAGCTCTCTTTGTTTCTGAAGATGGATGACAAACTTCATAGGCAGCTTAGCTGTGACATCCTTCCAAGTAAGTTGACCACAACTTTGCCTTGAAGGATAAGGCCAGCTTTTTTCTACATTTTTCTTATTGTCTACAAGTTCCACGACAAGACCAAAGCCACCAAAGCATCAGTCTGTCTCTCATTACCTTCTGACTTCCCCAGCCTTTCTGTGGCTCTCAGACCCAAGCGCACTAGTTCCTAATAAAAATGTAAACCCTTAAAAACAGGTCACAAATATATACTTCCATTTTTGTTTAAACTCAGTATTTTCATAAAACAGGTGGACAGGTGTAGTTTTTAGCCAACATTACTCAAACAGGAGTAATTAGGGCATTTGTTGAGGACTATTTTCAGTGGCGGATTTGGTGCACTAGTGAGTATTTATGGAAGCAGAACAGTGTATGTGGAATTGACTCAAAATTAAACTACAGTGCCCGTGTTTATGGTAATTAGGCTTTGGATACATAGACAATACTTGTTAGTTGGATCAATTCATTGTTGATTTTGTTCTTTTTATGGGAAAATCTCCATACTTATCCTTTTAAAAAATAAAACATACTCTATAGGTTCATTTTTATCACCGATTTCTGTAACTGAAATATTTTTGTACTTACCTGTATTATAGTGTATTATATTTTTGCTTTTTGCCATGCTTAGTACTTCCATTCTTGTGTGAGGTGATGTAATAGTGAGCTGCTGTTACGAAGAGTTTCCCCCTCGGGGATTAATAAAGTATTTCTGATTCTGATTCTGATTATGTGAAACTTTCAGCTGACACCTCCAAAGACCTTGCCAGTGAACTTGTTCACTACGCCTTCATAAATGAGGTGGATATAAAACATTTTTTATTTTTGTTCTTGATCAACAACAATGAATAATTGTCCTTTTATGTGATTTTTGCATGTCTAAACAAAACAGGAACTCATTATTAAGTAGCACTGGCATTTTTCATATCTAGTTTTAAAAATGTCCTGTGTGCTTTGTAGGAGGACAGTGAGAAGGTAGCAGGGTTCCTGGAGGACGCCATCAGCCGACACCGTGTCCGAGCGCTCGCTTCTGGGAGCACACAGTGAGGAGGAGTCATGACAGTGGCTGGCCCGAAAAGAGGGTCCCAGGAGTTGACCACATGGATCGAGAAAGGGAGAGGGCAGCAGGCAGGATCACACGGCCAGAGGGCAGAGGGAGCAGAGGGCCCAGCTGGGGATAAAAAGGGGACAAATACAGAAGGATGCTGGGCCTTTACAGTCAGTAAGTCATCCCAGAGAGAAGGAGGAAACGCCTGCACTGAGAAAGGAACCGAAGGCACCTCTGGTTGGAGGGCCAGAGGCATCGTGGCTGTGTTCAGCAATCCCACAAAGCAGTCGAAGATTGACAAACTCCCTGCCTAAAAGGGCTATCATGCCTTAAGATATCTTGACAACTTAGGTTTTCCATAATGCCACTATTCAGAAAGGATATGTTTTACTTACAAATGCAGCAGCTATGTTTTCAGAAGGATGTTTAATTGCTCATATGCCTCGATTGCACTCCAGTGTCCACTTTGATTGGTGATTATTTACTTTGAATTGTAAACACAATAATTTACTAAAGCCTCTCTCCCTTACATGCCAGAACTTTGAGTTTATTACCGGTTTAGGAATTTTATATTCCGTCCAACATGCACTGTTAATAGCCTACTCATTCAGTGGATTTATTTAAATCTGTTTAACTGTGAACAATAGAAGCTCTGCACAAATCTTTTTATTTCTGCTGTACTTTTAATGACCAGCAAAGTTAACACACCTCACTACACTTTTGGTTTAAAGGCTTCTTCTCCCAGAGCTAAACACGCCATGCCTAAATGTAGTGACGAGCAATGAGCCTTTTAGCCTGTAGTGCTCTTAAGGGTATTCCCTGTGAAAGTGTTCTGAAAGCCAAAGACTTGCAAAGTGCCTGATATGGCAATGTACTTTGGTTAAAATCTCCTAATGAAACGGCATCGTACCCAACTTAGCAATTTGGAATTTAACTCATTCAGGCTGACTTAACTCATTCAATTTTAAAGCCAGATGCATTGATTCGGACTAGTTCCCATAGAGTCAGCCTGAGTGAATGTGAAGATGAGCTTGAAACCTGGTAATGGCAGCTCCACTAAGAGCTGCAGCCACTGTATATTGGACATATGGTTCAGGCAAAAATGCACTCTGCTGCAGTCAATATTAGTTTGGAAAGAGCTGTAGCTTGTGTACAAAAATTGGAAAACATCATGGGGAGCTTTTGAAGTAAAATCATAGTCCTATATAAGTGGGAGAAAGGGTGTTGGTGATGTGATCTTAGGAAACTTGCCATACTGTTGAGAAATATTACTGCTACACTTATTTTTGCAGTACTTCCCAAATCATCTGAGGATCTTTTCTAACATCAAATTTCTTTTGTAAATGTGTTTAGAAGTGTTTTTAAAGGGAAAAATCTACCCAAAAGTCTGTTAGAATGTGTGGTCACAGTATTTTCCGTAAACAATAATAAGTCATCCATTGACTGCAGGTGATAAAAAAATAATCTCTGATAGAAGAGTGGAATATTTTCCTTTGAACTCGCTGATTTCCCAGTATCCCATCACATCCACTGTAGTTTTATTTCTGGCAATATCAGTGTGAACTTTGAAGTTGATTGCACTGCAGCCCACACAAACACAAAAATAGAAATATATCCCTTCAGCTCTGCCAGGTTTTCTTGTCAAGAACCCAATCTTGGCACGGTAAAACACTACCATTTGGGTGGATTTTTCCTGAACAAAACTGGACAGTGAAAGACAAAAGTGAATTGTCTGATCGGTCTTCGGCAGTATACTCTTGTTTGTCAGACTCACTTAACGCTGCTTCATTTGTTTCCCGGGACTGTAAGGTCACGGTTTCATAAGTTACACTGCTGTACAGTCATTGCTTACAGTACTTACTTACTCTGTGTCAAGCCTTCTTATCAGTGTGTCTCTGAAGACAAGCCATGAATTCTCCCAGACATTCACCTACTAGAGGCTATGGTGTACATATTTGTTTGTGGCTATTAAAGGGGTTTACTTTTAGACAAACTGTCAATGCAAAACAATGCCGTTGTTGCTGTCTTCTGATCTAGTAAGCTGCATGTCTTAATAGCCTGCAACCATTCAAAACTTTGCATTTTGCCTTTGTCAGTCACAGTGCAGTTCCGATCTGACCAAGGAAATGAATGTTTAGACTGTGCAAACATGAAAAACAAAACCATCCATATCAGTCTTATTTTATGTCAAATGACTTTTTTCCCCTGTGAATCTGTTGAATGAAACTTGCCTTTGGATGTGTTCTACTTAAACCTTTGTTTAATATTGTAGCTACTGCAATTAAATACATGACAATAAACAATATGTGACATGTTGGTTATGTCTGAAATGATTAGGATTGATGTATTTATAGGATTAGAATTCAATGTTGGCCATTCAGACATATACTGATTACACATTTTCTAAAAATGTATTAAATCAGCAAGAGAGTATTTTGGCTTTTATTTTGTAGGTGTCTCCAGTTTCTTGGTAATACAAATTAAAATGATAGAAATAATACTTTAATCACTGTAGCAGATGGATATCATACATTCTCTCACTTCTTTCAGGTCATATCACAGTTACAATGTCAGAGCTATATTCACGGTTGCCAAATGAAAAACGTTTAGCAAAAGGAACCACAAATTCCAGATTCTGTGATATTATTGACAGGTTGGGTGTTTTTAGTGCTCTACGACCTGGCAGTCGATTTCTACTGTAACAATTATGTAAATTCGTGATCCTATCTAAGGAATGTAGTCACACCTTTTGGTAACAGCTATCAAAATTTGGGACACTTCCTGAATCTATGAGGGTCATCATTTTTTGGTGAACAGCCACCAAAATGTGGAACCCCATTTAAATTAAGCACCACGGATGCACCATCTAAATACAGTATTTCATTAAAACATTGGCAGGAGAAATAAGGAGGAAATTCCTAATCAGGTCACAGAATCATAACATTATTTGTGACACCTTTAACCGTGAAAGGTTCATATATGAAAGGTTGTGTTGAAAACTCCCCATCCCCTGGACCTGTGTAGACGGTAACCCTGGATTTACGGAAACTCGCGATACTACTCGGTTGGGAACGCGCACAAGGAAGAAAAAAACACGCGCAGATCTCGCGAGAGTTTTGCAAATCCTGTCTAGACACAACTCCGTCCCTATCATCGCGAGGGTTCCTCTATCGCGATATCATCAATTGAAAACGCTCTCGCGAGCGTTGTGGTGTGCAGGCCTCTTCAAGACGGTGTGCTTCATGGCGGTTACGGAGACTGCGGTAAATAAATTCCTTGATAAAGAGACACGTTAACCTTTTTCAGCGACAGTGGTCGTTGCGTAAGTAATGCGCGATGTTTGTTAGAATTTAACTGTACTATATATCCTGTAAATCGACGATATATCTCACTGGGGAAAATATAGCTTGCTTCGCGCGCCATAGTAATGAAAGCCTAACGTTAGCTAACATCCGCTAGCAACAAAGATAACGTTGTCGTAAGCTAAATAGGAACTAGGCCTCGCTAATCATGTAGTGCGTTTTGTAATAATTATGCAGTTAAGATCATTGAGGTGTAACAATGACTGGTCGTAGTTAATGTCCATATCGACTTCAGCTATATGCGTCTTAGGCTAAGGTTTAACCGTAGCGCGTTATTGCTACTTTACCTAACGTTAGCTAACATTTTAGGATGAAAACCATCGTTAGCATTCATGTTCATCACGCTAACGTTAGCTGACTAAAGTCGAAGGAAAGACGGGTTGGCTATGTGTAGATTACAATGTAAAATAATACTAGCTGCCCTTTCTCTTATTGTTAGTCTGAAGGCATTTTTTATTTCCCCTAGAATTTGTTGAATTGTTAAAGCTTCCCCATCAGTCCTCTTCCCCTTGGGGGCTTTCCTGCCTCAGTCTGGTGGACCCAGCGATTAGCGGGTTGCGTAGGTAAGGAGTTCTACCGGCCCCACCTGGTTTAAATCCGGGTGTATGTCCTGTATATGCTATCATATTTAATGATATGATATTTAATGATCTGTGCTGTATGAGGTGTTGTGACTTTTGATTGCAATACAGGAATTTTCTTACTGGGTGAATGTAGTTATGGATGTACTTACAGGCAGGTATTTATGCTCCAGATGTATCTCAGGTTTTTTTTGTGTGTGTTTATTTTAAATAAATTGGCGTTTCTTAAATTGCAGGGAGGTGAAGCTCTGACGATGGAGAATGGACAGGGCACAGGCTCCAAGCTTGGCCTTCCGCCTCTCACCCCAGAGCAGCAGGAGGCGCTTCAGAGGGTAGGAAACCCCTGAAATACAGTATCTGCCTAAATGTACCCTTAGTGATGATGTGATTACTGGTGTTAGTTTATATGATAAAAGTAAAACAGAGGTCTGGATGTGGCCACTTTCTTGGCCCTCTATGTGTAACAAGGTGTTTAATCAGCTTTTTACTTGTATGTATTTGCGTGACAAAGAAAGGAGAGATCAGTACACTTAAGTACACGTCCTTGTGTTTAAAATAATTTCTTCCAAAGTCAGACAGAAAATTAAAACAAAGTAGCCTCTTGAAGTAAAAAAAAAAAAAAAAGTGGTTCCCACTTAAATTGCGTAAAGCCATACCTTCAAAATATTGACCTGCTGAATCAATTTACAGTAACTCGGTTACTACGGCGCATGTAAACAGTGTCCAAATGTCCTGCATAATCTGATTTTTCTGAATGCTTTTGTTTGCATTTGAATGTACTGATATGCTATCTGTCAAAATGTAGTCGTAGTAGTTAGTAATAATGTTATAACATGTGTTCGTCATATGAGGAATGCCTTCTTCTTCCCCAGGCAAAGAAGTATGCCATGGAACAAAGCATTAAGAGTGTGTTGGTGAAGCAGACCATCGCCCATCAGCAACAACAGCTCACCAACCTGCAGGTGAGATGTGTTTAAAAAAAAAAATAAAAAAAAAAAAAGAGAGAAAAATGTGGTACTCTGCCAAACAAAAGTTTGTAATTTGTCGCCTGTGAGTCTGGATTCTAGACAGAATATCTTAGCCTATTCATACATTAGTAACTTAGACACCCTTCGACTCAGATTTCGGTCTCTTGGAAGTCTTACTCCCTTCTCCCCCATGCCGTGAAAAAGACCACGTGTAGACCATGTGCCCTTGCTTTTGCCTCTGCTCTTTTTCAGATGAAGAAGATCGTCATGAAAGCATAAGTTATCATGTTAAATGCTTTGTACTTTTAAAGGGGACTTATTTATGTTTATTTCTGTGTGGTAATTTGTAATTTAGATAGGGGGGGCAACTCCCCAAACTGTATGTTGTTTAGAGGGAGTGTCTGAATATGGTGTTAGCCTAACCGCTTTTGTCTATCTAGCAAAGCAATGACAATTTTAATAAAAAAGCAAAGCTAAGGGATACCTAACCTACTTTTCAGCACTCTTTTCATCTTTACTGTCTTTCAGATGGCAGCAGTGACAATGGGCTTTGGAGATCCTCTCTCACCTTTACAATCGGTCAATAGATTATTAAATCTTTTTTTCTGTGCGCATTCCCAATGGAAAAGGACTGTTACCCTTCTTTTATCGTTTGCTTTGGCAACAATCCCTGCCGTTTGTCTAACCAAAGAATGCATATTTTGTAAGATAATGGCTTTTTACTGCTAGTGTACCTGCGACCATGTCTTTTGTGAGATGAATGTTAATTGTTAAAGCACTTGTTACTTGATTTCTTGAGTCACAATCGAAACAGTTGCAGTAGTATTTCTTTAACAAGAAGATAGCCAAAGCACTTGGACTGTTAACAGCCTTTTTAAAGGACAGTATGAAGGTTCTATGAATGTGAAAGAAAAGTCACTTCTTTGAAAAATATGCATTTGCTAGATTTAAAAACAGTTATTGGCATGGGACGAAAGAGGGATAGCAATCCCTTTAATGGACCAAAATGAGAGAACTGCTGGAACAGGGATCTTTTTGGCCATCTCAAAGTCAAGTTTTATCTGTCAATGAACAAGTCAACGTTCCATTATGACATGAATTAGGCACATGTTAGATGTTGTTGGTAATAGAATGAAATTAACAGAAGCAGGCTGACTTAAATGCATCAGTGCAACACAGCAACTTTCGGTGGTTAAACCATCTGTCCCCTTAGAATTGAGAAGAAAGTTTCAAATGCTTTCATCAAGACTTTGTATGGATTTCGTTTGAACTCCACGATTACTTTTGTTACCTTACTTGCATCCCCGGACTACAGGTCAGTTACTGAAGCCAAATGTTTGTGAGGGCAATGCATGTCAATCACTTCAGTGTGTTTTCCTCCATATGTCTGTTCAATAGTAACAGAATATAGGCCATGTTGTAATTACAAGTGGTGAAATCTATATTTTATAATTGCTGTACATTTTAGCATTTTTTCACAAAGTTCTGTCCATTGATTACAGTATTCACATTATTACCCCATTTACCTGTCCAACCCCCTAACTTGGAATTGGCCTCTAACTATGTTTGGGGAAAGCAGGCACAGTAGAAAATACACATTTATTATTAGTGTGTGTGTGTGTGTGTTTGTCTTCCTTTCTTTTACCCTCTTAATGCTTATCGTGTGTTGTTTTCCCTGGTTGGCAGGTGGCAGCTCAGCGGCAACGTGCTCTAGCCATCATGTGTCGGGTGTATGTGGGCTCCATATACTATGAGCTTGGTGAGGACACCATCAGACAGGCCTTTGCCCCCTTCGGCCCAATCAAGAGCATTGACATGTCTTGGGATTCTGTTACAATGAAACATAAGGTCAGTGTCACTTAACAAGTGTTGAACATGGTATAAATTCTCCTGTTCTACCTTGATTTAAATTATTTAAAGCTGCCTAAGTCTTCAATATTTGTTTATGTTCTGTTTTTCTTGCATTTTGTCTGATTGTGCAGGGGTTTGCCTTTGTGGAGTATGACGTGCCAGAGGCTGCTCAGCTGGCTCTGGAGCAGATGAACTCAGTCATGTTGGGGGGGCGAAACATTAAGGTAAGTTGTCTGGAGATATGAGTATATTTCAAGGTCTAACACATGGATAAAGGGGAAACAACTGAATCTCCTTATTCTATATGTTTTTGGCGTGGTTTGATTAAACAGGGATTTTGATTTCTTCCTGGCATTTGGGAAACTGAGTGAATTTGTTAACTGCTTTTTTGATACTTGAATGACTTGTAAAGTGACTTATGTGACTAATTTATCTTTCTCTTTGCTTTTCTGTCTGTTGATTTCCAGGTGCGTGTGGTGTGTGTGCGTGTATGTCTGGGTGTATGTTTAGTGCACTGTCTGTGTTGTGTGTTATGCTTCCATGATTTCATCAAAGCTATTTTAGTGACCAGTTCCAGTAGGATGCCCAGCGGCGCGTGGCGTCACTCTGTGTCCATGATGTGCTGATGATGGGCTGCGCCTGGTTGGTGTTGCTTGGCCGCCCCATCTGTAGTACAGATCCCAGTCCCACTTAATATGCTCGTCTTACATAGGGAGCTCAGTTCTTTTTAAAAAAGACAGGAAGTTGTCAGGGTGCGTAGCTGTAGTCTGAGGCATTTTATGCGTTCCCCTTTCGGTGTTGCCACCAACCCAACTAGTTACACTGCATGAATCTGGTGTTTTGAAATAAAGCTGCAGTTCCTTGATAGTGTCGCAGTTATTTGCAAAATTGGCTTTGCATCTGCATTTTAAGTTAAGTAATTTGGTACTACATAAATGGAAAGTTCCCTCGTTTAACATTTGTGTAATGAGAGCTGACAATTTATTTCTATTTTCATAACTCAAAAGGAATCAAAATGTGTGTACAGTGATCAGGTGCGTGTTGGTGCTCAGCTGACTGTTATCCATAAGAGACAGTTTGACAGTCAGGCTGGTTTTGAATATGTAGTCATTTTGAAATGAGAGAGCTCTGAAAAGTGCTAAGCGATCGCCAAAGGATTAATTATGTTTTGGGGGAAAAATAATTAAGTGTTAAAGTAGTTTCTTCCTGATGGTCAGTATAAGAATGATAGAATGACATAGGCTAGAAATGTTAAGTGCTTTTTCAGATCTCAAAAAACACTTTATCAGATCTTTATTTAAAAAGTGTAGTAATGGACATGCACCTAAGCATAACCAGCAATAGTTGACAGGAGAGCCACTCTCCTCCTACAATCATGATTGTGTCATGATTGTCGGAGGAGAGTGGCTTGGACTGAACTCGTGGCTGCCAAAAAGTTAGCGTTTTGCGGGGGTGCGTTCTCGGTTGGTTCTATAAACCCCTTACTCAGTAGCCCTGCTGGTATGATCTGTGCTATAGGTTGGGCGGCCAAGTAACATCGGTCAGGCGCAACCCATCATTGACCAGCTGGCAGAGGAGGCGCGCGCCTTTAACCGGATCTACGTGGCATCAGTCCACCCAGACCTGTCAGACGATGACATCAAGAGTGTGTTTGAGGCCTTCGGAAGGATCAAGTCTTGCACGTTAGCCAGAGACCCCACCACAGGGCGACACAGAGGCTTTGGCTTCATTGGTGAGCTGGAGGGCCCTCATTCGCTCGTGATCTCTGTGTTACACTGCTCTGCTATTAACTACTATTTTATTCACTTACAGAGTATGAAAAGCCTCAGTCAGCCCTGGATGCTGTGTCTTCTATGAACCTCTTTGACCTGGGGGGTCAGTACCTACGGGTGGGCAAGGCAGTGACTCCGCCCATGCCCCTACTGACCCCCACGACCCCTGGTGGTCTGCCGCCTGCTGCAGCTGTGGCTGCAGCGGCAGCCACAGCTAAGATAACGGCCCAGGCAAGTATGAATCCCTTCCAAAGGGATTTAATGGCCTTCCAGGTAAATATAACCCAGATCTAGCTAGAATTGACACCAAAAGCACAGATAATATGGGCATAGAAGTTTTTATTGAGGTGACTGGGAGAAGCCCAGTTTTGTAGGGATCACATAAAAGCAGTAGTTGCCCTGACAGTGTCAATATAAAGCCTATTTCGTTCTATTTTTAGCCAGTTTAATGTGTTCAAAACAAACAGAATCTAAAGATTGAATTTAGTTTTGTATAGTATGCATTGTATAACATCAAGTAATGACAGCTCCTCCCATTCACTGATTGGGTGTGTAAACTAAGAGTCTTCTCTCTTAGTTAGCACAAGCGCATTGACAGCTATTTTTCAGTGAACGGCCTCAATGATTATTCAGACAGTTGTGTTCCTTGCAGAATGTCTCATAATTGAAAAGTTTCTTAACATTACTGCTGTATATTATGACTTACTAAGTATAGTTGATTATTTTGTTAGTAAATCTGTACCGAAATAATATTGGTGACCTTGATTCTCACTAAAGAGAGGCAAGGTTGAGCTCACTCTGTGCCATGCTGTGTGATCGTTGACTGTGCTGCCTTGTGCTGTGCTCTGTGTGTTTCCCTTACCTAATGTCTTCGGCCCCCCTCTCTTAAGGAGGCTGTAGCTGGCGCATCAGTCCTGGGGGCGTTAGCCGCACCCCAACTTCTCAGTCAGCAAATGGGAATACCTCAGGCTGTTATGGCTGCCCAGGCACCCGGGGTCATCACAGGTGTGTACCAACACATGAGTGAGTGCTCATTTTTATAAAACTAGGGGTTTAATAATTCTTAAATGTGCTGTTTAAAACATACACCTTTTACACACTATGCAACTTCATGGGTTTTTAAACTATTGTTTTGAAACTTGTGTGACTTTTAAAGGTCTGTAAACTGCTTTCTTTGTATTGCAATGAATAGTACTTATATCATTTATGTTTTCTTTTTAGGTAAATTAATAGGTAACTGGTGACAAACATAACCAGGGAAAAAATGATACAAATGTAGCATTGGCTTTAGACAACAGGATGGCTTCTGCGTAACAACCATCATTCAGACACAGATCCTGTGTCCTCTCCCCTTATCCTTACTATACAAAAGCTATATCTGTCATAATCTTCACACTGTTTGTATAAAGCTATGAGAGTTTAGCTTGATACAACAAAGCTTCTCCTTTGTTTTTAGGTCCTTAAATCGAGTACATGGGTGTTATTTGAAGAAGGCATTATTAAATTGTTATACTGTTGCAATATCTGAAGGCACTGAGTAATATCGGTCTGTGGTACAAATTGCTAAACGAGGAACCATATTTCTATAAATCACAAATACAGTATCTTGCCAAATGGTCAGCCCCCCCAGATACTGCTTACAATTTTAGTAGTTATGGGCAAATCATTGAAGGAGATGAAATCTTACAGGGTTGGTTTATTTTAGCCCGCTGTAAAGGTTGAAGTCACTAAAAATAACTCGACCATAATGATTGTGGTTGATTATCAGCTGAAATTAGCACATGCTCTGTAAGTAATTACTTGGCCAAGGTTGTTTTGTTATAGTTTTTTCCTGTATGCCTATTTGCACGTTTGATGTCACTGACTATGTCTGCCTTTCCTTTTTAAAAGGTGTGACTCCAGTGCGTCCTCCCATACCAGTAATTCCCCAGGTTGGTCTTGTGAACCCTGTGCTTGCATCACCACCAGTCCTTTCTAATCCAGCTGGTGGCTCCAACCAACAAGAGAGGAAAGACGAGAAAGAGGAGATGCTACAGGATGGTACAGGGCAGGAGATGTTGAGTGACCAAGAGCACATGAGCATCTCAGGCAGCAGTGCCAGACATATGGTGATGCAGAAACTCCTTAGAAAATCAGAGGTGAGATTTGTGAAATGAGGGGGTAAAAGGAAACTGATTTGATATTAGCGCAATGATTTATTTTTTCCATTCATTAAATTCTTGCCTTGCTCCTCCAGTCCACAGTGATGGTGCTTCGAAACATGGTTGGACCAGAGGACATTGACGACGACCTGGAGGGCGAGGTGACAGAAGAGTGCGGGAAGTTTGGCTGCGTCAACAGAGTCATCATATACCAGGAAAAGCAAGGAGAAGAGGAGGATGCAGATATAATTGTCAAAATCTTTGTAGAGTTTTCCATGGCCTCAGAGATGAACAAAGCTATTCAGGCCCTCAATGACCGCTGGTTCGGAGGTCGTAAAGTTGTCGCAGAGGTGTACGACCAAGACCGTTTCAACAGCAGTGACCTCTCTGCATAAAGTGTCTGAAATGGTTTACAAGCACCCATCCCTATACCTGTCGCCCAAACTCATTTCAGCCATCGTCACTGCAGCTAGAGATGCGGGCCTCTGAAACTTGTAATTATGTTTTTATTTTTTTTAAATTGCTGTTGATATTAATGTTAAACCGCCTCCATTGGGGGATTCATTAAAAATATGTACGTGTCAGATTTTGCTTTGTGACCTGTGAAGACTCCTTTTTGGCGCAAGTTTCAAATTTTTTGTAATCCGACCTTGTAAAACGTTTTGTTTTCCTGCTTTAGCTCCTTTTTTTGTTTCACGAAATTGCCGGGACATGTAAACACTTTCTTTCTAAAATTAAAGGTTATTGTTTGTCCACAAAAAGTGTGGTGCGATTTTTTTTTTTTTTTTTTTTTTATGAGTTGTTTTGAATGAAGAATCCGTTGATTTTGATGTACTTGTAAACATGCTTCTGTGTTCTGGTTGTGGAACATTTTATTCATAATTAAAATTGCGTACTTAAGAGCATTTGATGTCCAGTATTGTATTGGTTATTCTCAAATGCTACAGCTTTAGTTGTGTTTGTACAAGGAGTGAACAAACACCTTGCAGTATATTAACAGTTTCAGTAAAGGGCTGTTTTTTTTTTTTACTTTTATCTCTATTCACTTGTCACAATGGGTTTGTATGTTGTGGCGGATGCATCCGTAATTATTTTGTGCTGCACTTGGGAGAGACCATTCACTGCTGCCAAGTACTTTAATTTTAAGTTTTTTAGACGTGCATCCCTGCAGTAGCACCATAATTAGTTTTTCATCTACTCACCACCAAACAGTAACATTGCCATGTAAGTAGGTGTCTAACAAATGTATTGTATATATTGAGTGTCACCATGCGTGGTTCTGTTCACTTGTGCTCAAGGACACTGGACCAGGAGAACGATTTCTAATGGTTGCTTACATGCAAATAGTGGTAGAGCCGTTTTTCTGATTTGTACTCACTGGTACCCTGACTACATGACAGGACTTTCCCTGTCATGTGCCATGCACATGCAGCTGAAATAAAGCAACGACTTAATGAGCAATGCAACCCTCGGGCAATTTGCTCAAGGAAATTAAACTTATGTTAGGGATTTAGGAGTACGTTACTGAACAATTGTCCAGGCATGATAAGAGAATGTAAATTAATTTACTAGTATGAGATTTAGTGGTACCGTGTCGGTCGGTGTCCCCCGCTGGGTGGCGCCACAGAGCAACGCGCAGCCTCCGCGCCAGCTCAAACCTAGCCCAGCCCCCAACACGCCAGACCGGCCTGCCTCGGCTCCACAGGGGGAGGGATGCGAGGCTGTTGCAGAAGCGCCTGCTCGCGCTGCTGGCAGTTTACCTACGTCGCATTAAAACAACGGCTTCTGGGCAGTTTCTTGGAACAACTTTTGGGATGTCGCTACCAAACACAGTCGGCCAGTTAAGAAGGTGTTCCTGTAGATTTCGTTATACTCGCGTTAGCTAATGGCAGCCAGGCACAAAGGCGTTCAGTCAGCGACTAGCCGATGTTAGCTAACGGCAACTAGCTTGCTAACAACACAGCCGGCGAGGACGAGCACATCCTTGCGCAGACGTACGCGGGTTAATCTTTCCTGGGCTCGCTCCGCGGGTTACGTTCGCTGTTTTGTGGTATTAATGTATCTGTAACCTAAGTCAACCGGTTGTTTTAGCAGTCGCCACTCATGACTAGGAAAGTTACAGCAACGTTACTGCACCGCTGGGTCGCTGGCTGCATGTTTTTCAGCGAGCCACAGTAGAGCTTCGGTCGCATACAGGGATGGTGGCGGTAGCAAAACAAGCTAACGTTTCTCCGTCTCTGTGAAGAAGTGAGGAGACACTTCGGCCAGGTGGGGGTTCTCCGTTGTGTTCATGTTAGTTGTAACTCAGGGGCGAATGACGCGAGGACGAGCCTGACAAGCCCTGAACACAGCCGAACTGAAACTGGGAATATCGCTAACAGATCGAACGGGGATTAATTTCGTGTCTCTTAAGTGGATTTCGGCCTCCGGTTCGGGATCGTCGTGGGAACACAGTAAGTGATTTGACATTGAGTGAACCCACTCCCACAAAGATATCCTCTCTCCCAACCCCGCTTCGCCCTCCGATGCGGAGATTTCAGTAGCACCGGCAACCAACCCCCCCCCCCACGGCGGCCGGACATGCTGAAGTGTATCCCCCTGTGGCGCTGCAACCGCCACGTCGAGTCGGTGGACAAGCGGCATTGCAACTTGCAGACAGTCCCTGATGAGGTTTTCCGCTACAGTCGCAGTCTGGAGGAGCTTCTCCTCGATGCCAACCAACTCAAAGAGCTACCAAAGGTATGCACGGTTCACGGATTAAGCACGTCTCCTCTGTGTCCAAACGGCAGTGTGTATTATTCCCCTGACTAAAATGGCGAAATGTGAATGGTTCTCTGGTTTTAACTGCCAAATTCACACTGCACGGGACAAGCAAAGGTCACTGCCAGGTGACCTAGGCAGTAACATGACAGCTTGCATGATATCACCTAACGTTACTCAGGTACTTCCTCGTCAGCGAGGGTACCGCCTTCCTTGCCTCCCTGGAAATGGGTTTGGTCCCATGATCTAATGCTGTTACAACATTGAAAGATGATGAAAGCGAGAAAGTCTCAACAGTTTCAGCCACGCATTGCAGGGTACGTTTGTTTCGTTTTGCACATATATAAGTGGATAACAGTATTTCCGTGTCCGACAACCTCATAAATCAGCTCCAAGCTTGAGTCATGAGGTCGCATCTAGGTAATGCTGTTCATCTTTGCATGGCAGACATAAGATGGCAGGTTTTAATCAGGCAGGAGGGCTGCAGGGGCGGATGTGCTGCATGTTGAGAGGGACTTACCCTGACCAAAACAGTTGGCACACAACATGTTGCCTGTAGTAATGGCATCAGTGGCCAGTTGGATTGTATGCAGTGTGGGAAGGCATGCGTGGAATTAATTGCAATGCTGTCCCCACCCACACGCCCACTATTTGAAATATGACAAAAGTTCTCTTTGCAAGCCAAAGAGGTTATTATAAGAGGAGCAGAATTGTTGTTGGTCTGTTTTCCATGTAGCTCTCGAGAGCTGTGGAACAAAGCACTTGCTTGCTCGACTTTCTCCTTGTTTTGTTCAGTTCAAGACATTGTTCATTTTTGGGACAAGGCACTGGCTGTGATTGTGATGGAGCAGTATTAATAGACTGGTCAGTAGTAGACATTGTCAGTCTCTCACATTTAATGGCTTTAGCTTGGTGGTGAAAGGGACAAATGGCACATTCACTAATGATGATGTTAACAAGTCAAGGTCAAAATAGGCTGAATTGTTGAGACAGGGCTGCCTGCTCGCTTCTGGGAATCAAACAATAGAAAGTTTTAGTTCTTCTTTCAGCAATGGATGTATTTGTGTTTTTGAACAATCCATTTTGCTTCAGCATGTGTTAGTTTTTGACACATAAGAGTACTTAGATCAGCCCTCTTTGAGTTACTTTGATAAAAGATGACCTTGTGCATGTCTACTCTGGGGACGCAAACTTGGCTCTTGCCTTCACTCTTTTGGCACAGATGGACACATGCTGTAGTTGCTGAATATTTAACGTGTCTTCAGTGTAGTTAGGGCCTTATCTTGGCACAAAAACGGAGGCCTACTTTGCCTGATGAGGCTTACCTGCAGACAGACTGTGCGTTTCCTCCACTTACTTCATACCTGTCAGATATCCACAGTGTACCTGGTGCATGGCCCCCAAAATAAAGAGCGACGGACACACCCAAATGTTCTGCCGCAGACAGCTAACCGACAGTCTCTCTGTGTGGCGCTGGCTTCAACCAGGAGACATAAATGCGTGGTGACAGAATGTCTCGTGTGGTCGCTGTGAATGCGTAGCGTGCAGACACAAAGCATATGGGCCCTCTCTGGTCCTCGGAGTCAGCGGGGCATCAGCGAGGGAGCAGTGCGAGAGGTCAGGCCCATACAGGGTTGGGAACAAGGGCTGTATGATGAATGCCATTACCATAATGAACCCATAAGTGATTAAGAGTCTGAATGTCTTTGTGCATGTGTGTGCCCCTTCTCTGTCACTATGTAGTCAGAGATGAGTCTGTGGACTTGTCAGGCTTGGGATATATTTAGATGTCAGTCTTTAACATCCCAGGTCATTTTTGCTCATCAGTTCATCCCATGAGTCTGTGAATGAGCCCGCCCTTCAACACAAACAGTTGTGACAAATTGTGGCAAGCTTACTGGCTGCTCCACCATGTACAACATATGCCATAGATGGAGAATAATCGGCTCAGCGGTGACACCTTCACAGACTATCACTTCTTTTAAAGGGGCACTGCAGGCTGTCCTGGGAAAGTCCTTTCAGTTAGGTGAATGTATGTGGGCACTAACATTTTGAAACAATCATATGACATAATCTATACAGCCATTCATTTATTTTAAACACATGCAACTGGTAACTCATTTTAAATTAATAATGGACAGTGAAGCAATTGTGATGTGTAGAGGTATTTAATGTGGTGCTTCTGGGGGTGGGTAGGTCTAGATCGTATTGGTAGGGGTTTAACAGAGTGAACAGATGGAGATTTAGGCGTCCTAACAGTTTCTTAAATTTGCTGTGACTCACCCCCACCGCACTGCCCACCAATCTTAGATTATGCCCTCTGTGGTAATGATGTCTCCGTTTGCCACATGAAGAACATATTAGGTTGTTTTAAAAAAAAAAAATCAGAATGACTTGTTTTTCTGTTTTGGTCTGATTTCAAGGCAAGATCTTATCTAGGCAATGATTATACTACATGAAATAGTAGCATAAAGTATGAATTATCTGGAATGAGTTTAGAAAACCCGTTGAGGAGGCAGTTGGTCGGGAATTCCCCTCATGACATTTACTTTGTGAGTTTTCATGTAGTTGTTTGAAGAAGCTATTATGATAATTAAAACTCCAGAGCAGAAATGGAGTAAACATTGATCACTTCTGTTTTTCAATTTATATAAATTGACAGACCAATGCTTGTTATAGTTTTGTTAAAAGTACGTGTCCCAAAATCCATATTTCCCTATACTTGTTCTGTGTTTTCAGCAGGGAAGTTTGCACTAAAGTCATCTGAATTTGATTTTGCTGCTTTGACAAACTAGCCCTGCCTCAAAGATCATGTTGAGGAAGAGGGAATTATCTTTTTAGCCATTCTCAAGTCCCATGACAGGTTACAAAGAAGTCCATTCACAAGTCCGATTGCCCCCCCCCCACCCCTTCATATCCAATGTCATTACTCTTTGTGTCTCTTGTGTGCACTGCACTGCCCCTGACCAGGCTGCAAGCATATCATGACTCAAATGATCACTTTTAAGATGTGTTGTAGGTCAGTTACAACTGCTGAAAAGCGGAAGGAGTTCCCTTTTTGGAGTAACCAGGTGGGCTGCAGGTGCAGCAGGCAGCAGCCCAAACGACGGCTGTAACACGTGTACACAACCTACTTGTTTTTGTGCTTTTCCAATGTTGAAATAGAGAACAAATCCCTGATAGGTGTGTCCCCATCAGACTTTGCGAAACAGGTTTTATGCATGTCACTCCCAGTATTATTACCTAATAGGACCTTCCAGGTACACTTGATATGTTACACTAAGGATTTCCTGCCTCAACACTTGCCGCAACCAGAAAAATGAGAACTTTTTCCAATAACTGGGCTGTGAGGAAGTCTATAACTTTTGACCTTTGGCCAATTGTTCTTTCCCTATCTATAAAGTTCAAGTACTAATTGGAGGTCAGGTTTTGTCTGACAAGGGAAAATGAGGTGTGTAGATATTTTGTTGTTTTGAATAAAGAGGAAGCATATGTGCATGATAAATAGGAAGGATGACTATGCAATATTTTAATCCTGAGCTGTCACCAGTGCCCTCTCTGTGTGTACGCTAACAGATCTGTGGCTAAAGGGCAGATTAGGGCTTCACCCGGCCGTGAAAATGCCCCTCAGCACCACAGTTTTGACCCCTCCTTTCATATAGGCCAGTGTGTCTCTGTGTACGCTTCCTCTGGGATCTGCTTTTCTGCCATTTTGGTTTCTTTTCGATCACATAAATGCACTGATAACAATCTGACTGCTCTTCTCTTGAGCCCCTTGTGTATGATCAGCCTTGGGTCAGGAGAAACCCAAATTAGGCCTCCTCAATCAGCCCTTGCTGAATATGAACTGGTCTACCATTGTTTACCCAAGCTTGAATTGTCATGTGTTTTATTTGTCTTTGTTTTATAAGTCCTTATTATTATCATCAATCTTCCTAGTCTAATTGAGAATATATGGTGAGCCACCCATCTACTGTATGATTCCTAATAAAGGTGTGAGAGAAATGCAACCTGGCTGAGCTTTAAAGCCAAAAGTTTGGTGCTCACTTAGGGAAGTTTGGCTTAAAAATCTAGGACATGTACACTTCACACTGTGTCCTCAAAGTGTACTATTGAGTTCTGCAATCCGTCTCCCCTCTCTGAGTTTCCAGTTAACTCTACAGGAGAGCCCTGGTTCGTCTCTCCCCTGCGACTGGCTGAACTAGGCCGGGACCAAAGATAAATTACACCTGCCAAGTCTCTCTGCGGTAAAACCCCATCTTTCCTTTGGCTCAGCTCTTTCTCGCTCTTCTTTCTAAAGTACAATTTGTTGTGTGAATGTTTTGGTTCATGTCTCAGACTGTAAGATCTCCTCAAATTGTGGCTGTTATTGACCCTGCCCCACCCTGATTGTAGAAGACTACATGAGAGAGAAAAAGTACAGAGTTTTAAAAAAACAAAAAACGTTTGTAATCAGGTCCTCCCTATACAGAATCGGGCTGTATCACAGTGCCTGGAAAGTGGAAGATATCCAGAGCTGGTGAGGACATGAAGAAACAGCAATGTGAGAGATCTGAGTTTCCTTTTGATGCAAGAGCACATTCAGCAGGTTTCTTTGTCTGAGCTGGTGACCAGCTGGTCTCACATCCTGCCTGGCCCCCTCCCCCCCCAATCTGGTGGGACAGAGGGGTAATGGTAGGTTTGTGTGTGTGTGAGACTGAGTATGTAGTGGGGGTTGTATTTTATTCCGGAGAGGGATTACCAGGACAAGGAGGGGCTCTGGCACCTCCACTGGAGGAAGTGGTCGGGGAGCTGAGCTGAGCTCCATTGATCTGTGGTCCTTCCGGGACTTTTGGTGTTGGGGCCATCCATCCATCCATGAACATCAGAGTCTGGGCTGCAGTGTCAGGTGGGAAAGATGCAGCCCGAGAAGTGGTCTCAGAACTAACAGCTGGTCCCCTTGAGACGGTGTAGATGGATATTCTGCTTTGCCCTATCTGACAAGCACATCCTCCCTCCTTCCATGCCTTTCCCTTTGAGAAATTGTGCATTCTTCCTGGGAAATGGTAGCAATTTTGTCATGGTAATGTTAAGCCTTTATTGCAAAACACATTTCTGCTGTAAGGCATGCGTAAAGACAGCCACCTCTAGTATCTTTTAAGTAAACCTGCACAGTAGTAGTGGTGGCAAGATGCATGTGGACCTGCTGTGCTGCATATGTTTATGGCACTGACCTTTTTCCTCAATGTCAGTGCCCCTGAAACGCAGCATTTGTGTTTTGTTTTGCCCCAATAATTCAATCCCTGCTTGATGCATCCCATCTACAATAAATCAACCAAAGTTTTGGTTATTGATTAATTGTTTCAAGTCATATCTGAATATAAAATGCATGGGATTTGGGATTTTGGACTGTTTATAGACAAAACAAGCTATTTGAATGGCTTGGGCACACGCTTGAGAACTTGACGGGCATTTATTTATTTTTTTTACAATGTTTCTAAATTAGCAATAACAAATTAAATTTGGGAGATTAATCAATAATGGAATAATTGGTTGCAAGCCTACTTGAGGTAGTGGAACACTGCTCTACAATGTTGATAGTTCCACCCTGTGTGGTCCTGTTGACTTTCAGCACAGTAGCATTTCCTGTTCGGATTTGGGCTGTCACATGACATGTATCCAGTGGTTCCCTGTTTTTCTTTCACCAGTGTGCTTTGTACCTAACACTGGTCTGTACACCTATGCTGCTGGTTCTCACCGTTTTCCATGCACTCTGTCCTTGGTCAACAGCCTCAAAGGTAAACAAGGAGGCAAAGCTCCAGTGAATAATTGATGGCTGTGGTGGCGTCGGCGGCAGCTGTTTGCAATAGGGGAGAGTCTGTGGCTGGGCTGCATGCCCTGCTGGAGCGCTGTGATAGGATGGGAGCTCTGTTGGCTACAGGCATTAAGTACACACAGACGAGGTGCAAGGTGACACCATATTCTCCTTTTTGTCACACTGTATTTATGTGTTGATTACATCTTCTCAGCAACCACTGTTTTTAGAAACCTCAGAGGTAAAGGGCACAGCCCTGCCTGTATCTAGGAGCAGGGAGTGGCACACTTAAATCCTTATTATAGACACAAACTAAAATGCAAAACAAGAATAAAACTTTCGGTCAGATGGACTGGTGGCCTCTTTTTACATTAGCTAAAGTCTCTGTTGGAGCAAATTCAGTTCAGGAAAATCAGCCTTGTCTTAAGTCGCATAATTTTAAGGCTACAACTAACAGTATGATGTAGATTAACTGTTTGATCAGTAAAATGTCAGAAAATAGTACAGGCCTCATCACAAGTCCAAAGTATTTTTGTCCCACCAACAGTCCAAAAATCCAATTTACTATGCAGTAAGACAAAGAAAAGTAGGGTAAGAGGAAACAAGGGAATGCTTGGTGTTTTAATATATTAAACAATTGCTGATTAATGGTGGTCAACCAACTAGTCGAATAACTGACTAATCATTTTAGCTCTACATCATTTTTGTGGCCAATCAGAAAATACATTTCAGACTTTTGTTTGTAGGAGGCTTTTATCATTAAGATTTCAATTTAAATATGAAAGCAAAAGCACAAATCTCCTATTCTTTTTTTGTTCTCGGAACTAAAAGTGTACTGCGTAGGTTCTGTCCTGAGAAGGACAAGGAAATACAGTAATATTTGTTAGCTGTCAATAAGGCTTGGTAAACACAATCTCATTAGCCAGTTGTAATTGCCTAGTACGAAGTTGGTTATTTCCCTTTTAGCAGAAGAGTTTGAGGTGGTCTTGTGCCAGATATTCATACTGTTTGAGTAAACCTGCTGGCTGTGGCATTCACACATTTTCAACAGGTTATGTTTAGGCCACAGACTCAAAAAGAGGCCGCAGCCGTCGATGAACACGTTTGGTTCAATTCAGCAATGACATTTTCTTTGGGATAGGATGCTGTTTTGAACCTTTTTGATCATACAGAAGCTCAAGAGCTCCACTCTCAGTCACACAAACGTTCCTTTGAGGCTAATCTGTCAGGGTGCTGATGTCCCTGTGGGGGGAAAAGGTCACCCGGAACGGCATTAAAACCAACCACAAACAAATGCTGCCCTTTATCTGCTGACCACACACAGTCATTGAAGGCTTCTATCTATCACTCTGAAACCTGATAGCCCTTACATCCTCAGCCCATTGCACTTTCTGTGCCAGTGGCTCTGGATGTCCCCGTACCTCACCTTCAGCTCTCTTATCGCCATCCAATTTAGTATTTACTGTAATAGTAGTATTTATTTAGATTTCAAGGAAGAAGCCGTATAAAAAGTAAATGTAACACCACTTCACACAAATGCTGTTTTAATACGTATTCAGCACTAGGAGTGGGAATTGGAATGTAACCAATTAGCAACCACTTAATCTACGCAAGCCCTGGTTTTGTTTTTTTCTGTGGGGCAACTCAGTCAGCATCTGGGTTTGGGCCAGTCTGATTTGATGACGCCCGTGTTTTTCTTGTTGATTCCTTTTAGTTGGGAGCGTCTCTGCGAGCAGGAAGAGGGAATAATCAAGTGAGCCATGGAATGCCCTGTTTTTGTGAGACCATCTCCACTGTGGACTTTGTTTTTGTAGAGCAAGTCCAGGCATAAAAACGGGAGGTTTGAGAAAAATCGGCTTATGTTTTATTGTTTACTCCAGTGCCCCACCTCCCAGTACAGCAGTGTTTCAGTTTTGTTCCCCGCCCCTCCCTCTCTCCCACATACACACTCCGAAGCTCACAGTGTCTCTGACTGATAGAGTTTATGATAAGTGATGTAAAGCACCATGTTTCTCTGTAATCTCACAGGATGTGGCACCAACCCGTGAAGGACTGTTAAGCCTAAGAGCTCAAGAGTCATGATAAAGGAGTACAGTAACACACTTGTAGCTGCAGCAGTGTTTACTACTATGATGGCAGTGTCTACACCACTTGAACACTCTTCACTTGACTCACTATCTCACTGCCTGTCATCTACAGGACCCCAGAGTGCAAACATTTGGTTCCATTTGGGGAATATTTTTCCCCAACCCAGCCAATTTTGATTGATTGATTGTGTCCAAACTACTATGTAATGCATTTCTGAATAGCAGAAATGTCTTTTTGTGCTCCATTGAGAACCACTGTCTGTCTGTTTTTAAACGTTGTAACTTCTGTTAAAACTTCTGCAGATCAACAATATATCAGCCTACACAACACAGTGATTAAATTACTGTCTTAAACTTTCACCGTTGGGGGGAAAAAAAAACAACTGAATGTGCACAACAAATATTAATATTAATCTATCTTGACCAGGAACTACGGAGAGCCTACCTGTGGTTGTGTTGAATTGACAGCTGGGATGCTATTTATGTGCAGCCATCCATACTATTTATACACACAAACACTCACATATTTCTTAAACAAATTTGGTTTTTCAGTGCAGCTGCGTACTGTATTTAGCAGCTAAATGCTGAAGATTACCTGCTGACTGATAAAATACAAATACATGTACTATGCAGTATCAGGGCTCCATTGCAGAGCTCAGTGTTTTGAGTCTTCTGATCACTAGAGTTATCATTGGCTGAATAATTATTTACAACTTATCTAAATGGCTGTGTTGTCTTCCTTTCCTCCTTCTTGATCACACTATTGATTTTTGCCTACCATTAACCAGTATCACTGAATGACTTGTTATAGAAACATGTTTTCTTTGTCTTCATATGCCAGGAAGCTGCCATGTTGTATTTGTTTATGATGTCTTTTTGCTGCATATGCTGGATTCTGCCGGCGGTGTATCTTCCGGTGCAATGCCTGTACAGACCACTGTTTTATATGAATGTGTTTTACAGTCAGTGTGCTGAATAACAGATAAATACACTGTTACGTCCTTATTTACAATGGTTTTATTTAGCTTTTATTAGCTTTTTCATCACATATGCTTACATCCCACTGTCAAATTTCAAAATGTGCTCCTGTCTGTACCGAGGAGCTCTGTACAAAAGCATTCATGTGGTCACCTTTTTCCACATGGAATGAATTACAACATTTTCTGAAAGTATGGACATTTTTGAATGATTTTTAGTGTGACGTCTTTCAACAATTGCTATTGTTGTTGTTGTTTTTTTCCAATGTCTTGCCTTAATGCATTTTCCACTCACTACTTTGCGTGTCAGTTTTCTGACCTTTTTTAAGTAATAAAAAAAAAGCAATCCAGCTCCAAAGATTAAATAGTGATCTCAATATTGCACAAAATAATTCAGCCACATTCCTGCAGCCCTGCTACAATCACAAACGGACCGATATGTGTCAAATCTGGAATTACTCCCCCCAAGCGACACAGCTGCTTAAAAGCACAGGGAAAACATTGTGGCCACATGTGAATTGCAAACTCCAGACTCCAGACAGCAGACTCCAGGCCAATATATTGTTGCCATTACTAAAAATGTAAGTAGGTCAGAGCCACCTGAGTAGAAAAAGCCTATAGTTCTGATTTGAAGGCATTGTTTTCAGATGTAAGAGACTTGGAGTTTAACAATGATACACGGTCACGGTTGGTTAATTGGTTTGTGAGCAAACACAATATAACACAGGTTGAATGTGTGGGTTGTGCCACATGAACAGTTTCAGGCTTCTAATAGAGGTGCTGATGGGTGAATGTTACGTACGTGTGTACAGCAGAGAGAATAGAGGAGAGGACAACAGAAAGCACAGCAGGATTCTTTGGAGACAACAAAGCAGTACGCACGCATGTATGTGTCCTGCTCATGCCAGCGATGAATAACAAACGAAGCAGTAACGGGTCTGTAGAAAAGGAGATGTGTGTGCACACCAGTGTGTCGGTCAGTTGACCCCCAAGCACATCTCTTCATCTCCAGTGCAGCAAGAATGCCCTGAATTTTTGCCATTTTGTTCTTCTTGTAAATATCTTTTGGCCTCAGTACTTAACCCTTTCCTTTGCATTTTCTTGTGTTGATGTCTTTGCTTTTAAGTCACTTGACATGTTCACAACAGAACAGCCGAATTCGATGACTGATTCAGCAAGTGTTGACAGTTAGGGCATTGTTTATAGTAAGAAGTCAGTTATTTTAACATGAGGAATTGCAGCGATTCACAATGCAACTCTGTTCATTCTCTTTGTTTTATTCTCCCACCAGGCAGCTTTCTAATTATATTTCTACCAACACTGTTTTGTGAGAATTTTGTCAAACGCCACAAGACCATTTTTAGGCTAAATGCTGAAGATTAAGATTTTTTGAGCTGTTTTGATAAACCTAACGTGATAAGTTGCATTTAAAGCAACTTTGCCTTAACGGTCGCTTATTGTTTTTTTTTTATTGTTTTTTTTTTTTTAAGCGTGAAACCTTTTTCGGGGGGGAAAAGTGCAGGGCTTGGTGTGCTCTGTAATTAACTCAGCATAGCTGTATTTGCACTGCAGCACGTGACAGCCGCGGAAATGCAGACATGCCTGGAATCTCCAGGAGTTTGCCCTGCCCTCTGAAAGCTGCACTCACTCCTGTCTCTCTCACACACACTTGAACTTACTCATTTCACATTCCTGTTGGTGAAGCCCACATACAGGCACTATACTTAGACAAACACTGAAGCATGCATGATACGCACATCTTGCTTCAGTTGAATTCCTCAAGCTAATCAAGCTCAAATTCAGCCTCCCCTTGTTAAAAATGAGTCCCCACTCGTTCTAACAGTGTTTTAATTAAGCTCGCCCAAAACCTTCTGGGACTTAAAACACAAATGGGAATACTGGGAAGGTAGATATTCAGTATATTCATACTTTCTCAGGTCAGAGTAAGGTAATTACAGCTCATTTAGCAGATGCAGGCAATGCCTTATTGATTTGTAGGTGTAAACTGAGTGCTTTCGGATTAGATCCGTCACATTTATTGGTTGGGCTGATTTTGGCTTATTGCAGATATTATATAAAATTTACATTTAGTCATTTAGCAGACGCTTTTATCCAAAGCGGCTTACACATTTACAGACCGAAGGCGCAGCTTCAGAAGCAATTTTTTTTGGGGTTCAGTTTCTTGCTCAAGGATACTTCGACATGTGGCTGTGGGAAGCCTGGGATCGAACCGCCAACCTTCCTATTGGTGGACAACCACAGCCTACACTAAATTATAGTTTAAATGTTGGGATTCTAGTGCACAGATTCTGGTGCACAGCTCCCCCTTTTCAGTTATCAGCTTTAGCCTTCTAAATCCATGATCATGTGCATATTTGTGTTTAAATGACTTTGCGGTCACTCCTGAACTACTTCTTTACCACAGCACCTTACCTACCCTCTGCAGTCTGACATTTTACCACCTCAGCTGCAAGTTCTCACCATTTGTAACTCATGGTTGAAAGCAAAACCTTTTTATTTCCTATTATCTACAAATGACAACTCACCAAATCACTTCTATTTAGTTTTGCATGTGTGATAGCAGACTGCAGGAGGAATGCTGGGACAGGCTGCAGAGTATGTATTGTAACAGGTTAGTCTGTGAACGGTGATTTTGTGTGTGCGTGTGTTAGAGAATCATTTGCTGCAGCTCAGCAGTATAGCAGCTCTTTTTGTCCGGTAATGTCGAGGACGATGAGGATGTACCACGTTTGGTTGGACTCTGTCACCTCCCACTTTGATAGACAAGGAATGTGGCGTGCTGGCAAATGTACAAAATGTTCTATCTGTGCTCTAATGTACAGTGTGATTCTTTTCATGGGCACTATCAGGTTCCCCCGATGCGTATTTTTAGACCTGATATCACAAACCAGGTTCACGACGCCAGGCGCGTAGATGAGCAGTGTTTCACACAGCCATGGGGGATCAGCATCTGCTTGCCTGTGGGCATAGGACTAGCAGTGTTTTATTATTATTATATTATTATTTTGGGGCGGGGCAGGCCGCCCCTCCCCCTGAAAGAATGACAAATAGTTATGTCCTAGCAGCTAGGACGGAGCTGCCGCGCTCCCCCCAAAGCAGTCAACCTGGGGGAAACACTGGCTAGTCTTTTCGTTGTTCCTGACGTTGATCCTTTCTGGAGTCATGTGGGAGGGATGTGCAGACAACTCTGTAATTATGCTGTCTCCATGACATATCAATGGGTTTGGCTTGTAATCCTAAGTAATGTCATCCCTGTCTTCTGTCTTGGATTGAAGATAAGTGTATGTGCTGAAGTGTTGAGCGCTCTTCTGGACCAGTGGTTATAAAGAGAAAATTCACAACACAAAAATGAACTAAAGCCAGTTCTCCTGTTTGTGAAAGTGCAGATGTTCAGATACTGTTTTTTATCTTAGAGCAGATAACGTGTTTTATTTCACTATCAGTCGAGTGTCACTAGGGAGCTTTCTTCTTCTCTTCCCCTGGCAAGTACACTGAAGAAACGCTGGTCTCCAAGGCAATGGATCTCCCAGGGCCAGTGGGTTGCCTTATACTGGGGCTTTCAAGGAGAGACACCAGATTGGCTGGGGCTTCCCTGTCACTGCAGACCTACTGTACCTCCATGTGTGCACAGAAGCCCTGGCTATTGCTTGCAACACCGCAACCTTGGCCTCTGCCTGAGCCAAATGTGTCATGCAGAAGCAGAGAGGAAGAGTAGACCCGCTCATCTCAAAGCCACACTTTGTCCTTGGGCTGTGGAAAAGCTACAGTAGCAAGGTGGAACAGTTATTTTTCCACAGGGGTCTGGATGAAAGATCAGTAAACCACACAGAGGTGACTTTATGCTGCTCTTGTGGACCACTTATTAAACTTAATGTTGCAGGGATATATGCTTTTCTGATGACCTGTACTAATAACACTACAAATTTAAAAGCTTAGAATTCTAATGAGGATAGGTCAATGAAAACATCCAATGACCTAAAAACAAGCTGCATGCTGTAGATTAAGTAGGTTGACTCAATTATTTGTATTTGTTGTCATTTGGTGGCGTACAACTAGAACATTTTCTCTTAAAGGAACACTCCACTTTTTTTTTTTTGAAAATGTCAAATATGATCAAAGACCCTTTCAATATTTTTCCTATTTAAAACTTGCGCCTCTGCACCCATGGTATGGCAGCAAAGTTCCTTGACTATTACGCAGGAATGAGAGAATAGTTCCTAGCTGTATAGGTGTAGAAAATCGCAACTTTTCATTTTCAGTTGGTCTTAGCACACGATGTAACTACAGAAGAGTCAAGTTTTAAATAGGAAACATATTGAAAGTGTCTTTGGTAATTTTTGAACAAGATGCTAATGGTCTAATCCGATTCAATGATGTATGCTAAGCAATGCTACAAGTGGTACCGCCAGACACAAAGGTCGGCTGAATGCATTAAACGGTAAAACTCAACTATTTAACACTAGGGGACTTGGAAAATGAACCTATATTTCAAAAAAAGTGGAGTGTTCCTTTAAATTTGACATTTTTGAATGTATTTACTCAACAGTGGGGGGTGCTTGTGTATGAGGACTCTGCAGCAGATGATTAAAACTGCTCAGAAGGTCAGTGGTACCAACCTACCGAGCATCAGTAATATTGATGAGGTGCCTGCGCAGAGCCCAAAGGATACTAAAGGACAGTACCCATCCCAGCCACAGCCTGTTCACCCTGCTGCCGTCTGGAAAGAGATACAGAAGCATCCGCTGTAGTACCACCAGACTATAGAGCAGCTTCTTCCCTCAGGCTTCAACTGCTAAATTCATCTTCAGCGCTCCACCATGTAAAATAGTTTTCATTTCTATGATTTATTTATTCACTGATCTACTTCAGTGTATGGTTTTTTGAGTAGCATAAAGGAAACTACAAAGCAATCTCACTATACAACCCTTTGTCATAAAATTATCAATAAATCTATCTTGTAATCTAGATTTGTTGGATCCAGTTAAAACCGACAGATGTTCGGCAGCACAGGTCTATGTAGCACAAGGGGGACTGTCGATGCTACCTGGTAGTTACTTTCATTCCAGCCCCATCATTGAGTCATGAAATGATATGAGGAACTGTTATCTGTTAAAACGGTTGTGTTTTGTCAGTTTGTCTGGAGGCGGTTCAATTTTAAATGGCTAGATCAGGAGCGACTGGAGCGTATTTTGAAGTAAATGGCCCAAGTAAATGAATTAATTGTGACCACTGAGTTTCGCACAAATTGTCTGCTAATTTCGATAAGTGCGGTGAGATTGACAGCTGGTTGTTGCATTTGATTTACTGAGCTCAGATTTTTAGTTTCAAGCACCAAAATCACTCTCACTGTAGCATAACCTAATGGAAATACAATATAAGCTATTATAATTACAAGTGATTATCAGTCCTTGTCATCATACTCCTTTGCTGTTCAGTCTGTCAGCAGAGAATTTTAAATGTTCTGTCAATAATAATCATTATATAGTGTGTCAGAACTTGGCAGCATGAAATCGCGGTTGTTTTAAAACTATGTTGCCAAAAATCTCTAAAAATACAAATGTACTTGGCAGGCTGTCAATTTACCTGCTCAGGTCAACTATATATTAACATTTGTATGGGAAAAGCCAGTGAAGCTAGGTTATGTCCGCAGTTGTTAGGGCTGCACAATTAATCAAAATATTATCAAAGTAGTTATACGGCCAAGTGCAATATTCAAATTGCAGAAGGTGCATTATTTTTTGATAAAGCTAAAATGTGTGACTACATTACTGTAGTGCTGCAAAAATTCCCTGGCCGACAAATCTCCAAATGTAAGAAAACAAATATCACATTATCATGGTTTTAATAGCTTTTTCAGTGAAAAGGAGAATTTTGATGCAAAAATGATAATTCCCAGTAATCGTAAATTATATTGCAATCTTACTATGTCTACATAATCACTATGATTATTTATTAATTTTTTATTTTTTTTGCCATATCGCTCAGCCTAGTAGTTTTTCCATCTCAGTTTCAAACGGTCAGGAAACATTCCTGAGAGAAATATATAAATACAGAGACCTGTGTGAAACCCGCTGTAAGATGGAGAATGCCAAGACCGTTAATGGAAAAAACGGTAGACACTGAGCCACATGATCCTGTGAGGGCGGCCACAACCTAGACACATACAATGCATCAATTGTACCGAAGCTGCTTGTGCACTCACAACACACACAGCAATTCAGTTTGTAAGGTGTAATATTCGACATTTTGTTCCTGTAGTGAAAGATGTTAAGTATGTTTATGGCGTCAGAGACGTTTTGATTGCATTTCTCACTTACAGTGAGAAGTTGAAGTGTCATATATTGTATGAGATTGTGTGTGGGGACCAAATCCTCTATTTCTGCCTCAGAGTCTTGATATGAAAGCCTTCATTTCTAACCACGTCAAGCACCTGTTTCTCGATGTCTGTGTATTATATGGATGTCTTCCGCAAGCCTGTTCAGTGCTCTTCGTTCTATCTATGTGCTCCTCTTACTGTTGCTAATGTGTTTGATCAATTTGTGTTGACAATACACTAACTAGCCAGCAGGTTTCTTGTGTATATACAACGCCTTGGCCATGCGGTGCCAGAGGCCCTGGTTGCCATGTTGGTCCCCTCCTGCACAGCTTCACTGTGGGACAAACGGAGAGCTGGCAGGCAGGCAGCACATACCGGATCCAGCCCATCCAGGAAAGAGCCAAACGTCCTCTGTGGACTATAAACAATAGGGCCTGTGGTTTTGTCATGTTTGTGGGAACACAGAAAGAGACAGGGAGAGGGCGTGGAGGGCCTCCTCTGCAGCTTCTGATCTCCCTGTGAACTCATTCATTCCTGTCGTGTGAGAACATAGCTGGAGAATCATTAGTTCAACTAAACGGCAAAGTCTGAATGGGAGCAGTGAGCGCTTGCTTGACCATTAATTTATCAGCAAAAACAAAACTTGAGGCCCATCCCTTTTGTGTTCACTGTGTGTTCATGATCTGCTCAGTGGCTTTCCAGACACTTGCAGGACCAGTCATCTTTTACATTTCCAGGCAGTGTTTGTATTTATTATGCTGCACCCTCTTTGGACAGAGGCCTTTATGTTTGGAAACCCCACAACGTGGCTGGTTAGTCATTCCATTTAGTATTTCCCAAGCCTACAAGCACAGTTTGTAGTTTAACTTGTTGTTGTACCTTGTTTCCTGCCTTCTCTAATGTAGCGGTAGGATGTTGTCAATAACAGTCTATTGATTGTCTTGCTTAAGTGTTGTGATTGCTTTAGTCAGCTGGAAGATAGGCTTTATGAATCCTGAAACGGAGGCAAACTGTAGGCAGGTGTAAGAGCTCTGAAAAGACCCGAGTTCAAGGCTTTTAGCCTGGCTGCTGCTTTGACTTTGGTTTGGATTGCAAATCTGCACTCGCACTCAATACTAACTCCCTTCCTCTCTTCGTGTGATATTGTGAATCAAGTTGTGCACATTGTATCCCAGGCCTGGTGGTGCAAGCGTTTCTATCACTGTGATTGTTTTAGTAACCAAAGCAGTGATTATCCCACCAAAACGGCAACAGTGGAGGGATTACTTGTCTATTTTAAAATGCTGACTGTAAATGGCTTTACTGCACCAAGCAATCACCGTTCTTTGTTACAGAAAGCATAACCATGAGGGCCGCATGCCACAGTATTTACCATTATTATACATCTGTTTTTGGGAAGTAAATATATTTTGAGTGCACTTAAAGATTTACCTTGTGACTCAGTTCACATTAATTTTTACTTATAAACTTAAGAAGGTATACGTTTTTCAAAATCCTAGTGTAGTACATGTGCTTGTGTCACAGGTCTTTAGCCATGTTATATGCGTGAATGGAAGAGCCTCTTAGCCACACACGATGACATGTCCACCTGTTCTCTCTGTCTTTCTCCTTCAGCCCTCTGGAGTCTACATCAACAGACACAAGTGCGATAAAAGCTTTCTATTTATTTTGCAATGTGCGTTGAAATTTTATATACAGCTGTCAAATAGGCCTTATTCGGGCCAGGTCCATTGAAACTTTCATAGGGGCTAGTGGACTTGTCCTCTATTCATAGCTTAACAAATCACATATTATTTATACGTTTTGTTACTCTCCGTTGGTTTAAGTCACTGCATCTTCCGACTAGGCATGGGACGATATGTAACTTTCATGTCACAATTATCCTTGCCAAAATAATTTGAATTCACAATATTATCCCAATAATCCTCAAAATACGCTTAAAACTCTTAAAATGGCACTAAAACATACTTAATTACCTTACATTTTGTTAAGAAACATATTTTTATTGCATCACAGATAGGACACATCTTTTTAGTGAACAGCGTTTTTAGGGAAAATCAAGCAATTTTAAATCAGGTAATAATAAATCCCCTGGTCCCCCTGAATAAATAAAAGATAGATAGATAAATAAATAATAGAAACATTGTGTGGGTCTGTTCTTTGTTACATGATAATTCTCTGCCATGATGTCAAATGGTACAGAAGACAATTTCACCAATTGCATCAGTGTATATATAATTTACCCCCTGGCGTAAAAAATACAGTAATTATCCTTTAACAAAAATAAATTCCAACTGGCATTTAATTTGCGTTTTTCAGGTCACTCGTGTGAGGATATTCATGATTATCCCAATAATGGAAATTCACCACTACTTATCTTGAGTGTTTTTATTTTTTATTTTTGTATCCTAAACTGCGATTTAAAATCGTATATTGTCCCATCCCTAATTCCGACAGTACACCACGGTTGAATTTCAGCGTGACGTAACCTAAAGAGTTGTCGTCAACTCGAGTAACATTTACGTCACCTGTCTCACACGGAGTGCACAAAAGAACACAAACACGCCCACGCCATCACCCGACCTTTCGGGAGGGTTTTGAGCAGAGGAGAGAAACAAGGACAGCGATGTAACCTGGTCCCTACATTTTTAGAGTCCCGACCTCGCCGCCAGCTCGCTGTTATTTGCAGGAGGCTACACACCACTCCCCAAAGGTTGACGCCCAGAAACGTCCCGAAAACAGCAAAATAAGAAAATACAGGCAGAGGGCAGCATCTCTGCAGATACAGACGCCGCCACACACTTATTTTTTGTTCCTGCAAATTCTAATTTTAATAATGTTCGATAACTATTTCTTCTTTCATGGCCTATTTGGGGTAATGCACATATAATAAAATATACGCAGCATTCTAATACTGATTTCGACGTCGATTAACGTGCAAGCAGTAGAAGCTTCGACGCATTTGGGGTTAGCCTTAGTAGTTTGAGGTTTTAATTGTGGGCCACATTATCATTGTTTCAGTCAGTTTGCCCTGAGTTAGAGGGTTCCCTCTTTTACTGAGCTGTTCTTGTTTTCCACAACAAAAGTTTTTCCAGGACTCCCCATGTTTATCCATACGAGGATGCTGTAACGCAGCAAGCATTTACAAGTTCCCTCACATACACGCGTACATGAACTGTGTACATTTACAGCCCCCGGGCCCAAACCCCTTCCGCTAGGACCATCCATCCATTCCTCACTGACTCATCCACACTGAAGAAAACAGGCAGCACAGCGACGCACAGATGAGAGAGTACTATTTATGCCAGCACGTTTATAACTACTACTAGTTGCCCTAGGTCCTTACTCGAGCATACACATTAGACTTCAATAGTATATTGATCATTTTTTCCACCCCTCATCATGCTGATTTTGTCTGTACTGACGAGGGTAGAATTGTTAACAAAATTCGTTGTTTTGTATGGTTGGCTACAGCTTTTATCTCCCCTCAATGTCTCATTGTCAGAGCTGGGTTTAGCTACTGTAGTTCAAAACTGCTAATGTGTAGTGCTAGGCTCAGACATCACTGGGCCTGACTTGTAGCTGTCTCTGCAAAGATCAAAGTCACCAGGACAGGTGTTGGTAGACGGGAGTTAGCTAGGCTGTCAGTCCTACCGGTTTTACCACGCCCTTCTCTCTGTGTGGCCTGTTCAGGACTGGAGCCGGATAAGGGAAGTCACGACTGAAAGTGCCACTTAAGTGAAAGACAAACACTTATTATATAAGCCTATTTATGTATATTGGAATTCTGATAGTTTATTGATTTTTAAATGGAATTATGTAGAGAAGATATTATTATTTTGGGATACTGTGATTTTGATACAATACTATGATTGTTGCCATATATTGTTCATTGTTAAGCCAGATCATAGACTGTATATAAAGATGGACGACATGACAGCTCCCCAAAAGTGAAGCCAAAACATCTCGATCGCAACCTGGTGGTGTTAGCGGATGGGACATCCGAAGATGATTTTAGGTAGTTCTTGTCATGCTGATGTATGTTCAAGTGTCGATTTTTCTGGTAAGTTTGGTTTTAATTAGTTATTTGATGCTCTACAAAGGTGGTTACACATCATGACTGAGGTGTATGGGCGAGACCTCGATACTGCAGCTCCAACCCCGATCGCTACTGCAGAAACTCGCGCTCCAAATCACTTCACCAGTTCAAGATGGCAGCTCCTGTATCTGGGATATTTTGGCTTCATTCTTTGTGCAGTGGAGAGTGACATGTCGTCCATCTTTATATATAGTCTATGCGCCACATGAGTTGGCAGTTACTCCCAGAGCGTAAAACCACTGAAGACCAGCCAAATCACTGTTCCTTTATTCTTTCAGAATTAAAAACATCCCCCCTTTCTTAAAATATGTCCATCCTGAGTCCGGTGTGGATTGTGGGTGGAACACAAGCATGTTTGATTGAAGTTGATAGAGTTAGCTGTGCTGTCTCAAATGAAACCCACCATAAATGCAATTCAGCAGTGCAGTGCTGGTGTGTGGATTTGGTTGTTCTTGCTTGTTTCTTTCTCACAAACATGCCTGAGCTGCAAGCAACAGAGGGAGCGTGTGTGGGAGACAGTGGGTGAGGGCAGAGGAAGTGGAATATAGGTTTATAGTTGTGGGTGACTGGATAGTTGTATTGTCGGTCTGATGTGTTTCATTTTTCTGAGGAGGTCCATGGGAGCATTGTACTCCACACTGCATATGGGGCCACAGTGGACCAGACTAAACCACATTAATGACAGTCTGCTGATTTGTTGCGTGTTTTGATTTAATAAATGACATTATTCAACTGTAAGAGAAAAGGTCAGCGAGTCTATAGTCCGTTAAGATAATTTGTTGGTCAGTAGCTGAAGTCTTTGTCCCCATTAGTGGTGCAGAGTGTCCACAGCGCTGTGGGAATCCATTGTTTACCCTCTATTCTTCATTAATAATCCACCATCACTCCCTTTCTCCCAGCACTCTTCTCTACTTTGCACACAATCTTCCTTTTCTTCTTTTCACTGTTCTCCCCCCTCGCCTTCCCTATCCTTCTTAGTCATTCCTGCCTTTTGTTATCTTTTGCCACATTCCTCTTTCAAGTCTTCATCCCTCCATTTCTAGCCCTCTCTCTCTTCTCCGCGGTGCCCTCTTGGACAATGGAGGAATCCCCTGGTTGGGCTGCAAGGAGGGGGGCAGCGAGAGCTGGCCTGTGACTGACAGCCCTGTGTGGCGCTGGCTGCTTGGCCTTTGTCCTTCTGCCAAGGAAAATGGAGGGAACCCAGAGAGGTGGAGCAGCAGAGAGAGCAATGGGAAGGAGGAGGGGAAGAGGACCAGTTAGGGTGTCATTCATGTGTAGAAGTTTGGTGAACTTTGGGTTTCAAACAGGGCTCTGCAGGGGGAGGGGAGGCTTTGGCCAAGCAACATCAGCCCTGGTTGCTCCATTAGCATTGGCCTTGAAATGACTGAGCATGTAGTCTTGCTGGTGCTTGTGCATTTAACTTCACATAACTCCGTGCACTGAACATAATACGTTTAGTAAGAGCAGGAGGAAACTACCTTGTGCTGGAGCTGGCTAATGTCTGTGGGCACTCTCGTGTGCTGCGTTTATACCACAACAATGGCTGCAGCTATCTATAGAAACGAGTGTGCAGTAATGAGGCTTGCCATTCGAGTGACCGACCAAGTTACTCAGTCAACCAAATCCTCTCTCCGCTTTTTATTTCCCCAGACACTGAAAGAGTCCAGGCCAGCACAAAAGCATGTGCTCTCCCCTCCCCTCTCTTTGAGCCCCTCACTCCAGTAGTGTGCACGCAGTGTGTGTAGTTTGTGTACATTGTGAGGGAATTGATATTGGGAAGAGTGGGGACATGCGGACTAGGCTGGCTGGCCAGATTTGGCACAAGATTAAGAGACTCTGGAATGTGTGAATAGGAGTTCCACTTACAGAGGAAAGGAAGTGTGTTAGAGTTAAACAGAAAAATTAGGGTGACAGGGAGAATAGACGAGAGGTTTAGTGATGGTCTGTAGTTTGACTTCCTCTTTCTAGCAAACTTAGAGATGTGTCGGTCCATTGATTTTTAAATGCCTCTCTAGGCGAGCTGAGACCTGATAAAGCTGGTTCAGCCCTTTTTGTTTTTGTTTCATTAAATGCCAAGACTTCATGCCTTTGTTTCTGCAGAAATTATACCAGTAGATTTTTAAACCATGAAGCTGACCCCAGGTTAATAATTTAGGGCAAACATAGAGTTGAGTGTCTGGGGTTTCTCTACGGTCTCCTGCACACTAAATGTGGAGGAAGGTTGAATTTAGTGTGTGTGTGTGTGTGTGTGTTTGCAGGGCAGGAGGAGCTTGCTCTGTCTGTAGTCTGATGGCATGATTGGAGGGAAACCATAAGCTAAATGGAGTCACTTGACTGGAACACTGCAGCCTCTGTGTACATCAGGCTTCGGCTCACTGCACCTCCAGTGTACTCACACAGAGAACATACAGTTTACTCACTTGCCTCTTGGATATCTGTAGTCGCATTTTAATTAGTTTCTGTGGAGTGACGTGAGGTCCACAAACATTAACATTCCACCCTGTGATTTTTACGGTCTCTTCCAGTGCACATAAACACACTCATAAACACTCTTACACAAACACCAACCGCTGCTAATACACGTAAACACACAAATATGCATGTAGCATACTGCTCTTTCCCCCGCGACACGCACACTCTGAGTCCTACGACAGTAGAGCCAGAGTTCTGGGCAAAGTAAAACTAACCCTCTCTTAACAGTGGTGTGTGCTGACTTGAGACCTACAGCGCAGGATCTTCTCTCCTGTGAGTTAAGGACGTCTGCAAAATGCACAAGCATGCATGCACACACACACTTAAAAACACACATCCTGAGGCACATTACCACGCTCTGAGTGGAATGTAAGCTAAGCAGGGCGATGCAGTTAACACCAAGCAGAGTATTTTTTTGATGCTCCACACACACTCACTCAGGGTTCCCACGGGTCCTTGAAATCCTTGAAAGGTTTTGAAAATAGATGTGAGCCATTGAAAGTGCTTAAATATATTTTGTGCAAGAATAGAAATGTAAGTTATTTTGATAAAACATTTTTTTTAAGTAAAATCAGTAACCCATTTAAACCTCTCTTTTTAATTGTTGTGTGTGAGCTTCTGTAAAGCCTGCTAGTTCTCATTATACAAATTCTCAGTGTTTTAACAGTAATTAAGACTAATCTGTGTCTCAAACTATGCCGTGTTGTGTACTTGAGATCGAGGGAATTGGGCCTGAAAAGTCCTTGAATTTGATGTTTAAGAAGGTGTGGGAGCCATGCTCACTGCTCTGTCACAGGTTGTTCATTGGTGAGAAGGCTTTCATTCACTGTATAATAATGAAGGATATCTCAAATATGTACCAGCACCACAGAGCCCATTTCACACTAGCTTGAGTTGCTCACATTGTGGATGTTGCACAGACCCAATCCTCCCCTGTATGAAACCCTGGTGGCTAGTGTTGATTTCCAGTTTTGATGCTTGCTTTCCTCTGATTGTTTTAGTTGTGAACAACAACTATTTGCTGTTTACAACAGAAACACGCTTTTAATTCTGAGTATTGTGGCGCAAAGGCTTTGGAATTGATTATCTACCTTCGTTAGGCATGAGCAAAACTCGTGGATATTATTCTCATGGTAGTTTGCAAATGGACTGTGCTGTATAAGTGCTCTGGAGACCCCACACTGCCCTCTGCTGACGGAGCTGTCATTTACCCACCTCCCCTCTCACTTCTTTCTGCTCCACTGCCATATCCTCCTCTTTGCAGCTTCACTCCCTTCCTTAAAACATCCCAGTTGCAAAGTTATGAATGAAACGGGGCATACTGGTTCTCGCCAAAGTGCCGGCTCACTCTACAAATGGTTCCACACGCACAAGCACAGTCCTATACGAGCTGCCAGAGTGACCGAACAGACTGCAGTGGTGAAGAGATGGTGGTGGTACACTAAATCCCTCTGCTACCATTTGTTATTCCAGCTGACCCATTGACCCGTACACAATGTTGGTTCTCCATTGTTGGATTTGAAAGTACATCAGTCGGTGGGAAACGGCGGGGACATCAGGTCCAGTATTCAATGATGGAAATGGTTATTGACCTTTTCTAAAGAAACATTCAGAAAGAGTTCTCAGAAAGATACTAAAAAGATAAACATGTTGTAAATCAAATCTTGGTGTTCTTATTTAGTGCTGGAGTGAAGCTGGTTTGAGAACTGGGTACAGCCTCACAGTTGTTTCCTAGAAAAACACCGGCGGGCCTGTCTGTGAGCGGCCACTCGGGAGTGAATGGCCATCTTTGTGAGTGTTCATAACTACTTGTTCACAGGCATGATTGCATTACTGTCTAGCCTTCCCGTCATCACTGATCGAGCTCTGGATAATATCCAGAGAGGAGAGGAATGTACTGATGCTAAAGATTTTATTAGGTCGGAAGAATTGCTGATTGTCCATTAGCAGTAATATAGCTTTGCATACTTTTGTATGAGAGTACTGCCTCACCGTGGGAAGTTGAAGAAAAACCTGAAGCCTCATCAGTGTTTTTGAGGAGTTAACATAATGTTTAACGTTAAACGCACCCTTTCCCTGGGAGGCTTTTAATCTCCAGAGTGTCACCTGTTCTGCCAGCAAGGTTTGCCTCCCCTCCTGGGGGCTGGTTGCCATCTGGGCCTGGCCCCGGTCACATGGTCGCCAACAGCTCCTGTTTCCTTTTCCTGTCATTTGATACCTGTCACCTGCTACTCAGGGAGCCAACACCCTCTTTGTCTCTCTCTGACTCTGTCCTTTCCTGTATTTATGTCCTCCCTCCTCCTCCCATTTCACTCTCCATCAGGTGGGGAAGTTAGTGTGAACTACCAATGTAATGCTGGGAAAATTTGGGAAATTGTGAACAAGCTACTGACAAGCTCTGTCTTGCACTGCCAGTAAACCCCCGAACAGATTCTGGGAAAAAAACATGGTGCTGTAGCCACCTCGTCCCCCTTCCAAGCACAATACACATAACTAGTTAAGAGCAGGAAATGTCTGTCATCGAGGAACAGAGTGAGCTGAACTGCAGCATTCTTCTGCTTGGTAGTGTAATTGTAGAGCTGTCGCCCAGCATGTTTTATCGAGTGTGTAGTGTGTGTGCATGTGTGTTTTCACACTTTTGTCTAGCAGAAACCTGACAATACACATTAAAGAATGTTTTGTCTTATCTGATTTACTACACGCTTATGCAACAGTTTGGAGCCAGGAGTGGAACGGTGCTACATTTTTAAATCCCAGAAGTAGAAAATTGCTTGGATTCTTCAACTTAGTATATTAATCCCTAGTAATTGACACACAAGGGTTGTTTTCAGCAGTGGGCCTCGCTGACAGCCTGAGGTTTAATTTGAGTTAAGGTTTAGGCTCCAAGCTTGCAGACGTCTGTGCACCTTATGTCCTGAAAGCATCCCTGAATAATGAGTTTATACAAATTCCTGCCCCAGAAAACCCAAGTCGGCAAGTTCCTCAAGAGTCTTCCTCCCTTACAGCGTCTGAGAAGTCGACTGGCTTTTGACAGGGCAGACAGAGGGTCCTCTGTGGGCTGCAGAACCAAGGACTGATTGAGGGGTTAATAACTGCATAGTTTTTGGCCTGTTACTCTTGCTGTTCCCCGCCAGCCTGTCTTGTCCGTCCATCTTAACAGCAGATGACACACAGACACACACAGTGCGGCTGGCGGAGGAATGTTTCTGAACGCTGTCTCGTCCAACAACCAGGCTCTTGTGAAAGCACTTGGCACAGCCGCAGCACTCTCCTCAGCTCTCCTATCGAAAGCCATTTGTTTGGTTGGCGTTGCCATGGTGAGGAGGAGTTTTTGGGAATATGACGGTGGAATGTTTTTTGGAGACGGTCCTCATCTGAATATACAGGATGTTTTGTGTGACCACTTTACAGTTGTGGTTAAGCTAGAGCGAGACATCTGCAACATTTAAAACAGTAATGACAGTAATCTTAACATAACGTGTTTAAGCCTGCAGTTACACTTTATTCATCCTTAACTTTTGATTATCACACTGCTCTATGTCCACTTTTGGTTTATAAATTGTCATTAACACTCAAATGTTCAGTGGATTAATTGATTAGTCGAGTTATCATTTAGCTGTATGGTAATCGATTTATCCTTTCAGTAATTTTCCGAGCAAAAATGTCGTAACATTCTCAAGTTCGTGTTTCTCCAGTGTGAGGATGTTTTTTGGTTTTGGACTGTTCCTCAAACATTCCTCAAAAAATGTTTGTCGGTTAGGGCTCTGGGAATTTTTCACAATTTTTTGACGTAATATTTAATAAAGTAACAAACATTTAATAAAAATAAATTGACATAATTCTTAATGAAAATAAGTTGCAGCCCTACTCATTTATCATTTGCAGTGTCTTTACCACTTCTGTATATGGTTTCATAGATTTGATAGCATGACTGGCAAAATGTAATTGTTAAACATTGTCCTTTGATGAATCCTGGCAGGATGTCTTGATTAACATAGTATGTGTCTTCACAGCCTTTCTTCAGACTACTGAACCTACGGAAGCTCGGCCTGAGTGACAATGAGATCCAGAGACTCCCTCCTGAGGTGGCCAACTTCATGCAGCTGGTGGAACTGGACATCTCCAGAAATGGTACATGAATACATGCACAAGTTCACTGTGCACTTGGGTGTCAGTTGCTCTACAATCTCTGCTCGTAAGACCACCCGTTAACACACAGCCACTTCAATGACATGTTTTTAAATAACCTTCCCCTCTTGTCTAGACCACACAACACCACAAGGGGGTTATGGCTGTAAAGATGATATCTGCCATGTGGTTTTAAGCAACAGGAGCATAGCCAAATCAGTTGGAGAATCAACACACTAGCAGCAGCCGTTGCATAAATATTACCAAGTCTACCCCTGGGCACAACAGACATTTTAACATGAATCTCCATGCCCTTTGAAATATTCCTATTCCTATATTCCTACAATTTAATTTCTGCAACTCATCAGTTGTAACGCACACAAATATCTTGCCCTGTCTGTGTCCTTGCATGCCCCCCCCCCCCCCCCCCCCCCCCCCACCCCCCCCACCACAACCACAAAAACCCCCCAACACCACGGCGGCAGCCGCACAAACAGAAATAACCCGTCGCCGACCCCCCCCT
>CM022493.1:10760375-10956136 GCA_011952105.1 Coreoperca whiteheadi | reverse complement strand
CCCCCCCCCCCCCCCACACACACACACACAAACACTAATACTCTGTGGCAGGAAGGGCCTACATGGTAAATGTGAGACATCTGCGCTGCTACACACTGCATCAAGTGCTGTGGGAGCAGTGTGCAGTGGCCTGTAAGGGCCTTTCCCATCTGCCTGCTTGCCTGCTCCTGCTGCAGGGCAGCGCTGAGCCAGATAAGCATCATAGGCTGCTCGGCTCAGTAGGGATTTCTTAACCTGCAACTGCAGGATCCAGTGGTAAGAGTTCTTTACCTGGTCAGGGCAGTGGGTCCGATTGTGCCTTCTGTATGTGCACCAGACTATGCAGGCAAAACGTTAGTGGAATTCACGTCTTCATTTTAAGCTATTTGTTACTGTACAAACTAATATGGGGGTATGGTGCAGTCATCTAACTGCCTTCCTGCCTTTATCTCAATTCTGTTGCCCACTAACAGTGCAAGCATTGATCCATGGATGAAGACGTGATAGTACACTTTGACCATGTCCTCTAGTACAACCTCCACGTCTTTTTGTCTAATTTTTCCATTTCTTTCTCTCACTTCCCTGCTCCATCTGGTTGTGATTACAAGGAACTTGAAATGATAGAATATCCCCCCCCCCCCCCCCACATCTGTGTGTCCACGGTGCTGACTCCCTTTTTTTCTCCCACAGACATTCCTGAGATCCCCGAGAGCATTAAGTTTTGCAGGGCCTTGGAGATCGCAGACTTCAGTGGAAACCCCCTGTCCAGGTAAGTGAATGGAAGCAGCCCATCACTCTATTCATCATCACTGTGAGAAAAATATGTTTGCCCAAATGCAACAAAGGCAGAGAGAAGCAGCACATCTATGGAAAATGAAACCAAGCATAAGTGTCTTCTGTGTGCTCTAATTGCTTTGTGAGCTTCCATATTTTAAATGTGCATTGAATCGTATTGCATGTATATGTGTTTGAATGCACAGTCTGCACTTCATGCTGATTTGCAACTGCAATTCATGAAATCATACAGTTGCTTAGAAATAAGTATGCACACTATGTGAACGAATGATATCCCTATATTAAGTCACTGATGCACTGCTCTTGGAGTTAAAAACTTGCCACATCCCCAATCAGTGATGTCAAAGTTTGTATTTCACCTTTCAACTTCCTCCTATAGAAAAGCAATGGAACAACTCACAATAGCTTTGATTCTGAATGCTTTAACAGATGAGAATATGTAAAGGGCCAGTACGTGTGTGTGTGTGTGAGAGTCAAGTGATCCCATGCGTTATACCACAAGAGTCTCTCTTTTCCCTCCTGTCTTTCTGCTTCAGATTGCCGGATGGTTTCACTCAACTCCGAGCGCTGGCTCACTTGGCACTCAACGACGTGTCATTGCAGACGTTGCCCAACGACATTGGAAAGTATGTACACATGCACAGTGGCTCATAGTATATAATTTGATGGGGTAAAATTTGTTTTCCTCTTGGATATTTAAAGAATCGCATCTTCATAACTGGTTTAAAACTTTCATTATTGTATCCAATTAATTTTTTTTTAAACCCGTAATCACTGGTTAGAAAAAACTGTTTATCACATTAAATTTGCAACTCTGCTCCGAAATAATTCAGAAATATTAACCCTTAGTAATTGTGAATAGAGCTGAAATGATTAGTCAATTGCATCTAGAAGTCATTATTAAGTAATGATTAACACAAAATTAATCAGCAATAATTTTGATTAATCGCTTGAGACAATTATTAAGCAAAAATACAGAACATCCTCTAGTTCCAGCTTTTAAAATGAAATCATTTGCTGTGTTTTATATTGTATATTAAATATCTTTGGGCTTTAAACTGTTAGTCATACAAAACAAACAATTTGAAAACGTTCCTTGGGCTCTGAGAAATTTTGAACAGTACTTTACTCTATTTTCCAGCAATTAGTTAAAAAAATCGTTATCTGCAGCCCTAATTTTGTCAATATTATACTTTTTGAAAAAAAAGCTCTCCAATCAAACCATTACAGTGGTACATGTTGCCAGACTGAAGGCCTTTGACTCCGTTAGATCCTTGATACCTTAGGAGACTGAGCAGGTTTTCAAGGAGTGTAATTCTGTTGCCCAGTGGGCTCTGAGGCAGCTGTTCTTTGGGCTCTGGCCCACTGCTGTGCTCAGACAGATGGAAGAGCCCCTCACCATGCCAGGCAGCCCAGACAAACAGACCTGCCATCTGACTAACCAACCTGCCTCTTTTACTCCCCCCTCCTCTCTTCCTGTCGCCTGCCAACTCCTGCCCCTCTTCCTCTTTTACTTGGCTCCTTTTCACTGCCACTCCTACTTTTTATAGCCTGGCCAACCTGGTGACGCTGGAGCTCAGAGAAAACCTGCTGAAGTCTCTGCCCACGTAAGTGTCATCTCCAGCGTACATGTGCAGGGCTCGGCCTCTTATCTAATTCCCCACCATCCCCATCAAGCACACTAAGCGCCTGTTGACGATGCAAGATGACAATGATCCAATGATACGTTAGGAATTGTTGCCGTTGTTACTCCTTTATTACTTTTACACATCAGCATTAAACTCAACGTGAGCTTTAGTTAGAACCGCTCACACCTACAAATGCAACAGTTCTAGGAAAGATATTTATTGCTTGGAAGAAAATGACAAAAAGTTACATGTGGCGACGTAGGTTTAAAAACATTCTTTGCATTTGTCCGTAAATGGGAATGAGTGGTATGTTGTAATCATTTGCAAAGTTCGGCTCTTTGGTCGTTCAGGGTGCATATTTGTGTGACTTACTGCATGTGCTATTTTGTCTACATATTCAGGTCGCTCTCTTTCCTGGTGAAACTGGAACAGCTGGACCTCGGCAGCAATGAACTGGAAGTTTTGGTAAGTCAACAACTCATCATCCCCTTTACCCATGTAATAAGATATACACTAGATAATTAATTCTACTGTTCAGTGCTCAAACAACACCCTCAGTTGTGCCTTAAAATAACCTATTTCATATTTGCGCTGCTAGTGCAACACACACACACAGTGACATGTATCATAAACATGCTTCTCACCCCCCCCCCCCCACAATAATTATGATCCAAACCCCGTTTACCTCACCAAACACAGCAGACCTGAGGCCGTTTATGCCCTGTACCCCGCAGTGAGTGTTGCTTTAAGCTGGGGAACGCCCACCTGTCTCAATAGGACAGGGTAAACAATGTCTCATGACCTGACAAGGGCGGAGGCTGAGCAAATAGTTGACATTATAATGAAACCGTGCCTGCTTGCATTCTCCTTAATTTCATTGATCACTTGGACTACAGTTTGAGGGAATTTTAGGAACCTTCAGCCCAGTGAGCCCAGGATTACAAACAAATACATGTTTACTGACTGGATTTTAGAGCTTTGACAAAATAATTATGTTATAAGGATCTTGCTGCTTGAAGTTATGATCTATTAACAGCGGATAAAAACAATCAGACAAATAAATTCAGATTTTAGTCAAACTGAACATTTTTTTTTGTAAAAGTTATACTAAAAATTATGAATCTAAAGCAAAAAATCATTGTTCTACCACATACTGACATTAAAAGATTAGATGTGAATGGCAGATGCCATTCATTTAAGTGCAAGTGTATTTAGGGCAAATGATTTGTGTTTTCTGTGGCTTCAACCCCTCTCAAGGTTTTCAAATGGAGCAGATTTCCACTCACAGTTACGTGTGTTGATTAGAGCATGCAGTCCCTGGCTTTGCACTTCAAACATTAACAAAAATAATCATCCTGCCTTTTCCAGTAACCAACCGCCCCAATGCTCTTCCTCCTCGCCTTCTCTTTACTTCTTCCCTTATCTCTTAGCCCGACACCCTTGGTGCTCTCCCCAACCTGAGGGAGCTATGGCTGGACCGTAACCAGTTGTCCTCATTACCACCAGTAAGTACACTTTAATACAAAGCTGCCCCTTTGCAAGAACTCTGCACTGGATTTTTATAACACTACATTACACATAGAGTATGTAGAATTAACTTCCACTAGCAGGTTTCTTTTCCTTGTTTTAGCAGTGAAGGTAATGGTTGTGTTGTGCTTCTGTGGCTCACTGCAAGTGGTGTTTATTGTAATGCGTGTGTGTAGGAGCTGGGGAACCTCCGGAGACTGGTGTGTCTGGATGTGTCCGAGAATCGTCTGGAGGAGCTTCCCTCAGAGCTAAATGGCCTCCTGGCTCTCACTGACCTGCTGCTCACACAGAACCTGCTGGAGGTCGTCCCAGACGGCATAGGTGAGAGACGCAAGGGCGAAAGAGAGAGAAACACTGTCTTAGCGAGGATTCAGACTGAAAACAGCCCTGCCTAAAAACAGCGAAGGGGGGTTGTGCTGGTGGGTGCCGGGTAAAGGTACCAGTGAGATATGAAATACGATCCAGGAAGTCCTGTCTGAATATCTGATGATGCGTTTAAAGGCTTGTGCAGTGTTTTGGCATCTGATAATGATTTGCAATACTCACAGACAAGATTTTACAACTCCGGAAAGCAACTATTTTCTCTTTCATCACAATGATTGCGAGGTAAACAGTAGAAATATGGTCATATTACAAAATAACCCACCAGGAATGCATTTGATTGGCCAACACACTGCCTTTCCAGATGATGTCTTGCTGCTTTGCACGTAAAGTTGAGCCTGGTACAAATTTGTTGCTGGACAACCCTGCGTTGTTTTTGGCGGCGCCCCTGCGTTGGCTTCCCCGCTCCATTCAAATAAATGAAAGGGCTCAAATTCGTCTGAACAAAATGACAAATCTCAGTAAATAAATGATGAGGTAGCAGCATTTGCTGTCATTTCTCTATTGTAACCATCCAAGTGTCATTTTTATGTATATTTAAAATATTGTCAAGTGTTTCTCAAACAAGACAGAGGTATGGTGACATGAAAGAACTAATAATTATTAGTTTGTTAAAGTTTTTTCTTTTTCCCTTGTGCTATCTGTGAAACAAGAGGATATTTTTGGTTTGCCATCTAATTAGGCAACACTAGATTAAGTAAACCCTGGGGCAGGACCACTCTCGGCAGGAAATGGTACTCTGTTAAATATGAACAGCACTGCCCTCTACTGGAAAAATAATGCCATTGAAGAGTGGCACAAGCAATAACAGCAGCTTCTTTTTCTGTTTTTAAATTAATTAATTTTATTCCAGTGCATCAACCCATATTAAAAAAAAAAACCTCAACATGTCACATCTAATGTTGGTGTCTTATTGCTAAAGTTTGTAAAATGGTATTGTATTGTTTTGTGCCCAGGCTGCCTGAAACAGCTGTCCATCTTGAAGGTGGACCAGAACAGACTGACCCACCTGACTGATTCAATAGGAGAGTGTGAAAACCTCACAGAACTCGTCTTGACAGAGAACCTTTTACAGGTAGGGAGATATAAACCACTTACAGCAGCCTTGCACTGAACCGTTTGGGATTTATGTTTGCCCATTTATGCTTACGTCAAAATAATGGGTGTTAAACTTCTTTGTCATTTTTACTGATTATTAAACGGCTTCTGTCTCACTCCCTCAAAGTCACTTCCTCGCTCGCTGGGCAAGCTGAAGAAGCTGACCAACTTGAATGTAGACCGCAACCGTTTGGGCAGCATTCCCAAAGAGCTGGGCGGCTGTGCCAGCCTCAACGTTCTCTCATTGAGAGACAACTGCCTGGGCAAACTGCCTGCTGAGCTTGCAGATGCCACTGAGCTGCATGTGCTGGATGTGGCTGGAAACAGGTAACCTCACTTAACACCCTGAACTGTAAATAATACACAGCAGCTTTTTGTGCTAAAGATTTAAATAGAACTGGAATGGACTTTTGGTGTTACCAGAATCCTGCAGCAGCATTGCTCCTCCACTTTTGCCCTTGTCATGTGATCAGGACAACAATATAATCTCATGAAGTTGTATTTTGAAAGCTGTGGTGCTAAATTATGTATTGGGAAAACATTAAGCAAATGCATAATTGTGAAAGGGTCTTTGGTCATTTCCGAAATGTTATAGAGGAAGGGCTTCTGCAGCATTATGAAGGTTATTGATATATGAATTCTTATTGATTTTCTTTTCTTTATTTTTTTGTTATTTATTGAGTTTCTTTGAACTTTTAACTCTAGGTTAGAGAGTTATCAATTTGTCAAAGTTATATCAAGTATTTGGTGGATGATATATTATTTTTAGTTACTGAAAATGAAATGTTGTGGCTCATCTTACCAAATCCCTTCTTTTGTCCAGATTACAAAACCTTCCTTTTGCCCTGACAAACCTCAATCTGAAGGCCATGTGGCTGGCAGAGAACCAGTCACAGCCCATGCTCAATTTCCAGACAGAGGATGATGAGCACACGGGAGAGAAGGTGTTGACCTGCTATCTGCTGCCCCAGCAGCCTTCTCCGAGCCTAGGTGAGTAGCACTTTAGTTAATGCAATGTGAATTTGAATTGGTTTGTTATTGTTTTTCATGACACGTGTATAGTAGGAAAAATCTTGGTCAGTCATTCAAATGTGTAAGACATTTAAATGGTCTGTACATGTGGCCTATCCAACTTCATCATAGTTTAAATCACAATAGTATTAGTTTTGACTTCATTTTACATTTTAATAAATCATAGCATGTTTTTGAGGCATATCTGTTGATGCTTAAATCTGTTACTTTGAATATACACTGCTCAAAAAAATAAAGGGAACACTTAAGCAACACATCCTAGATCTAAGTGAATGAAATAGTCTTATTAAATACTTTGTTCTTTACATAGTTGACTGTGCTGAAAGCAAAAATCACACAAAAATGATCAATGAAAATCAAATTTATTAACCCATGGGGGTCTGGATTTGGAGTCACGCTCAAAATGGAAGTGGAAAAACACACTACAGGCTGATCCAGTGGTGATGTAATGCCCTTAAAACAAGTCAAAATGAGGCGCAGTATTCTGTGTGGCCTCCACGTGCCTGTATGACCTCCCTACAAGGCCTGGGCATGCTCCTGACGAGGTGGCGGATGGTCTCCTGAGGGATCTCCTCCCATACCTGGACTTAAGCGTCCGCCAACTTCTGGACAGTCTGTGGTGCAACGTGGCGTTGGTGGATGGAGCGAGACATGATGTCCCAGATGTGCCAAATTGGATTCAGGTCTGGGGAGGGGGCGGGCCAGTCCATAGCATCAATGCCTTCGTCTTGCAGGAACTGCTAACACACTCCAGCCACATGAGGTCTAGCATTGTCTTGATTTAGGAGGAACCCAGGGCCAACCTCACCGGCATATGGTCTCACAAAGGGTTTGAGGATCTCATCTTGGTACCTGATGACAGTCAGGCTACTTCTGGCGAGCACATGGAGGGCTGTGCGGCCTTCCAAAGAAATTCTGGTGGATGTTGCAGGCAGCAGAACGTCCTCCACGGCGTCTTCAGACTGTCACGTCTGTCACATGTGCTCAGTGTGAACCTGCTTTCATTTATGAAGAGCACAGGGCGCCAGTGGCGAATTTGCCAATCTTGGTCTTCTCTGGCAAATGCCAAACGTCCTGCCCGGTGTTGGGCTGTAAGCACAACCCCCACCTGTGGACGTCGGGCCCTCATACCACCCTCATGGAGTCTGTTTCTGACTGTTTGAGCAGACACATGCACACTTGTGCCCTGCTGGAGGTCATTTTGCAGGGCTCTGGCAGTGCTCCTCCTGTTCCTCCTTGCACAAAGGCAGAGGTAGTGGTCCCGCTGCTGGGTTGTTGCCATCCTACGGCCTCCTCCCCGTCTCCTGATGTACTGGCCTGCCTCCTGTTAGCTCCTCCATGCTCTGGACGCTACGCTGACAGACACCGCAAACCTCGCCACAGCTCACATTGATGTGCCATCCTGGATGAGCTGCACTGCCTGAGCCACTTGTGTGGGTTGTAGACTCCGTGTCATGCTACCACTAGAGTGAAAGCACCGCCAGCATTCAAAAGTGACCAAAACTTCAACCAAAAAGCATAGGAACTGAGAAGTGGTCTGTGGTCGCCACCTGCAGAACCACTCCTTTATTGGGGGTGTCGTGCTAATTACCTGTAATTTCCACCTGTTGTCTATTCCATTTGCACTACAGCATGTGAAATTGATTGTCAATCAGTGTTGCTCAGTTTGACATCTTTCTCTCCTCAACACTTTTCCTTAATTTTCCACAGAGAACTTACTGCAGAACAGTGTGGATGACAGTTGGACCGACAGCAACCTGAACCGAGTGTCAGTCATTCAGTTCCAGGAAGAGACCAAGGCCGAGGAGGAGGATGATGAGGCTGCTGCAGAGCGCAGAGTGAGAAAACACTCAACAATGGTGTCACTTAATGTCCTCTTTGTGTCATTTTGCTCAGATAATTTTCATGTTTCGCCCTCCTACCTATCAGCATTGATACTGTACAGCTTTGTTATTTGTTTTAGCTAATTGTGATTGAAACATTATATTTTTATTTTTAACAAAGTCATCTGACTTTTTTTCTCTGCTTGATCCAAGGTTATGACTAACCAAAGTATTTGTAATAGCTCCATACTAATGCATATTTGTTGCTGAATTCATGTTTTTCATCTGTTTGTTTGTTGTTTGTTTCAGGGTCTTCAGCGCAGAGCCACGCCGCACCCCAGTGAGCTGAAGGTGATGAAGAAGGTGATTGAGGAGAGGAGGAATGAAGCTTACACATCCAGACCTGATGGAGAGGAGTCTCCTGATCCACAGGTGCAAGTCTGTCAGCAGCCAGTTATCATTTAGAGATTTAATTTTGTAATCCATCTGCCTTGTGACATAAATCCCCTGCTACTGTAGGAAGTAGAAAAAAAGCAGTTTTCCACTCTGTATTTTCACTGTTAAGCATTACCTTTACTGAACTCGCTATGCACAAAACAGGCATTTCACTCCAGTTTTGCATCATTATTCACCGGTGATCCTGAATTAGTCAAACTGATGCTTTTGGTTTTAGAAGAAGCGGCTCAGTGACCTCTCCAATCAGAGCCGTGACTCCCAGGTGTCCAATAGCACACTGTCGGCCACCTCCCATGAGGACAGACAAAATGTGACTGCGACCTCGCGGAGGGAGGACCTTGTAGACGGCCACTCCCCTCAGGAGGAGGAAGAGTTGGATGAAATGGAGGTTGAGTACGTTGAGGTGAATATTGAAAACATCTTATCCATAACATCGTGAACATCTGTTTATTTTTACTTGGCTAAAGCAGGAAAAAAACAAGACATTCTTATTTTTAAGAAAAAGCAATTCCACAGTGCACAATCCTTTTTTTTAATTGAAAGAACATTTGCTGTGGTCCTCCCGTTTTAACAAATTAAACCTCAACCCCTCTTTTCTCCAGCCCACTGTACACTTTGCGGAGGAGCCCGTCTTCCGTGGTGGGGATGAGGATGACGAGGAGGACGGGGAAGATGGGGAGAGGAGTGACGAGGAAGACGAGAGGCCGGCTTTCCCCGCAGAGAAGCAGCGTCTGATCAGAAAGGACACGCCACACTACAAGAAGCACTTCAAGATCACCAAGCTGCCCAAGCCCGAGGCTGTGGCTGCGCTGCTGCAGGGCTTCAGTCCTGACGGCCTCAACTCTCCAACACAGGCTGCTGAGGACGAGGAGCGGGACGAGGAGGAGGAGGAGGAGGAAGAAGAGCAAAGTATATGCATCCCACAGCAACATCACAGGACGGAGGAGCTTGAGGACAGCCGGCTGCAGGTCAACTCCAGTCAAGTAAAGGTAAAGGAGAGCTCCCAGCACTGGTAGGGTGCCGCGGGGGGTAGTTGGGTAGGAATTGTTACATATTATAAGTAGAAAAACATTATTTTCCTCACCTGCATGTGTACACATATGTAGAAAGCTAGTCTATATGTACGTTTGTGGAACAACAGGACCTACAGAATGCAGAGAAGTTATATAATGGGCACAGCACACACCAAATCAGTTAATTAGCTTATTTTATTCTTAAAATATTCTATCATGTTGTATGAATATATTTGAATTGAATATATTTTTTGCTTGCTCATTGCCTCTATGCAAACACTGTATGCATAGAGTACCATTACCTCCTTGCAAGTTGCATTCAGTTTGGAGTGGGCTGCTAGCACTTATTAAGGATGTGGCATTGCATGCAGGGTCATTGTGGAAATGAAGACGTTTACCCTTGAGCTGTAAATCAAGGGGAGTGTTTTTCCTCAGGAGCTGATTTTGTGGTTCAACCACAAAGTCTCCAACAGCCTCACCTCAGAACGAATGGCTCCCTGAGAACTCTGCTTTGTCTTTGCTCTTTCCCAAAGACACCAAATGCCCACAAACACTCATAAAATTACAAATATTATCATACGAATAGAGAGATTTAATTTTAAACCTTTGCGTTTCCACATGAGAAGGCTTCTTGATCTTTGTTTATTCACAAATAACACATGAATTCTTTGATGTCAAACGATAATGTACCTTCCAGACAAGCAGCTGCAGGCCTTTCTTGCACAACACTGGCCTACTTCAGCACTAAACCTCTCACCATATTTATTAGCCATCTTCTGATTTAATTGAATAATAGCATTTTCGCACTCTGCTCAGTGTGTGTGCGCGCTTGTAAGTATGACTGTAGTGAGTGTCTGCTTCGATGCTGCTTATGAAAATGAACCCCCTTATTGATCACTAGCATTTTGGTGAGACTTTATGAAATATTTCGATTTATCATGATGATTGTAGAAATCCTTTTTAACTGTTTGATCAAACATCATTACCAAATCTGTTTTGTGTGTTTTTATGAATGTGGGTCTGTTTGTGTGGCTGACGTCAGACCAACCAGAACATATATTGGCAGAGCTGGAATGTGAGATCCAACAAGCCTCAATTTTGTGTCATATGATAATTTTTTAAGTCTTAAGAGAGTAAAAGTCTTCGTTCATGTAAATCAGATTCAGCAAGACAAATTAATTTTTATTATTGTTTGGATTTTTGTTGAACGTCATCTTGTAGATATCTTGTAGGTTGAAAGTATACTATAACCTTGTGCAGTTTTTCCTTTTACAAAAGTAGGCTTGTTGCCTAAATTAAAGCTTACAACTGGAGGAGTTTGCTTTCTGTGGTGTGGAGGCTGGGCTTATTCTGGTATGGGAGCTTTTGCCTTCTCTTGTCCGCTCTCTCTACACTGTGTGTTTTGCACTGTAGCTCAGCTCCTTGGTTCTTGTCTTTCCATCTCTGCCTGTATTTGCTTCTGGTGGCTGGGGAGTGAGTGTGGGATTGCTTCTGCTTCAAAGTGGTCCATGCCAGTGGACTTGGAAGTCCCACAACCTGCAAGCAGACAGGGGAGTGTTTGCTTGTGTTTGGTGACGTTCATGGAAAGTGTGATTTCTTTTTTTTTTTTTTTGTGTGCGTGTGAGCATATTTTTATTTTGGCCTGACTAATCCGCATGCCTCTTGCTGGTTCCTGTCCTAACAGGGGGTGTCATTTGATCAAGTCAATAATCTGCTGATTGAACCTGCTCGAATTGAGGAGGAAGAGGTCTGTACATACTCTTTCCCGTCCAGTCTGTCTCTTTGTGTCCCCCACTCACCCACTCGTTTACCCACCTGTATTCAGAGGTAGAGAAAGTACCCACAGAAATTCATTGTTAATCCGAGCCAATCACTAGGGACTCCCTAACAACAACTCGTTTATGAGACGGTCGGTGTGGCAGAACCTGGATGCAGGAATGTTTTATTTATTACTTTTATTGTGTTTTTCAATGGACAGTATGGACACCCTAGTCTGTGGGAGTAAACAATGACTGCAATGAGGTTTCAGAAATGTGCTGTGTTTGACTGCATCCTGGGACAGTGGAGTAGCGTGTAGTGTAATCAACCACCCATGTGAGGTGTTTTTGCAGTGTTAGGCCAGATTAAATTTACACAGATTAAACAAGTTTTGCACATGGCACAGCACTTGAAAGAACAAATACTTTGGGCTCCCTGCCAAATATTATTAATTAGTTGGAAACCCAGACCCTCCCAAGTTCTCATTAGGACCCTGGATTCCCACAGATTGTTGTTGTCCTCCTCAAGTTGAACCATCTCTAAAATATTTACACATGGCGACATGCGATCGTGGGCCTATTTGTCATCCCGCCATATATTTTCTAAATTATTGACAATGCTCCAAATAGCTAAACCCTTGACTGGAGACTCAGTAAAATAAATCCCAGTCCAGCATCCGGTTTTGCCACACTACGTCTCTGCTACTGTACCTTTCCTCTGCTTCCGCTGCTTTGCTCCTTTTCATCCCCTGTCCATGCTGTGTTGCCCTGGAATGAATGGGCTGGTGCCACTGTGATGAGACAAGTCTGCTTCTCCAGCTTCCTCCAGGTGTGTTTGTTTTGTTTTTGTGTGTGGATACATAGCAGGTAACTCAGCTGCCAGCCAGAGAAGGAGCTTCAGATTGATGAAGATTAAGGATTAAGTTTACTTCTCAGTAGTCTAATTTTAATATTTTAAACCTGTAGAAATTGCATACGACTGTCATGACTTAAGTTTTTAAATTATAGATGATAAATTTGATATTTGCATTGTTGATCTTTTTTTTTGTTTCAAACGTGCTGCTTTTTTTGCGTGTTTTTGTTTGTAGAATTTTATATGAATACTCTCCTTTGCTGTTTAGTCTTGGTGAAGAAATGTGCACTGAAAGTTGTCGTTAGAAACCGTTTCATTTAGTATCGCATGAAAATTCTCTGTGACACAAGTATTTGTGATCTCAAAGACATTTGTATTTAAGTCTGCTTTGTTTGCTTAAGAAATTATTAATGTCAACTTATTACAACAAATACTGTGGTATCTACACTACAACTCCAAAACCGTCTCCACATCCAGGACACAGCACACTCTTTTCATCTGTTACTCCTGAAATTTCCCTTTTTCCTTCCACCTGTCCCTCATTTGTCTCCATTCCTCTCCCTTTTTGCATGGCTTGCAAGTATATACACATTCTGTTACGACTTATTTATCTTTTTAACTCACATTTTTAAAGTCCCTTCTCCCATACATACACAAGACTCATATGTTTTCAGTAAGGGTCAAGCCTCTGAGTCCAATTAAAGAGGACTTCACACAGTTTGTGTTTGTTCACTTTGTCTGAAGTCTACAGTCAGTTAAGTGGTTACTGCTAGATGACAAATAATTTTTACCATATACTTACAAAATGTCTTTAAAGCAGAATTCAAGGCACAAAATCATCCACTTAAACTGACATTAGGCTCCAGACAAGTCAAAGTATCTCTCCATCCACCTGTTGGCATGATGACAGGATGCTGCTGTGAAAACTTAATTGGCGCCACCTAGTGGCAGAAAGAGGGAGGTCACCCTTTATATCATAAATTTAACGTGAAAATAAATGGCACTTAATACAAATTTAAAAAATATCAACATTGTGGGCTTGCCTCCCTCTCAGTCTGTCCTGGTGTTTAGAGGGGTTTCACTAGTAGTTGGGCTGACTCTCCCCTCCTTAACTTGCAGCACACCTTGATCATCCAGCGACAAACAGGCGGCCTGGGTATCAGCATTGCTGGAGGGAAAGGATCTACACCGTACAAAGGAGATGACGAGGTAAGATGTGTACCTGTAATCTGGTTAAGGTTCAAGAAAACAGAAGCCGTAGAACATACACATTTTTGTTTTTGTTTGTGTCTCCAGGGAATCTTCATCTCCAGAGTATCTGAGGAGGGTCCTGCAGCCAGAGCAGGGGTTAAAGTGGGAGACAAACTCCTAGAGGTAAAGCGTTTTCTGTTCACTCTTTGCCTTTTTTTCTTTTAGCAACTCTTTCCTCTGTTTTATAGTAAGATTAGTTTGATCAAAGGGCATTGCAAGTCAGTCATTCTCTCTGTCTGCTTGTCTCAGGTGAATGGAGTGGACCTCCACGAAGCGGAACATCACACAGCAGTTGAAGCTCTTCGTAGCTCTGGTGCTACAGTGTCCATGACGGTGCTGCGGGAGCGTATGGTGGAGCCAGAGAACGCCATCACCACCACGCCACTGAGGCCAGAGGACGACTACTTCCCAAGGGAGAGACGGAGCAGCGGCATAGCCTTCAACCTGGAGACGACTCCCAGTGGGCCTCAACAGCGGCTCTCCACATGCCTCATCCGAAACGACAAGGGGCTAGGATTCAGCATCGCAGGGGGCAAAGGCTCCACGCCCTACCGCACAGGAGACATGGTGAGACATGCAAACACACCCATGACAGTATTTGTATTACAGTATTTGTTACAGGGAGAGCATCCTCTAATCTACTTGAGATGTAGGGCAAAGACATGAATGAAGAATGTAATTTTTTTTGTTTTGTTGCATGGTAAAGGAAAGCCACTGCTAAGTCATGGGTAGAAAGTTGACCTTTAGTCTCTGCACAACATGGACTGGGAACATGGGTTTCAGTTAAAAGAGAAAGATGACCTAAGGCTTACACACAATCTACCATACAATCGCTAAATGGCAGGTTCAGTTTTGAAGTTGGATCACAAAGTGTTTGCTGTAACTGTGGCAGTCACTGGGATCTGTCTTTTAACAGCGTCTATTCCAGCCACAGCGTTTACAGTCATCGCCAGGGAGACGGCGATATGAATAGCCAGCCTTGACACCTGATAGGTCCACTGTAATTGGACAGGGTGAGGTATATATTTGGGCCAGCGCAATACTGCATTGCAACTCATGCAGCTCAACGAGCCCACAAAGAGGAAAGGACTCATAAACTTAGGATTTAGGCAGGTCTGACTGTATGTCTTGCCTCTCTTTCAAAAGCTTTTTTAAATGGATGCGGTGACTTGGCTGGTTGTTAGTTGAACTGAGGAGGAGGTGCAGTAGACTTTGCTCCTGCATGTGTTTTCGCATTTTGTTTTGGTGAGGCAGACTAGCAGTTCAGCTAGGTTTTTTTTTTTTTTTGGTTAAACTAAATTGTGTAATTTGTCTGATCTAAGGGACAATATGTCTCAGGGGTCATGATTTTTAATACGCTGCTTGTGCTGTAGTGTCCTAATGTGTCTTACTGGTCAAATACTATGCTGTTAATCAGTTGTAATATGTGTGGGTTTGTTTGTTTATTTGTACAGCTTTATATCACAATTCGTGGCATTCTGGGCTGCCAATATCTGAGAACTACCTCTAGAAAGTGTGCCAGCGGTAATGAATAAAGGGATTCTATTTTTGGCTCAGATTCACACTGGAGGCTCCCCTTCTTTACAGCTCACAGTTAGCACACCGATTCATCACAGCATTGCAGCCTGGTACACCAGACCCCTTTACCACCGACGCTGTCTAATATGACACGCAGGCAGGATATTGGCAACATCTCTTAAGTCTTAGAGCGTGCATAGTTGTTCTAAATGATTTATCCACAAATGTACATAAAACATAGAAACTTTTGACAATGTCTCATCTGTTTTTAGGGAATCTACATCTCTCGCATCGCAGAAGGCGGAGCTGCACACAGAGACAGCACACTGCGAGTAGGCGACAGGGTGATCTCTGTGAGTGCTACACATCCCCGCCACATCTCCATCTGGGCATCGTACTATATAGTGGGATCAAAACAGGGTTTCCTTTACAATGTTTTCATGGATGTGAGAATGGGAATCTTTTTGTTTTTCTCCCCTTTTCTCTTCCATGAATACCTCCTGTAGGGATTTAAGAGTAGGTTCAAATTGGATGCAGTATATCCTGATAAACGGACATTGGTGGTGTTATAGCAGTTATAGTTTTTAGTTTTGGCTATAGAACACACCCTGATAGTGTACTCAATATGAATCTAGATCTGGGACCCTTTTCTCAATTTTGCAGTGGGTGTCCCATCTTACGCAATGTAAAGGAAACACATGTCATCATTGCTATATGTTTTAATATTTCCTTTGTAAATGTGCAAACACTGCTCTCATCCCTCAAGTTAAGTCTTGCCATATCTACGATGGATCAGACTAACTTGTTAGGTCCCATGCTGGCCGCATCCAGGAAATTAACTCTTCAAACATAAAAACCATAAGTTGGCAGCTGAGACTGAATACTAACCGAGCTGCTCCTCGGATACAAACTGCGTAGCTTTGTTGGTTAAATAGTGCAGCATTGAGGTTATATGTTTCACTGCTAAGGGGTTCCTGCATGACCTCTCCGTGCTCTTCTGTTTCCTCCGCTGATCACACTCCCAACTTGGCTTTGCTCCCCTTTTTCTGTCCGCATATTAGTAATTCTTGAGTTGCATGTTTTTATCCATTCACAGCCGTGCACACAGGTTCCTGTCTCAGTATGCTGAATATGAAACTGCTCCTACTCTTAACTGTTTCTTTAATGCACAATCTGCTCTCTGGGAATCACACAAAAAAGCTTCCTGAATTATCCTCTTTTCTTTCTTTCCGGGTTTCCTCTCCTCTTTCCTCCGGTAGTTTTTCAGCTCTTTTTCTTTTGTCTATTCGTAGGCTTCTTTGTTCTCCCTTTCTCACACACTCTCCATCTGCATGCTCACTAACGCATTATGTGCATCTCCTTGCCTGCTTGGTGGTGGGAATGGTGTCGGGGTGGAGTGGGCTGATCCTGTTGCCACGGCAGCATATCAGCCGATGGTAAGAGCTGGTACTGTCGGGTCAGTGCTGACCTCTGCTTGTCACTTTAGACTAGATTACAGTTAAGATTGCATGCCTGAAAGCTACCCCCAACTCTAAAAACCAAGGTTAGCAAAAATAATGACTAAATCATTCTTTATGACAAAGGTGCAGTTGTTCCAGGACTTCCCTGCTTGCCTTTGCTGACTTAAGATCAAACTTTTTGGAGAAACTACACACTTCCACTTGTGTTTTAAGTAAACAAAGGCAAAACGGGGTGGAAAAGTATGCAAATGATTACATTATAGTAGCACAAGCAGTCATACCTAAATCAAACTAAACATACTGTAAGTTTGACAATTTCATGACTTTTTTTGTAAGAAAATAGCTTTGCTTGCTCGTAGCCTTTCTCCCTCAGGGAAGCTCTGCCAGCTTAAATTGCAGCAGCCCGCTGTTACCCCCACTCCTTCATTTTCTCTGCCTGCTCCTGTTGCTCTGTAAAAATGTTGGGTTCTTCGTCAAATAACAGTACTCACGTTGGTGCACTCTCAAACTCCCAGTGAATTAAATGTCAGAATGTTTTAGATGTTAAATATTTGGAAATAGTTTTGAGCAGTGAGGTGTAGAATCTGATGAGAGGAGTCTGATGGCAGCATGCCGTTTTCAGCATGTTTTTGTTTGTTTTTTTAATGTTCATCGTGCCAATGGCAAATGTGGCTCGTTGTCATTGTGATCGTCCTGGTGGGTGACACCCTCCGTGGTTGGTTTTACTGTCGATCCAGATCAATGGTGTAGACATGACAGAGGCCAGGCATGACCAGGCAGTAGCGCTCCTTACGGGCACCTCCCCCACCATCGCCCTCCTAGTGGAGCGAGACCCGAATGCACCAGGGGGCTCTCCAGGTCAATCCCGGGCTCGAGCCCACTCCCCTCCACCCCCAGAACCCTCAGATTCTCCAGACCAGGAGGAGGAAGGACTTTCCCTTCATGGGAACCACCTGAGCCAAATGGAGGACGAGTATCCGATCGAGGTGAGACCTGTTGGAGCGTCTTCAATGTGTTGAATAGCTTTTAATGTTTATTAGACCGTGCTGTAGAAGCCTCATTAGGGCATTTCAGCGTTAATTTTTGTTTATTTGGCCCCCTGCCTTATCCTTAATGCTGTCCAGTTCCAGAGAAGATGGTGCATGGTATGAAGTCTTGGTCTAATTTAAATGTTGGTGTAGTGTAGAGTATAGCCTGGAAATAACAGCTGTATCATTCCCAGTTATCAATAATGCAAAGATATTGCTATTTAATTAATAGCGGCCTGTAAAGAGATATATGTGCATGCAGTAGGTTGGTTTGTGTTTATTAGACAAATATAGATTGACTGGAAAGTGGGACCTGTGGCCTGATGTTTAATTGATTCACTTTTGTTGGATTTAGGCGTGAAATATTTTCAAAATCTTTCTACAACACATTTTCTACCTCTGATGCTGACAGGAAGTGACCCTGGTGAAGTCAGGTGGCCCTCTAGGCCTGAGCATCGTGGGAGGCAGTGATCATGCCAGTCACCCGTTCGGCGTCAATGAACCTGGGGTGTTCATCTCGAAGGTAAAACTCTTAGTTGTGAAATTCCTTGTTTTCCAATTTTGTGTTTTGGCATCAGATAAAATCTGTTTTTATGTCTCACTTTCCACGGCCTGTCTCATCATCAGGTGATTCCTCACGGCTTAGCGTGTCAAAGTGGACTGCGTGTTGGGGACCGAATATTAGAAGTGAACACCATCGACCTGCGTCACGCTACACACCAGGAAGCTGTGCGAGCCCTGCTGGCCAACAAGCAGGAGATCCGTATGCTGGTACGGAGGGACCCTTCACCGCCTGGGATGCAGGTGAGGCCGTCAAGCCAGACAAATACATTTTTTTAATATAGATGTATAAACATAGCACACAGGCCAATGCTTGCTGTGTAAATATTGTTGCAGGAAATTGTGATTCAGAAGCAGCCAGGGGAGAAGCTTGGCATCAGTATCCGTGGTGGAGCCAAGGGTCATGCAGGAAACCCCTTTGACGCCACAGATGAAGGCATCTTCATATCGAAGGTTCTGAAACTATCTGATTTTTTTTGTACCACAACATTATAATTCAATAAGTTCTTTGTAATTTTGAAGTTTTTTTTCACCACATTTGAAGGAATTTGGAGCCTAAAGAGTTTCTCTTTTTAAGCCAGCTGGTTGGATAGCGCAAGAGTTATGAAACAGTCTACTTTATTTAAAGCCACATCACATCTATTTGAGAACTATAGGCATGCTCAGTCTTGATGGACTGTAACAAACTAAAACAAAGCAAATTACCATTGAGGGGTAAAGGGGTATTAAATAAGGCGGAATAAGGACAGTTTTAAGAGTGATGTTTAAAATGGAATTAACAGAATATTCTAATGCATCGGCCTGAGCTAGAATTTTGTTAGGCAATCACAGGCAGTTTTAGTCATAAATTTACCCATACTTTGGTTGATATTCAAACAGGTGAGTTCGAGCGGTGCAGCAGCAAGAGACGGCCGACTGCAGGTTGGCATGCGTATCCTGGAGGTGAACAACCACAGCCTGCTGGGGATGACGCACACGGAGGCAGTGCGAGTGCTCCGGGCTGTAGGAGACTCCCTGGTCATGCTGGTGTGTGACGGCTTTGACCCACGAAAAGAGTCTGCCGTGGAGGTAAGACGCTATAAGCAGTCGGATTTGGACAAAATATTTCTCTTATAGATACATTAAAAGGAAACAATACTCTATAAACTGTGTGTTAAACATGCTTATAGAGTGGATGTTAATTGTGTAGAATGAACTTAAATGACCTCAAATAAAGCATTGTCTTTATGTAGACTGATTGAGAATTTCTTTTTCCAGTTAGAATATCTAGAAAATAACTGATCTGGTCAATAAATAAAGCAGCATTGACGTTATGTCATTTTCTCAAAAGGTGTTCAATCTGTTTGAATCAATTGTGATACATTTTTTAGACAAAACTCTGTTTTTGGTCCATTTCCAGGCATCTCCTGGCATCATTGCCAACCCATTCGCAACAGGCATCGTCCGTAAGAACAGCATGGAAAGCATCTCTTCGATAGACCGAGACCTGAGCCCAGAGGAGATGGACATCATGCAGAAGGTACAATACAGAATAGAATAATTATCATAGATCTTCACGGATTATGTATCTTAATTACCAAAGTTAACAATATTTGTGCCGTTAAAGGCAGGTTATTGTGAATATAGAAATCCTGCACTGTTTAGGCCAAAGCCAAAGCCAAAGAGCCCTGAATAACGGAAGCGAACAGTGTTGGTCTGTAGACCAGGAATCACAGTACATGCCTTTCATCCACACCAGGAATCAGTTTGGCGAGTTTATCAAGTCAACACGTGAATCAGATGTTTTGTTCAGCGATTCTTTTACAGCAACGCTCTGCTTCCGCAGCAGTTTGGTGTCAGCAGGTGGAGTTTTCAACGACAGCGGAGGTTGACTCACTCCAACCATGCACGCCACACATACCCATCTTTTCACTACAGCACCCAGAAAGCGCTAGCACAGTTGTTGAATTTGTCCAGATTAGCTTTTGGGAGACTGCCCGCACTAAAGGAATGTAGGGGCTTGTTGGATGCTCGTTTCTGTTGTTCCTCTGCACGCTTTGAGTTTTTTGCCGTGCAACCTTTTCCAGGGCACACAGTCATAAAATAATTCATATGGAAATGGCGTTGGTTGAAATTACTCAGGCAGGCAGTCCTTTAAGATTTACAGGATGAATAGTATTGGAATTGTAAGGATCTTAAAACTCGCTCTTCTTCAGGAGTCTGAGATGGTGAGAGAGACGTCACAGTGGGAGCGAGAAGAGATGGAGAAAGTGGTAAGTGAAACTGAAAACTGTTGTATCTGTCAGATCAGCAGATAGATGGCAAGAGCATTCAATTTTTGCCTCATCATAGCGCAGAAAAATGCCGAATACGAGTCAGAGTGGAGCTTTGGAGTCAGAAGCTCGGGTTGGTCTGGTATGGGGTGAATGAAGCTCCTCCTCTGCACCCTGTGTGGTTATTGTGTTTGAAAGAACTATTCCTGCAATGTCTCACCTTGCATGCTTTTTCTGCTCCCATAGCTAATGAATAGAGTACTTTTTAATGTGTGCGGATTCTATCCTTTCTTCCCCTTCTGTTTTTCTCTCATCTCTCCTTTACCTTTGGTGTGATACGAAATCATCCAATCATCCCATCTCCCTACCCCTTCTCCACTGTTGTTTTTCTGCACTTCACCCCCTGTAACATTTCTTTCCTCTTCTGTAAATCCTCCATCATCACCTCTCATCGCATTACTGTGTGGCTGTGTGTGGTTGGGTGTCTTCTCTCCTGTACTCTCCTCCTCCTCCCCTTCCTTTCTTGGTGAAGGAGCGTATGCGCTTGGAGCGTGAGGAGGCAACTCGCCTGCTAGAAGAGGAGACTGAGGTGAGACACTCCTCATCGGCAGGTTTGCAGACAACCTTCCTGTCTGTGCAAAAGGACAGTCTAAACAAAAATACCACAGCACTTCCTCCACAGGATTTGACCATGTTTTGCTCATCCCTGGCATTTCAGGGAAAATAGTCTTATTTTTTGGTTTTCTTAAGTAAATCAGTCTTGAGCCAGGTACAGGTAAAAACACACGTACTTACTAGTAGATGTTGCTAGTTTTGGCTGGGCGCTTCAACGACAACAATTGGCAGTGTTTGAGAGTGGTAAGCCAGCAGAGTGCTGCATCCCTACAAGTTAGTCCAGGTAAAAGGTGGGTGAGAAGGAGGCTTAAAGCGTCATCTATATTATGCTTTAATAGGGAAACTCCTCACAATCTGTTGAACAGTTGGAAATAGCAATTTAATGTGCATTTTGTGGAGACAATGTTGGCTACTGGGAATGACTTTTACACACCTATTGTAGATCGGTCAAACTTACTTTTACTTGACCTCAGTAAGTTTCTGTAACTAATTACTATCACCAGAAAGCATGAGGCCAGAAAGTGAAACTTTTTACTTAGTAAATTCAGAGTCAATCTGAAATTTGTATTCAGCTTTCATTTGTCATTTCCTTAAAGGATAAGGCTAGCTGTTGTTTTCAATAAATCCCATGAAAGGATCACACTCAATGCTACTTAAACAGGTGTAACTTTTGTATTTATGAGGGACTATTTTTAGTTGTGGATTAATACACATTTGGTGCATTTGTGAGTGTTTTACAGCAGCAGGATGGTGTATGTGGGATTGAGTCAAAATAAACTACAGTACCTATGTTGATTGTTTTGAAGCAACATGTCACTCAGTGCAACAGTGATTAATATGTCTTTAATAGGTTTATCTATCTATGGCGCAGCAGCAGAATAAGCAACACCAGGGTTAGGCTATACTTGCTAGTAGGATCATTTAAGAATTTTAAGATTTTTTTCTATTTGTTGACAATAAGAAACATGTAGAATATCACCAGACTTATACTTAAATACAACACATCACATTTTGGCTGTTGGGGAATTTTGCTAGCCAGTTCACCCGTGCAATAGAAGTGTGGATCCTTTACTTCATTGGAGTGGTTCTCCCTACATAGTCTCCTCCAGTAAAACTAATTCACTTTAAATAGATTCTTGCTTGTTGTGTAATAAATCTCAGCCTAGTCATCTTCTCACCTCTGTTTTCTGTTTGTTTCTTGTTAGAACATTGGAACTGGACCTCTAAAACTTGACTACAAAACCCTGGCTGCTCTGCCCACCACAAGTCTGCAGAAACTCAACAGGGTAAGACTAATGTGTTCTAATGTCTTCAGGCAGCGCTAGAAGATTCACTAAATATTATGAATCATGTTACTTTTTGGCATTTTTAGAAAAAATAGCGCAGTCCTCTCAAGTTGTAAATTGCTTGTGTTTTCTGTGCGAGGTTGCAAATGGCCTTCATGGCGCAGAATAGACCTCTTCATGGAATCCTTTGTGTTTATGTCCCGGGAAACTGAGTGACCCAGAGCCGACCGGTTGCCCCTCCGGGAGCAGCAACGTTAACGTCCCTACATGTGCATAACCCCAAGTCAACACTACTGACGGTGGCTCCAAGGCCAAACCCGACAACATATCACGTCAGCGTGATGTACTTTTGTAACCCTAACCTGGATTGAAGAAATAACATGAAGATCAAGAAGTTTGGGGAAAAAGAAAGTGAAGACCAAGCTCATCCAGGGAGAAGTACAGAGCCAAGACCAGAAAATAAAAAGAATGAAAGAAGCTGTGAAGAAAGACGACTAGAAGTATCTCTGAAGTACAGAAGAGGGTGGAATTGAAAGGAAGCATGGCCAAAGGGCAGGCACTGTCCTGTGTGATGAAGTGAGCGTGTGAAAGAGGTGGCGAGAAGGGGACAGCTGCCTGCTATCAAACAGCCTATCCTCTGCGATATTTTAAACCTGCATCTGGCTCTGAATTGGATGGAGTCTCTTGAGTGGGCGGGGTGCTAGACAGACAGACGGGGGGGTATCCGTCTAATAGGTTCAGACAAGTGTTTCAGTTGGAGTTCCCAAAGTCCTTGGAGGAGTAAGTCTTAGTGGACATACAGCGCTGTCCTGTTACCATTCTACAGGTATTGGGTTTATAATTTTTCTGTCCTCTTTCTTGGTACTTCTGTCTGATTCATCCTCTCTGAACTTGATCTCGATCCACCTGTGCGTCTGCGTTAGGTAAAGATTTTATGATTTTCACTTGATTCAATGCTTAGACCTTTAGGAGTTCTCACCAAAGGGATTTGATCGCTTGTTCCGTTACTCAGTCTTAAATATAAATCTTCCTATACTATAACTAAAACTATACTAAGGACTAAAGGAACAATTATTGTTCCTTTTTATTAACATTTGGCTCACATTAACTAATGCATTAGGCAAGTTGTGTAAGCTTTAAATAGACTGCCACCTCTCTGGCGTGTTGGATTGTCTAGGAGAACTTAACCAACAGTTCATACGCAGCTGTTCGTGCTCAGTTGGTTAGAGCTGGATTTGCTGCTCCAGCACACGTGGTCCTTCAAAAACTGTATCACAGTGACCTATATAACCACGTAACTGCCTGTAAGTTGTTGCTAGAGGTTTAGCTTAAAATTTGAAAATGGTGGCTTTTAGTGCTAATAAAAATTAACAGACATAACGTTTACTATGATTTTATAAGAAGTGAGGTGTCAGGAATGATGTGCTACAGGAGCTGCCTTTTTTAGTTTTTGAACATCCCTGGAAAGGAGGGGGTTCAGAGTAAAATCATGGTGGCAACTTTTGGTTTGGTTTATTGACAACATTGTTTATATATTTATAAAATACAACATATTATTTTATTCCTGACAAGAACGGTACGAGTTCTGGAATCCATCATTGTGGTTGGGCTTTTACAGTCCACCAACCTTTATTAAGAAGAAGACAGACATTCAATGTCTGGCATTAAGAAATATTATAACATAGGAACTGAAAAACTAGAAAAGAAATTTCAGGGTGCAGACGAGGTCAAGAAATGAGTGGAAGTCTTCTTTTTAACTCTAAAATGATCTATTCTGCTATTTAAACGTTCTTCTGAGAAGCAATTACTACACTATCGTGCAAGTGAGGAGTTAAATGATTCAGTTCCTGGTTCCTTAGACGTGCAGCTCTTCCCAGCATGGCAAGCCGAGTGTGTTGGCATGCTGACGAACCAGCAGCCTCGCTCTCCCCTCTCACACCAAACCCCCAGCTGTCCCTCACAGTCTGTGTCGGAGCCAAAAGGGCACCCGTTCACATTCCACCCCACTGGCCCTCATCACGCCACCGACTCTAGCAAGCATGCCTCACAATGCTTGTTGTATTCTTAGTCCGGCTATTTTGGTTATCAGCACAAGTCAGGGTCACGTCTAATAAATTCCGAAGTTGGTTAGTTATCTGGGTTGACTTGAGGCTTTTCGTGTAAACACGTGACGCTTCTATGGTTGCACTTACAGTATCAGGTCTCTTTGCATTGGTTGGGATAAACGTTGCATATTTCCTCCCCTCCTACAGTGACATCACCCATCCTCTATGGTCAGTACAGTAGTAGTTGAAGGTATGCTGGAGCCTGCATGTCTCGCTGTTCTGATAATAGTTATTTAAGGCAGAGGCCAAGAGCAGTAATGTGTCTAGTAGGATACAGCAGCAGTTAACAGGTCTTGAATGATGGGCTCCGAGACACTTAGAGGCTTCAGGAAAGATTTAGTGATGTGAATAACTCTTTTTAGCATCTAGAGGCTCGTGTGACAAGAGTATATTTATAGAAGCAAATCATAAGCCACACAAACATTACTTGTCTCATTAATTGGTGGTTAATTTGGCAGTTTGTAATTGGTTACTTAAATTTTTTTTATTTTTTTTTTTTTTACCAGAAGTGTTCTTGTTTTTGCTGTATTCGTTTCAAGTTGACTGTCGATGAGGCTTATTTTATGCAGATGAAACACGTCTGCCTTTGTAGATCTATCTTCACTCCCTACGCCTCACTATTTCAAACACTTCTGGTTCATTACAACTTGGATCTTGATTTTGTAGGTGTTGCTATCGGTTCTGATAACATTATACTCACCAAGTTAAGTGCTGAGATCTCTAGATGCAGCAACATCGCTAAAAAAAAAAAAGTCTTGACACAAGCAGTCAGACCAGACAGGTTAATCATACTTATGTGGAAGAGAAAACAGAAGCGAAACAGTAACATTATAATTTAACATCCAATACAGTTAACAGACCAACTTCCTGCTTCAACTTTGACCTGCTGTACTGGACTAGTTGGCATAAACACAGTTTTCCTGTGCAAGGAGGGATCAAAGTGAGCGCACACGACATTACGTGAGGATGTCACACAGGTTTTTCCTCCAAATAAATCTGTTTTTAAGTCGTGGTCTCAACGATGTAGTTTGTTGAACTTTGTCGTAGCCGTGTCATGGAGTTCCCAGATCCCCACTATTACTCTGAGTTTGGTGATAATGGTCAAACCTATGAAAAAAGTTGTAATACGCTGGGGTCATCCTTAAATCTCCTTTCATTCTGTGTTTAAAACCTTCAGTTATTGTTCTTTTCAGTACCTCTAGCATTAACTTCCTCTTGAGTGAGTCGCAGCTTTTCCTGTCAGTCCTTATTTATGTCAGTTTACTGTATCTGTCCTCCCTTTTTTCCTTTGCTCCTGTCCAGTTCTTTACATCTGTAAGTCTGACTGCTCCCATGGAGGCCCCCCTGCAGGCCCAGTACGGAGCCCCTTTAGAGCCCCTGGGCTTCAGCTTGGGCCACCCCACAAAACCGCTCAGCCACATGAGCCCTGAGGCCTCCCCCAGTCCAAACACAGAGCATCTGCCCCAGTCTGAACACACAGACTATCTTCATGGATCCCAGTTCTCCCCCAATGGGACCTCCACTACTGACTCATCAACAACCATTAATTCATCACCGTTTGTATCTGAAGAAGAGGAATGCATGGTGGACTCTCAGCCGATCTGCTTTAAAGAGAACCCTTTCTTGGTGGCCAATCGCAAAGGAAAGGGCCGTCCACCTGCAGAGCAGATCCTGTCAGGGCCTCCTGTGGGCTACGGGAAGCCAGGCCAACTGCAGCCCTGGTTGTTCAGCAAGGCAAGCTGCCTGCCTGAGTGTGGTTTGGAGGCAGCATGGTGTGTTACTGCGCACAGTTTGTTGTTTAGCTCACTTGTGTCCCTTGAAAAAGACTTTGACAAGAAATTTTAACTTTTCTTTTAACAGGCACGTTAATTTGATCAGACGAAATGTCTTTCACTTGAAACCTAACATTTGCCTTTTCTTTGTTTTTTTTTGGTTGGCATGTATCCAAAGCACCATACAGTAATGAGCGCATATACTGTATCTTTAGGACAGATGTAGAACTGCAACAATCAACAGACATTAATCTGCAACAATGTTGATAATCAGTTAATCGTTTTGAGTCCTTTTTTTTTTTTTTTTAAGAAAAACAGAAATCTGTAGTTGCTGGTTTTCTATGGTTTGTAAACTGAATTTCTTTGGGTTTTGGACGTATAGTTGTTAAAAAAAAAAAGAGATTAAAGAGGCTATAATTAATATTTTTATGATAACTATATATCAAGTGACAACGTTTGATGTTAAAGGGGTTGCTTAGAGCAGGGTCAAATGCATCACTTTGGGCCCTGGGAAACTGGGGTGGATATCAAATCCCTACACTTGGGTTTATTAGTGTTAGTTTTATCGGTTCCTTGCAGAGGAGGAGTGATGTGGTTTAAAACGAGATTTCTGTCAGCGCAAAGGTCCACGGGGAAAGCATTGTTCTCCAAGGAAGTGTGTTTCCAGGCTGTGTGTATTAATCTCAGTGTTACAACCAGCTGAACTGGTGTGCATGTTTTTGCTGTGAGCACAGAGCTTGTGCCCCTTCGTGAGGTTTTCCAGCACATAGTCAGGATCGACAGGCATGTCTGCCCCAACAGCTGCGAGGGAGGTCATGAGGCATGAAGGGCCACGGCCTGCAAGACGCAGAGAGAAGTGCATGTTGGTCATTAAGTGCTTGTTGTTGGTTGAATTTACTGGGCAATCGATTCTCTACAGGGCGACCCAGTGAATCGTGTTTGGGTATTTCTTCACTTCACTGTTTTTTCAGTGCACTGAGTGAAAGGAAGAGCCGCTGTTAAGTGTGTTTTTGATGTTTTATCTTTGTTTTTCCAGGCGCCGCCTTCTGATTTCACCAGGATGGATAGCCCAATCAGGGAAACACCGTATTCTCCCACCATCCAACCGGTGAGTAACACCCAGCGCTCCTCTCCAGTATTCATCATCTAACTGTCCTATCGTCTTTTTACTTTATTTTCTCCTTTTCCATGAGTCATTTCCACCGCTATAGAAGAGGTATTTTACAGTTGACCCTTTTGACCTTCCCTCCCACCCGTAGCCCAGCCACCACTCTTCCTACAGCTCCCTGTGTGCAGGCAGGGAGACCCGCTTCGTAAGTGGGTCTTGTGGCCCTCTCTGCTCTGGCCTGGAATATTTGAATTTTATATTTTTTTTAGCATATGCGTCGGCTGCTCTGAGTCCCCTAAATGTTAATAAAACATACGTGGTTCAGCTACCGTGCCTGCCACAGCCTTACCAGCCTGAAAAGCATGTGACTGCTTCTCCGTGGCCAGCTGATTACTGATGCTTTGCCTCATGCAGACTGGATGTGCGTTCATTGAAGAAATAGATTTTTGAATGATTGTCCTTAATGTCTCTACTGACCAGCTGTGGCTTCATATTCTCTCACAGGGCAATAACAAAATAAAATGTACATTTCTCCTTAAGCAAAGTTACCACTCACCAGTCTTGTATAAATACTATATTTATAATTTATAAGAGGAATTGAGATATCAGTCTGGCAAAATGTGACAAAGGGCCCACAATTGGTGAGCAAATTAGCTGACGGTAAAGCCTGGTGGCGGTGCATTATCTGATAGTGTCTTAATTTGGGCTGACATCATCCTAAAGAAGCTCCATTAGCATTTCATTGTCATTTGTTTTATTTTCATTGTTTTGCAGGCCAACGTTCATTACACCTCAACTCCTACTGCCAAGGATGACATTTCCGCATCAGTGAGTGTCTATGGCGCTTGAAAACCCGCCGTTCAGAATAGAACATTTATATTCGATTAGAATTGGACTGATCACACTGTTTTACCAATATATCATTCCAATATACTCACCTTTTTAGTAAACATTTATCACACAGACATGCACCAATGTGATTTCATGTAGTATTACGATTTCTAGGCATTTAACTTGTTTGAATGTTAGAATCTCAAAGAGCCCCTAACCCTAAAGGAAAAACTAAAATAGTTATTAGTATAGGTTTCAGAGGAGTTTTAGTGTCTCATACTAAAGTTTTCCCATCTGGAGTAACTTTCTGGAGGGACCCTTTATGCTCGTAATCATTGGGTGTAAATACTTGAGATAAAAAAGATTGGATATTAGGTATTGTTTTTGGCACAAACTGACTGTGAGCTTCAAAACAAACAAATAATAATAATCTCAGTGGTAAATTTTGCTCTGATTTATATCCACTTGCTCCATTCATTTTGAGTTGTCATTCATCCTAAAGTTTGGTGTCTGAGTGAAAAGCTTTTTGTTTTTATGAGGAGTTACTCCTTATTGTAACCAAGGCTCTAAGGATGGCGGGTGTCATGTGTGATACATAGTAGGGCAAATGTGTGATTTGTGGCTATGTTAACAAAACTAACCAGCCTGACTTGTATCAAATATATTTTGTTTTCTCTCCAGACGCGACCGGGTGCCATCCATCCAGTCGGGCGTGTGCGGCAGAGTAACTCCACCGCCACTCCGGACGGCCACAGTCCCAATCCCTTCCAGCATGGCCCCTCCCCCTTCAACTCCCAGACCTCTGTAAGACCCCTCACCACCACATAGTGCTGTTTTCTATCCACTCTCAGCTATGTGCCGCCTGCTCTGACTGCACAGCCCCAAAACACTCCAGTGGTGTCTCGCAGCAGATGATTATGGCATGAGAATGATTTTCTGAAGAAGTTAGAACCAAAGAAAGGAAGACTTGTATTTGAGTGCACAGGGGGGTTGAGTCTGTGACCCCCAGGCACACCTGGAGGTTGTGTTTGAACTACACCTGCAAACGGAGCATCCAGCCCAACTCTTGAGCTCCTGAATCAGACATAATTTCTTTCTTTCAAATTGCAGCTTTCTGAAATGTCCCACTTATTCCTTCTTTTGGCAAGTAGCCTAGTTGGATCGGTAAATGATCAAGAAGCTATGATTTCATCGCACATCTTCCTGATTGTTTCACAAAGGAGCTCATACAGAAAAATCTGTCATGGCTTTGAACTTTCCAAGCCCTACTGTCTGTCTTTCTCTGGCATACCCCCCTTCTCTCTCACATGAAACCAGCCGCCATGCTGTTCACCTGTTCTCCTCCACAGTCTTCTCCAACTTTGCTGGTTTTTTTCATAGTCTACCCTCTCCTCCATGTCTCTGTTTGTCCGTCCCACCTCTACTTCCCCTCGGCTCCTTTACCATATGGACCTACCCCATCCCCTCCATGCCCACCCCACCCTCCCCCCTGCAGCCTCGCGCCCCCTCCCCCACCTCGCCCGACGAGTTCCCCATGAATGTCAAGCAGGCATACAAGGCGTTTGCCGCCGTGCCTCGCTCGATGGCAGTGCTGGAGCCGCCGCAGGTAGGCCGTGCTGCCCGGACTCCCCTGGGTCACAACGACAAAAGCATGCTGTGCTGATTGGTTGGTCTCACCCTCCCGCCCCCTCCTGACTGGAGCAGGCTGTCCTATAAAGAGCCTGCGCTGTGTCGGGGGGCCTGTGACGTGTGGAATGCGTTCATCGTTGGTTTTTGTACTCCAGTGCCATCATCTGTCATACCGGTGTTGAGTCTTGATCCATTCGTCCATCCGTGTGTGGCTCGTGTACTAATATTAAACCCCCCCTTTTTTACACGTTGTTTCCCAGCTGCTAATCAGTCTGCCTGCTCTGTGTCACTGTCTTTGTCCTCAGTCTGAGTTCACTTCATTTTACTAACACTGCTCATCCTGCTGTGCCCAACAGGACCTGTATGGTATGAGGAACAATTTCCACCCAAAGCAACCTTCTCCAGAGGTGAGTGAACATATTGACCAACAAATATTAAAAGCACAGCCGTCTGTTGTAAATACAATTACTTGACATTAACATGTTCACAACATCAGATATTCTTTTTGATTGAATAGAGTACCAGTGTTGCATTATGGGTTGTTTATAGCCTTAATATTGCTAGGCTAGAATGTTTTTTTCAAGTTCATTTGTAGGGTGCCTCGATAGTTTTTAGGAAGCCAGTTTCAACCTGCAGGAGTTTCTGACGGCTTGAGTAATGTGTTTTGCTGCCACAGAGGAAGTAAAGAGTGTCATCCGTTGAGCAGCCACAAAATGTCATGATAAAGAGATACAAATTTTACAAGAGAAAACACTTCACGGATGAGAACTCTCTTCTCCTTGAACTTACAGTATCTCTGGGAAAATTTCCCAGCTGGACTAGTCTGTCGGTCTTTTTCCTAAAACAGATTTTAGAAATGAGGGGTTTGTCTTATAATCGGCCCAATGAGTAGAGCATATCATATTGAATATTTAATGTGCAGCTGCAAGAACAAAATATCGAAGCATGTGTAGATATGCTGTAGTTACATACTGTGTGGAAAAAAAATGTGAAAAAGAAATCCCCGCTGGCTCTTAGTCTTCTTAGTCTGACAGTCTGGTGACGACTTATGTGGCCTTTTCAGCCTGAGTTGAACAACGAGGTGTTTGATGATGACATAGATGGTCAGGAGGGAGCTGGTAAGGGTCTGATCAGCAAGGTCTCCCCCCGTCGGGAGTATATGAGCCTGGCAGCAGTGCCTCGCCTCTCCAGACTTCCCACGGACCTGCAGGTACCCACCGCCTCCACCACATCCAGAAGCAGCCCTGTTCTTTGTCTGGGCCGTGGTGTGCTTGGGTTGACCGGTGCTGGTGTCTCTGCTGCTGGAGACTGGGAGACAGCCATTTTACTTCTGTCAATAACGGGATTGCCAGTTTAATTGATCTTAAATCAGCTAAATGGTGCTGGGTTCTGGTTTAATGGCTAATTTATTTCCTTTCTTTCTTGGTCTGTCGTACTTTTCTCCTCTGGCATCTCCTGTGATATGCTCTGCAACAATGCAAATAAAGCAAATAATGGCCTTTATTTTGCTGTTTCTAAGTATTTCAGCTGCTTCAGAGTGCTACGATGTTATCAGTTGTAATCTTCATCATTTTCTATTCTGTCCTTGATTTTTCTTGTAACCCTACAGAGTCCTTCTCCTAGTGGTAAGGACAGCCCAGAGCAGCGCTCTTTCAGGGACAGACAGAAGTATTTTGAGATTGACGTGAAGCAGCAGACACCAGACAAACCCAAACCTCGAGTCTCTCTTGTTGGAGAAGATGACCTCAAGAAAATGAGGGAGGAGGAAGGTTTGTTTCCATCGTTTCTCCTTGAGCATCCTTTGCCAATAACTAAACATCTGACTCGATTAAGTTGTTCTCAAAATTTGCAAACCTGTCTGTTCATCTCGCCCCAGAGAGGAAGTTTGAGCAGCGGGCGCGGGAGTACCTGCTGGATGAAGATGATGACGATGAGGAGGAGGACCTGGCTAAGCAGATGGCGCAGATGAAGGCCTCTGGCAAAGTCTTGCTGGATGGAGTGGAGTACAACGTGGAGCCAGTGTCCACCCCATCCCAGCACTGCTCCACTCCACCAAGCTACAACGCCACACCACCGAGCTACTGTGGCAGCTCAGGGTAAAGAGGCTGTATATTATTAGTATTGCTTTAAATGTTTAGTCATTTCTTCAGCTAATAGTTTTTTGTGTATGTGTTTAGGCCTTCCTCTGTCGATGGCAAGGGAGACTCTCAGAGGAATTCACTGGAGGACGGCTTCAGGCTGGAGCAGAGGCCCAACTCCATGACTGGGTAATTACATCATACAAAACATATTTGAATGTGTCTTTGCTGTTGTTTTTGTCACTGTAGCCATCACTGTTATCCGTGTGTCTTGACAGTCTGATCCCAGTGTACCCCGGGGAGTCAGCGGGCCCCATCCGCACTGCCAAAGCAGAGCGAAGACACCAAGAGAGACTTCGTATGCAGAGCCCCGAGCTGGCTGTGGCCCCTGACAAGGACCTGTCTCCTGCTGAGAAACGAGCTCTGGAGGCCGAGAAGAGAGCCATGTGGAGGGCAGCACGGTAAACATAACACATTCTGATTGGACCGAGAAAAACAGGTCTTTTTTGTGTATGTTTTTAAAATGTTTTACTTGAATCTGCGTTTAGTTGTTGGTTTGTGTTTCTAGCACTTTGAATATTAATAAGGATGTATAAAAGAAAAAAGCATCAGTAACAGTGTCTGGAAAAATCAACCCTGCAAAGAGAGTAACAAATTTACCTCAGTGTCTCCTTCACATTTGTGATGACAATGATGAGACTTGTTAATAACAAAAATGAAAACCTGTTAACTAGTGCTACAATTCCTGTTTGTCATTGTTGTTGACTCATATTGTCTTCGAAAATTCATTAATTTTAACAAATGAAATCAAAAGTTACTGGAACCAAAATTAATTGGTAAAAATGGGTTCATTAGTCTGACGATCAGCCAAACAATTACATTTTGCGATGATATAAAAACAAAGAAAAGCAAACAAATCTGGTCAAGACCAACCCAACAACTGTTTGTTTTTTTTGGTAACATTTTTACTGAAATATTTATTATTAAAAATGTCTGTCAGTTGAATAAACCTCTAATGAATTAAGCAACCATTTCAACACTAACATAAACTCAAGACACTTTTTTGAGCAAACTGTAATGACCTTTAGTAACTAGTTTGGCTAACTGGGTCAGACGGGGACATCGTCCACAGCGTCTCTTGCAGAGACTCGCGTGTTACTTGTGCCACCTGATCGTTTCATGGCTTTGACACACTTTGCATCTTTCCACACGAATATAAATATTTTCAAAGTTGGTTTACACTTGCTGTATAGACATTTTTGCTCTTCATTAATTTGGGCAAAGCAGGAGTCAGAAACGGGAAGGTTTGTTTTCTTTGAGCGGTGCGTGACTGTACATGTGATTAAAACCTTAACTGGGCAGGTGGAAGCACATGGTGTTGTTTATGCATGTGTTCTCTCTCTACATCCAAGTACAAAAGATGATATGAATAAAAAGGTTTATGTAGAGGCGCCCCAGTAGCTGACACCGCCATTAAGGCAGCAGCCCGGATTCGATTCCAACCCTCAGCCCTTTGTTGGACAGCTGCAGAGGCGTGCAGCAAAGGCAACCCCCGCCCCCAAAAGATTTTTGTAGCATTGTTTGGTTATTTTTGATGAACCTATACATTATTGATTTATTGACATGCACAATGTTGTATGCGGTTTCAAAGCTCACATAGCACGGGTTGTTAATAAGAGAGGGTTAGTGACACTTCTGTCTCAGATTTCCTGATACATATTTTGTCATACTTGTCAATAACGGGGTTCAGTTTTAGTTGCAGCCAACCCACACATAAGTTCACAGTTCCTTCTATGTTGTGACACCATCCTGTCTGTCTGTCTGTGTGTGTGGGCTGTCTGTCTCCTCTCTTACTACTCTTATGTCTAAAAATTGCATCTTATTTATTATTCCGGGCTCTCCTAAATGTGTTCGTGTTTTACCTTCCATTCTTTGGTTTTCTTCTCTTTTTCTGTCTATATGCCTTCCTCTCCTCCTCATATTCCTCCTGCATCCTGGTGTACCTCTCATCCTATTTCCTCCTCTCTTTCGCCCCCCCCCCCGCCCTGGCCTCACGGGGCCCAGGCCCTGTGACCTAGAGGAGGATGTTAGGCAGTATGAGCAGGACCTGGCTAAGAGGCTCTACCAGGCCCGAGTGAGGGCATCTCAGGGCACTGCAGAGGCCCCACAGCCCCCCACCTCCTCCTGTACCTCCTCCTCTGCAGCCTCCCAGCTAAGGTCTGCTCCATGGCCCCAGCTACCAGGGCCAGACGCACGGCATTGTGGGGTTGTGCTGGGGTGCTTTGGCGTTGTTTTTTTTTTTGCTAGAGTTCGGAAAGGTCCACGCAAGCACTCGCAGCAACACTGTGACAGTGCTTCCACTGCCTTTCTAGTGCCGTCTTGCTTCTGCACGTCTTTGCTGTTTCTAGCTTCCTCTGGTTTCCCCTCTCTATTCTGTCTTGTCTCCCCCCTCTCTGCAGCACTCTTTTCATTTGCACCTTGCTGTTCTCTTGATTTTCAAACTATTATTTGTACTAACACACAGCCCGCAGTAAGTTTGCAAGCTATTTGTGAGTTGGGGGTAAGCCTACTAGCAGTAGGTAGTCCTTTTCCTGGAATGCCTCTTATTGTGCAATTAAATTGAAACCGGTTGTTTGTCACAGCAAACCAGGACAAGGAGCACCCAAAATTAGTAGTGATGGGCACTACACCCACCTTTAGTGGTGTGTGCCTCTGTCAGTCTTTGTCTCTGTTTCTTTAGGTCTTTCCTTATGTTCTACTATCATTTATCTGATGGTGGTTGTTCCTCTCGTAGAATGAAGTCTCTGGAGCAGGATGCACTGAAAGCTCAGATGGTTATCGCCAAGTCTCGTGACGGGAAGAAACGTGGCACACTAGACCAGCTGACAGAGTCGCCCTCGCCCGCCCCCACACCCTCTCCAACACCCATGGAAGGTAGGAAGCTGAGGGTTGTTGTTGTTTACATGACATATTACTTTGTCTTAAGAGACTTATTTGAACAGCAGAAGCAGTTTTTTTTTGTATACAGAACTACCACCACGATGTTCCTAGAGCTCAACTTAAAGTGAAGGGAGACTGAGCATTTGCTGTCTTTGCCCTTAATGTTTGCCTCTTTATATTAGATCGTCTAATTTTATATTGACATTTTTATGAAACTTCTCAAGCCTCACTTATATTCTCTCACTTTTCTTACCTGATGTTTTGCATTTATTTCTGTTTTGTAAATTCTATTTAGTTCTTCTAGTGTTTTTACCATCCTGCTTGATGGTTTATATTTTGTGAAGCACTTTTGTTTTGAAAAGTACTATAAATACATCTTTACTTACTTGTAAGCAAATTAAATCCAAGGCTTGATGTTTCGTTCCTAGCCCTCCTTGCTTCTCTGTTCTAACTTCACATTTTCTGTTTTCCTCTGACAGAGCTCAGTCCTCGAGCACTAACCTCACCAGGCAGGCTGGTAAGCACTGAAACTTTTTCCTTTTTTAGTCTCCAATTTGGTTTTGACTGACTTGTCCTCTGGCCTTAGTGTCAGTGTGAAGTTTGCTGTATCCTTTTTTACGGACTCTTAAGATCTTGAATTATCACAATATTACAACAAAGCTATAACGCTGACTTTTCCAGTTTATTTGAGAAAGGCAACAAATAAGACTGTTGGTTTATAAGCTGGAGAAGGGGAAAAAAGTAGATTTGCTTCTGAACACATTGGCATTAATCCACCATCTTGCTCATTGTCCCTCTAGCCAATCAGAACTGAGAACACACTCTGCTCTCCCATCATATGCCAACTGGCTGTTTGAATCACCCATTAGCCTCCCACCTCTGTTTCCTTTTCCTCCCCTTTGACATTTGCCTTCTCCACCCTTTTCTCCTCCTTTCTATGCTTTGTCCCAACCTCCTGCTTTTTCTCTGTCCTTGTTTTCCTCTTTCCCCTCTCCCTTCGACCTCCGCTCATTCCTGTTTGCTGTCCTTCTAGTCCCTGTCGTCAAAGAAGTTTGACTACCGACAGTTTGCTGCCATTCCTTCTTCCAAACCCGTATACGACATCCAGGTATTGGCTGCATGCTGAGCTACCGGGGCCCCGGCCTCCTCCCTTCCCCCTGGCTGCTGCCTCTCCCCTCTAGTTTCCCTGTTAATCAAGAGGCATCAGTGCGACTGAAGTCTAGGTTTTGGCTCAGTGATTGATCAGTACTTCCTGCTCTGCACTATAGAGCTCACGTTTAACAGCTTCGGTTCTGGAAGTGAATTTCCCATTCATTCACTTCATTGACGTTTCAGAAAATCCTTATATAAAGAGTTTCAAGCCTGGAACAAAGCCAGCCTACTACGAGATTAATCGTGACCATAGAACAACTGATTCGGCGCAAAAACAGAAAAAAAGGCAAAGGTACAAGATTGTATAAAGGCTGAAGGAACTACTTGCAAATTATACCATTCTAACAGCTTCCAACCAAAGGATAGTAGCACACTTCTTCTTGAATCTTTGTCATTATTAAATTGTTTTGTTTTTAGATTCGCTAAAAAAACGCAGCATGTCAGAATTTAAAGAAAAAAGCTCACTAGCTGTTCGCAGGGCAGTAAACATTTCCATAGTAACAGCTAGCTCCACCAATCAGAGATGTCACAATTACACTTTAGGATTGTGGGTAGAGTAGTACTTCTCCATGAGATTGCGAATAAAACATGTTTTTCTTAAAATATTTTATCATACAGACTTGTGGCTTCTACAGGCGTATATACCATCGTTTCACAATCCCATAGCTGGTGGTTAGTCTACCTTGGATGGTAACGACATTATGGCTAATAAACAAAATCCTCTATTCAGAATATGAATGGGATTTTCACTTCCAGAACCTCACTGTTGAGCTCCATAGTGGCTCACTAACTCACTTGACAAACGAAAGAGACTTACTATACATACATGACACCAAATCAGCCCTGGGTCTCCCTCCCTTCTTCCTCTTCCTCCCTGGTCTCCCAAATGTCACAAACCATTCACACCCATCTATCTCTTAGGCTATGTCCACACTACTCCGGTGTTTTCGTGCCCCTAAAACTGACGTTTGAAAACGGTGACGTAGCTGCTTCTTAATTGGGTGTTACCTGTCATGACTTGGCCTTCCCTGATTCGTCACGGCCCTGTCACGTCTCTTTTAGGGAAGAAAACAAACACGATGGGTTATTGAGTAACTTTGGCATGACTAATTCAACATTGATAACGAATTACAGGCGAAAAAAGGCTATAGACAATGTTTTAATAAAAACATTATCCAGGAGGATTTTCTGAAGAGCAGTCTACACGCGTATGCCCGGTGTACATGATCAGCCACATGTGTTTTGAAGCGTAGTAGTATGGACAGAGAATATTTAAGAAACGCTCATGTAGCCGGAGATCATTTTTGTTTTAAAACGCCTTTTTTAAACGAAAACATAGTGTAGACATAGCTTTAGCTAACTAATCAATCACAGACAATAACACTCACCTGCTACAGATGCAGACTGGTTTTTAAGCCCACTAACCAGAACTGGTTCCGAGGGAAATGACCACAAACTCTGCATCTCATCCACTCTCTCATGCCTGTCTTGTTCCACACGCAAGTCACACATCAGGCAGAGGAACAACATGTCTGCCATCAGATTTCCTCTCATGCTGTGGCTTTTGAAACACTGATCTGGTGAAAGGTCTCATCCTGTGCTGTCATTAGGGTAGAATGTTTGTGTGTAAGAAGAAATGGGAGGGGATGCAGGGGGGTCCTGGATCCTGTCGGGGGGGGGGATCAAGTATCTGTTTCACTGTCAGTGAGTGTGGGATCTTGTGTGGTTTGGTTGTTGCACAGTGAGCTCAGTATGTTCTCCCTTTGGTAGACGTAAGTGTTGAACTGACTAATGTTTTAAGGTTGTGTGTTGATGTCAGAAAGGTGACTAATGTAAAAAAAATAGTTTAGCAGGAGACTCTGATTTGCAAGGTAGGGTCTCATGAAGCTATCGCTGTAATCTTTACAAGCGTTAATAAAATGATGAGAGAAACTAAAGACTTGTAGTAAGTCAGCCTCACTCCAGATGACATTGTACCTTTTTAAATGAACATTAATGCAAACAAAACATCTGGTTAAAGTTGCTAGTTAGTATAATTTACTTTCCAATTTTAGTATCAGTTCTATAATCAAAGAATTTAAACAACAAAAAATATCAGATTAAGAGGAGTTCATTGCAATTTTAGTAAAAACAACAAATATTTCCTTTAGTCAATTTATTCTGAAATGTTTCAATTTTGACATTAAAAAAACAACTCAGAAAATTAGATCAGACAGCCAATAATAAACGTGTTAGCAGTAGTGCTTGGTCGGTCACATGATCCTCAGCTTGCAGATCGTAGCGGTCCTTTGAGTGTCCCTAAGTAGAATAAACAGCTTCTCAACAACAATAACAAGAAAAAAAACAACACATTCTTTGTGTTGGTAATATAATAGCATCACCACAAAGACAAGACCTTAACGTGCTGCTTGGTTTTCCATTGTACATTGGTGACTCCTGTTGGTGCTGTACTGTTTGCTGTCTCTTTGTGGCTGTGCCTACACTACACAAACCCCAGAACTGATGACCTAACTTATCCTCCCTTTCCTTTAACTGCCAATCTGTTCTGGGAGAGTAGTCGAGTAGAGGTACTCTGGCTTTAGTGGCTGTGACAGATTGGGAGCTTCAGTGAGTGGCTGGCACCAGTTTCTCACAGTCTCCCTTGCTGCCAGTTCTACTGCTCACATGGTGAAGGCTTCCCCTGGGATACAGGTTACTGAAACAGTCCCACCGTTCAGTTATTACTGTTTCTTCTTGTCTTTCAGTCCCCTGACACAGTCGATGACATACAGTTCATTGACGATGGCTCCAGCAACCCAGGTGAGCTATTCAGTATTTTAAATTTTATTAGAACAGGCTTTGTGAAAGGGATGTGTGTGGACAATAAGTAACACATTTATTGCCTCAATTTCTTCTATCCCCTTTAAATTTAGGTGACTACCTGGGATAAGCAGCTGCTATTGGTAGGATCCTGTGTGCATGTGTATTTCGAGAACATTTGAGAAGCGTGTGTGTTGGTTTGTGCATTTATACTCTAACCTGCCGGTTGTGTGGCAAACTGTGGGTTCAGGTATTAAGATGGGTGTGATTTGCCTGCTGTATGAAGCAGTAACTGATGTTGGGAGAGAAATTTGCTGTGTCTAAACTAATGATCTGACACTAACAGTGTTCCAGACTATGCATGAATTTGTTTAAAGCGTTGACGCTGTAAGTGATTCCATTATCTTTGTGTCAGTTGGTATGTTTACATGCACATAAGAAACTGGTTGCTGTTTCTCTTTTGAAAGGCTTTTTAGTGAGTGTGTGAATTTGACAGTTCAGTGGTGGACATTTTTTACTGACTTTGTCCCTTCATCCACTCGGTCTGCATTTTTTATCCTGCGCATGTAAAATGCCAATTAGAAACCCAGTTAAGTGTATACGTGGCCAAGAAATCAGTTTACTGAATAAGCTGACCATAACCTGTCATTAAGTGCATGTAAACACACTGAACATTTTTTTAACCCAAGCGATTGCAAATTAGTTCTTGACGTAAATTTGAATAAAGCACCCATTGAGGTGGCTGGTTTACACATGCAGTCACTGGGTGCTTCGTTTTTTTTGCTCGAAACTTTTGGGTCCTGTTTGTTTTCAGCTGCTGTTCTGAATGTGGGGCTTCTCTCGCAGGTTTATGGGCTCAATCCGCTTTCTCAACAGTCAAATGCTCCACAGCTGGCGTTGGAGAATGATTGTCAAGTGAAAAGAAGCTAAACTGCAGCAGCCTGAGAGTTGTGACTGAAGTTATTCTGGGTTTTTTTTGTTGCCTAGGCCCCACTGCAAGCCCTGAGGCCAAGGTACTCACCCCGCTGCCTGCCACCTTGGCCCTGGAGGAGATGGCCCTGTACAGCAACAAGCGCAAACTGAGGCAGGGTCGCCGCAGCCTGGAAACCGCCGTGCCCACGTAACACCTCACAATGAGAAGAAATGCACAGACATAATGCAAACACACACACAAACACTGTGGACCACTGGCAACATGTGGGTGTATCCACAGGAGGTGCAGAGTCACTAAACACTACACAGTGTCAGTAGAGTGAGATTTACTCTCCTAGATATACACACATAACCACTGCAGAGACTACAAAGCAGATAGTCACCATACGTACACACTCACTTATATCCTGCGTGCCAGTCTTGCCTACACAGTCTGGATGAGTTGGCAACAGTCCCTCCTCAAGGGCAAGAAAGAGCTAGTGTGGTTAGCTAGTTTTGTTACTTACAGACCATTCTTGTTATTTGTTCTACACTCTGTTTAGAAGCTGATCGATTTTAAAAAGGAGGTGACTGAAGCTTTTAGTTTTTATTTCAGACCTCCAATGATTTTGTTGTTTTAAAAAAAAAAAAAAGCATACTGGAAGAGAAAAGAAATGGGTCATAGTTATACTAACTTCTTGAATTATATTTTTAGGCTTTCAGTGAATAGATTGTAAAGTGTCAAGGATTTCTTGAGACTTGGGAGGACAGGAGTGTATATATTAATTGAGGAGGGAACGTCCTGCTACCTTCACAGTCACAAATTGTGTAGAACTTCAAAAAACAAAACAGTACATAGATGTATTTGCACTGCCACTGATCAGCTTTTTAAGAACGTAATTTATTGTTTTTATCCTTCTACTAAAATTGAAGGTGTTCTATTTTACACTGTTTTAACCCATCCAGTCCTTTTGGGCACAAATCGCATGACTGATGCTTAGCAGAATTTTCCTCGTTAAAAACATTTCAATAATAGTTATGGTCACTAAGTCAAAGCTTTCAAGTAATGATTTGCATATCATTTAATCTACTTTATATACACTTATGAAATCCCCAGGGGTTTTTGGGAAAAGCATATCTACATATTAGATTGCTTGGACAAAGTACAGCTGTTGTACATCTTTATCACAACACAGTAATGCCTCACCAAAAATGTTGGTGACTCTTGTCTGTCCAGATTTCCTGACTGTGTTACATTCCCCTTGTAGAGAATATGACTCTACTGGAGGCAGCAGCATTGACCTGGCCGTTTTACAGAAACAGTTCAGAATATCAAATATTAAAGTTTGGCAACATTTACTAGTTAATGGTACTTACCCTACACTGTTTAGGGTATTGCTTTTTATTTTATCAATGTGAATGACTAATTTCTATCCTTGAATTATCTGGAGGTATTCCAGAGTGACGTGAAGGTAGCAGGTGTTTTTTATTTTTCTGTCTATGGTTAATTTAAATCTGATGCCACTGAAAAATCATTTATTATTGTGTGAATAATGTACAAATACTGAAAGGAAAGCAAACTTGGTTAGAAACTGAGCCAGTCTTGACCTAGACCAAGCACGTGTCTGGACTGCTGATGTGTCTCGGTTTGGACAGCTTTGGTATCGGGATGCTCTCTGCATGTATATTGGTTCGTTAATGGGAGAGCTACGAGAGGCAGAACCGATTTAGAAATCCCTCTCAAAAGACATTGATCTCATTCAGACATTCAGTTCACTGCTTGACATACTGTCAGTTTATGTATCTGATTGGTATTTTTTGCAAAATCACAGCATAGTAGCATTTGTTAACTTAATGTAGGGTCTTCTAATGATAGCTTTTGATGTTGCTCGCACTGACTGAAATTCAGTTTGTTTGATAACATTTGCAATGGCTGATATCTCCTTTTTTATCTTACAGTAGGCATCTTCTTTTTTTCAGATGGGTTTCACTACATTATTAATGCAGTGTTTCATGTTTTTTGTGTTTTAATTTGTCTGGAGTTCTCTTTGGGGGCTTTTACTTGCAAATAGGTCAGACGGAAGGGGTCAGAAGTCCTAGGGTCAAGGGTTAGAGCTCATACAAGACTGTAACTAGTGAATTTGTACAACCAAAGAAGTCTATTTTGTGGTTCAGGAATAATAAAATTTTACTTTTCATTTAAGAAGCTGATTCATTGTGTATTGTCTTTTGTGCTTGAATATTAACTAAACTACAATGCTCAGCATTGGTAGAAAAACCTCAAAGTGGAGAAGGGAATGTGGCAATTTGGTGGACAGGGTCCACTAAAAAGTAAAATTACACAAATGTGGACACTGTAGTTCACTTACTTAGGTTGTAACAGGTAGAATTGGAGGACGTCTTCTTGGTCCAGAACCTGCAGACATGGTCCTCTGCACCGGAGTGAAGGACAGCGCCCTGTTATTCCTCTACAGAGACAGAAAAATCAAAAAGGTTTAGTTGTTTAAAAGTTATTGTTTGTTAATATAGCTCTACTTAACTGTATTTCCTGGCAATATAAGTGACTGGTGAGGCGACAAGACCAAAATATGAGTAAAGCCCTACCATCGTTATTTGATGATTTAAGCAGCATTAGATGTAACACAGGATGGGACACCTACCCGTCTCAGCATTCTGTAATGGGCATTGTAGAAAGACTCAGCGCTGGGGCTGCCAGGAAGAAGCCGATCCTCCTATGATCAGCAGGGAAGCCGATGACTCATTACCACAATTTAGTCACAACTTTACCAATACATGACAAACAAATGATTTCCTCTCCATTGCTTGCAGCTGAGTGGGACTTTAGAAAATAATTCCTTTTATAAATTAATCATGCACCTGTTCTTTCTTTACGTACAGGGTTTGCTTTGTGGAAAATTATACAAACCCATCATTAAGCTTCTACATGAGAGATACACTGTAATAAATGTGAGACAGACTCACTTGTTCGAGGGTCTTATCCATAGTTATGTCCAGCCCCTCCTCAGGTACCAGAAAAGATTTCTTATACCAATCCTCAAATTCTGGGACACACACACACGAGCAATTCATTATTTTTCTGAGCGTTCTAAGGCGCTAAGATGTGTCACGGAAGAAGTAGATACAAGATATTTGGAGAACTGACCAGAGAGCAGGCGCACCCTGCACTGATCCACAAGGTGTTGACAGTAGTTGACCTCTGCCTTAATGTCACGCAGCACCTCATATCTCTGCCGGTACAGGGCCTTCAGCTCTCTGAGCTGCATCAATAAAGTGGCATCTGGCTCCTGCAGCACAGGCTCCCCTTCCACAACCAAATACTGACCTTACAAAAACACACAATGACAAAATGTATTAACCTCTTAAATCTCACAGACCTTTTTGGCAGGACTACTCCTAAATGAAAGGAACAGATATAGTTCAAACAATTATTACCAAATGGTATGGCTTAAAAAAAACCCAAAAAGCAGTGCATAGTTGTATTTGTTCAATTTGAGACAGTATCCAAGATAAGACAATTTGACCATTAAGGAACAGTCATACAAAAACATGCACCAAAAACAGAGTAAAAACAAGTGTTTACCACAAAGTCATTTGTAAGCAAAATGATATTTATTCACCAAAAATGTGTCTGATAATTTTTGTGCCCCCCCCTCTAGCGTTTGCATACTCCTGATGGTCATTTTTGTGTATGTCCTGCCATTCTTCAACTAAGGCATTAGTAAGGCTCTGAACTTTCTCTGGAGGATGTTCTCTGCCTCTAACACGCCTGGATAGCATGTCCCAGACATGCTCGATTGGGTTTAGGTCAGGAGACCTGGCCGGACCGTCCATCACAGAAATACCTCAAGTAAGGTCACAGAGACCCAAGCATTATCATGCATTAAGATCAAGACATCACCAACAGCGCCTGCATACAGTCTGACAATAGGCTCCAGGATTTCATTGCGGTATCTTACAACCATTATACCACCTCTGCAGAACACATACGACCACGCAAACCATGACGGAACCTCCACCGTACCCATCAACTTCAACAATGTTGTCAGCATACTGCTCTCCCTGGCGTCTTCAAACTCTAACACGCTTATCATTCGGTGAAACGGAAAACCTGCACTCATCTGTGAAGAATACCAGCCTCCAGTGATGAAGTTGCCAGTTTTGGTGTTCACATGCAAACTTCAGTCATGCTGTATGGTGTTCTGCAGTGAGAATAGGGCTTGTGGCCGGTTGTCTGTCTCTCATACTATCATCTTGGAGTTAGATTCCTAACAATCTGGTGGGATAAGTGTACCCTGGTAGCATGGTGAAAGTCAATTTCCAAGAATCGAGCTGTACTCCTGCGACTTATTGTCTTGTCTAGGTGTTCTCATATGCAAACAACCTTAACCATGTCTCTGTAGTCAGGTGACCACACTTAGAGACACATTAAACTGTCGACCAACATCCCAAACCCCTTCACCATCTTTCAGCAGTGGAACTGCTCTGGCAACCTCAGTCTGGTCCAAATGCCGTCTGACACCACCAATGACCATCAGGAGCCATCCAGCAATCACTATCCATACAGAAACAATCATCCTGCCCATAGACTGGATATTCTAACAAATCCATTCCTTATATAGGGGTATGTTCACACAGCCATTCCTATAGGCATTGTCTTCACACTTCAGACCATTCATATATGAACTCTTCTGTCACTAAACTAATCCCCTAATCACACAAACAGTGCACACATACTTAGTGGAACATTTATCTTTGGCTTAACCACAAAGCATTTAGTGCACGAGCATGGAAGCTTTCAACTGCTTGTCACATGACAGCAAATGGAGCTATGTGGAACTTTGGTCACATGATAACAAGCAGTCAATGTGGCTGAAATTTGTGGCCGAAAAAGTGCATCAGGTCTTGAATGCCATGTTGAAGCAGGTCAACAAGCACACACTGCAGCATACCTCATTTTGTGTTGAATTAAAATAGGAAATAAAATGGGATTTTCTCTCAAACTGATATTCCACTTGTGTAGGAACAGGGAAGACAAGATTCCACTTCATGAGAAGTTTAAGAGCAGCAAAGCACATTCAAAGCATCTACCACTTTTGTTAAGTATTTTCTGATGACACAAACAAACGTACCTTGGCCTTTTCTCATCTCCTTGTGCTGCTGTATGTTGGCCGTGGTGCAGTCGATCTCTCTCTTGACAGCGTTGACCTCCTCCGTGAGCTGTCGAAGAAGACTGCGGCGTTCCAGCAGCATTGACTTGTTCTCCTTAAGGACGCAGTTGATCTTGCTGCCTTGTCCCACCTTAAAAGCCTCAAAGGCCTCTTCTTTGGGTGGAGTAGCGCTGGGCAGAGACGAAAAACTTTTCAGTGACAAAAGGTATAAAAGAACACTGTGCACATTCCACTTACAGGACTACCAAATATATCGGAGCTGACAATTCAATATATAAGACTATATACATATCATACACATACTCAGGGTGGAAGGGTTCATTGCCAGGCGGTTGTGATTCTTGTGTGTCCTGGCTCACTGTGTCTGGTTTTTGTGTCTCCTGTTCCCTCTCAGGCATCTGGACAGAATTCACCTCCAAACAATTCCTTGAGTGTGGACTCCCCTCTTCCTGTCTCTTGCTTTGGCTGGATAATCACATTGGATGTGCCAATATTTAAACCAAACTAACTGCATTTAACTTAGTCGAGTCCTGCAGACTTCAATCAGTAGACAATTAATCAGGCCAATAAATGGACCTAGGTAGGCTTTCAACTGTTAAGTTCTGTTTAATGTGTTTTTATCATTGATTTAATGGTCTATTATATTCCAGAGTGGTCTAATACAGGGGTTTTCAAAGACTGAGGCAAAGTCTGTGGCTCCCCACCCATGTTGATGGGACATTCTGAGCCTCATTGATGTAAAAAGACTTTTTATACTGAAATGTGATATTAATGGACTTTGTCATACCTATTATTATTTTTAATCTTACTTCTATTCGGCAGATAATCATGCTCAAAGTTATCAAACTACAGTTCCAATAATGCTTTTTGGGGATGTAAACAATAATGTTGCCATGGAGTCTGTTAGTAAGATGTGGGCTACAACTAATAAACCTGTTTTTTGTACCTGTCCCTTTCACCTCACACAGAATCTTTGCCTCACGTCGCTCCCTCCCAAGCCTCTCAGTTTTAAAACCCCTGGTCTATTGTATCCAGGGAATTAAATTAGCACCTGCCAAATACAGGGTAAATGATGGATATGGCAGGTAATAATTTCAGGTCATCTGCCATGGTGGATGTAATAAATTAATAATTATTTTTTTTAAAACAATTCTGAAATTAAGAAGAGTCAGGGATTAAAGTTACATGATATATTCCATATTTCTACTGTCAGGTGTAAACACTGAGTCAGTGGGGATTTTAAGGTGGGACACTTCTACCTCACTTGCCTGCCACAGTGGCAAGTGAGGGGGAAAAAAAAACCCCAACTTAATTTCAGTCTGACTGTATCCCAGAGAGTGGTCTGGAATAATTCCAATAAAGAGTTGTGATTTCACAAAAAGTCTTTGTTTCTGCCAAAAATTAAGCTTAAGGGGAAGCAGAAAATACAGACACTGAATATCAGCACAATTTAGTGGCTTTAGTCAAATAAGTTGTCTTACCTCTCTTTGTCCCTAGACTTCTTAGTTTTGGCTTTGGTGGAACTTGGGCAATGGATGTTCTTTGGTGACTGAGGAGGCACCCCAAAGCTGCCGGCCTCCACATCCTCAGTGTTGCCTTTAGTATCCCACTCCTAAAGAAGCGACATCTAATCAAAGCTCAATCACTGTGAATTATTCACTAAACAGGCTGTCACTGGTACAATAGACAAATAGAATTACAACTGCTAATTTCCATGAGGAGCCCTTAACTGAGAATCAGATGTTGACTGACCTTGATAGCAGCTGCCTTCGCACTTTGGTCTTTCTCCACCAAGTTGTAGGTCTGGCATAACTGAGCCTTCACCTTCTGCTTCTGTTCCCTGCTCACATACATACATAAACATACTGAATCAAGAACCATTAACATAGAAAGCCTTGTTCCAAATTTTGTCTAAATAAAAACTGCATTTTTAAGTTGCAGATTTCAAAAGGTAGATTATACTCACTGCACAACAAGCTTGAACTGGGCGAACACTGCTTGGACCTGCCTGATACTTATGATCTGTAATTAGAGGTCATGCAGAGAGAAATGTATAGCCTTCAAAGGAAAATTCCAAGCCAAAATTTGGAATGGCAGAGGAAGTATTCATAGCTTATGTTCTCACACTGATTTCCTCCAGGCTTCCCTCTAGGTACCTCTGAATCTGGTTGTGGATCTCAGCCAGCTGGGCTTCAGACAACGGCTCGTACGTGATGCTCGGCCGGTTCACCTAGTGAAGGGTGAATGATAGGTATTTGAATTCTAATATGAAGCAGCTGAATGTGTTTCTTATTATAATGTGGAAAAGTAGAAAGAACTGTCTGGTACTTAAAACACCATGTGAGTTATATACTTTAATACAGGTCGAATTAGAGTATTTCTCTTTTTTTAATAAAAACTGATTTGTGAATTTGCACACATTTACTGAATTTAGGAAGATGAGCAACACCTTCAATCTATTAAAGTGTACATTTTGTGCTGATCTGCAATACCATACGTTTTAACAGTTAACCAGAAAAATAAACACATTATAATGAAATATGTGCCGTCTCACCATTGTTCTGCTAGCTCTACTCACCAATGACAGTTCCTCTTTCAGCATCTGCACATCCTTCCGAAGTTTCTTGATCTGAGCCTAATCACAACAGTACATTTCATGAGATCAATCTGTTGTCAGATGACTGACACAGAGAGTACAGCACAATGCAGGCTGTAAACAAAAATAATACATATTTTTCCTCATGTGTGACTTCCCAGAGTGTCATATTATGTGCTATGTGTATTTTCATGTGGACTCACTGCTGTATCCATGTGTTCATTAACAGCAGGTTCAGTCTGGACACACTTCATTCTGCTGGCAAAACGCAGAGTTGAGAGCTGCGAAGAAAATTAATTATCATTCAGAGCTGAAATGACACCACACACAGTGACACTGCTTTCTGTTGTATATCAAATATTCCATTCCTTACTGTTTCTTCTATCTGTGCAGCCTCACCATAGATGTTGGCCACAAGCACAGTGTTGCAATTCCCTCCTACAGAAACAGACAAATACATAATGTTTTTGTAAGTATTACTACACAGCAAAGGACTACTTAGACTACCAATTATCAACTATTCTTGTTAAAAACCAAGGGCCTGGCAGTCTCACCCAGTGAGTCTTTGAGGGCATGTGTAAGTTTACTCTGTCTGAAGGGCACGTGATCTCTGCGACTGTCTGCCAGGGCCAGAATGGCCTGTTCCAGGAACGACAAGGACTTGTTGATGTACATGGCTTCCTTTAACATCTGACCCTCTGACTGGAAGACAAGAAAGGTGACATGAATTGGGGAAAAGGTTAAGTGATGTGACAAAACAGAAAGGCAATATTATTTTTTCACTTTGACTGGAGGATTAAAACATTTTAAAGGAACTTTGTAATATAACCAGCCACACTTGCAACATCACACCTGGACATTGCCATACTCAAACAGTCTAACATGTTTTACATGCAGTGAAGTCAGACATTCTCAAACTCACCCCAATCTTTCCCAGCCTCTCCGACCCAGCCAAATCCACCAGATTCAGCTTGGAGGTGATGTACTTGGTGTCAGACAGAGTCCGTGAGCGAGACTGTGAATGAGAAAGACATTTCATCCTACTTTAAATCGCATGCAGGAAAAGGTATGTTTGAACACCAAGATCGCAGAAAACAAAATAGTAAACCATAAAAGGTAATTGGACTCATACCTCTATATGCACAGTGAAGATACAGTGGGACCTGGAGGAGTTCCTGTTCAAGGCATGAGATCCAATAATGCGATTCATTTCACCCTGAGTAAAGAAAGAACAGTGCTTCCACCCTAGTCAACCAACGCTGATTACAGAACATACAAATCAAATAGGAATTGAATAAAAACAGAACTATATTTCACAATAAAAACTGTTAAAAACAACAACATATAAACAACAGCACCAAACAGTAGAATGAAAATTAAATTTAAATAGACGTTTACATCTTTACAAATTTCTGGTTCCATTTTCATATCTCCTGAGGGACAAGAAAAGTGTGGTCTGCCACATGGGCCTAAGTGGGAACAATATAGAAAAGAGAAGAGGATACTGCACCTTTGGATCAACAGTTTGAAACATGAAAACATTTCAATTTCATGCTTGCTGGTCATTTAAACTTGAATTCAAATTGAACAGGATTTTAAATCTTTAAGCCTCAGACGACACACCTCGAACAGCAGGTCGAGAGCCTGCTCCTCGCTGTGGACAGGGTGAAGAGACAGACCCCTGATGAACACCCCTTTGCCAGACTCCTCCACCACCGCCATACCGCGAGGAGATGGGTGTGGTGCGCCCTGCAGCGATGACAGCAGATCCTCCAGGGTCTCATTGTAGATCTCCAGGTAGGACAGGTGCACAGAAAAGGCATGCTCAGTCCTTTTCTCCACCTCCTGAAACACCTGAATACCATGTTAGAGATTTAACAAAACAAACAAAAAAAACCCCTATACTTAAGTGGAGCAGAGGTTAGAATTTCCACATGATGTAAGTTACACCTCCTGAAGGGCCCGAGGAATGATGCCTCTCTGCTTGTATGATTCTGTGGATCCTGTCATGGTGTAAGTCTTTCCTGCACCTGTCTGCCCAAAACACATCACGGTACCTGAAAAACACACAACAGAAGACACTAAAAACACTACAGACTATACACAAATTTCTTGGAAGATAACTCATGGAAATCTTCAAAACTATAGACACAGATCAATATAATCAATGGAGTACGGGCCCTTTCACTGGCTGTGATAGAGTCACATTGACATTAAGTTGGGTATGCTTATCTGGTATTACTTGACTACATACTACACTGTTAAGTTTATGTAGATAAACAAATCTACCATTGTAGCCATCCAGAACTCCCAGTACCACCCGTCGGCACACTCGGGTGTAAAATTCCTCCTGGGATACATCCCGCAGGACGCCTTCCAACTGGAATGACCAGGAGCTCAGCTGGCTTTTACTGAGGTCCAGGGGCTTCCTGGAGTCCTTCCTGTGACAGATCTTCATGGTCTGAGGGACAAGACACAAAAATAGGTTTTGAGCTTACACTACCAAACACAGGAATTTCAAGCACAAAAACGAATGTATTAATTACATAGCATGTAGAGCTGCAACCATCGATTATCTTCATTATCACTTAATCTGTCAGTTATTGTCTCGATTATTCAATTAATTGTATGGTCCATAAATGTCAGAAAAATGTAAGTAATGTCTACAATACATTCCAAGAGCCCAAGCAAAAGTCCAAAACTCCAAAGACATTTAATATACTAAAGAAGTGTAAGAAAGACCAGCAAAGTTTCATGTTTGAGATGCTGGAACCACCAGTAGCATTTATGACAAAAAACAAAACCAAAACAAATGATTGATGAAAAATTGTTGCAGATTTATTTTCTTTCATTTTGACTTGTCATAGCAAGAAAAGCACATGTGTAAGTAATACCATTAATGATGGCTCCGCTCCATTTAATTGTCCCAGTGAGCCATCATGCATAAACTACACACCTAACGTTAACTGTTAGCTAAATGGAGTGCAGCCATCATTAATGTAATGAACTGCACCTGTGCCTTTTCTGTTATGACACGGCAACATGTCTGCCATAAAACAAAGGCCAATTAACGTTAGGTTAAAAGTTTGATTTGTGCAAGTTCTCAAATCTAAAAGTATGAACACATAAAGTAAGCACCCAATAAGCATGGATTCAAAATAAGTCTAGCATTTATGTGGAAACTCGGTTAAGTTGGTGGAGATTAATTGTTTGTTGTGTAGCCTGTTCTAACTAAACGTCTGACTAAAGCTTATCATGTATGATTGTTTATATGCTGTTCAAACTGCTGGGCCTAGCATACATAAAACCTAATAGATTTAACCAGTTTTCACCGGTTAACCAGTTCTAAATTAGACGCCTCAACTGTTTTGACTTGCAAATGACCAAAATCATTCGTGCCTGCTGGGCAAAGATAAATTAGCTTAAAGTTTTATTTTTAACCTCAACCAAAGAAACATTTTCTATTTCCGACTAGCTTACGGTTTGGTATGGTTTTACCCGATCTTAAGTAGTTGTATTAAAACGAAGCTAGTTACCGTTACCTGTCCGTCAGGAAGACATTCAATGACGTCTTGGGCGAAGTTGGCCGTTGGTCTGATTCGGACAAACACTCCGACAGCGCTGCTGTGAGCCTTCATACCGATTCTGTCAGAAACACGACGACAACAAAACGTAAGTCCGCCGCCTCACAAACTGTATCAGACCTGAACTACCCGAACGTGAGGTTTTCAGATGAGAATTGGTAATTTCAGTCAATTTTCTCCGCTGTAGTAACGTTAACGTTAACTACATGTCTTCTGTTCTGTAGTTTCCATCAAGCGTCATGGCAACGACCGCGACCGCGCATTATGACAAAGCGTGCGCCCGCAGTCTGCCACCTGACTGGATTTCATCGGTTAAATTAATCTGATTAAGTCATTCGTTACACTCAAATTGAAATATACAATTAACAAAAGTACTAATTGTCTGTCTTATTTAGTAAATGAACTACCCATGTCCCTTCCTATCTATGGAGGCTGTTTAATGAAGTGGTTAATATTAAGTAATACAGTAATTTTGCATTGAACAATTACAACTGCATTTCATTGTGCAATCCTGTATTGTATAATGCTAATAGAGCTGAACCTTGGAAAGATACATGTATGCATTTGAGATTATTATAGACTTTATTAATCCATTTATTACAATGCAATCTGAAAAGTATAAATCTGAAAATAAAGTAAAAAGTGATCATTAAATGAGCAAAAAGCAAAATGTTGCTTTCAAATATTCAATAATAAATAAACAGGGATTTTCTAAATGATCCAAAAAATATAGCCTGCTTACTTTTTAACTAACATGACTTCCATTGAGAGTTTAAAGATGCCCTGTACATTACATTACAGATACATTACACTTATTCTGCCTTTAAGTACAAATTTGAGATACTTTACTTGATTCTTTTGTTTTCATGCTACTCCACTTAACTCCGCTACAATTTTTTGACAGCTTACTACTTACTTCACAGATTAAGATTTTTGTATACAAAAAACATATAAGTTTTGCTATAAAAGTTTTGCACTTTGGGCTCTGGGTAATTATGACGGCGTTTTTCACTGTTTTCAGAATGTTCACAAACCATAAAATCCATTGATTAATGGACATAATCATTAATAGCAGGCAGTCTGATACAAATTAGTTAAAAATGGGTTTCACCGCAACCAACTACAACAGTAATATCCTTTTACATTAATGCATCAGTAATAATATATAATAGTATAACAGTCACAGGGACATTTTTCTTTATTGAACAACGCTGTAAAAATACTCTGTGGTGCTCAAAGCACCGAAAGAATACATCTGAAAAACTCAACATTAGAAATCATGACCCAGTTACTCAAGATAATTCACAAGTTTGTTGTGAGCAAAATGTAGACATCTCTATGGCCGATCTCTCCAAAGCTCACCAACTCACACCAAAACAATCCAGATAGATAAATATCACTACAGGTAAGCGGAAAAATATGTAGTTTTAACTTTGGAGTGAATTTAATACTTTTAGTACACTTTCTTGATGATACCTATATATTTTAACTTAATATTTTCAATGCAGGACTTTTACTTGTAACAGAGAATTTTTACAGTGTGGTATTAGTACTTTTACTTTAGTAAAGGATCTGAATACTTCCTCCACCACTGGACTCCACCCACTGACATGGACACTATAAAGCAGGTGTGCGTTAAGATAGGAGGCTAAACTATGTTCAAGATGAGAGGGCTCATACTACTCAGTTTGTTGGTATTCACTCTTGAAGCATCGAGTGAGGTAAGCCAGACTTCAAGATTTATTTTAATTCAACTTAACATAAGGGCTAGAAATACATTTTATTTCCTAGAATTGATTAACAAGCCAGTGATAAGTCTACAGCATGTATCATGCTATTTCTATGAAACAGGTTAATTTATTATGTAACTGCTGTGTTTGAAATCCAATGTCAATGACCTTACTATCCAAACACTGTTATATCCTTGGATTAAGGTTATTCCAATTTCAGTGGACAAAGGTGAATAGAACCACCATAAACAGTGGGTAGACCTAGTGGGAGAAACTCATTTCACCATTTTCCATGACATTTTTGGAGGTCAAAGTATGGAGTCGTATGTTCTTGGTAATGATCTCAGCTGCTTTGGACAGTTTGTTTGTATAAAACTTGAAATTATGGCTAAACCCAGTCACGCTGCGGTCCAGCAGAGAGATTTGTGATACGTTTGTCACATTTTTGTGTCGGAGACTTGAACATCCACACTGGTAATGATCAACCAGTCCTGTCCGAATCAGGTTATGTTCTGTCAGTCATGTGATCAATGAAAGAGAAGTTCTGATGAGCAACAGGAAAACTCCACATCTCGCAAGTTTATGAAAACAGTGAACTGAAATTACACCACTCTAAATAACCTTTAAATTTTAGTTTGGAGAATTCAAACCACATCAATTCAGACAGAAGTTTCACAGTAAAATATTTCAACATTAGAAATGAAGTGATATTTATATCACGTATGTTTTATGTATCATACACTATTATGTCCTTGGACTATGGCTCAATAATTTTCTATTTTAATTTTCAGCAGCTAGAAGGGCATAGGACACCGATGGAAAACACCTTTAACACAACAACCAACTCATCAACGGTGGGTATGCTTTGATGTTTGTTGGAAGTCAAAGTATGAAAATAGAGGGTCGAATGTTCCTTGTAACGTCGCCAGCTTCAGATGTTTAGCTTTAGATTATTTAGATAAAACTTGATATCAAAAGGTGAGGGCTGCTGCAGAGTAGAAAATAGATTTAAAGCTCTTTACATCTGATGTCATGAGACGAGATGAATGGCGCTTTTTTCAGCTTCCTCTCTAGAGCAGTAGAGTAGTGCATGGCTTTTATCTTGTTTGGGACAAGTGTTTTCTATAATATCTACCAGTTTCAAAGAAGAGTACTGAGTTGGTCTGTGGTAGAGAAGATTGGACTGAAGATGGGGTGTACGTATGCCTGAAGATTGCCACTGATAACTTTAAAATTTCACCTAATCCAAAGTTCATATATTGTAAACAGACAAAACAAATCTACATTGTTCATTTTCTCTGGGTTTCATGTCTTGATATGCAACTTCCCAAACTGTCAGACTGAAACTATTTCAAACTTTGTCATTTCACTACAGAATAAAGTATTCCGGTTTTATCTAGATTAATTTTTGCCAGTTCCGTGTGTTTGTGACCTACAGACGTGTGACTAATCCGAGGGGAGGCGACTTTGGCCCCTCATTTAGTGTACGCCTTATTAAATATTTTGGGGCCGATGATCGTGCTTATGGAAGCGTTAAACATCAGCTGCAGAATCAGTCTTCTTTTTAAAATATAGGACAGTAAAAGAAACACAAAAAAGGTCAACTTCATTTAGACACAGCATATACTAAAATAATATATGTAAATATAGCCAGTGATCGACAGCATGCAGGATTTCTTTAGTTCTTTCACAGTCCATGTTTCGGATCCTGTCTATAACACTTTCTGGTGTGCAAGAAGTAAGCGTTAAACAGGCCTAAAAGTACATTTTGTTTTCATTCATGTTTTTAATTTCGAAGAATCAAAGAAAAAGATGGAGTAAAGCTCTAGAGTTTTCTAGAGTCACAATGCTGCTACTTCTATGAAACTGGTTAATTTTTTTAAACACCAACTGTTGTGTCATTATCATTAGGTTAAATATGTATACTGTATATTTTCTTATTAAAGTTCAATGCCTTTCTATTTCAGGCACCAGAGAAAATCAGAGAAAATAATACAAGCGTACAGGTAGGTAGACTCAACTTTCATAGACTAAACATATGATTGAGTTTTCTGAGCAGGCGGGAGAAATAAAGTGTAACAGCCTAATATGACTCAGAGACAAAGTGTTAACATAAGAGTGTAAACTTCAGATTCATTAATAATTTTACTTAATTATTTGTACAGTGGAATGGTACCCGGGAGCCAATTGAAAATACTTTTGGGTTCCTACCACCACCACATGCTGATGGAGAGGACACCCAGGTAAGAAACTAAAAATATAACTTACACTACTAAGAACAATTCTGTAGATTTTGTTTGTGCAATAACTTGTGTCGATTAATTATTCTCATCGTAAATCGGCTTAATAAAGTTCTTCACTCACTTTGCAAGCATCAGACATTTTAAATTGAGTTTAACTTCATTTAAGGGCTAGAAATGCATTTTATTTTCTAGAAATGATGATTGAAATCATTTATTGATTTTGTAGCTGCTATGTTTGAAATCCAATGTCCATGTCCTTACTATCCAAACACTATTACAAGGTACAAGGTACATTTCATTAATGAAATTAAAGCTTGCAGCTACTAAAGCTACTTAAATTCATATTAAAATAGGGTAACAGAAAATAATAATAAAATAGTTTGCTTTTTTATATATTTATATAAATAAATAAATAATGGAATAACCTTGAGGAAAACTGCTGTTTATGTTGGATTTTATAGATATATATATATAATAAAACATCTAGGAAACAATTCTGCAGTGCATTTTTTGATTTTGCATCTGATGGAATGTAAACCGCTGATAGATATTGATAATATGTTTTCACATAAGAAGTACAACATTTGAGAGACAGTGTCCGTACACTGTTCCTGCGTTCGAGCACCAAGCATCACTGATGTAAACACAGACTCCTCCTCCTTTCATCTCGCCGGAGTCTTGCGCTCCTTCAGCTCGGAACACAGTGCGCACGCCGAGTGCTTGATCTGGGATGTTGACGGAGCAGGTCTCTGTAAAGATGTGGGCACAACAGTCTCTGATTGCTTGGCCACATCTGAGTCCCAATTCGTCCAGACCGGACATTAGCTAGGAGCAACCTTAAGTCCAAACTGGGCCGGCATGGCTCCTATCCCGGCTCTCTGTCCTCTCCTCCTGGGCGATCACAGCAGCCGCCGTGGTGCCTGCCTGGTCCGGCTGATCCGACTCAAGGTCCGCTGCTCTTTAATCCAAACCCCAGCTTCCTTTTCTGATGACAATGCTGATGTATTACTGTCATAGGTAATGCATGTTTCAGCAATAAAGCCAAAAAATAAAACAATTACAGATGAAAAACCAGAACGTAGTGGAGTTTGAAGGAGCTACAGGCCGCAGCATCTACATGCGCAGCCGTTGCCATAGTCAAAATCTCCTGTTCCAGTCAATTTGAACAATTTTGGCTTAGCCCTTTAAAATTACATCATTCAAGGATGTTTCAGCAATGACGTCGAAAACAATTAACAGATTACCAAAGTTTGAAGGAGCTACCAGCCGCTGCTACATGAACAGCAGTTTTCCTTGGATTAAGGTTATTCCATTATTAAGGATAATGAACTTCAGACTAATTAGACTTCAGACTCTTTACTTTATACTGTAATATTAACCTCAACCGGTTAACCCACTTTGTACATTACACTTATTTCATTATAAATTTATACTTCTACCCACTTTGTAGTTACCTGTATTATATTATTGCTTTCTGCTTAGTACTTCCATTCTTGTGTGCACTGACGTGATCGTGAGCTGCTGTTACAAAGAGTTTCCCCTCGGGGGTTAATAAAGTATTTCTGATTCTGATTAATCATTTACCTTAATTATTTGTACAGTGGAAAGGTAACCGACAGCCAATTTAAATGTTGTTGATCTTCTATTTTCCAGGGAAAAACCAAAAAATGAAAAACGACACGTGGCAGAGAGTCCTGATGGAGAGGAAGAGGAGGAACAACCAGGCGATAGAATCATTCTGCTGCTGCTGCTTCTTTTGATAAAACATTTTTATTAAAACTATTACATTTATATATATTACAAATATTGATTTTTCACTATTTTCTCACATTTTGCAGACAAAACGATTAATAAACTTAGCAAAAATATCGTCTGCAGATTAATCAATAATGAAAACAATCCTTAGTTGTAGCCCTACATTGCAAATCCATACTTCTAACTCCAATTGTCCCAGCAGGTTTCAAGTATGCTTAAGAGGAAAAGCCCTTATGAAAAAAAGAGTAATTAAAGTGGAGTTAAAGTTTTTTTGTTTTTTTTAAGCATTCAAATTGGTTTCCTGCCATGATTTTCTTGGCACTGTAACATCTGTGACCATCTGCATCAGTTACCAAAGAATGGTTTCGGATTAGAAACAAGCTTTAATTACACTTGTTACTATGGATTAGGGTGAAATATATTTTAAATGCAACCTCTTTCACTGCCAGTGGCCAAATGTGAGCACAATAACACTTAAAATGGGAAGAGGTCAACACCCAACACTAGGTAGACTTTGTGTGGATAAGCGATTTCACATTTGCACACAAATACATGGACTTTGACATTAAACTAGAACTTAAGTACAACACTTTTTTTGCAGTACAAAAGTGCAACAGACCCCTCCTACTGACATGGACACTATAAAGCAGGTGTATTAGCAGCTAGGAGGCTAGTTTATTTTCAAGATGAGAGGACTTACACTACTGTGTTTGGTGGGATTCATTTTCGCAGTTTCGGTAAGATTCTCCCAGATTTCCTGAAAAGGAAACAACTGTAATCGATTTGAAATTATTAACACTGCTATTGCTCTGTGCGTTTAATGTATTACTCTAACCCGCTAAATAAGGTTTTGGACTTTGATATCAATTTGCAATGACTTGAAATTCTGCAACTGGATTTGTGTTACCAAGAGCTGAAAGTTAGTCTACGATAGTCTTTCGGATGTTATTTAGTGTGCCGTACATATTTAACATTGTAGGACTAATGTTTAACTAACATGCAAGTGTTAAACATAGGTTGCAGAACCAGATGTCAGATTTAAACTTAAATGAAACTTTAAATTAAGAACTTACTTATACTTTTTTTAATGATAAGCCAGAGCATTTATCATACTACTGCTGCTTCTACGAAACAGGTTTATTGATGTATTATTTTGCTGCTTTGTTTGAAGTTGTATGTCAATGACCTTCCAGAAACAGAATAAACAGGATGCTTTGCAAACACCCAATGTTGTGTCATTGGTTTAGGGTTGTTGTTTTGTTTTTTTAAATTCAAGTGCTATATCTTTCAATTTCAGTGGTCTAAAGGAGGCAAAGTGCCACCTCAAAATGAGAACCCGAAGTCAGCGCAGCAAATGGTAGGTAAAAAAGTGACAGCAGGAAAAAGTTATTTTATTAATTTTCAAGAAAAGCCCGATCCAAACGATCACTGAGGGGACTTCTGTAATTAGTGGAGGCTGACTAGCAGTAGTTATAGTATAGTACAATATAGTAGCAATACCACTGTGTACAAGAACTCTAAATAAAAGCTGGATCTGATCTGAAGTAAAAGTACAAAAGTATTAGCATGAAACTTTACTCGAAGTACTAAAAGTAAAAGCACACATCATGCAGAACTGTCCTTTTCAGAATAATGGATATTATTATACTGGATTATGATAACTGATGCATTAATGTATTCATCACGGTGATGTTGCACCTGGTAAAGACAGGACTCATTTCAATGACTTTTGGTGGGTAGTTTGGGATGGAAATAAAGTACAAGTAATTAAAAATTGTACTTCAGTACAGTAGCTGAGTAAATGCACTTAAAGCAATGTTACTTTCCCCCACTGGTGACAGCACAGACATTAAAAGAGCATAATTCTGATATTGTGTTAGCTCCAAAATAAGTTAGAACTGCTGAGAAACTACAGGACATTGGCACCACTGCAGCAAAACATACACGTTTAAACTTTGGAAGTATTGACACCATTTATATTGCCATTAAAAAGGCAAAGCCTTTTAAGAATTTTAAGGTGCTGTACCTCACTTTAAAGCTGTTGTCTTGTTCAGCCTTCCCTCATCGATACATTTGGTTAGACCTTATATTAGAAGAACCTCTCAGGATAAGACAATACAATTAAACAGCACCAAACTCCAGCCTCCACAACGACCATTACGTTGAATAAATACTTTGCTGTATCTCAACATTATAACCTTCATGAAGGTAGGATCTATTTCAGGGCTGTTGTATGAAACACCATTAGTTTTACTGTAGCTAGGTGGACCTAAGGTGTATTTTAAGCGACTCTTGAAACTTGTTCGAGTTATGTAATCCACCACAAGTGCAATATATTTTTCTGTCAAAGTTAAAATCAGTACACATCTTTAAAAAGCATCTGAAAACCCAATTGTTGTCTTTTGATTAAACATTGTTTTTGTAGGTTGTACAATTTAATATGTTTGTTTTTATATATTTTTCTGTCTCTTATCTCCCCTTTTTCTTCTTATTAAACACTTTATAGCTTGTTTTGAGAAATGCTACATAAACTACGTTTGCTAGCTTGCTAATGCTATAAATGAATGTACTTTTATCTTTGCTTTGACTGATTACAACATTAGAAAGTCTGAGGTGTCTCCTACATTTTTATTAAAACTTCACATAAAATGGACCTGGGGGGAATTACATAAAAAAATATGACAGTTTAACGTTATCTGGAAGTTTTACAGTAGCTTGCATTTGATGGCGTGACTTGGTCCCATAGCTAAGACCTAAGCTAATCTTGTTTGTGAAAATCCAAACATTAATGTTATTTTCTAACTGTTATACAGCAGCATGTGAGAGACAGACTGCTAAATTTTGCTACTTGCGCCTTGAAAAGGGGAGATATAATAAAAAAAAAAAACACCCACACAAAGCATTTTTAACTGGTGGTATAAATACTGTAACAATTTACTGTTTTAAAACATTAAAATAATATTCACTTTTTTCATAGTTCTTCAACAGGTATGCAAAAAATGTCATAATTCCTCACTTTTTTTCTCCTTAACAGGCGCTACAGACAACCACACCGGTAAGTATCTACAAAAGTATTCAGCTAATCAACAAACAATTCTCAAAATATCAAAATCAATTGCTCTGGCAATAAGTCCATAAATACACTGCTTAACAATGAAAATTTGTCAACAAGTTTAACGTTATCTGGAAGTTTTACAGTAGCTTGCATTTGATGGCGTGACTTGGTCCCATAGCTAAGACCTAAGCTAATCTTGTTTGTGAAAATCCAAACATTAATGTTATTTTCTAACTGTTATACAGCAGCTGGCTGCATTTTTAGCCATGTTTGAGAGGCACCAGATGCCTAACGTTACTGGTTGTCTGGGGCCGAAACCATCGCTGAAATGAACGTAAACATGTCCACAGACGTCGCTGCCCAACACTGGAAATATCGATTACAAATTGCCACGGTAACAAATGGAGCTAACGTTAGCTAGCCACAACTCAGACCTGTATCTTGTTGATGAGCTTTAACGACCAAACACACTGCAATGGTAAGTTTCATCTACATACCCCAAGTTGGCAAGCAAGTGCTCACAAGTTTGCATCAGTTACATGTGACTAACGTTACCTGGGTAAACAGGTGACCTTATTCAGTCCTTACTGGCCTTCGCCATTTTAAGGGCTAACGTTAGCTAACAGCTAGCATCAATGTCATTTAAAGAACCAAAAGCAATAAAACTTACTTCCACCACCTCCTCGCTGTTGTCATCCCTCGACTAGTGTTAGTTCTCTAAACCGGCGCTTTCATTCACCATCTTCCTCGGGTATTATTGTGGTAGTCCGTGTCTTCATTTCCACTGTAAATGTGAATTCAATTTCCAACTTTCCTCAGCCCGCCATTTGAACTCTCGTTTTACAACCGGAACGGTGTTTGCGCCCATTATTGCGCTGTGCAGCGGCACTGCCACCTCGTGGCCGGCGAGAGTAATGTAAGAGTACATGAATTTAGTGCGAAGGGAATCTACAAACCAGAATTTATCCTGACAACGTGGAGGTTCAAATTATGAATCAACAGCAAAAAGCATCCGGTCAAATAAAGGAAAAGAAGAGATTAAAATGGGACCTGATTGGAAAACAGGGAGGAAAGCATATAAGTATCTTGTAAGCAAACTCAGAGACAAAGTGTTATATAGAACGATCATATATTTTGGAAGAATATATAATATCAAATCAAAAATAAATGCTGCCTTCTTTTCCTTCAGCTTGGCGATGAGTGGCACCCTCTTCAAAATGCGGCTGGTTTTCCGCCTGAACCAACTGACGGAAATATGATCCAGGTAAGAAACTATTCAGCACACACAATTTAGCCTTTATATGTCGCAAGTAACAGCATTTACAACAGCCTTGAAAACTGCATGTTTTAAGAAAAAGAGAGCAAGAGTGTGTGGCAATTAATTACAAATATCTTGATTTTCAGCTGTATAACTTTAAATGTTGGTCGTCTTTTCAGGGGAAGCAAAAATGAAAGAAGACGGACAGCAGAGGGGCTCGGATGGCGACATGTTTTAAATCCTAACAGACAGAAATCACCATTCTGCTGGTGTTACTGCCTCCCTCAAATAAACATGTCAAGTCTGTTGTGTGAGAAGTTTCTTTTATTTGTTAATATGCTTGTTATAAGGTCATTTGAAACGTCTACTTTTTCCAAAAAGAGCTGTAACTTTTGATAATTTATCCACTATTTGTCAAAATCAACACCTACTCTTGACAAAATGAGACACCACGGGAACTCAGGGAGTGATTCTGCGAGGGATAGCAGGTTAACAAGTGTTAAGTTTACAATTAGACAAGAACACCTTTTCTGGACTGTAGAAATCCCCATTTTCAGTGTTTAAAGATTCAGACAAGACTTCATTCACAACGATCACTTTATTTTTTGTGTTAGGCTCTTCTCATCACAAATATTATCTACGTCCACCCAAAGTGTCCCAGCAGGGATCAACGTTCCCTGACATCTTTGACGGAAAAGGACAGAAACAGAACATAAATCCAATTCTTCTTCACCTTTCTAAACAAAACTATGCTTGTAGTAAAAACCCATTTGATTTTAACTGGGCGTACCACTGTTTCGTAAGTGGACCGTACTGTTGGTTTTGCTTTTACAGACGAGCAGTCGCTGTAACTCTCTGGAAGATAGATTATGCACAAGCTACTTGTTTTACACGACTGCAATGAGGGCTGACAGCACATTTAGTTATGAGGAAAAGCCTTGATTTAAAAAAAAAAAAAAAAAGAAGCAAAGTCTTAAAACTAGGGTTGAAATGTACCACTTTACAACAAATTATAAAAGTTGTCAACTCAATATGGCCAAACAACCTCAACAAATATGCTTGTGGTTTGCTGTCATTGTCTTGACACTGTAACATCTTTGACCATCTGGTGTGAAACCACAGTAAAGCACGTTTTTAGATTAGAAACAAATCTTTAATTTGTATTTTGCTGGTGTCTAAAAAGACCAAAATAACGTAAGGGTAGCAAAATCAAACAGTGGATATGAAAGACAGTTAGTAGATGTAACAACAGCACTACATTCTTGAACAAAAGGATGTTTTGTTTGTATAGGTTGTTTGGTTATTTTTTTTTGTCACAAAGTGGTGGGCTCCAGAGGCAGGCAGCAGCCCGTGAGACAACGAGCAAAGTTCTCTTCAGATGAAAAAGCAGTTTCTCTCTATCAGTAAGGCCACTTTATATAGAAATTCTAAATGAGGACCACAACCTATCGCTTCTTGTCCATAGAGCTTTGCAGAGTGTCATCAACATGAAGGGTGGAAAAAAACAAAGCTTCAAGTTTCTAAATGATGGCCAGCTTTTATGTGGGGAGGGTTGGTGTTTGCCCCCGTTCACCAACACGGTGGAGAAGAGGAAAAAAAAAAATAATAATAAGAAGCTCAGTCCACATTGTCACCACCAGCTATACCGCTGAGGTAGGATCCCCACTCCCGAAGCCCCAACCGCAACTCAAAAACACACCCCAAAATACCATGTGCGATTGGGTTATAAGGATCTTGCAAAAAAATAGATACTTTCACAGAAGTTTGTAAAATCATCTTGCCTAAAGTTGTCTTCAATCCTCTGTTGCTTTATCGAAGCAAGTCGATGTCCAGAGAAAAGTTGCGCCACACAACTGCTGCTCTGAGTACAATCCACAAAGGACAACTACATTGTCTTTTGTTGCTGCAGTGTTGTACGTTTGGGTGTATTTTGCTAATTCCTTTCCAATTATTCCCTCTTTCAACAGCCCCTTCAGATGCAGTCCTTCAGTTTTGCCGACCAAATGTATGTGAAGTGTGTTACTGATGTATTCAAAGGGAGTGTTACTGTATGTGCTGCAGTGGTGTTGCTGTGTATGAGTGTGTATGTATATGAGGCTGTGTGTGTGTCTGTGCGTGTATGTGTGTGTAACCAGTGTGGCGATGGTGGCAGCGTGAGCTCTGTCAGGACTGCAGTCAACACAGCTGGAGTTCAGCTTCCTTCAAGGGGCTGGGCAGGAGCGTGCTGAAGGGGCCAGGGGACGGAGGGGAGCGGCTCTACTTATCCCCAAGGATGGCGTACTGGTTGTCAAGCTGCAACTGCTGCATAGAAGCGCCACTAGTCTCCTCTCTACCACGGTTCCTGTGTTTCACAACCTCAAAGGTCTTCTCCATTTCTCTATCCCTGAAACACAGACATGTATCGGCTTCAGTCAAACTGCGACACGACATCAACCTCCCAAATGTAGCGCGTTAAACTACTCTCACTGAACTCTACTTACTTGCGTGTCTCCACATGCTTGGCGGTGGCCAGTAGAGAGGGGAACTGTGTGTCACTGAAGATCTCAGGAGGCCCCTGGATGTGTGCTCGTTTGGTGGTGGTGGATAGCCGAGCCCCTGGAGGGCGATATACACCAGCAGGCTTCGACTCAGGCACCTCTACATCCTCTGTAATTACAGAAATGACACCAGAAAAAACGATTTTCAGTGGCATTTTTATCTTACCAAAACATACATACATACAACATACCAATTACATAAGCCTTAATAATGTACGGTTTCACAACTGCTTCAGGCTGTGGGTACATGATGGCTTTATGATAAGACATTTTTAAAATGTGTATGGCACTGGAAAATTTTGCTCAGTCATGGGCTCCCATGACCCTACAGTATCCCACAATTAGCAAGCGTTGGATTACTCACCTACGGGTGCAGCAGCAGGAGGCGGAGCAGCACCAGACTTGTTCCAGGGACCAGACACTTTGTCTCCGCTGACCAGAATGATCTCTCCATCCTCACCAACCTCTTCCTTTTCGTACTCCTCTTCCTCTTTCTCGTCACTGTAAACACCCAGAACGCAGTTGAGCAGAGGTGAACCCAGGAGGGATTTTACTGGATTTTGCAGTAAAATCAATGACTAAAATATTATACAAACTAAGGACGTTAGATAAATTAAAAACAGTTTCTGCATATTTTATGCCTAAAAAGTAATTAAAGATCCCCTCTAGACATGTATTAAAACATATAGATATATATATAGATATATATATATAAATAATCTGCTTGGAACAATAATGTGTCTCTGATATATTTTGTTCCTGCAAAAAATGTATATTTCTGCATTAAAATCGTTAGAAATGCATCTACTCCTTCTAGCTTATTAAAAAATTCCAAAATCTATTAATATGCAAATTTGGTTAATTTCCAAAGTTTTCCTGCTGGACACAAGATGTCTCCAACTTCACTGTAAAGTCCATTCTCAGTGTATGTGCGTTGGCAGCTTTAAGTTTCTACATCACACTTGTATGAGTTGCAAATTGCTTCCAAACTATTTGTGACATCACAAATGATCCTCATAGGCTCCCACCCCTTATAATCTGATTTTTAATGAGCACAGAGAATGCCTAATAGTGTCAAACTCTGCACATACATCATTCTGCACAGTGAAGCTCAAACATCCAACTGTAGGAAGAAGAAGAAAGACACATTTTGTAGAGGGGGGCTTTAAGAATTTATTTTCAGTTAAGTATTGTGAGCGTATCGCACCACAAGTCATGTAGGGAATCAATCCAAATAGTAAGGTGGCCTTATCCTCGCTTTATAATTGGTCTTTTGCTACTTCATCACACAAAACGTTGAAGAAAAAAACATCTGATCTGGAACCAGGCTAATTGTATCATTAAACCCTGAATCTGCCCCACAACAAATGCACAATGGCAGATACAAAACACCAATGTGTCTAAGCGCAGGGAAGTTTAAACGCTTGCAAATGCTGGCTATCTTGCCGCTGACAGTAGTATAGTTTATGGTTAAAGTTATATATATATATATATTTGTAAATGTTGGAAGATGGGGGACCACTCAGAGGGGCCACAGCCCTTAATGGCCCCGACTTGATGGCAAATGACAACTCCTCATGTGGACGAGGAGTCATGACAACCAAATGTTGTGTGTGTACATTTTACTCTCACCTTATCTGTAAAGCTTGCAGCCGAAGCCCGCTGTAATCCACTTCTTTCTGCTCAAACTCTTTCCATTCCTCATCCTCCTGGGCAGAAGGAAGCATTAACTCAAAGTACACTACAGTAAAACGACATTCATAATTTCCTACAACTTTCAGTGTTTTTTTGGGGGGGGGGTAATGCTTAATGTAGTAAGGTCCTTCTTGGCAAAGCATCTGCACACTGGTCAGGTCTTCCCAAAAGAACTGTTACACTGGTCTTAACAGTTTGGCTCATCGTTACCCGCCAGCGCGACAAGTTGTCTAACCTGATAATAGATAACGTTAGCTGTGTCGCACACACTCCTGCCTTCGTGTCATTTGAGGCTAAAAAGCAGTCAACGCCGTTAAAACTTGTGACAAATGGCGGCTCGGCCTAGCTGGACAGCCACTATTCAAAGAGGGGAATGACAGCTTCCCCATGCAAACACAAGGCCACCGTCAGTATATTAGCGAACAAGGGGGCCTTAAACGTTAACAGCTAGCTAATATTTTCACACGAGACGGAATCTAAGGTTGTAAACAAATAATAATAATAAAGCAACCAACATAAAACAGCAGGCGCGTGTCGTGCCTAATGTTGAATCCCGTCAGACCGTGCGCCAGGGCAAACCGTGTGCTACGTTAGCTCGCGACCGGCGTTTCCTCCCCTCACGTCACGATATAACGTTACAGCCACGGGTTCCCCCTCGAAATACGCTAAACGTTTTTTTAAGCGGTTAGACAAGACGTTTAAAACTGGGGCGGAAGCAGATTGTGACGGGGGACACAAAATTTGCTACGACACCGGCATCTGGAAAAGAGTGACGTTGAGGCAGAAAAGTTACCGGAGAGTGGCGTCGGTTACCTTTTCAATCTGTGCGTCTTGATTCTCGTTTTTCGTCGATTTTTCCTTCTCCCTCTTGGTCTTTTTAACCACACTCGACGTAGGCCCGGCGGCGGACTCCTTGCCCTTTCCCTTTTCCTTCTTCTTCTTTTTATCCCGCTTGGCAAAGAAATCGTCCAGGCTCTTCTCTGGTGGTGCATCCGCCATTTTCAAAAAGCAACGTTAACTATAGTTAGCTAACCGAGCAATGACAAATATGAAAATCTGCTCTCAGGGGATGAGAACAACTGTTCAGATGGTCGGAAAAGATGGAGTTGCGTTTTACTCTGACGGTTTAACTGAAGTTACAGGCTGATAAAAACTGTCCACCCCGGATCCCTGTGTGAAACGTTGGCTACCCTGTCAACCATGCCATGCACAGGCTGTTTGACAAATCTGTACCGCAACCCGGAAACACTACGGCCCTGAACCGGAAGTAGAACTAGCCTTACACAAAAAACAAAATCACAATATTAGTACATTTTCTTACAGATATATATCAGTAATATTTAGTTGTATTCTTATTGTATTTTAATTATGAAAAACCTCAAAGATTAAATAAAAAAACCTCTTAAATGCTTTTTCATTAATTTTTGTTGTTCGACTGTAGCACAATTCTTCCTATTGCCTTGTGACGTATGTTGATGATGTTATAATATCCCAGCATTTGCAGGAATTTTGTCTGATGGTTATAAATGATGGTAAATAAGAGTCAATGATAGTAAAACAGAAATTCAGTTGGCACAATTATCATTTCCTCCAGGAAAAGAAAGAAATGGATAAAAAGATACAAATCGAATAAATAAAAATAACTGATTTTATATCAAAATCATAAGATAAGTAAGAAAATGTCAAAATTATGACTACTTAGTACTATCTCATAAATGGTTTATTATCTCCTAACTTTGACTTTAAAGTCTTTTGATTTACCATCCAATTATTTTTCATTATCAGTCATTATTTAGTATTATTTTGACCTAAAGCATAATTGTATGGTTATTGTTGTTATTGATATTTCATAAATGCATTTCTTTTCGTTTTTCTTTTTCTGTAATTATCGGGTTTCCCCATTAACATGCATAATGTTCTGAACACTGAAATGCAAACTTGTTGCTCTATATTGTGTTAGATATTTCAATTTGTGTGAGCTTTAATGGAAGTGATGGTGGCTGCAGACAACATGGCAGACATCCATCACAAGCCTCAGCCATCTTCTTACTTTCTGTTAAAAATTGTGAGGTACTAAGTCATGACTTTTGACTTTATAGCTCATAATTCAAAAGTCATGAGTTAAATATAATAATTTTGAGTTACCATGAGTATTTTTATTTTTCATTTGTAACACTTCTTTTTTTTCCCTGGCAGAATTGTGCTTCCATGTGAACGTGCACATGTTCTGAATCTAGTCGAATTTAATTGTATATCTTTTCATTTTGCATTTAATATTTCAATTTTTGTAAGTTTAAATGTGTTAAAAGTGTCACGTCAAACAAAGTCAATTTTATTTATGTAGCCCAATATCAGAAATCAGAAATTTGCCTCAAGGTGCTTTACAATCTGTACAACATACGACACTGTGCATCCTTAGACCCTCGATTCAAATAAGAAAAAACTCCCTCCAAAAAAACCTGTAACAGGGAGAAAATGGAAAAAGCTCCAGGAAGAGCAACAGAGGAGAGATCCCGCTCCCGGATCAACATGGATCTCAGAAGAATTCTTCCTGGATTTAGATTTCGAATATGCCTAGCGTCATAAGGTAAAAGCAATGACAGTTTTTCTTTTTTATTTATTTAAGACCAAATTCTCAGCATCACCATTTAGTTACAGAACAAGAACACACCTGAGTGCCGTGGATGCATTTACGCAATTGTTTACAAAGGAGGGTAAATCAGGAACTCTACATAGATGGAGTTTAAAATAATCAGCATTTATAAATCTTATTTTGACTGAAAGTAACCTCCACAAACAATTTAAAGAGAAGAAACTTGAAACTCCTGCAATACTGCCTCTTTGGACTAAACTTGCTAAACAGCATGTGACCATTAATTTAGAAAAACATTTCAAATGTGGGCACACAAAAAAACGACAGTCAAAAGTGTCATATTTTGCCAGATTTTAACAGGCTTACAAATCTGTTAACAAAACTGACATCAAATTAAGCCTCTCCTCAGCAGTAAAGCAGGCTTGTAAACCGATTATTGAACTGATGTCATATTCCCAGAGCTGGAGGTCACTTGACCAGATGCAGCACGGCTGGTGCACAAAGAGAAAATTCCAGATCACTGCATCAATGGATGTGCTGTGGTCGGCGAGACTGTTTACACTGCTTTGTTATATACCAAACCAGTAAGTATAATCTCTAACTCACACATACTGTACAGTAGGTCTAATATTTGACATAATTAATTTTTTTGGACTTAGCGTCCAAAATCCATCTGCCATGGCAATATGAGGAAATGTGGATTTAATTTAGTTTACAAAAGGAGGATAAATCAGACAAACGGATCAGTCAGTGTGTTTTTACTTTGTTTTATTGCTCAGCAGTAAAAAGTACAGTGTATACTACAGTACAAAAAATACATAATGTTGAACACTGCTCCACCGTGCCACTGAACGTTTTGTAAAATATCCACTTTTGAGCGTGCAAAACAAGAAGCCCAGCTGTGAGCATCCAATGCAGGAAATATCAATGTGTTTAACCGTGTTATTCAACATTGCCTTTTGAATCAGTGATTTCAGAACAACATCTCACAATGCAGAAAATCTTTAGCAACAATAGAGGCAGGTAGCATTGATTATTGAATAAAAACGGCAGCAATGCAAAGTAAAACAGATGATAGAAGGACCACAGGTTCAATAGTTAAACTAAATATTCAAAACGCACTTTTTTAATTAAACTGCCTCGTTATGTGCTCACAGTAAATATTCAGCATACATTATTTATCTCAGTGTTTTTATTTGTCAAGATTTTTGACAGCCTCTTACATGTATTATGTGGTCCAGCAACACTTTCACAATCATTCAACACCTCAACAAACAGTTTGCATTGATGGACAAACACATTATTTCTGGTGGGAGACATTTACAGTAGCATGGTTGGCCTAATTGTTTCCTACAGCGCTGAGAAACTGCTTCTCAAACTGGGATATCACCAGTAGCCACTCCACAAAACAGTCAAGAGACAAACAGACAGACATACAGTGGCACACACACAAACAGACAGAGAAGCAGATAAAACTGAGCTGAGTTTGACTCAAAGTAACAGTGATATTTGGTAATAGGGGCAGCACATGTTAACTCATCCGTCCACACTGCACACTCACGCAGTATGCTTACATGCACAAACAGGGCATTCACACACACACACACACACACACACACACACATTGATATATAAAGGGCCAACATAAGGAATTAAGACATCTATGTGGTCCCTCTTAAGAGAAGCTGGTGACACATGCGGGGGAAAGCCATTTTAAGTCAGTCAAAAATGTAGGCTGTAGACCCCAAATCACCCGAATAGTCTGCTCAAGTTAACCATTCAAATCTGGGCCCGTATTTATCAAACTGCGAAAAGTTCAATTTTGGACTCAAGTGAAAGTAAAAATCCTTCACTTTTACTCGCAAACTAAGAATAAGAATAAGAGAATGGAGAATAAGAGGCTATTTATCACATTTCTTACAACTTAACAATGCTCTTAAATTTAAGAGGACTCCAGATCAGGGGTGCAACAACGAGAATAAAAGTGGCATTGATTTTGTTTGCGATCACTTTCCGTGCAACTTCATTGTCTGCTGCATATGTAGGCCTATATGTTTGTGACCTTTTTAAAAGTTCTTTAAGCACGAAGCAACATGATCATTCATTTAGAGTCGTGCTTCTGTCCACCTGACGAATTTAAGTCCAATATTCACTGTCTTTTAGCTCTGTTTGGTCTCTACCAACGCGTGAGGGAAATATCTGGCTCTTTAGCTGCTAAATGCTCCACTGTGTTCACCAGCTAGTCGCTAACTCCGTCAGTCCGATGTTTGGCGCTGAGCAGGTAGTGTGGAGTGGGTTTTTAGACCTTTTTCACTGAAAACAGCTGCTTGCTGCTGCCGACACTATGAGAGCGGTGAGAGTGAATCAAAACATTAACGTTGTGAGCTGGACAGCTAGACAATGAGCTGAAACTCGCTATGAAGCCCCATAAAGCAGAGGGGAGCTGCAGATTCAGGTAATAATTATCTGTAGGCTTCATCACTATTAGCGACCCCTTTCACATTGTTATTTCATACATTGTTATTATAAGAATATCAATTATAGCTGCTGTAAATGTTTAAGCAGCTGCCAATTTTGATTTTGTCCTGCTTTATTCTGCTGTTTAGATTTCTTGGTTTTGTTTTACTCACATAATTCAGCAAATGAAGCATTTTTTAGGTGCACTATAATTTAAATGTATTATTATTAATCATGTATTATAAACATTTTATCGTTGTTAATTTCACATTTTAATGGGAAATTTAAGGAAACCGCAGAAAATGAACATGTAAATCACATGTTTTGGCAGAATCACATCACTGAATAAAATGTAAGGATTAAAAGAAAAAAGAACAATGGGGCAGTCGAGTAAATCTATGTCTTTGATTGGCTATTCCTGCTCAGAGCATACATGTGATTAATCACATGATCACTTGAGAGCTTCTCTTAAAGGTTTACTGTAAACAGAAGTTGCTAGGTCTAGATAAATAGGTCTTATTCTTTACTTCAAGATCTTTTTGTTCTGTGGTTTTGCTCTTTAGAGTTTTCTTAAGTATTTCTCAGTTTAAAAAATATGGGCCCTGATCCCACAAACTGTATTTTGCCACAAATCTCTGATTCCCCCCAAGTACGTAGGTGCTATATTCAAGTTCAACAGGCTATAAGTATTTTGGGATTGATTTTAAAGGAAAAATAAAATGACAAAGGACAGCTTTAATGTTTTCACACGTCTCTAAAGCAGATTTCATGTGGCAGCGTCCACAGTGCACTCACCATCAGGCCACTGTACTGAAAACAAAACCACATATACTCTGTATTTTATAAAGACAATAAAAACCCTTTATCACAATTAAGCCTTTTGTATAAAATGTACATCAGAAAAATATGCGGGTGCATTCTCATAGTAAATAGTGTCTGTTTACATCACTCTTCTTTCTGGTTGCTCTTTGTGTTTGTCATATACAGTATAAATTCAACGTCTCTGAATATTTACCACATATATAAAATAGCCAACAACAGCAGGGGGAGTAGAAGAGGAGAATCCAACAGTGTCTCTCTTCTTCTGTCTCTAGATGACAGAAGCTTTGTCTCTGTTGATGAAGAGGGTCTCCTGGCAGAAAGGGTTAACCAGGACCACGCTGCTGCCGCTGTAGTCTCCATTGGGGGGTAGACAGGTGTCATGCTCCTGCAAATGCACGCACACACATAAAGAAATTTAGCGTAGGTGCCTAACTGTTATACACTAGCTAGGATTCATGATTAACGCTTCAGGGCTCACCATAAGGGCACACGCTGCAGTCTACTGTATCTAAGTCACTCTACAGGCAGAGTCGTGTGGAAGCGAACAGAATAAAATATGGGTTTGGTGCATCCCTGGGGCTTTGAACGAGATGGCGAACAAAGATGACAAAGCCAGATGAATAGAGATACAAAGGGAGGCGGAGGAGAAGATGTAAAAGCTTCACGAGCGGACAGACAAAAGGGAGGGATGACTCAGAAGAAACAAGGCAACAGAGGGACTTAATGTGTGTGTGTGTGGGGGGGGGGTGTAGAAATGTTTGTTGATGGTGAGTCAGCAGTAATAAGGCAGTGCTAGAGGAGGGAGGTGTCAAAAAGAAAATTATTTGTTTTACAGCAGGAATCAGGCCATTTTATCAGCACAATCCAAATCAAACTAATGCTGTCATTTAGGTTTACGGTCATTTCTCCCAGAGCACTGTCATTTACCTATAGCACCAGGGAAGCTATGAGGCTGCTGCTCTACAGAGGCAGGTAAAGCAGGGGAAAACAACACCTGGGTGTCACCAGGGGCATCCCACACATGATCCAACCTCAGCTTCCCTCTCCTGATTCCCCCACAGGCATGCAGAGGAATGCAAATTGATCAATGGAAGAGGAATAAAAGAAAGGAGACACACAGTGAAATGGTCACTGGAGAGAAGGTGACAAAAGAAAAACATGCAAACAGAACAAAGCAATGGACAATCAAAATAATATGGGAAAGAAGAGGTCTCAGATAAGATAAGATAAACATTCTTAATAAAAGCTTATGTTATCTTAGATATACATTAATACTAATTTGGAAAAAATATACAATTTTTATATACCACAATTTCCACCAGATGGCGCTGTAATGCACTAAAAACTCCGATTCTGCACAAACTGATGCACTTAATCCAAATCTTATCTTGTTATTTTTCTCATTGTAACAGAGACCAAACATCATTTAAAAACTGGAAGAAATCTACAGGGGATAGGCAAAAATAGCTCTGAGGCAGCATATTCACATTCTCGACTACAACAACCAGCCAATTAGCAGCTCAAAAGATTTATATGAGAGTTTTCAAAACAACGTGAGACCAAAGAACTTCTTTAGGAGGCCAAATTGTTTGTGGTCTAACTATAGGTTGAATAATTAAATATGTCAAGAGGAGTACAGTCTCAAAAATCATACAGCATGACAAACACAGACGGTTAAGAAATGTTCGAATGGCCCCCAACCAGACTCTGTACAATTTCTGAATATTACATTATGGTCTAAATGTTATTTTAAAGCCTTGTCTACGCTGCCTGATATGTAAGTCTGGTGGAAAATACTAAATCCATAAATCAGCCAAATTTTAATATATGCAGTCTAAAAGAATCTGCCTAAAAAATGTGACTAGGTACTATGTGTGTAATCATATAATGTAAACGTATTTTCATGTGACCCTTCAAATTCCCAGAAATATTACGACCTGTGTCCTGATTGGTAGCTACAGCACCGTTCAAGTAATCTTAGATTCCCTGCAAATAGCATCCCTGTAAATCGCAGTAATGCAGTGTCATGCTCAAGTGCACTTCAGCAGGCCTCACGGTTTTCTGACAGTAGAGATTGGACATGGCTCCTCTGTGTTGTTTTCATACTCATTGAAACCATTCTGCTGACGGATACTGAAACATCAAATAAATGTCCCTCCACCTCTGTGTGCATTGCTGTACACTAATAGAGTTAGTGTGCCAGTAGTTTTGTACCTCACTCTCCAGAGTGTGTATCTCTCTGGGCAGCTCCACAGCATGCCTGCTGAAGTAGTCCATGGTGATGGCGTTGTTCCAGTAGCTGAGGTTGTTCTCCTGACTTGATGACTTCTTCTTCCTCCTCATGCAGCACACTGTCAAAAGCACAGCTGGAGCAGGCAGAGACAGGAAAGGAAAATGAGGGTTAGGACAAAGACTGGAGGAGCTGCTGAAAGCGCCCACACTGCTGCTGCTCAGGTAGACGCTGTCATGTTTCATGACAACATGACAGTGTTAGAAGAAATTGTGGTTGAAAGGAAATATCCACCCTAAAATACTGTTTGAAATGGCTACTGGTGGTGTGCCTTGTAGTAGTTTTGAGCTGTCTAAAACAACAAAGCTGTCAGTCTCTCAGTAACAAATTATCAGGAATCATACAAGAAAATCATTTTTATCAAAGCGTAGAAATCCTTATTTCTCCATCTCCAACAAACCAAAACGCAAGAAATTGTGTTTTGCCTAAGGTGCAACTCTACTGCTCAATGAAAGAAACTCTCCCTCCGCTGCTGTTATTATCCAATTAAATGCAACAAGATTAGGTCCTGAAGGGTGTCTGGGGGCTGTCAAAAGGCATTCTTAAAAATGTGGGGCGATCATATATTGAAGAAAGCCAGGAAAGTTGAAGAAAAGTGAAGGTATGAAATGAGTAAGAGAAGACTGATAACACACATCTGTCGATTAAAGGTGGGGTGTGCGATTCTAATCCAATACACATATTTTTGTCACATCTAGCGAATATCTCCTCCCGGTCTGCTAGCGGTCTGTTCAGTGTGCGCTGGAAAAAATACCCGGGGTTTGTACACAGTCCTGGCTCTTTAAATGCTGAACAAAGTGGATCGGACCGGGCCACATGACATTATTCCAGCCATGATTTGTGTGTCAAGTAACATTAAATGACTTGCTCACGGACATTCAGCTTTCTATCTAGTTTGTTATTCTGATGTTAGCTATAGCAGCAGGAGAGTTGTGAGTATCGCTGTCTGGAGCTGGTTTGCTGACTCTGGGAAACCATCTCACGCTCTCTGGCTGTTAGCTTCACAGCAGCAACTGTTTGATAACCCACACATCTCCTGAACATTCTGACACTAAAATGGCATCTTTCAGACTGACAGATCAGGAGAAAATTGACTTTGATCGAGACCTGTCTCTGTCTCAACCACACACTCTCGCGAGATCTGGCAACAACTCTCTGCTGGCAGAGACGGTTCAGAGAGATATTGAGTTACATAAGTAAGTTTATAAGTTATATTAAAGTTGTATCTAGCGATAACATCGTGCACGCAAAACTCAATATGCTTTCATTCATCCACACGACTTTAACAACATTTCTAAACAAGGTGGGGGGGAGAGGCGGGAGAGGCAACCACGCCCACTCAGGAGACAGGAGGTGTATATGAGTTCATGCCATTGGCGCTGCCTGTAATGTGGTACCTTTGTTAGTATCACGTATCTTTGGTTATATTACTTGCCGTGTCGCTTTTCGCTCTATATCATGGTATTTGTCGTGGTAATGGATTTGTCCAGAATTGCATACCCCACCTTTAAATGTGAAGCTACAGCTAGCAGCCAATTAGCTTCGCATAAAAACTAGAAACAAGGTGAAACAGCTAGCCTGGCTCTGTCCAAAGGTAACAGAATCCACCTACCAGCACAGCTCACTAATTAACACCTTGTTTTGTAACCTTTAATCCTTTAACCAAAGTATAAAAAACGACAAGTTGTGATTTTACTGTGGGTTATGTGCTGGACTATTTCTTTGCTGGGTTCCTGGATTTTGTCGCCTTCGGCCTGTTTCCAGTATTTATGCTAAGTAAACCTAAACTGCTGCTGGCTGTAGCTTCATAATTACTCTACAAACATGAAAGTGGTATAATATTTTTTCATCTAACTTTCGACAATAAAGCAAATAAGCCAATTACTTAAAATGTTGAGCTATTCCTTTAAATATAATTTTCTTATGATAGTAACGTTAGTGGGTTTTAAGTCAAAGTCGGCGAAACTCTAAAGTAATTGGACACTTTTCACATTAATTAATTGCTCTGACATTACTTACAACATGAGGACACAGGGACACTGATGGCCAGCACGATCCACACAATTTCCATCCGGCTCAAACAGATGGTCATGCGGGACAGCGGGGATTCAACGGTGGGGCCTGAGCTATTGCCGGGCATCCAGGGGTCCTGGGTAGTGGCAGGGACCTGCCTGTTCAGGAAGTTCCTACTGGCTGTGGAAGGGGGCTCCGAGCTGTTCTCCTGAGCAGGCGCCTCCTCGACTGAGCTGCTGTTAGAGAGCAGCCCTTCGTATGCAGTTACATTCCCCAACCAGGGTCCCAGAGGGGCATTGTCTGTGCCATTACCTTGAACAACCTGACCATGATCCTCCTTAGTGGTGGTCTCGTTGGGCGCAGTGTGGTTGTTTGGGATGATTGTTGGATTCTGTGTGTTGAGGCTGGGCTTTGTGGACAGGGCTGGAGTGGATGCAGTGGAACTTAGATGCTCGGAATCTTCTTTCAGAGATTTCCCCAGTTGATCAGTGGGGGCCTTGTTCACTGCATGCACATCCCTCAGGGTGATGGCATGGTGTGCGGTCTTGTCTGAGGCACCCTGAGCATGCTCCCTGAGTTTCAGGCCTAGTGCAGGGTCAGCATCCATTAATGAAGAGGAAAGGGAGGTCGGTGAGAAGCGCTCGTACTGCCAGCTGGGGTCAGTGGGTTTGTGCATGTAGCCTTGGTTTACAATATCAGAGCTTGGCTCCAGGGGCTGTATCACATGACTTTCAGTGCTCACAGTGTTTGGGGTGACAATCTTTGTGTCATGAATGGAGGGGTCGTCATGAGCCAGGCTAGAAGTTTGGGTTGTATGAAGCAAGGCCAAAGGGTCGAGGGCAGCTGTAGGGGGGATTATGTTTGAGGGTTGAGTGCCTCCTGTGGATGGCCATTCTCGGCTACTGGAGCCCTCCTGATGCCACTGCAGGTGAGGAGGCTTGGGTGTAGACAGGGGACTGCTGTGGGCGGCTGCCATGGATACAGAGTCCTGGGATGTCTGGCTGAGGTACGGCCCCTGTGCTGATGACACCAGTCCTACTGGCAGTGCTAGGAATGCTAGAACACCTGCAGAGAAAGAGAAAGAAAGATGATGATTAGCCCATGATAGTGTAGAATATCCTTTTAGCTTCATGGAATACTGGATAATTTCCTTGTAAGTGTGTATTTTCAACATGTCTGTGTGACTAAACCATATTTCGCTCAAGGATCTTGCAAAGCAAAGCCTCACGATAGTGCAGCCAGGCAGCTGAAATTGACTACTCAGGTATTCAGAAGAGACGTGTAGCCTTGTCTTGCATTCATTTTGCTCCTCATCCTTTAATCTACTGAACCGCTGTGTTTATCATTTACCTAGTTTAACTAGGTGATCGCTTTATTAACTGCATTACTCACTAGTTCCACTGTGTACCCACGCATATATAAGGTGGCAGCTAGGACTAGGAGGATGTCTCCACCTTTAGACACAGAGTTCAAACAAAGCTGCTTTGTTACTCAGCAGAAATGCTTAAAGAGCTCACTCTTTATTGAGGTAATAAAATAACAAGCAATTTTAATTCAAATTTTTATATAACATTGAAAAAGGGCAATTTAGTGTATAATATTCAGTCTTAAATCTTGCCTTCTTTTACGCAAGTCAAATTGGATTAGATATATTCATTCAGTTACAAGAGTTTTAATAGTTTTGATCATTTTCAGTACTTTGAAACAAGGTGTCTTTGTTATTAAAATAGAGTGTAGCCAAGAACATGATGGTAGACTGAATAAATACCTTTTCTGAAACTAATTATCAAGTAAAAATCCAGTGGAATTGACACTTAACATGCTTAAACCATCTCAGAGAGCCTGACATATTCACTTTCTCGAGCTCAATCCCATAAGGAGGCTGTGTAGTGACAAGTCATTAGCAGGTGCCTGTGGGGAATATTGGTCCTATTATGTTATCCAGACAGCAGGCAAGTCATAGAGGGAGGAACATGCAAAGGCTATTAATTTCCCCTCTGGCCCCTCCCGTCTATCCCTTATTGACACTGTTAAACACAGCTAATGTGACACATTAGCGGAGCTCCCACCGGGCGGATTCTATGCGTTCAGCTGAACAGAACATGCACTAACACAAAGATAACATAATTTAAATTCCTGAATGAGGTTATGTGGCATGTTTTTCCTACAGGATGCTGAACTAAGGATGGTGTGAGAATACCACAAGTTCCAAGGTTATTTTGACACATTTTATTTTTATTTTGTTTGAACCATTATTGGTTTTATGCTTAAAAGGATAAAGCTGGCAACATTCTACATTTGTTTTGATTTTCAACAAATCCCATGAAAAGGTCAAAACCAACAATGTGTTAGGTTGTCGCTCAGCACTTTCCGACTTCTCAAACCTGTCTGTGGCACTCAGCCCCAAGGCCATTCAAATCTAGTGAAGATGTCATTTAAAAAGGCTCAGTAATTTCTTACCAGCTGGGCATTCTAGTTTTGAGCAAACTTTACTCAAACAGGAAGAAACAGTGCATTCATTGGGGACTATTTTCAGCTGTGGAGTCATACATATTTGGTTTGCTAATGAGTGTTTATGGCTGCAGGACAGTGTATGTGGGAGTAACTTAAATTAAACTACAGTGTTGGTGATCATGTTAATAATGGAACATGTCACCCAGTGCAACAGTGTGGCTCACTGATATGTTTTTTATATTTTATATAACAAACTTGGTCCAGATTGGTCCAGGATTTGAATCTTGGTGGATTTAAAGGGACAATTCACCCCAAAATCAAAAATACATACTTTTCCTCTTACCTGTAGTGCTATTTATCCATCTAGATTGGTTTGGTGTGATTTGGAGATATTGGCCGTAGAGATGTCTGGATTTGTTTGAATATAAAAAGGACTATATGGCACTCAGCTTATGGTGCTCAAAGCGCCAAAAAATACATTTGAAAAACTCAACAGCAACTTCTCTTTCCAGAAATATTTACCTGGTTACTCAAGATAATCCACAGATTTGTTGTGAGCAGTTTCATGTGGGAAATATATATTTTTTTCTGTTCCTACATGAAACTGCTCAAAACAAAGATGGGCTAAAACTCCAAAACAGAGGTGTCAGAAGCTTGTGACTAACTGCTGGAAACGTTTATTGGAGATAAAGGTCAAAGGATCCTGCCTCCCAACAAGGAAATTGTGGGTTCGAATCCCAGACCAGACCACGATCTCCCTGGGTCGAGTCTGCATGTCCTACCCGTGTTACCATGGGTTGTCTCCGGCTTCCTCCCACCGTCCAAACACATGCATGTGTAGGTTAATTGGTAACTCTAAAATTGCCCCTATTGGATAAATGTGAGTTAGAATGGTTGTCTGTCTCTGTGTCAGCCCTGCGACGAGTTGGCCACTGTCCAGGGTGTACCCCGCCTAAGGCCCAAAGTCACTGGGATAGGCTCCAGTCACCCGCGACCCCGAACGGGAACAAGCAGTAGAAAATGACTGACTGACTGTATTATATAACCTTCTTTGAGTTTTTACCAAGGCCTGAGCTGACATGTTTTCATTCAATTAGTATTCACATCAGTAGAATATCTTGCAGGTTAAGGGGGTTGAATAATGTTGAATGCAAATGTATATTGTAAAAACATTTTATTGAAATGTTTTTTTTGTAATATGGTTCAACCCTACCACACAAAGTTAGCTGGGCTAATAAGATGGCCTGGATGGGTTTCTTGCTTGTGTCAAAGGAGGAAAAAAAGGCCTCTGACATGAAGCAGACAAATAAAAATGAAAAATATATGGATGTGCAGAGGTGGGTATTCATGGGGTCTCTGCAATTGAGGTATTTGGAGGGAGATAATTAAGGAGGATCAGTGATCAACACTGCATTGTTTTGCCATTCATAAAAACACCCAAAAAGCAAGAGTCATAGAAAACATGCAGAGTCTAAAGCCACCAATGTGACCTAGATGTCGTGGCCCTCGTTTAACTACAGTGCTCCCTCAGTAACTATGGAAACCCAGTTTTCATTCCCAAGAGGGACAGAGGAGAAGGAGACGTGAGGAGAGGTGAGAAAACACATTTGTTGAAAGCATATAAAGGAAATGGGTTGAAAGATACAATATTTTAGAAAATGATGATTTTTATAAAACTAACAGCCCAAGCAACAGTCAATATCAGTAATCTCAAATTCCGTTGCCATAGAAAGCTTCTCCATCACATTTGCAACATGAGATTTAAAAATACACCACAGTAGAACCCCAAAGCACTGACTATTTAAACTCAGCCTCTGAATCATTAATCATATTCCTCCATACTCAATCACACTACCAGGATGGAGGGTCCAGACTGTCTTCCATTAACCAAGCCTGTCACGTCTCTAATCCACGGAGTCCACTCCAGACACATATCTGAAGAGATAGCACACATGGCCATCCTTGATTTATGGCTGCTTGTTTTTCCTAAGATTTCCTTTAGGGAGTGAAATGGACCACTGACAAACCCAACCTGTCAAAGCTTAAGTATTTGGGCTATTGTTGATCATCTGTAATGTGAATGGTGGTCACATTAGGCAAGGCAGGTTTATGTGAATAGCACATTTCAACAAGCCAATTCAAAGTGCTTTCATAAAACATAAAATGAACACAGGGAAATATGAAAAAAGACATTTAATAATAGTTAATAACAGTAAAAGTTACAGTGTAAGAAATTAATCATTATTTGATTTAATAAAAGGCAGCGTCAAACAGAAAAGTCTTCAGCCTTGATTTAAAACAACTGAGAGTTGCAGCAGACCTGCAGTTTTCTGGGAGTTTGTTCCAGATAGGTGGTGCATAAAAACTAAACGCTGCCTCTCCATGTTTAGTTTTGACTCTGGGGACTGAAAGCAGACCTGTACCAGACGACTTGAGAGGTCTGGATGGTTCATAGCATAGCAGAAGATCAGAAATGTACTTTGGCCCTGAACCAGTCAGTGCTTTATAAACCAACAGTAGTATTTTAAAATAAATTATTTGACCGAAAGGAAGCCAGTGTAAAGACCTCAGAACTGGAGTGATGTGATCCACTTTCTTGGTCTTATTGAGGACAGGAGCAGTAGCGTTCTGAATTCGCTGCAGCTGTCAGGTAAAGACACTGTTACAGAAGTCGAGTCGACTGAAACGCACGGACATGTTTTTCCAAATCCTGCTGAGACATAAGTACTTTAATCCTGGATGTATTATTAAGGTGGAAGTAGGGTGACTTTGTAATAGTTTTAATGTAGCTGTTGAAAATCAGGTCTGAGTCCATGGCTACAATGGTTTTTAACATTACTGATTGAAGCCCCAAAGGCAATGGCTTCAGTTCTATCTTTGTTTAATTGAAGAAAATTGTAGAACATCCATTCGTTGATTTCTTCAAAACACTTATTCAGTGATTATATAGGACCGTAGTCCCCTGGGGACATTATGTACATTTGTGTGTCGTGTGCATAAATATGGTAACATATTTTGTTGTTTTCCATAGTCTGAGCCAGTGGTAGCTGTAGATGTTAAACAGAAGAGGCCCCTAAATGGATCATTGGGTAAGTCCACGTCATTTTTGTCCACTCAGATGTGTAATTACCTATAGACACAAAGTAGTCCCTGTCCTTTAAGAAGGATTTAAACTAGTTTACTACTGTGCCAGAAAGTCCCACCTAGTCTTTCAGTTGGTCTAGTAATATGTTGTGGTCGACTGTGTCGAATGCAGCACTGAGATTCAATAATACCAAAACTGAAATTCTCCTGCTCTCTGTGTTTAAGTGGATGTCATTGAAGACTTTAACTTTAAGAGCAGTCTCAGGCCCTGTGGTGTGCTCTAGAACCTGACTGGAAGACATCAAAACAGCTGTTAAATGCCAAGAAGTTGTTCAGCTGTTGAAAAACAGTTTTTTTAACTTAAAAACAGGAGGTTTGATATAGGCCTATAATTGTTAATTAGTGAAGCGTCTAGATTGTTTGGCTTGAGTGGCTTGATGTCTGCAGTTTTCAGGGCCATGTTGACAATTTGTAGAGGAACTAAGGCCATGGAATTAGAATTTATTTTTAAAAAGCTCACTGGCAGAATATCAAGGCAGCAGGAAGAGGATTTCAGATGTTGTATCATGTCCCCCAAGTTCATTGGGTTAATAGGATCATGCTATTTGAATTGATTTTAAGTGGACACAGGGACAACACATATCCTGTACCTGATTTGGAGGCACTGGCTGCCTGTCTAATTTTTTAAATTTTGTCAGTGAAGAAGGAGGCAAATTCATTGCAGGCCCTGGTAGATAGAAGACTTAGATTTAGAGGATAAGACTCACAAGAAATTACATTTCACAAACTATTCTTTAGTGAGAAGGTACATGAACAAAACACAAGAAGAAAGAGATCAAGACAAAAGACTACATCTGAAAAATAAATAAAAGCAATATTAAGACAAAAAAACAGGTATAACATATCACATAATAACCTTTAAGATAGGAAAGGAAACTCAGATGACTGTGTAATGTAGAATATTTTAGCTGCAAGCAAGGTAGAGTAATAATTATGTTTTTCAATGTAAAAAAGGACCAATTTAGAGTGAGGTTGTTAACAATGCTGTGGTCTGGCTTGAGTCATACCAATCAGTTCCTAAACATGGCTGTCACAGCCTGGCAACCCTACACGTTGCTTCTACTGAATAAAACACCTAGACTCCCTTTACAAAGTTGTATCAGAAATGGGCAAACTAAATGCTCTGGCACACACGTAAACAGGAACACATTCTTCTGATTTGTCCGGGTGATCAGAAACTTAGCATAAAACGTGTGGTTTCACCCTGATCTGTAACCAACATGGAAATTAATATTCATTTGGGACTTTGCAGTTTAGTCAAAAAAATCATAATTTATTGAAGATCACATCTAAAATGTTAAATGGGAGAATCTGCTTTTTAAGTAAGCTTGCACTCAGACATCTGACTGCCCATATATTCATTAGTGCTGAATAGATAGTGAGGATAACACTGGCCTTTAGATTCTGTATCAGACACTGTTTAGTTCTGAGGTTTATTGTTAGTTTAGAGTTTGACAGTGAGACTCGTTGTTTGATTTTAGTAGGAATCTCATTATTAAGGGTCTTTATAACTAGTTTATAACGTGAGTTTTATTGTGTTTGTCGATTTTGAATGAAGTGTGTTTTACGATGAGTTAACAAGGCAATTAAGCTGGTCTTAGTTCCGTAAAAGAGTGAATCTTAAATTCAGAAGGTGTACAGTTGTATATTTCTGTTTAATAAGGAAAACAGGAGTAAGAATACTTTTTTTCTTGACATTGAGATGTGAGTTTATTTTGTTTTTATTACAGTAAAAAAGCTAAGAGAGGTTGCGCAACATAGCAAACTCGCTGTTCGCACACATCTCCCAACTGGAACTACAGGGAAAAAAGCTGGAGCCTCTTGAGGTATGAGGTGGAATAACAAGATAGGAAAGACCATGGATACCTGGTTAGCATGCTAACTTTAGTAGACACTCTGCAAAACAACACATAGACGTCTGACATAACGTCAAAACTATTATTTTTTCCCCATTCTGTTGATATTTGTTATTTTTTTATGTTTTAAACTAATATTCGTACACATTGCACCTTTAAGCTATCATGACATTGTGTCAACGTGTTTTCCACCCCTCTACTGTGCGCGCATCCTTGATTGTTTGTAAACGATATAACATAATGCTATATTGCTGAATTTCTGTGTGTAGGGATTTTATGTGTATCCGTGTGTTTTTACATATGCACAGTGTTGCACACTGAGGCAAATGGTTGTAATTTGTCACAACAGTTGGGCGTCTGGCTGATGGAGTGAGAGCGTAAGCAGGGTGAACACAGACAGAGAGCCCGGCCCTGCCTCCACAAAGACATGCAACGGAGAAGCAGGCACTGCGAGTGAATTAACTAGAGAAATGATTGAAAAGGCCCAAGAAGTGAATTGAGCTTTATGAACATCCATTATTGAGTTAAGGCACTGGGAAGAACATGAGAAAATTGGATGGAAAAGGGGAAGAATAGTGAGGTCAGATGGGGTGGGAAAATGTGCATAGAGGAGGCGAGAGGTGTTGTGGGGAGTAAGAGAGGGAGATGTGTGGGTGTGTCATCAGCGATAGGACATGGAAAAAAGCAAATGGTTGGATTAGACACATTAGACCAAGGAGGACATTCAAAGGAAACATAAGGTGTGAGAGATAGGAGAATATAGGAGGCACTTTTTAAAATAATTTGTCTTGTTCAGCAACACTCAACATGATATTTTCTCACAAGCACAAAAAACACCCACAGAAAAATCAGTAGTAGTCATTAGTGATGACGTAAGAGAGGAGGCGAACAACAAGATTTCTCTGAATCTTTGCTCACAAAAAGACCAACAAACAGCAAAAGTAGCGTGTTAAATTTCATTGGTGACATTGAACTAAAGGTCTTTCTCCTTGTCCTTCTACTTTATGCTTTATAGGCCTGGAGGTCGACACAGCTTACACTGTTATCGCTCACACCAACGTCTTGTGCTCACTATCTTTATCACCCAGCTGATTATCTCAGAATAGCCCATGCTAATATCATGGAGACAAACAATGCCTAGGTAAAATTAGTGTGAGATTATACCCCCATTTATTTGAATAATGGTGTCAACCTGTTTTCCATTAACTATCAGGATGTATGGAGGGAGGGGCAATTTATGCAGGAAACCTGCTGAATTAGGGGTCTTTTGAATGCATAGGAAGCTGATGACATTCATTGAAGTCCTCCATTGAAGCCATCAGGGACATCAATAAATCATGTTGCAAAGCAGGATCCTGTGCACTGTTCCAATGCAGGCTTTGTCCCACCAATCATTCATTATTAGACTCAATGTCAGAGTGAGGGACAGAGGCCAGAGCGGCTGTCACTGAATCTAAAGTTACACTGGTGAAATAAAAAAAACATTTACTGCTGCTGATGAAATTCTGCATTCAATTTTTGCCATGGACCGAGTCATGAGCTAAGACTCCATTCCAGAAGAACAATATCGTTCAGGCACATGCATCATGAGTCTTCAAGCCTAATCAATCATACTGGAGCACTCAGTGTGTGGTATGCAGGCTATCAGTGGTTATGCACTAGCCTGGCTGCTGCATGAACAATCCTGAGGGGGGACTTTGGGTTACTTGGTGTGGAGGGTGGGATATATTTATCTTTTTTCCGGGGGGTCACCTCATGTTATATGCGACGGAGAAAGATGTGGCTCGAATGTACGGCGACAATCTGCCTATGAAGCAAGTGTTGGAGCCGGGCTGGTTGTGTCGCATCATTAGTGGACAGCTGGCAGTGGCACAATTCGAATTGGAGGCTCTACAGGAAGCCAAAAATAGGAGCTGCAAAATCATCCATCAATGAGGCAGTACTTCTGAACTGTTACTGCTCTGTCATCTCACCGCTCAGGCAGCATGACGGGGAATAAAGGAAGAAATGTATGTATGGGGAACAAAATGTATACATCCAATGAGAATCAATGTTTAAATGAATGAAACTGCGACACAATGATATAACCTGTATTAAGAATAAATACCTGACAATATAGCATCAATATAATGATGTCCTTTATCTTTACTAACATTAATGTTCTTATTTTATTATTGCTCTGCATTCTTCTAAAATATTTAAATAGCTGTTTTTATTTCAATCTTATATTCCTTTTTTGGAGTGTAACATTTGTCCTGGGACTTCAGTTAAGAAGTTTTAGCTACTTCTGGCATATGTACCGTTGTTTGTTAATGACTATTAATGTGCACTGTCCCTGTTAAATGAACTAAGTAGTAAATAAAATAAATAGGATTTAATATTGGATTATAGTTGTTTTTTGGAGGTAATGTCCATGGTCAAGCCATGGGATGAAAAAAAACAACCAATAGTACAGTAACAACCTGGATCAACTGTACTTGCACGAATTAGATAAAATGGAAGATGAACTGGAATGATTCATTTCTAAACTGTACTTTATTTTACAAGATAATCTAACAGCATATCAAACACTTACTGTGACCTAGTGGTATCAAAATTGAATCTTAATGGAACAAATCTTAAAGTTTTAATTTGCATCTTTTACGTTTACACTCCACACACAAAAGCAAACCAAGTCTTGTTCCAAAAAATTACATCAACTCAATTTTGGTAACTTGTCATACCAAGTAGACGGAGGTTTTGTAACCGATTCAGTAATGGAGCTCAATGTATTTTAGCAGCATCATTTTCAGGGGTGCTATCTATTACTATTCATTTCTCTGAATAGATTTAATAAAGCAATACAGTAATTGCGGCCTTTTAGTCAATTTTTTCTGTTCATTTATAGTTTCTGCTAATTTTATATCCCAACATGAAAGTCTAAATATTTCAAAGACCTCGCCCCACAACCAGGAATAGAATTCTGGTAGAGAAAAACTAAATCATTTGCTGGCCTAAAAGAATGAATGAAGAAATGAATGAAGAATGTTAAAATTCCCAGAAAAATGAAGAGGATATGACCCGAGTGTCACTGTAACTACGGTCCTGATCAAAATGTTAAGGTTCCTGACAAAGGACTGGTGAAGACCTCTATGTCATCAAAACATTTCTTTATCATATGTATTACAAACTTTTGTCTATTTCTACCCTCAGTTTTCCAGCACCTGTGAAGGTTTTCTGGATGTGCCTGACCTATGACACTAGACTGAAGGTGTTTGAAAAATAAATATAAAACAGTATGTGTCTGTCAACAACCGTGGCAACGTGCCCTCGAGCAAGTCACAGACCTTCTGCCTACACTCTCATTGTAAGTTGTTCTGGATAAAATGTAAAGGTACAAGAACTATAGGGATTCCCTGTATGTCCACCTCATTATATAATGGGAAAAACACGCATACACTAACTGCTAGTTTCGAAGCCCCAGGGCATTGAACCATAACCAATAATTAAGGATGTCCTCCTCATCACCCAGCCAGCCCTCCATGGATCACATTTAGCCTCATTTGTGGTAATCACAACCACTCCACAGTAGCGGACAAACCTCCATGGGATTCCCCTCAAATCCCTCGGGGCAAATGGAGAAGGCTTTATCTACAGTGCTCATCAGAATACCAATGAGCCTTTATCACATCATACCGGCACACACCGCGGCTCTGCTAGCTAATACAAAATGTATTCATATCTCACTTTTGAGGATAAAGGTTGACAGACCCAAATCAAAGCAATCATAAGCCCTAAATGGGGAGTTGTGTTCATGGTTGTCCGAGCCTTTAATTTTAAGCTTTGACGTGCCGTCAGAGCGAGCCACAGAAACAGATCAGATCCATCAGCTTCAGGCAGACAAAACCCTTTATCAGCAGGTCAACTTGAGAGCTGTCTGACTAACTGCTGGTAAGATTGGATTATCACGCCTGGACTGAGCGCTATCAGCCCTGACTCACTTCAATGGACCCACTGCACTTACAACTATTACCACCACCAACAGTACTACTACAGTACTGTTAGCACAGCTACTATGTCTACCATTATCACTACTACCAACCATTAGTAGAACTAATAGTACTACTACAATACTATGACTATCACTACCTCTATCATTATTACTCAACTTATAGCAATACTGCTGCTACAATAGCAATAGTAGGCCTAGTATACTATTGCTAAAAGTACTGCAACTACAACTAGTACTACTTCTGGAAGTCCAACTGCTAACACTACAATCACTACTTCCATGACTACCTCTAGTAATAGTACAACCATTTGTACATATATCACTACTGTTACTACATCAAGTCCAGCTGCTAACACAACTGCTACCACTGTGACTACTGCTACTGCTACTACTACAAGTACTAATATCACTTTTACTACTGCTACAAGTCAAACCGCTAACACTATTACCATTAATACTGCTACGTTTTCCACCATTAGTGTCAATCAGAGTACTGCTGCTACTACAAGTGCCAGTACTACTCCTCCTCCTCATTTCACAACTATTACTACAACTAAGACCACTACTCCTTCCACTACCTCTACTAATACCTCTACTATAGGTAATGCTACTACTTGATGATACTTTTACCACTATTACACATCTTATGGCTGTAAGTACTGTTAGTACTATCACTCCACCTCCTTGTAATTCTCCTAGTTCACCTCCTCCTGGTCTTCAACATTGTATCAGACTACTCACTCAGAGAGGCTTTTGGATTGCGGAGTGCCCTGGAATGTAAACTGAGAAATTGTGAAATGTCCAAAATATTTTTGCTTCTGACTGTGAATCACATTTGACATTTTCACTTGTATCTTTTCCCACAAAGACACAAGAATGCATCTGCCATGAGATGAATCATATACCTAAAACTGTGTTTACAGTTTAGGTTTTAGAAGCATCCGCTGTCATGCCACCAGACTATAGAGCAGCTTGTTGCCTCAGGCTGTGAGTAGCATAAAGGGAACTATATACAACTCTGAGTCGTAAAATGATTAATAAATCTATCTTGTATCTTGTCAATCAATCATTAAAGATTGAGTGGACACTTAACTTGACCACTGATCGATCATTCCCCTGTTTAGGAGCTTGAATTAGTGCTGCAGACAAGGCTAGACAAGCAGTCACCATTTGGAATTTGGGGGTTAGCGCCCTTTACCTGTACTTCTGGGGCTCAGTGGTAGAAGTACTCAGATCTTTTATTTAAGTAAAGGTAGAAATACCACAGTGTAAAAAAATACAAGTACAAGTAAAGGTCCTGTATTCAAAATGTGACTTACGTAAAAGTACAAAAGCATCAAAAGGCACTTTAAAGTGGGAGGTCTGTGGCTCAGGAGGTAGAGCAGGTAAAGTACAAGTACCTCAAAATTGTATTGAAGTGCAGTACTTAGTTACATTCCATGATGGTGGAGCTTGAGCCTCCGTAAACGTATGTGTAGGGACTGTTCTTACTACTACAACTGCTTCTCATCCTCGACTTACTCTGATCACTGTGACTTTTCAGTGACGGGATTTGTTTTTATCAACAGGTAGGTTGTAAAGAAAAAAAACTAATGTTAAAATGCGGTGTAATATTTAAAAAATGCATGATGCATCATCCATTTCACCCAAAGAGGAAACAAATGCTTTTCCTTTCTGTTCAATGTTGTAGGAGCGCACTTATCTTTCATGAATCTAGCCCTTCTCAATTAAGAATACCATGTTTCTTCATTCAACAGTGCTTTCAATACGAACTTCACAAAGACAGATCCTTCTGGAATTCATCCTCATGTAGAGGCGTATATGTCCTGGGCGTATAAATAGAGTGTCATCTTTACAGTAGCACAAACAGACAAATTCCTTTGGTTTGCTCCTGGGTGTGTTCGTCTGCCATTCCGGGGAGAGTGTCTGTCCCGTGGGGGGAAACAGACAGATAGGGCACATCCTGTGGACCGCTGGAACCCATCCTGGTGGAGGAGGACTGCGTGGGCGGAGTGGTGGAGAGGCGGAGCAGGGAGGGAACTACAGATGTGAGCTCTGAGATAAGAGGGCAAGCTTTCTTAACAGGATAATGGCTTCCTGTTTGACTGCTCCACAAATGGTTTGTCAGGTTACAGCAGCTTTGAAAAGAGACGTGTTTATCTGAGAATCAGGCGGGAGGGAGAATGCGAAAACAAGCACAACAAAGAGTCCTTGTGCTGTTTACTGGGATAATGATTTAGCTACGGAGACAAAGGTTCTCGGGAAGGAGAAACGTTAAACAGGAAGTTGTCTGGGATCTGGGGAGAACACTGGATTGCAGGCCTGCAGTTCTAAAACTCCATTAAAGTCAGCACACTGCCAATGTTTTCCCCATACAGAGAATTTTGACATTTTTACTGTTGTTGGTGACTTAAAAAAGACCACAAACTTTAATCACACCAGACAAGACAAAGTCAGATTGGGACAAAACCTAATTTTCTAGAAACAAGTAAGTTCTCTCGATTGTTTCAGGCGCATTATGCCATCACAGCATGTTCGCATAAGCACATAGGGAGCACTGACAGAAAAGCTAGAAGACAGAAGAACATAAAACAGCACAGAGGCTCACCAGAAGAAAAGAGAGAAACACTTCCTGCTCTGACGCCTGTCATGATGCGAGATCATCCATCTTAGTTCTCTTCTATCTGCAGCATCTCCTCTCTTGCCTGCAGCCTACGGATGTTAAGGCACATCTGTCTCCTGCAGATGGCTTGTCCGGAGAGAGAAATGAGAAATGTCTCTGTACTGCACATAGACATAGATCTCAGGTGGGCCTTTCAGTTCTGCACACTGTAGAAAGGCAGCCCTGATGGAAGTGTAATGTGCCAGAGGAAACTCAGGCCTCGGCTGGATCTCCAACTGAAAGAAAGCAAAAAAGTGAGCGCTTTGCTTTCAAAGACTGGATCTACCCGAAGAAAGCCAAAGGCTCTCTTAATATGAAGTCTATAAAAAGCTAGTCCACAGCTTCGACTTAGACTTCCCCTCTTTAGATTAAACCACTGCAAAGTGACCTCGCTCCACCTCCGCTACAGCTTAAAGCACTTCGCTCACAGCAGTCCAGTCCAACTTTATCACTTCTGAGGGATTGAGGCAGATTGAGACAGCCTTTGGCTCCGCTGTCCTGAGGTGGAGCTTGGGGGTGCATACCAGATATCATCAGCCTGTTTAGCTAACCGTCCAGGAGCCTGGTGGATCCCAGTCTGAGTCCCATGTTCCATATTCATGTGACATTCTGCGATGGTAGCCCGCCAGGGCTTCGTACATCCACTCCCAAAGCCTTTATCCTGTCCTCTGAATTTAAAGCAGCACAGACTCGAACAATAACAAAAACTAAGGGGATACAGCACTGTATGTACAGCATCTGATGTACCTCCAGTTTGAGGTTCCCTGAGGGCATTCATCAGAGTCTCCAGCAATAAAGGAATTTTTTGTTTTTTATTCACGCACAATGGGCCACCAAGAGAATGCAGGAAGACTTGTGGTTAGAAAAAGCATCATTAATGGATTTGTTTGACGGTGTGGGAAATACGCTTATTTGCATTTTTGCTGGGAGTTAGATGACAAGATGGATAAAACTCTCATTTCTGCCCATAAATATGAGGTTAAAGTCAGTATACAGTCAGGTTAACTTATCTTATCTTAGTTTAAAAACTTGAAAGAGGGGGAAACAGTTAGCCTGGCTCACTTTTAACACTTTCTATCTTGTTTGTTTAATCGGCACAAAAGTTGAGGTGTAAAAACAACAAGTTATGGTTGTTAACTAGGGTTATCTGCTATATGTCATATAATGTGTTAATTAATGAGCATTAGAGATGCTTGTAGGCAGGGGCTTTCACCTGGCTAGATTGGTTAATTTTCCCCTGCTTCCAGTCTTTATGCTAAGCAATGTTAACTATGTCCTGGCTGGATATATTTACCAGCATATTAAACAGACATATATGATAGTGGTATCAATCTTATCATGGAACCCCCCCCCCCCATCCCCCATTGTCTCTACTCACTCAGCAGCTGGCAGCGCAGGACCTGCAGGCTTGTCTTCATGGTATCATGTGATCCGGGTCCTCCTCCACAGTGCTCATGGTTCTCTAGTGAGAGAAAGAAAAGCGAGAGCGAATAAAGACAGAGGTAAGATAAAACTCAGCGCTCAGGTATCAAAATCACATTCAAGTCATGGTCAAGTATCAGTGCGATATACTGTGATTGTCTCTGGACAGGTAAGTAGAGTAGACACGGAAAAGGAAGAAGGGATTGCATGTGGATTAACCTTGACAGTTTAATCCTTGTAATGACTGCCAGACAACAGTTGGACCTCTCACAGTGGATAATATGAATTACACCTAACAAACATTTCACAATAAAAGACCAGGTAGGACTGCAGTGGTGGTTAGCCTCAGTTGCCAGGCTTTAAATCAGCATTGGCATCCTGCAGGCTGTGCTGGTCAGTAAAACCAATTATGGAGCATCAAACATTGACCAGTAAGCCTTGTTCTGAGACAGCCAGTTGGTGTGTGTCAGTGAGACAAGAACTGAAGGGTGCTCTTTAGGAGAATGACTCACTGATAGCCTTCTGTTAAATGAAAGGCCACACACACACACAATCTTCTTTCACCCCTAGAGAAGTGTGTGCATGTGTGTGTGTGTGTGTGTGCATGTTTGCCTCCCTTTGTGGCAATGCCCTTGGGCAGGACTCGTGCTCACACCACTCACCCGCACAATCCACACAAACAGACATGTACTTCTAATGAAGTGTATTCGACCACACACACACACACACACACACACACACACACAGACACTTAAGCACCCTTTACCCTACCTGAATGAATAATCTCTTGTGAGTGTGACATGTGAAATTAGATTTGTGCCCCCCAGGATGAGGGGTCTGGTTGCAGGCAACCTGTATTTCTGTGGTAGATGTGTGAGATGAGAGGGACTGACAAAGAAAGCACAGGGTAGTAGCGTACTGATCCTTTCATGAGGCTTTATTTCTCATAAATGCAGCCTCGCTCTAGAGACTGAGGGGAGGCAACACACTACATCTGAGTCATCCTGTTTATATTGCTGCCATTGTGGCAGCCTTTTAATGCTTGTAAACTATGTGGAGCTATAAATCTGAACTATGCAAGCCCAGAGTATTTTGAGATTTTTGAAAACTTTAGGGTGGAAGTAACAGCCGAACATGCACAAGCGCGAGGAAGGAAAATGTTGAGCAACATAACGGATATTAAATGTGACATAGTAACTAGGTTAACATTCATTCAGCAACAGCACTGGTTTGTGTTTGTCTGGAGGTTGTCAAGTTTTCCTATCCTTGTTAACAAAATAGCTTGTTAATAGAAAAATAAACATGTAATAGTCTAGGAATAGTTTGGTTATAAGTAATGAAAACTGCACAAAACAAAAACCCAGCAAGACATTTTGAAGCCGAATTTGCATCTTAACAAGAGAAAATTAAAGCATGAAATAAGCTCAGCATTGTATCACCATTTTGTTAGTTATGAAAAACTGAAGATCAGTTGAGTAACAAACAAAAGTTGAGTAAACAACTGTTGAACAATCATGTACATACGTATACATAATACACATAATGCACAAGCAATAGCTTATTCAACAGTAGCTAACATCCACTCAGCTAACAGCTAACGTTACAGCATTGGTTTGTGTTTATCTGGATGTTGTACAGTATGTTTTGCTAGCCTGGCTGACAACAAAGGCAGCTAAAATAAACGTGATAAATTGTAACATTGCTAAACAATCGTGATTTATATTTTTGTTTTTGGGAGGGAACATTAAGAGTACCTGGTATCTACCAAGTAGGCTAGCCATCCAGGTAGCTAACAATAACTAATGACAACTGCATGACACAAAAACATGGCAGGAGATTTTAATTTAATTTTGGTGTGTTTTAATCTCACTTATTTTGGTTACTAAATTTGGATTTTTTTTAAAAACTTGAGTAAATAGAGGTAGAAGTTATGTTTGAATGTTTATATTTATACACAAACCGTAGCAGGTTTACATTCGGCCACAACACTGATTTGTGTTTGCCTGGACACGGCCTATCAAGTTTTGCTATCTTTGCACTAAACTGGTTGTTAATAGAAAAATAAACATAGAAATTGTAACACTAGTCAGCAATCAAGTTTTGTTTATTAGTTTTGTTGAGGGGCCAGAAGAGTATCTATCTATCTTCTTAATGTCTAACACCAACTGCACAACACACTTCTGGTGTGTTTGCCTCGTAACAAGGGAAAATCAAAAGCACAAAATAATCGGCAAGGCATTGTAATTTGATAAAACACTTCTCTATATTTTCCCTCCTGGCTTCATTCTCCTATTACAACAGAGAAATAAAGAATAACATGAATGAAAACAATAATGTAAAATAATCAACCAAATTGGCTATCAAGGCACAAGTTTAGATGACAAATGCACACAATATTGTTCTTGTTCCAAATGTTTAGAAAATGAAAACAGAAGCTCGCTGCCTCGCCGCTCTTAACTCACAGCTTTGACTATAATGGGGTGGGCTCAGTCGAAATATAGTGCGAGTAATTGCAAAAGAGATGAGGCTGCAAGAATACAGTCGTAGCCGCAGAACATGTTTTTGTTTTTCCCAGCTTAATTCACATCTGAAGAAATGACACTAGCTGCACCTGTCCCAAACCCCTCCTCGCATCCACTCATAGCAACGCCATAATGCTGCAGTGATAGCAACTGCGTACCATGGCAGCTCTACTCCTTCCCTGGGCTTTACATTTTTTTTAGCATCATGTTCCTGGCCTGATGAGCTCAATGGAAGGGTGCGAAGAGTGCAGCTGAACCTCTCTGTGATGATTACACCTCATCAGCGCCGCCAGGCCAACGCAGGCTCATAGACACGCTCTTTAATTTGCAGGGCACAAGGGGTGAGGCTAGTGGAAGGTGGGGGGTGGGGTAGGGATAGTGACAGGGAGCGTTTTATTTAATACCTGTTATCACAGAGAAAGGTTTTTGGTTGAGAAAGGAGGACAAGCTGCACAGGCCTCCTGCCGGGGAGCTGAATCATAGTTCAGCTCTGCACACATGTGCAGTTAAAAGATAATACGGGAAGACAGTCAGGGTCGCAGCACTGCCAAAACCCCAGACAGGAGGCGAGGTTCACTGGCAGCTGCTGACAGTTTTGTTGCTGCAACGCTTAACACCAACGCAGGAACATAGATTCAATTCCAGTTACTCAGAGTTGACTCGGAAGCTGGTGAGCAATCGTGTCCTTGTTGCTGCATCAGGGATTCCCACTGTGTGGATGGAGGCGCTGCATGGAGGCAGCGCAAGTCTATTCACACAGACATTACCACTACATTACAAAACGCAGCCCTCGTCTTTCATTGCAATGAGACCGCTGTGTTGACACAGCAAGGGTGCCAGCACACAGAGAGCTCAGACAAAAAAAATGCAATGTCTGGCAAAATAATTTCGGCTCAGCTTTTGCCACAACCATATGTGATGTCATCCAGCAAAGCACTTTGGTGGCTAATCAAATAAGTGCAAGATCACATTCTTGATAGATAACTTTATAAGGGAAACAGCGTAATTATTCTGTTTGCCTCTTGAGTGATAACTTTACATAGCTGAAAAATCCTTCCTCATACATTTATCCACCTCTGCATTGTTTCGGTGTCTGATAAGCGTTCAAACTGTATGTATGACATAAACCAGACTTCCAGGATCATATTTTATCGTCTCACCGGTACCTAAAAGAACATGTAATGCAATGCTGTTTTCAGTCAGACCCCTGAGGTGAGGAAGTCCTTGAACAGCACGTGTTATCGCATGCAGTTATTAACTTTCTCGCTGAAAAGTTAAAAGAAGGCAAATTTGTGTGTAACCGAGAAGACCGATGGATGTCTACACCCTCTCCAAGCCAACCAGTGGCGGATGGTGGAAATTTTTCTAGGTGGGGCTGTGCCACACCCAGTCAATTTCACCATACATCCCAGTTCATTTTAATGCAAAACAAGTGAATGTATCAAAAAGGAAATCATACTTTGCAGTTAAATATTTAACAATTCTTTTATTCCAATGTAAAATATAGCAGTAAGTAATGCCTAGACAAACACACACAGGACATATTATTTTGGTCACCCAAACATGAGAATACCGAAGAACATAAAACATGTAATAGAAAATGTTTATTTCATGAGATGCCCCTATGTAAATTGTTTTGTTGGGGAAGCCAACAAACGGGGAGGTAAAGATCATGAAAAGTAAACATAAGGTGCAGTTAGTGGTGTTGCTATTCAGACACTAAACATGGGAGTCCAGTGCTCTGACGGGTAGAGATAGAAAACAGCAAACTTCTGCTTCAAAATGCTCCCACAAGTAAATTCAATTTTAACTATACTTAAAAATAAATTGTGGGGTTAACTGATGACAAATGCAAAACAGTTAACAGAAGCAAATACCCAAAATGACAACATGAGCAATCCTATAAATATCAATTGACCTCTAACGTGGAATCATTTTTTGAAAGATGTCAACTACCTCGCACAAAAACACACGCACACACACACACACACACACACACTGCGGCTGAACATGAGCAAATGTCCACCACCAGTCTGAGTTTGAGTACATCTGCTTGAAACCTGGTTATTCATCGTCCACTTGAAGCGCTGTAGCGATGGTGTCGGCGGTCAGTAATGAACTCGAAAAGCCGCTCAAAGACAGGCGAGGGGGACTTGTAGGAAAAGCATATATGTTGCGCAGATGACTTTCTATCGTATTTTACGCATATTACTGGGTGCAATCTATATTTCAAACACACAGATATTGTAGACTTGTTTAATTTATTATTGTGGTAATGGGCTTTTATGTGACCCAAGGGTTCAAGGAGGGCGGCGCCAACAATAGCGTTAGCAGTAAAAAGGACTGGGCTTTAAGGAATTGGGCTTTCCAAACTGGGAAGAAAATGGGGAAAACATTTAAAATCCACCCCGCCTCCAACCCCGCAAAAAAGGAAAGCAGAAATCCAAATTGAAAAGGATTACTCGCAAATGAAATGAAAACTGTCATTGCATTCATCATACACCAGAGATCGACACTGAGTTCAACTATAATAGAAGGATTCACAGATGTAACAATGCATTATACCTACACAGTTTTTCTTCTGATTTACACTGGCAGCTTAGCACTTTGCACATAGCAGCCTAGCTTCCTACTGGAGAGGGGGGGATTGCATGGCAACTGACATGCACACAGACGGCAGCCATCACCATGGCAACCCTAATAGTACATTATATTGAAATTCATTCGCAAGGACATTTTGGGGCTCCAGCAGAATTGGAAAAAAAAAAGACAAAAAAGGGAGGAGATTTGGAACTACAGAAATTCCCACTCACCATAGACCGAGTGAGAAATCCAGTAACAATCTGCTTGTCTCTTGGACTTGGTAGAGGCTTTGTGTTTTGCAGTCCTGCTGACAGGTCCTGGTCCCAGACTAAAGCCCTGAGTAGTGTGTCTGGAAGGGGGGGGGGGGGGCATACTAGAGGCCAAACCCAAGGTCACCTGAGACATCACAATGAAATAAACCACTCCATCTCTCTGTGGCCACCAGCCGCCCGCAGGAATAACATTGCTTTTAATTTTGGACTTCCCTCTATTCTGCAGTTATGTATAAGCGCCGTGGCAGCAGGCTGGCTGCTTGCCCACAGTGGCGGCAGCCTGAGAGCTTTTCCATAACGAGAGAGGAGGAGGAGGGAAGAGTGGGAGTTGACAATGTTGTGTTGTGCTACAGTGTTGTGCTCTCACAGGCAACTGATAACTGGACCTCCACTCACAACTGTTCTAACTGATGCTTTTCTCCCTCCAGTTTTGATGCCACGCTCTCACGCTTTGGTTTATCTCTGTTATGAACTGGAGGGCGCTTTCTGCCAGCTTCTGTCTGAGGAAGGAGGAACAGAACAAATGGAGAGGTGAAGTGTGAAAGCTGTGGCTTTGAAGTAATTGGACAGATAGATGCAGCAAAAATATAGCGACGTATAAAGACCAAGAAAACTGGCAACTGGAGCAACACTACCTCCGCCTCAGTGAGGTCCTCATTTTTTGAAAGACGTTAACATTTTTCCTCTTTCTGCATTTACAGTAAGATCCCAGTGGATCATATAAAAATCCGGTTACATTAGTGCTGAATTCATTAAATCAAAGCCCAGCTTGCTTGATGTGATCTCAGAGTGTTTATCTCTATTTCAAGTTGTGTGAAACCGACTTCCCTCAGCCCTGCCCTTTCACAGCGACCCAGAGGACATGCCCACACAGAGGACATCCATTTTTCCTTTGATGTTGTTTTACCCTTTGATGGAAATCAGCAAACAGTCCCTGATAGCGATGAGGCCCAAACCTGGCAGAGACTGGGGCTATAATTCAGAGTAAAGCTTTACCTCGTAGGGTGTTGATGCCATCGTGGTGACCTTGCAAAATGACCAACTGCTTAGCAACAATCATGTAAGACTGGCTTATGGTGCAACAGGGAAGCTGATTACTGATTACAGCTATGAACATTTGTGTTATGAAACCATTTTCATCAGTGGGAGGGTTAAAAACCATTGCTAGTGACTCAAGAGAGACTCATGGGGCTTTGATAACTTAATTGTCCAGCCAGGATACACACAACTGAATGATTACGAATATTGATTCGATGCAACAGCAGCCCTAAATTAAATGCAAGCAGCAAGAACTACGGGGCAGGAGTAGGTTTCCAGGGAGCTTTCTAATCCTTCCATCCCTGAAGGCGGCCATATTGCTGAGTCACTGTGGTGAGCTGTATGTGTGAGTGCTGTCAGTCGTGGCCCTGGATGGTAAACCTGGCAGGATGAGTTGCTGGTGCTGCGTCATGAAGGCTGGCAGAGGATGTGCGGGTTATCAATCAGCGCCATCACTCCCCTTCAGGCCCTGCCCGCAGTAAAGCAACGAACCAGCCATTTAAAGAATATTAGGCTTCCAGTATGCTGTTCACTCTGACCATAGCGCCGGAGGAGACACATCACTCTCCCTGTCACAACCAGTCTACTTTACCTCACGTGGCTGCCTAAAAGCAGGGAACATGTTAAAAACACCGTTACGCTATACTGTGTATGAACCTGACAAATTCTACATGATATAAGCTTTAAGTGTGCAGAATGCTTTTACTATCGATGGAATAATTACACATGGAACAAGTGGACCAGAGTGAGGTGTAGGGCCCCCTCAGAGCCCCTACAGGGTCCTATGGTTTTCAGAGGAAAAAAGCGCATATTTACTTTTACTTTATTTCTCTATTATCGTTATATCGTCCTAAAATGTTGTGCCATATTTCGGGAAAAATATGAGTATTTGGATCTTAATGAGCATACAGACGGACCGCAGCGAAGTAGATTTTGTTGTAGCATTGGTTTGAGAAGCTTTTTTTAGTTAAGTTTTATCGGAGTGAATTTGGGTCAGTGTTGGAATCTTTTGTGAATGTTGTAAATATAAGTTGACTACAGATGCCGTCCTACATGAAGGAGCAACATACAAACCTTTCAAAGCCATCTTTTAAGCCTACAGGTTTTGAGTGTTTGATATTCAGAACTATGTTTCAGAGTAAAGAGCTGAAGTAGCCTGGTTATAGACCCCTAGATAGCTGCCCTCATCTCCAGTTGTTTCAGCTATTCAAATAGGTCTGGTGTTGTGTCCCTTGACCGCAGTTTTTCCTGGTCAGAAAAACAAAGTGAGCCAATAAGAGCTTTGTAAGTTGGATTAGGAATGGGGATGCCAACCTGTTATGCTAGAGCTAGGGGGGAAAAAAGACAGAAAAATTGCCATGAAACGTACGTCCAGCTTGGTTGAGGTCAATGCAATTGTACAGGTAGTTGTAAGTCAACCAGCAGAAATATCAACTCTTAAATCTGCACATTTCTTTGACCAACGTGAAAAATGCTTTTGAATGGTTACGTTAAAACAACATCCTCTCCCAAACAGACAACCCAAACATGATGTCAGAGGAAATAGTGAAGTGAAACAAAATGGCAGTGCAGGCTAAATGGCTATATACACTTTAGCAAAAAGGGGAGTCCAGGTAACCAACACCTGAGTAAAGCTCTGCTATATGTACATAGAGCATTTACAAATAAATCTCCAGGTATGAAACTGTTAACACGAAAAACGCCTCCAGGTTTATGCTCATATGTCTCCGATGCCAACATCATGCTTACACAGATAGATGTAATGTGCTCAGTGAGCAAGCTGTCAGCTCATATCCATGTCTTGGCTATAGTCCCCAGGTTAACATATTTTATATGTCAGTACTGAGAAAACCGGACAGTGTAGCATTAAAGATGTTGCACTTGTCAATAGTTATTAATGTAGAAGACACATACTTCACTGAGTATGTTACTCTCTATGTTGGCACAGATATTTCTTGGGTTTAGCTTACTTTGAAGCCCTCTAGCCTCACTGTCATACATGCCAAAACACAGAATCCCAGCTTCACACTCACATCAACAATGAAGAAACGTATTGTAGCTCTCGCAGGATGAATGAATCTCTGACTCGTTCAGTGGAGAACTCCCACTCAGGAAGAGCAGTGCACCTGTGCTCAGGGGCAACTGAGGAGGTGTTGAACAGCATCAACGGCCCCTTCATTACTCAACACACTCACATACAGCCAGGACCAATGACTAAAGCAATTCATCAGAGGAATCATGGCCGAAGCCCTATCTGTAGGTGTGTGAACACATGTGAGACACAGAGATAAATGGTAGCCAACTAGAATTCCTGCCCATTTGTACAGCTGCAACAGAGTCCCTTTACAAGAGGAAGGTTTTACAGTACGAGCTTACTGTGCACTTCAGAGCTGTTTTACATTTTTTGCAGCAGGTCCAAGTCAAGTCTCAAGTAAATTATGAGTCAGAAACTGAGGCTTTTGCGTTCAAGTTTCAAGACAAGTCTCAAGTAAGTCAAATCTCACAGAAGCAAAGTCCAAGTTAGGGTTAAAGTCTTAATTTTCATGACTTAAGTCTAGCCCAAGTCAAAATGTAAAGTCTTCATTCAAGTCTTTAGGGAGTCAAGTCGAGCCAGCACTGATACTTTCTATGCTTCTTACACAGTAAGAGAAGCTCAGACTCAGGCAACTTCACTGTATCACACTGGGCAGTCATTAAAACCAAGGGAAGGCTAGACTATCTGACAGGTTCGCCAGGGGATTGAATCACTGGAACAAAGGGTGAGACAGGTAACAGAGCCCCAGGGAAGAACCAGTGACAGACTTGTTATATCACTGGAAAGAGGACACCACAGACTGAATATCAAGCACTTGGAATGATTGAAGGAGGAGTGCTGTTGGCGGATGCATTTGATTAGTGGTGACCTGACCGGCCAACAGCACACAGGAAAAACTTTATTGGTAACGTCCCATTGTGTTTTTCCCAAATTGTTGTTTAGTTTGACAAGATAATTAAGATTAAGACATTACATTATGATACTGGCAGACAATAGAGAGTCGTTCAAAGGAACAAAGAGAAAGGGCTTATCATTTTGCAGTTCAACAATCACTCACAGTGAAATCCATTATAGAAGATAAAAATGTGTCAACTAACAAAAGCCTTATTTGACACATTTTAAGAAAGGCAGTGGGCGATTATGGGAAGTGTAAATCAGCTAAAAACAATTAAAGAAACAGGTTGAGAGAAAGTGAGCACAGCAAAAAAGGTAAATTACAGTGCTTCATCACAAAGTACCTCACTGTATTGAACATCTACACAGATAGATAAGCTGTTAGAAGATGTCCAACACTGAATCCGAGCTGATGGATTTCTCCTATAAGACCTCCCAAGAGTGATATTTGGATTTTTTTAGCTATTGACTGTGCACACACACTCATAAACCTGGAGGCTCTGAGACCTCTATTACCTACAAATGCTTTGCACAAGCTTATTCCGTCTCTCCTGAGAGAGTTCTTGAGCCAGGCAGTAAAGGAACAGACATTGGGATGCAGCTCACCCTCGCCGCTGTCTGAGTCGTAAATATCCTCCCCTCTATCTCTATCTCCCTCTCTCTTCGTTTCGTCCTTATGTGACCCCCGACTGAGTGAGTGAGTGACTGCTACTGCGAGCGTCTCGCTGGTGATGAAGAGTAACGTGAAACTACAGCGTGTCACGTCCCGCTAGGCTTGTCACAACCGGTAACACAATCAAAGAATAACATCGCTGCAAAATAGGTGAAAGGGGCTTAGGATGACAGTTTAATTCACCACACTTTCTGGATGCATAATGACACTTGCCAGAGACATTCGGTTTTTGGTGCATTGGTCTGAACACAATCCAGACATTCATGGAAATGCATGTTTTAATGCATCCCAGCTCGGCAAAGGCGATGTTATAGCAAATCTACAGCGTGTCCCTAAGGAAAATTTTAATAATGTAGTGTTTTTAATCCTAACACACCTCCTTGAATTTTTTAATCACACAAGAGATTATTTGACAGATTAAGCTGATATGCATGTAAAATTACATAAAAAAGGATCTAAATAAAATGGTACTAATTTAGTACTTTCTAGCAATGTCTGGTCGATGGGAGATTGCCTTGTTTCAGAATTTGCTGTTTTCACAGGGGATATTTGATTTGTCAGCAAGTTTTCCTCTTTCCTGTTTGTGATTCTGCACTAATGAAGTGAAATGAAGTACTGTCTGGACAAAGCACTGCTTATAGTTTTGTTCACCAAAAAGAGAACAGGACGGGAGACAGAACAGGTCAAAAGGCGGGATGAATAATACAAAACATGAGTATAAGAATGAGAATAAGTGAATAATAATTAAGACTGCATATGGAGCTATAGGCTGCCTAACCTAGCTAAAAAAAGAAATCTGTTTACTAAAATGAAAGCAACCCGTTCTTTGCTCTTTTTCTCTTTCAGGTCTAAAGCACCCAGGGAAAAACATTTAATCAAAGCCTCATCTTTGACTTTTGTCTCACAGTCAAATCTCACGGTACGGCAGGAGGCTGTCAGACGGATTGATATATAAAGACTGCCTCTCTAGCTTGGCCACATTGATTATCGGACCAGCGCCGCTAAATGAGGCCACAGTGACGGGTAACAAGCACATAATCCTCCACAAAATGGCTGTCAAAGATCTAAATTTAAACCAGGAATATAGGCAGGGTGACCTTTGATGAAGTATTTGACCTCATCCATCAAAGATTTTATCACTGCCTGATAGATATGTCTCTGTAGACTCTCCTTTCTCCAACTTCTAAAGCATTATTATTTCTTTTAGAAAGACTATCTTTAGAATTGATTCAGACTCAACTAATGTGGTTTTGACTACAACCCTCAATTTAGCTTCCCAGAGGCTGACACCGCCGTTTTGTTGAGTGTCAGTTTGGTGATAACTTTCATTGCTGTTTGTTCTCCAGGCATGGATCCTTGGCAGGCTGGAGATGATAGACTAACTTTGCATAAGTGCACGGCTGTCTAACTCCCTGAAGCCGGGTGATGTCAGAAGGAGAGGCTGTTACTACGCTGTATAGTCATATCCAACAGTGGTTCTAACACGGGGCTTGATGTGGTAGAAAAGCACCGAGATGCAGGGCCTTTCTTCTCCTTCATCTCCCATCTCTCTTTGCTCCTCTCTTCTTTAATGTCATGTCATGCTTTCATCCGAATAAGTATCTTCCTCTTCCCCTTCTCTCATCTTTTCGTCAGGCTTGGTCTTCATGCTCTGAGTCCCTTGAACCAAAGATAGAATTTTTTTAAAGCTGCCAGAGTCTAGAAAGTTGGCAAATGGAGGGGGGGGGCAACAGGGAATCTATTTATTGTTTGTTTTATTGTAAATTCTAGTGTTTAGAGTTTTAGCATCTTTCAGCTCATTGTTTTGGTTTTATGGCCTTTAACTTTACTTTTTTTGGTTCACCGCCGCACTCAGCGTTGTTTTCAGCAGCAGCAGGCAGATGTTTTCAGTGAAAAGGCTCTAAAACCCCACTATACGCTCTCTGCACATCACCAAACAGCAGACAAAGTTAGCAACTTTATGAAGGTGATATGATGTCGGAGTTGTGTTTTCATCTTTCTCTGCTGCCTCCGAGTGGCTAAAAAAGGACAAAACCAACCAAACAAAAAACAACTGACGCAGCATAGAAAATACACTTTCATTTGCCATTTCTCCAGTGTAAATACTCTTGAGAATTAGGATAGTGTGCAATTTTCATTCATCATGGAAATGTCAGCTCACAAAAGAAACAGGCAAGCTATCATTATGACTCATTAAGAGTGACATTTTTTTAATAGAGAAATTGTCAAAATGTATGTAAGCTGTACTTGAGCACTGGAAAGGGTTCTAACTAATAAAGTTGAGCAGAACTACAGAATCAGAAGATAAATTCAGGGTCGCATGCATTACAGAAGGTTGACTGCACAGTAGAATGAGATTTAAAGAAAGAGTCCACTTTCCCCCGTTGACCCCTGAAAATCCCTGGGAAGCCACATCAAATGAATTAAAACTTTATCTGATGACACACCTGCCCTGCTCCGCCTATCTGCTACATTCAGCCCAGCAAGCATGTTTCGAAGCCTTTTCATGCATTTTATGTTTTAGGGAGAGACAGGTTGAAAACAGTGAGAGTGATTATTACTATGAACAAATATCAACAACAAAAATGTTCTTAATTCACTTATACATATTCCTTATTATTGTCTAATTTTAGGGTATTATGTTTTAGCAAATAAAAGAAAATATATGATGTCCAAAACTTTTGATAAGCAGATATGGAGTGGGGAGGTAAGCACTACATCAGATTTCCTGTAAAGCTGGCGACATGGGTGTCCTCCATCTGACCACCCATCTGCAGCAGGTCGAACACCTGTCACACCTCACTTTTCCAATGAAGGCGATGGCCGACCTGATAATGGCCAAATTGCCCTCCAGAGCGAGCTGACATGGTTTGAGAGCGTGAGTGAGATGACTCAGCTGGAAAAGCGGCACTTTTCAAAATACTCAGCATGAGTCATGGCATGTTTATTTATTCTGTATGTTTCTCCTTTTTTACCCCTTTTCTTTTTCCCCCCAGGGAGATCATACATAGTTCAGGCAATTAGGTACATACAGTTTTTCACATGTAGATATACTATAAAGTACATAATTATACAATATCACTCCAAAAATTGCGTCTAGTCTACTCAAAACAAACAAAACAACTTTCCTTCCATCTATAGTTCTGCCTTTCATTCATACCTAGTCAACAATAAACCTCTGAACAAATTATGTCTCTATTATGTCTACTACACAACACAGTCTCCTCAATAATCCAGTTGAATGGCAATTTAGCAAGGTGATTAAAGCAAGTCTGGTCTCCGTGGGCTAATATACATGACCATAATTCCTTACAGTTTTCTGAGTGATAATGCGTTGGTTGCGACCAATTCCTAGTCAGGGATTTCTTCCCTCCACTAAGTAATATTCTTATTAATTACTGTCAGAACATCAAATGGGATGGTAATTCGAAATATATTTTCCAGCCCCCCATGAATTTCAAGCCAGTATGATGTAATTTTGGGGCAATCCCAAAATAGGTGACAATGATTAGCTACATTTGAACCACATTACGTCCAACAAGTTGTTCCGACTCCTTGATGCCTTTTCTGGACAGGGGTAATGAGGAATCTCATGATGCCTTTCCATCCAAATTCCCTCCAGCGGTGTGAGGCTGTGGTCCTCCACTGCAATTTACAAATATGTCCCCATTCATCTTCAGATATAACCATTCCTCCTTCTCTTTCCCATTTATGTTTAACATTATGGCTTTTGGAATTCAAAGCGTCAAAAAAACTTTTATATAATCTAGATATTAACCTTCGTCCACTCCCGGATTTGCAAATTGTCACAAAAACATTCAGCATTTCGTTGTCTGTTTTTCCCAACCCAACAATTTCCGACTTTTAAGCTAATTCCAGCACAGAATGAAACAAGATGGAAGATTTTGTGCATCTGTCCATCTCCACCAGCTACAAAGAGGAAGAAATATACAAACTGAACTTTGAATGAAAAATTCATCATTAATTCATCACTAAAGTGTGAATTTGCCTGTAGTAACTTCTGATTTTGATTCATGAATAAGCTTTTTTCCCCCCTCTGTTTTATATACGTCAAGGTTTGAAAAACAGTTAGCAACCTCCGTGGGCCATCCCATCCAATCACATCTCCCTGTTCAATCTGTTCTCTGCTTTGATTGGTGAGGCAGAAGGTATTTTTAGCTCCAGATATTCAATAAAACCAGACACTTCTCCAGAGGTTTTAAATTGAGACAAACAGACAAGCCAACAACACAGCAAAATAGCATGACACAGCAGTAGCACTGCAACGCCAAGGGTGCTGTCAGCAACCATCTATCCTCCAGCCTCCCAGCAGGCATCACAGTTAACACAAGGCCTCTCTGACCGCACCTTTTCCTCTTATACCGAGCAGGAAAATCGTTAAAGAAAGCCAGCAATACTTTATCACAGAGAGCAAGAACACAAGCACTGGCTTTGATACACTGAGTCAAAACTTTGGGCCCCAGTGAGAGTTTGCTGCACTATTAGTGCACTGCAGCACAACTGCTGCCCCATTAAACTGAGAAGGACCATTTGTCAAAGTGCTTCTCACTAGAAATCCCTTATGTGAAGCTGCAACACGCGAAATGACTAAGACATTGGTGTGTTATTCATATGCCATTTGGTGAGGCCAGGCTGGTTTCTGAGGTGAGAAGGGTTAGTGGTCTCAAGACTCGTCCACAGGCCTCGGAAGAAACGGTGACTCATACATCGATAAAGGTTAACTGCACTGCTCTCACATCCAGACAAGTTCTGATGAAAGGATGGATATTCACATATGAAATAAGGAGCAGTGTGCTGTTGAATTGCATGTCTAAATGATTCATGTCATTTTACAAAGTATCATGCGTGAACATGAAAGCAATTTTATTTGCCTTGTGGGTGTGAGATTAAAAATTTAGTGGCGCAAGATGACAAACTAAGGGTTGTACCCTCTGGGCATGAGCCAAGCCCTACTCTTCTAGGTTTTACTTAATGTTAAATAGGACGCCCAGGGTTGCAACCAACATCGGGAGCATAATACCATAAACAAGCTTAATCCCTTCAAATCAACATAACAGATGTAACAGGGCGGGACAACGTGCTTATTTCAACATGCTGAGGGTTGAGGGCACAAACAAACTCTGGGCTGTTAGAGTTGTGTCAGAGCGGTTTAAATTCTGATGGGACTCAAGATATCATTATTACTGAAAGATGCTGAGAAATGTAATAATCTTATGCAACAGACGAGTGGATCCCAACCTAAGGATCGGGACCTCCCTGTGTGATACATATCAGAGGGTTTATGCGCTGATTTACAAGATTGGACATAAAAAAAAAATCCACTGCTTTAACTGTTGCTTTATATTATATTATAATAAATACTGGATATTTGACCAAATAATCTTAACTCAACATCAGTTTACTTGCTACACTGCTGATGAGGACTGTGAGATGCGCCAAAAAAATCTTTAGTGTGTTTTGAAATTATTTTTGTTGAACATATTGATCCCAAGGCAAAGAATGAACTTCTATGATCAAATACTGTATTGTTTTACTTCTTCAGGCCTCCAGATGAGAGAAGAGAACATCAGTCTTTGGTTGAACAACAACTCAGAAGTACGCAACCTGTGACAAGTATTCTTAGGAGACTTTGCTGGCCTTTAAAAAAACCCCAAATATTAGGATATATAAAATGCTTAGTGTCTTTTGCAACTGAGACTCAAATGCAAATAAGGAAAATAAAGAAAGTGAGGTAACCATAAAAGGAAGTCACAAACTTAGGAAATCCTTTTGTTTCAGAACAATTCTGTTATATGCACTTAAAGATGTAAGGGAACAAAAATGTGACAAAAGGAAGTGGAATTCACTCTTTCCTGTAGACATACAATCTAATGATCTTACTGAGAGTATCTATGAACAATACAGGAGCTATGTCCGGAGCAGGACGGGAAGTAAGGCCCTCTGGTGCATTCAAGAATGTCCATGAGGTAGACACAGCAATCCTGCGCTGTACAAAAGAATTTGCATTGCGAAGGAGGAAATATATATTGTTTCCACTGTGTCTCTCTGCACTTCCTGTCTCAGTTTCGACGGCAAACATAATTTCTGCAGAAACAGTAAAACACACACCTCAGGGAGTACATGAGGTTCCTCACTCCTTACACACACATATTCCTAACCTCGTGACGCAGCCTCTTGTGTGGTGACAATGGCAGGAACGGGGTATTGTACCTCGTTTCCTTGAGCAGTGCACTGAGAGCCAGCTGGGACGAGTGAACGAGAGGAACAACATCCGTAGAGAACGTCCAAGGTCCAGAGATTTCCCGCCAGGCGATGACCACGTGTCTGTAGACGTAGGGAGAGATATTGTATTGTTCTCCTCTCTCCCCCCTCTGCTCCATCCCCCACTATTAGTAAGACGGATTAACGCCAAGAGCTGCTAGTCCTGAGTGTGTGTCTGGCTTGCTGTATAGGGGACACACACGCATTGCATCAATTAGGCCTTCTCCGTGTGATTCAGACTGACAGACGAAGGCAGATGCACTCTACAAAAACATGAAAAGTACAATTGGCGTGGAGAACTGGAGAATTTACTCTTGGACGAGCAGCACAGTTGCTTAATTCTCCAAACAGAAAAAAGGCCTAATGAGCCAATGAGCTAAATTGCATGTGGTGCAACACATACCAAACAATGCATGCAAGTTTGTGATTTTGCACACTCCAGAGATGATTCAGTTTCAGAGTGATGGAGCTTAGATTGTTAAATCCGAACAGGGGTGACCTTCTTCTTCAGCCACCATAAGAGAGAGCAAGAAGTAGAGAACAAGGGAAGTTTGGTTTGGAGCTGAAAGCGTAAAGCTTTATGGTGGCAGCCACAGCTGTAATGACTTGAGCCGGTGCTCCCTGCGGCTCTGGGACTGATGTTTACCTGGAGATGACAGAAGATATGACGGGGTGGGGACCTGACAGGGTTGACATTTTAAAGTGAGATCCTACTGAGCCCGGTCCAGTGGGAGTCCAGTTACATTGGAGGAGGTGTCGGAGGGGCAGAGTTGTGACACATTATTTAGATTAATATCATGGCACCCTGTGGTCCCAGCATTGTCGTCAGAAAAGTAGCAAATCACTAATGTGATACACTAGAATTGGCAGAATTTTAACAATCGTGCGTGTCTATAGACTGGAATGACAAAGTATGAAGCAGACAAGCACTATTTGTGAAGAAATATCTCTGAAAGAACCAAAACATCCTGCACAGTGTGGATCATGTGTGCGCACTTTATTCATTTATTAACAATAAAGTGAGAACAGGTAATCACCAGTGTGCAAGATTTTTTTGTTACTCATTATTAGAATCAAAAATCTGGTGTATTTCCAAGTAGATTTTCACATAAAAGGAATTTTCTTTGGTATATTGCTGCATATTAACAAAAACATAGTAAGTAGAAAATCTATAGATGAAGCAAGTGCTGCATTTTACCACGTGACGCAAGAGATGTTAGAGAGCAGCTATAATCATTTCACCTAATTCATGTCCAGCCTGAAATGGTAAAAGGGGAGACGACAAGGAAACATCAGCATAAACAGAAAACACGACAAAATACGAAAAAATATGATTAAATTAATTTCAAATAGCAATATAACTTGATTGAGAAAATTCACTTTCCCAAACTCACATACTCAAGATTTTTCTGTCAAAGTGATTTATATATGGCTTCAACTAATGATTAATCTATCTAGTATTTTGATGATTATTGGATAATTTATTCAGAATTGCTTGTTTTGTCTGACCAACCGTCCAAAATCCAAAGAGATTCACATAATCAACATATAAAAAGAAAAAGAGTAAGCAGAAATGTTCACATTTGAGAAGCTGGAACCAGCCGGCTATGTGTGGCTGTACTTAACGTCACCATGCTAACATGCTCACAGTGACAATGCTAACATGCTGGTTAGCAGGTGTTCACCATCTTAGTTTAGCTAACGTAGCATGCTACTCAGCAGAGTGTTAGCAATTGCTACAAGCCACGCTACTAGCGTGGGTAAAAATGGCTTAACAACAAATGATAATCACATTGTTGTCTTTTAATGTTTTGACACACAATGAATCAAAGATTTCCGCGCTGAATTTACTTTTCTCTTGAGACTCTGAAAGCTCTTCAGAAACATCAACCACCTTGGAAACAATTCCAGTTCCAAAGACACTGATTAATCACTGTTGTCAAAGACTGAAACCTTCAATGAGAAACAGCCAATAATAACTTGCAGCAAACAAAAAAGAATCCTCGTCTCTGAAACTAGGCCATGCAGTTGACAATTGCTGTCCTGCTCACAGCATCGGGCTGAATCACTGTGAGCAAAACAAGACAATTATTCTGAATCAGTCTTCTTGTGAAACCGAGGAGGATCTGAGCCCTGCTGATGTACATTTGGAAACCTCTCTTTCATAACTCGAACTCTCACGAACGGGAGCACACAAGCTATGAGAGGGTTCGTGTATTTACGTTGAGTAACTTGCATGATGGTTGTTATTTGCATTGAGCAAGTCTGACGCAAGAGGATCAGGACAGATCAGGTTGTAAGCTCCTCTGAGGAATCGAACATCAAAACCTGCGTCTAGTAAAAAAAGGTTATAGGTGTGAGGTAGCCTGGAAGAGTATGATGTTCACACAGGGAGCTTTAGCATGGATTACTGTCAAACGTGCAACATCCATCAAATATCTCTCACAGATGCCTATCGGAGAAATAATGAAGCAATCAGTGCAACCACTCAGCACGCTAATTTCCAACGCTAGCCCGGGACGCCCACCGGCAGCATCTCAGAGTACGTGTGTGTGTGTGTGTCGTTTTTTTAAAAATGCTTTCAAGGAGAAAAATGCCTCACCAACAGACGTTTAATTACCAGAGGATGGAGAGCTTTGGTTTGCCCGTGCCATCACTCATGGCTGAATTAATGAATAGGTAAACAGCAGATGAACAAGGCAGACTCAGCATGGTTTGGATGAGATCTGTGACACCACACACACACACACACACACACACACACACACAGTGTTTAATATTATGGCGTGATGACGTTTAATGTCCCCGACAACCTCTGCAGTCTCATTTAACCACTTGTAATATATTCCCCCAGTCTAAAGTGAGGTCTTGCTCATAACTAATTCATGAGTAGTTTGAAACTTATTAACCCACAAAGGTTCCCTATTTTAAAGTTGCCTCCTTTTCACACTTAGCAAATTCATTATTTTCTACTTGCACCATCTAGCGTGATGTATATCCAGGTTACGAACTGCGCGTCTGTTTACTTCCTGTAAACTCTACAGTTACGCTACCTTCACCTCCAACTTTGTTGATTGCCTTACGGTGCTTTTTCATCCTTAAGCTAGTTACTTCACTTTTAACAGTTAGCTTTGTGCATATTTTTTAAATATTTACCGTTCGTTTTTTGTATACAGATTTTCTTTGTAAATAATGTTGATAATCACATCAGTGTCTTTGATAACTGTTAGTGACATTAGCTAGTCAGGCAATGTAGCACCAACGATAGCCTGATTTTCACACCTTAGCTAACGTTAGGTTGCCATGGCTCAGTTAATGGCCTAGTAGTTGTAGAATATGGTCATGTAGAACAAGGCATTAGTAAGTGCTTTATAATGACTAATAAAGAGCCAATATGATACTAATACACACGGTGATAAGCAACTAGTTAATGATGAATATGTGTACCATAATATAAAAGTGTTACCTATCTTTATAAGCAAAAACCTTTTAATGATGTTAGCCTTTCACGTCACATGTTTTATCTGTTGTATTTGATTAGTTTAGTATTTTATGCACCTGAATTTAATTAATGGTAGTGTTGTATTGTTTTAATTTTGCTTTCCTATGTAAATAACTTTTAAACTTTGTTTTGAAAGGTGTTGTATATGTTTTTATATTATATAATTTTATTATATTATTATCATGATTAATAATCTGTATCTTAGACACCTGTTCCTCACTGTATTGTGGGATTCAAAAAAAGAATCCAGTCCTGGGTTTAAACAAGACAAAACCCACCCGGTGAAAAAACTGCCAGACAAAATGAATGTCAATGGCATTCCAGTGACCTGTTTACAACTATCATAGTTAAATGTCAAATGCTTGGCCCTGCGGGGAGACAGAGCTGACTAGGATTCGCAGGTGTGTCTTTCCCCTCATCACTCCGCTGCTACTCTCTTCTGTGTGATGTCGGGCATGGGACAAGACATTGGGATGAGCAGCAGGATCTATTATTAGTGGAAAAGTGAAGAATGGAGTGAGTGCCCAGGGGAAAGCAAGGGAGCCGGCCAAACCGCACTGACATTATTTTAAGAGTTGCTGTGGTTTCTCCAAAAGATGACTTCTGTACCACAGATGACAAAACTGTGCATGCAGCACAGTTTCCCAGTGGTTTTGCATGTTGTTGTTTATTTACTTCAGATCACATATATCACAGCTAACCATTTGGGAAAGCATGCAACTATGTTTTAAAACTTTGGATGTATTTTGTCTACTGTTTTATGTTTCCCCCCCTAATGATGTAATCCATCACAGTGAACACCTATTCTGCATTCATTTTTATCAAAATTAAAATGATTGCGGTCAGGATCGGGGGCCTGTTGCAAATTGTGCTGTGGGCCCCTATTGCCACCCCCCTTTGTTTCTCCCACACTGTCTACATTGTGTTCATATTCACACAAATGTATTTAGTGAAATGCACCATGCAAGCACGAGTTAAACTGAAATAATAAAGGCTGTAGAACTAGATTTTAACTCCCCAAGTTAGTTAATAATGTGCTTTAGTGGTTCATACAGTATTAACAAACATATTAGCAATTCATTAAATTACCGCAAACTAAATGCCACATTTCCCGCTTTGTAATCCAGCCTTGATTGTTGTGATGTAACTGATCACAAGAAATTCACTAAAGGGTAGGACCACGAGCCAACAGCCACAAAGTTCCTCCACCCAAGTCAAACTTACAGCATTTTGTAAAGAAAAAAAACACTAGAATCACTACTAAAAATGAACGTGAACTAGATCATTTTAATCTGTGTGACCTGAACTTTGAGCTAGCTCATGTGATGTGTGAACTTGCACAACACTGACGGTTGGGCATCTTTTTTAACTTTGGACAGAGCCAGGCTGGCTGTTTCCCCCTGCTTCCAGTCTTTATGCTAAGATAAACTAGTGGCCTCATTGTTCTAGCTCAGTAATTAACATACAGACATGAGACTGGTTTTGATCCTCTCATCTAACGCTCAGCAAGAAAGCAAATAAGCGTAATTCCAAAACTGTTTCTTAAAGGATTATAAATTTAAGGAGGTAACATTTGCAAACACGCTGGTATGGTCCTTTAAGACTGCAACTATATGTGCAAAGGAAAGAAGACAGATATGGAATAAATCCAACAGCACAAGATGCATAAACTCTGATTACAGTTTTGAAAGGAAGAGAAAAATCACTGCAGTTACTACTTCATGTTTGACATATGGTACGCCACGGCGAGCTGCAGTGTTTTCACAGCACAAACAGCGTGCGCAGCGACCAGTATGTCCAATTTATCTGCAGCTTCTGACAAACCCAAAGCGTCAAGTCATCTCTTCTTCCCAGAGGACACTCTCCTCTTCAGGGAGGGACGGGGGGGTGTACCATTCTCAGTACATGTGAGACAATCTGGGTGTGAACATGGACCTTGTGGTTCAGTGGATCAGGGACAGAAGCACGTTAAAGTATAACTTTGAAGGCAGTGAAGTTAGCAGCAAAAGACCGTGAAGGACACTTTTAAAAAAAAAAGGAAATATTTCCAAGTGCCTTGTTTGACATAAAGCCAGACGTCTGCCCAATGGATTTTGCTATTGCCATGCTGCTCCTTTCTGCTGCCAGTGCTCCCTACACGATAATGCCACTGTCTCCATGGTGATGTACCTGCCACAAACCACTATCCCTGCCACCACTACCGGCACCCCAAACACATTCACACACAAACACACACATACCAAGCGAAATCCCACTGTATCATTTAGCTTTTTGTTTTAAATGCCTCTCTGTGTATAGAAATTAATTTGCGCGGCCAACGCCTCACTCCATCTTATTCAGTATTAATGCCGTCTCAGATTACTAGACAGCTTTCCAGCCCCCTGGGGCCACGGATCTCTTAGACTGGAGAGCGAGACGGGGGAGGAGAATGGGAGCAAAACCCTATAAACAGCTCTCTAATTGGGGGTGACAAGCGCTGATAGTTTCATATTTGAGGAGTTGTCCCAGAGGTGGTTAATGCAATGATTACAATGAAATGTCAGCTCCCATGATACCTCTGGCAGGAAGACATCAGAAACATTCTGGCTTGCATGCTAGCGGTCATGTAGAGTTCCTAGGAAAACCTTTTGTGCGTGAAGAGCTTTTTGGCACAAAGCGCAATATGTCGCAGTCTGACGAATCCTCCTCTTTCTTCCATTACCTTTAAATTTACTTTTACCTCATGTGACCTCGCCGAAGACTTGGCTCTCGCCTTGCCAAGCACTGCACATGAGGAACATAAGCCCCGCTGCTCTTCAGCCCATCAATCAGGCTCTCCAGCAGCCATGAAATGAGCCATATGCGGATGGGCAGGGCACAGAGAGAAAACAATGGTTTTATATACTCAAGAGCTCCCGCTTTGCTTTCCTGGCATCCACACTGCCTCTACTTAGACTCAAACAGCTTGAAAAGGGGTAGTGTAAGTCACAAAATAAAAATGACGGCTTTGGCAGGGAGATTATAAATGCAGAGGGCGTGTGTGTTTGTGTATTTGGAAAAGGAAATGCTTCGATTCAGGTAGCAAGGTAAAGAAAAGATGACCAAGCATTTAAGATAAGATAGGGGAGTTGCCCCCCCCCCACACACACACACACCTCAATCCTCTGCAACAATTAGCTGCTGACAGTGACATAGAGCGCAATAATAAGATCTACCATGAGGAGGGGTCTCCTCAGTCCCCAGCATATGGTGCCACTTTAATCTGCAGCCTCTATCAGAGGAGTCTGGCCGGTAGACATGGTTTGATTTTAACTGATTGCATGCTCAAAAGCTGCGAGGCTAGACAAAAACAAAGGAGGAAGGCTATGAATACAACTTGCTGTATCCAAAAAGTAGGACTGACAAGTATTCACAAATTATAAATGAAAGGATCTTTATGCTTTTTGGTGTTGCGAGAACTTCTGCGCTGAAAGAACAAATATTCAGACTGAAGAAGTTGCCAAGGAAACCAGAGACTGGAGGCTCTTTCTCTTTTTTTTATAACTTGATAGAATAGCACTTTTCTGGGTGAGAGGGTGGCGATTTGCTACCTTTGTAGCAGGGGTCACAACCTGCCCTCCATTAGAGGCTCTGAGTAATCCTCATAGGTGAGCCCATCCTCATACCCCGAAATCATTGGACTGACACCTGCTAGTGTTTTCCCCCTCCATCACATGACCCAACCAGGCGTCGGCCGAGGCTGGGTTTGCAGGGGTGTAACGTGTGCCCCCCTGGACTTCTTCTCCTCCCACCAGGCCTTCTCATAGTCCTATTAGACCCAGTCATCTGCACTGCATTAAAAAAAAATGTGGTGATCGATCCTAAAACACAAACCCTCTGTGTCCTGAGGAGTCCCTTTGTTTCACTTTTCACATTACACACACCACAAAACATGAGATAATGTTACAATCCTTCTCCAGGGCCGGTTTTAAACATTTATTGTGTGACAAGACAGTTTGATTAAACAGGAACTCAGATGTTAACAACATGAACACTCAAACAGACTGGAGGAAGAAAATAGCCGTTGTGTAACTAGTAAGTGCCAGGCTTAAAGGTCTTGCCCGTGAAAAAAAAGAAAAAAGACATTTGTTTCATAGACTGAGGGGATAAAGTTAAGTCCAGCCTCATGACCTCCTTATACAAAAAGGCACCAGAGATTTTTTTTTTTTAAAACCTTTACACTTCAGAGCATTAAGTATGTAACAAAAAACGTTTAAATATATCCACATATTGATTGATTTATGGCCTGATATTACTGCAACAGACTACATACAGAATATCCTCTAGCTTTTCTACCTTGCCTCATAGGGTCATAGACTTGAGTGAGCTATGTAACCCTTAAAACACTGATAAATCCATTGGGAATTATGATGCAACACTGAGGGATCATTCTGTAGTTTGATAAGCAGGTTATCAAGCAGGTTCAATATTAGACCACAAAGCAGCCCTTTGTTAAAGTGAAAGCTGAAATACATACCGTTTTCTTCTGAATAAATCTTAATTATATAAGTCTGTATGGTATGTACGCTAAAACAAAGAAGACTAAGAGTCTGCTAGCCATGGAAGCGGCTCTGTGAGGTTGTATTTAGGCACAGCAGTGATTTCAGCTAAATGCTAACATGCTCACAGTGACAACGCAAACATGGTGATGTTTAGCAGGTATAAAGTTTACGATGTTAACATCTTAGTTTAGGCGCTAGATGAAAGGTCAGGGGATCACCAAAGTTATTACAATTCATTCTGCAGGGGACATGAATGCCTGAACCACATTTCATGGCAATGTATCCAATAGTTGTTTCACTTAAAATCACAATAGTGAACCTCTTGGTGACGCTATAGGAACAATTAGGGGAATACCATTAGGATACATCATCTGGGAACCAGAAATGTTTGTAACATTTGTGCCAATTTATCTATTCAGCTGCGGAGATTTCACTGGAAAAGGGAAATCTTTGAGCTGCTGGTAGCGCTACAGGAAAAGTCAGAGGATCATCAAAGTCATTAGGATTCACCATGAATGTCCATACATGTCCAATATTTCATGGCAATCCATCCAATAGTTTTTTTTTGTGGATTTTTCAGTCTGGACCAAAGTGGTGGACCAACTGGCATTGCCATCCTTCGAGCCAGGCTGCTAGTGTGGCTAAAAATGTTATGGTCGGGGATGCTCAATACACACAGCTATCAAGAAATATTCGTCACATTTGCCAATGACATCTAATTTTATCACTTCAGTAAATAACACATTTGTGATAACATCACCTGGTTCAGCTAGAACATTCTTACTGGATAGCAACAACAGCACTGTTAAACATATGCCAAAAAAATCATTTTGCATGAAATGTGTGGGAAACTACAGATTCCAGCTTTTACTCAAAATATTTCCACTCAAAGCTAAAAAACAAACCATTGAACATTGTGTGAATGTCTAACTCTCTGGGGATCTACTGAATGTGTTCCTCAGTCTGATGTATTAGTATCAAATGCTCCCAAAAATTCAAACACTCCAAATAAAAAAAATCGCCTTACATAACACATTTAAGGCGACCCTTTCACCTCTTGGGTCCCTCTTGGCGCAGAGGGTGACCATCAGTGGGTGGAGATGCAGATTGGAGTGGCATGGCTGCAGCTGAGGAATGTGAGGAATTCCCCTTGTAAACACCTCATGGTCGGACGGTCCCCGCACTCTTATCTCCCCAACCCCGTCGCCCCCTTTAATCATCATAATGGTTAGTTATTCATTACCTTCTTCTATCTGCTTTTCCTGTGGCCTCTGCTTGGTCAGAGCAGGTGGGGTTGCTTCTACTCAAGGCTTTTGTTTACCTGAGGCCCCACATGGTATATTATTCACTCCGATACCCCCTAACGGGCAAACAGAGCCTGCTCTGATACTACTGTATACAGTACAATGGCTTTCAAATGTCAACAACTTGAAAGAGAGAGGTTTCTTTCTTTCTGCACGACTAGCCCGTGCTTCTGGTCTGGTCCTATGGGAATGCTCTTTAGCTGATAGGACCATAAGTGGCGGAGGGGGGGGGGGATTTATTTTTCTTCTCGGTTGAATAGAGCGGCTTTCACTTGTTTTTCAGCATGGCACCTCCCCCCGTTGTTCCTGTATATGAGCCCCCTCTCAGCTTAAATGAAAGTCATTTCGAAAGCAGCTGAGGGCCTTTACTAATACCGCCTGGCATTTAGAAAACACAGGAAAAGAAACTGCGCAGGCACAGGCCGGGTTTTTTTCCTCCCTGGGCTTACGTGAAATCCTGTTTTGGCCACTTGCTGTTTTGTCCAGGCTAAAGGAAGGTGCGAAGTCCATCCTGAGCACATACTGTGCAGCATGAGGGGCCCATGGGGGCTGCATTCCACCTCATGAGGGACGCTTACTTACAAGTTTGAAACCCGTTCGCACTGGCATAGCCACATTCCCCAACAGTTTCCCATCAGACTTTCTGCTGCAAGAGTCAGAAACCAGATTTTCCCTTTTCCTGTGACTTCCCTCGATAAGTTTGTTTAAGGGAGGTCTGCTGCTCTGGATGGGAAAGCTGATATTTTCCGGGTGTTTTTCAGTGTTAATGTAGACTTTTCCTGACACTGGTGATAAGAGAGCAGCTGTGGAGATTGTTCACCCGCTGCCCTCTGAAAATTCTTCCAAATGTTGACAGTAGATATCGCACCAAATAGGACGGTGTTGAAATGACAGACACAGTCAGTTGTCAGTGATAACCTGTAGGGAAAATCCTCTAAATTAAATGGTAACTGTTCCCTTTATGTCATTCATCTAGTCTTGACTTTGAGCTTTCAGGGCATTCCGGGGGGGGGGGGGGGGGCTTTAACTAAATCAATGGTCATCCAGGGTGTCATGTGCTACACAGACTGTGCAGCCCATTGTCCCCTCAATCAACTCATTTCTTAGTCTATAAATTAATTAAATATTAAAAAAATACCCATTTCATATTTCCAGAGCTCCAGATTTTTCTGATCAAAATACCAAAACCTGAAAATATTAAATTTGAAATGCTCTCAACTGAGAAGCTAAAACCAGGATTCTTTGGTGTTTTAGCGATGCTAGCGGTGTAGCTCTAGGGGGTGGCAATGTTGGTCCACCACTTTTTTGTCCAGACTCAAATGTCTCTATAAATATTGTATAGATTTGCATGAAATTTTGTACATACATTCTGCAATCTCTTGACTTTTCATCTAGCGTCACCTTGAAGTTCACATTTGTGTTTTTTGTTTTTTTTTTAACGTAAAATGCCTTGACAACTGCTGGGTAGATTGCCATGCAATTTGGAAGACATTCATGTTGATATATACTAAACATCAGTATGTTTGCATTGTCATTGCATGTTAGCAGGCCGACATTAGCATTTAGCCTAAAGTCTGGAGACTCTGATTCGTGTTTCTTGATAAATGCCTTCAACAACTAGCCGAATCAACCAGTTAGCTGGTGATTCATTTTCTGACGATCAAGTAATCGACTAATTGTTTCTGCACTAGATCTGGGACGATAAACTGTCAATAAGCTTGACTGAAGATTAACTTTAAACTATGCCGGGGCAATTCAATTCTGTGAAACGCTGAAAAACAAAAGGATTTAGAGCTAATGATGCCAATGTTTTTATCAACCATTCTGTCTGATCAACTGCAATCTGAGGAAGAAGCTAGGACACAAATCGCCTTTATGTACCAAGCTACATTCAATGAATTGTTGGAAGAGTTTGCAGCATTGCATGATATCTCTCTAGATACTTGACTGGTTCCCGAGCATCGTGCCCAAAGAACAAATGTCCTCATTAGTATTAAGTGCTTTGCTCATATGTTCCCTAATACCCATTCATGGTATCACAGCATGTCAGCACGCCTCGAGGAAGCTGTCAGCTACAGATGTCAGTACCCCCGCTGACCCCTCCCCGTCCCCCCACCCCTGCACACACATGGCACTGGAGGATTGTCCCAGAACAAAGGAATGGGGGGTTTCTGTGGAGAACAGCCATCCAAACATTCCTGTCACAATGGAGAGAGTGGCGGCAGGTTCAATTAGTACACACTTTAAACTGTGCCCTATACGATCCCACTGTGCTTGGAAACAAAGCAGGAGCTCCACACTCGAATGGGGGTATTTGGTGATGCCGGTTTGTTCCTGGCAGTCTCGCGTTTTAACGGAGTTTCTCCTGTTATCTGCTTTGTTGCTGCCATGTTGCCTGAGAAATAAACCACTTGAAGGGCACATAGGGCAGAGATCTTCAAGTTGCAAGGTTGATGGCATCCTCTCTCTTCAAAAACTTTAGATTTGTGTAAGTCAACTTAGGCTACACCACCACTTGCTGTAAATAAACTGGGACTACAGCCAGCCACTGCTAGGAAGCCTTTATTCTTAGAAAGATTAATGGTAAAGTGTCCCCAAAGTCTAATTAAAACACTTCAGAACACATTTTCTTAATTGCCCATGACACTGCTTTTCTTTAGGATTGTCAAGAGAGACTGAGACAACGTTGAATCGCACACAAAACATGATCAGAGGAATCCACCAAAACTAAAAAAGTAATTATTCTTTATCTTCTTTCCAACGAAACTGTGACTTTCCAGCTTCCTGAGAACTGACAAGCAGCAGCTCAACTTCTGATCATGACACTATCCTGTCTTGATATCAATACCTTTCTATATCGTGTATTAAATGATGCTCTAAAGCAATATATTGAGATATGTTGCAGTGTTAGTTGGATGCAGCACTGACAGTGATTTGATGCTGTTGTCATAAATGCCTGGAAACCTCCAACCAGGATTTCAACAAATCGGATGCTCAACATAATCAATACGCAGGGGTATTGTAAGAACAGCCAATAAAAAACACTACAGGCACAGAGCAGAGATCGAGCTGTCTGGTCTTTAGCAGGGAAATAAAATGATGTACTTACCTATTACACAAGGTGCGCCGTAACGTCGGGTACTTGGCGTATCCGAGAGAAATGAAACCCCAAAGCCGCTGGGTCACACTTCACACCAGAAGGCGCACATGTTGCCAGTCGCCCACAGAGAAATGTCACAATCATGTGCTGCAACAAGAAGCCAGGGGAATGCAGGAGCGGACCGCGTCGCTGTGGGTCGCAACGCAGCGTGTCCGGGCGCTGGATGGGATGCGTAGGGCGCCACCCTTCAGCTGGACCTCTGGGACTCTGCGCCCACCTTTTCTCTCTCACACTTTAAGCCGTGGATAGCGGGACATGAAGCCTCGAGACCGCGCGATCCGCAAGCGACCGGTGATGAAACTGTGGTCCGTGATCGCTCGTTAATGCGGGTGCGCAATTAAGAGGCGCGCAGGACGCCGGTGCCACCCACTAAATGAGGTTTTCGTGGCGAGTGTACGGAGAGGGAATTTCAATGAGGACCTCTGCAGAGTTCCCTCCCTGTTCAGAGAGTCGTGCTCTCTCCCTGTGCTAAAATCCACTGTCCCGACAAGTAATCCTTAGTTACTTTACAGGGGCAGAGGCGGCGGAATGACGGAATAACGCGTCGGTGAAACTCATCTCTTGGCCACCTGCCAGTCAGCAAAGTGGGACACTATCCCACCTCTATGGGACACCTGTTGACTGAAAACAGTTCAGCCATCCACGCCAACCAAAGCCAACTGTAATTTCTATTGTACTACTCCATTTCTGCAGAGCTTTTCCAGTGTTTGTCTCTCATGTTCTGCTGCAGAAACGATAGACGGACATTACAAGCTGCAGGGGTTTCCATGGAAAGGCTTTTAGAGCAGCAGGACCACATTTACGTAAGATAGTTAGTCGATTAATCAGTAATCCTTTAAGTCATTAACTAAGTAAAACTATTTCCTACAGCCAAACAATATTTATTTTCTTCATTTTATTTGGTGTGTCTCTTGATCAGACATAATTTGGGAGTCTTAGATTTGGCACACAACATTAAAGAGAAGTCCTGGATTTACATGGCTGACCACAGGGTGGACCATTACAAGGCATATTCATTCCTGCGCCACACAGCCTCTCAGTCACTGGTGGACTCCTGCCTGTACATTTGAGAAAACCAAAGTGGACCAGTGGACAAAACACAGTACAGTGCCATATACCGCACGCATTCAGCTGGTTCCCTTATTGGGTTTTTGGCCCCTGTTCCCTCAAACAGCCTGAGTCCACCACTGCTCTGAGTCATACTACAGGCTACTGTGGGCCTTATTACTCAGTTAGGTTTAATCCTTTTTTTTTTTTCTTTTAAATCTGGCGATTAGATCAAGTGTTTTCTAATTTGAGACATACTAAAATAGACACACATTAAACCATTTGATGAGATCGGTTTAGTGTAGAGTGCTACAGCTCAGTGGTTCTCAACCTGGAGTCCGAGCAAGCATTGCTTCATTCTAATGGGCCGCAAGTCAAAACGGTCAGGAACCACTGCTAACACTGAATAACTTATAGTACAGTTGGTGGTAAAGAGTGAAACTTTGCACGGTCTTATTGTGCAAACATCTACAAGTTACCGTAAGCTACTCCTTTCTTTGTTGGAGGTTCCAGGAGCCGGTAGCCTGAGTCACGTTCCTCTGTCAGCACAGCTCTTTCTCCTCTAATCCCACACTTCTCAAACAGCAGCTCAGCCCTGAATCTGCAGGGAGGCTGTCAGCTGGTCCATCTATTATGAGGTTAAACCACTTATCTGTCCATATGGGAGGGAACAGGGCCATCTAACCTCAGCTGGCACCCTGGTATGAAACAGCACATCAGCAGGCCTAAATCAACACCGGGTAAACAAAAGCTGGTGTTTACTGCATGCGGAGCTCAACAGCCGATACAAGTGGCCCGTAATCTCATGGGTGTGCTGTAGGTTTGAGTGTTTCGATTGCTTTAATCGGTCATTTCAGCCATGGATGCCTCATCAAACGTCTTGTTACTAATTGAACAAGAGCAGCTGTCCAACCGTAAAACATTGTCTTAATCAATTTTTTGAAGAAAATATTTAAAAAGTGATTAATTATATTCATAAACAGACTCCGTAAGAGTAGTTTGGGCTTGAATATAATGTAAATATGGGACAACCCCAAACATTGTATAATGTTAATAAATATACCTGGTAATCATAGTTTGTAAAGAAATAAAAGAGCACATTAGAGACTCATCCCTTGTAACACAGGCATGAATCATACAGTGAAGACATACTGCCCCCTACAGGCCAGAGAATATCATTGCACCCAATTACAAAACATGACTCAACATTTTCTGGAGACCATCAAGTCATCCATCACAGTTACAGTCTCAGTGCAGGCAGCATTAAGATGCCAGTGACAAAACAAATGCTACATTTATTTTATTTTTAGTACACAAGATAAAAAAAAAATCTTATTTACAATCATTTTTAATGACAGTAATTGGTAGTGACATTTCAGTTCAGACGCGTCTTTTTCAGCCTGGAGTTGTCTGCGGCTGCTTTACGCTTACGTGACGGGGTGCCTGGAGCCTCTTCACACGGAGCTTCAGTCAGGTAATACAGCTTGACAGGTGGGGTTGGCTCCTGGAGGAAAGAACATTAAACACTGATCTTTGTTCTGACTTTAAACTAATAAAGTGGTTTTAATTCTTGCAAAATAATGACATTTAAAAATCCTAAACGGTCTATAAAAGTGGGATTAAGTTTTTTTTAAACTCCTTTACAATAGTCAGAATATAAGAATAAAGTCTTTGGTGGGATCCAGTTCCACACACTTCCAGCATGCAGGTATGGTTGAACTGAAGCAACATTCTTTTATATTTATGTAAACATTACAACCAAACTAACTAGAATCCACATCAAGAGCTCCACTAACCTGCATGAGGTAGTCTGCGATGTACTCTGGCTTTAAGCACGTGACTCCGTGGGAGGTAGCCTCCGATACATTGACTCTGAAGTCTCCGGGCTTCAGCCGACTGAAGTCTGCAAACAGGTGAGTGGCCTCTTTGTACAAGGATGGGGAGGGACTCAGCAGGACCTAGAATATATCGCCGGGGGGGAAGCATCTTAATTCATTTGCTCTTGCATGACTGCTCTATGCTATGTTCAAAACTGTTGTTTTTAATATTGGGTTTCACGTAGTGTTTTATAGCGGAAGTGAGACACCTCATCTGAAACCAAGACCACCTCTACTAATACACTTTAATGAGCCAAAGCAAAAAAGAGCAGGGGCACTATTTCACCCAGCAGATTCTATATATTTAATGATTGTGACTGTTGTTTAGGAGTCAACTAAACTGATCACAAGGCAAAATGTGAAAGATCTGGGTGGCTTACCACCTCGGCTGAACCCTTTCCTGGGAAAAACTATGTGTTTGTTAAGATTAGATTAACAATCAAATGTCACCCTACTGTTGAACCCAAGTTAGTAGAAGTTAGAAATTAGGAGAGCCAATTATTTGTTGGACAGAGCCACAGCTACAAGGCCACTGTCTCAAAAAAATAATCCCTCTTTGATAACTAATTTTCTGTTTGCCTGATTGGAAACTGCAAAAAAATTCAGTCAAAGGACAAATGATGTTTATTTGTAATTTCAAATCCAACAAGCAGCTACCTTCGCCCTGCCAGACTGCAGTAACCGCCTGAAGCCTGATTCTCTGTTCTGGTCGATGTTCAGCATGACTGTCCATCCACTGAAGGCTCCCTGAAAAACAGAAAAAGAATACTCACTACATTTTACCACTCAAGTAGTAGATAGTAATTAGGATGCTTTCCTGGTAGCGATGTGTGTATGTGCCTGTAAGTACCCCTTGCTCAGAGCATCCCTGCAGGGTTTTTCTCCAGCGCATGGCAGCTAACGCCAGTCTCCTCTGCTGAGAGGTGATGGAGGGCAACGCATCCAGAATGGAGCTACTGCCCCACTCGTACTCTTCCTCCTGGAACACAAACAGATATAGACATGTAAAATCTTAAACACTAAAAACTGGCACTGACCATTTTGTGATTGTTCGATGAGTGAACTTCTGTGAAACTTTGGAAACCTTTAAAACCCTTTGAATAAACTTAAAAAACCTGGTTGTGCAGCTAATAGCAAGACTGCATGTCCCAGTTTTGCCAGTAGATGTTTTAGAGATACAGTTTTCATCCTATTGATATTCTATATGCTAAAAATGTTGTTGGCTAGTAATAGAGATGGTGGGTTAGTTTGTAGAGTTACTTTTTTCTATTTTAGACAATGGACACATTTTTTTTAGTAGCTACAGATTATTAGCAGGTTTTAGAAAACTAAACTTTCACCTTGCAGCCAATTTTATGCAGAAGCATAAAGCTGATACCAATTTCAAAATAAAACAACAGAAACAAAACCTGTTAAAAACAGTATTTTTAAATACATATAGCTAATTAAAACGCTGGACATCAAAATGGTACAACAGGACATGCTGTTAACTGACATGCTACACATTAAACCAGCTTTAATAGCACATAACATACTGTAATTGCAGGGTGAATAAAACCACTGCAAATACAGTGTTAATAGTTGCCTCGAGGCACTAAAACAGTGACGAGAAATTCAGATCCTGACCTGGATGAAGCGACCCACAGAGCGGCAGGCCTCCAGGTACGAGCGGTGCAGGATCCATTTGCCGGCTGCCATCGCTGCCAGGTACTTCTCGTTGCGCAGAGGAGTCCCTACAATGATGTGGGAGCAGCTGGGGTCAAATGACTGCTTGTCCAGGACTACACCGCCTACAAAACCAAACAGAAATAGACAAAAAGGACAAAAGGGAACTATAGTTAAGATATGCTGTACCTGAACTGGAGATATAGTTACAGACCTGATAATGATAATAAATTGTAAATGCTGCACTTTGGTTCAAAGTTTCAATAAAGGTGTGATGTGCAGTGGTTTATTTTAGAATACTGAGCTCACAACATTTTCGTCAGAGGAAGCAACTGCAGGAGGAAATATTCCTGGACCCTGGAGGCAGATCCTCCTTTTTAGTCATCAGGGATGAGCTTCTCTGACTGCAGCGTGATGAAACACTGTTAGAACCCTAATTAGGTGGAGAACTCACCAAGCTCCTCTATGAGGTGACTGTAATCAATGCGTTCCTGGGGGCTGAGGGAGGACAGCTGAAATCTGGGTGGCTGCTTTTCTTCCTCACGCTCCTCCTGAGAGAAAGAAAGAACCTTTTAGCATCACTAGCTTGTTTGAAAGAGCCATTATAGAGAGTGCCTATTACAGCGGATGTACTGTACGCTAAAAACTATACGTTATATATATTATGTAACAGCATTTGCATGTTGTTGATGTAAATATGAGTTTTCACCCGTGGCTCCGGTGCTACTGGGGGGTTGGCGAGAGGGAAGGCGATGCTGGGGGCTTTAGGAGTGAGGATGTCACTTTCTCGCTCCTTTGTTGGAGGCGTTGTGACTCTCTGGCCCATATGCTGGTCGATGACGTCACATGCAGCTGGGAGAGGATTCAGGGATTACAAAGAAAGTCAAATTCATTAAAACTGTACCTACAGTACGTCCGAAGCCATGTCTTTCTACGCTTATGGTGAAATTATTATCTTAAGGGTTAGGGTTCTCTACAGGACATCACTAAGTTTATGTGCAATGTCCTAGGTTCTTGGTGACAACTAGCAAGTTTCAAAGTAGTGATTTACTAAATCAGGTTGCAGCATTATAACCTAAAGAATGTATTAGTAAAGATTTTAGTAACATGTAAGTCCATTGCTAAGAAACAGTGGTAGCATGTCCAATCAAAAGCACTCAACTATGTAAACAAGTCACTGTAGCATCACATGCTGTAATATAAATTATAATATTAACAGTTTTAAGAGGGAAAACAATATATTAAGCTTAACTGCTGAACGTTTCTAAATGTAGGTAGGCACACCTTATATTTACATATGCACACATAAGAAATACATGTTTCAGAGTTAGTATTCACTCAAAGTGAGTGGGAAATATCTAAACACACTAAGCAAGGTTTTTTGTGAATTGTAACTTTAAATCTTCCAAGTTTACATCACTATTAAACAGCATTTTGACCCTAAGTGTCATGTCAACCACGTTACATACAACTTCTTTTACTCTTCAATCTAAACAGGCATCTGTTAGCAAGCTAACGTTACTTCTGTCAGTTGGTTCAGTTAGCTAGGTAACAATTGCACCTGGCAAGTAGTAGGTGTGTGGCGCCGCTTGGGGTGTGTTAATCTCCACTTAGTAAACACTTAAGTTATAACTAGGCTATCTATGAATTTATAGTTGGGGCAACCAGCTCCTGATCTCTTACCCATCTCCACCAGCTCAGAGTCCGTCATGGAGTCCCTGAACCGAGGGCCGTTTTCTGCAGTGGGAGGAGGTGGACCTGCAAGGGGCTCAGAGTGTTGTGAGGGACTACCAGGCCACTGTAAATTATCAGCCAGCTTGGCCCTCTCCTCCCTGGCTGTAGGGTCATCCCAAACTATCTGTTCACTCTGAGATGGCTCTGTGTTTAGGTCCATAGCTGCTTCTCTGGAGACCCTGAAATCAAGACAGAATGAGGTGAATTTAATTTGATGAGAAAGTGTGCGAACCCCACCACACACACAAAAAAAACATACCTCTTTTATTTACACTACATAAAATTCATACACTGTATCAGTTTTATAGCACAACAATAGTCCCAGAAATGTTAGCAGTTTGCTTTAAGATGCTTTACATTAACGATTATTATAGTTTGAACATAAACTATCTTGTCACCGCATGGCTTCCTTACCTCAGAGCTTCCAGAGTACGTCTGCTGCCACTGCGTCCCACCCGGCCCCCATCAGGTGTGTGGGGGCCCGAGTCGGCCCCTCCTGATCCCATCCTGCTGAGTCTGACTGAGGCACGCCTCCCTGTCGTCAGCTTGGTGGCGGACATGATCTCCTGGAGCTGCCTTTGCAGGTGCTCTCTCATTTCTAGAGTCTCGGAAATATCTAGAGATAACACATAAACATAAAGTACGTGCAGAAGCTTTGTGGAATTGCATGAAAGTTGGAAAAAGACACCCACCACTTTTATCTGCAGCTTCATGCGTCTCTCCTTGATCGACGCTTCCATCGCTTACGCGATGTAAGTTTGTACCTTCTTCTGTGGTAATGTGTTCACACTGAGGGACAGACGATTAAATGGGGAAACAGAAAGACAATTAAATGAGACACCCCTGCATTAATGAGGTTAATAATAACATAAAATATTCATTACCATGAGAAATTCTATTCTATGCCAATGCAGAGCAATATCCAATGCCTCTCTGTATCTTGAACTTACAGAGGCCACAGATTTAGACCCACCTTGTCCTCCTTTGCCTCAGGGATGTCTTTGAGTTGGGTTCGTGTTGAAGGTGAAGACCTCTGAGAGCTGTTGGGCACCTGACTGAGGTTTAGGCTCATCTTGGGGTTGTAGGTGAAAGGATACAGAGACTCTGGGACATGCCTCTGCTCCTCAGCACACTGCACAAGACAACATTGTTAGCTCTAATAAACCTTTGTGGGCGCATATGTACTGTGTGCGCTGTCACAAGAATTAATTGAATGAGACGATTACGAGGGGAGAAACAGCTGAAACGCCCATCTGTCTGCAACATTAGCATATCAAAGCTGTTTTTGATTAAATATTCTGCTTTTGTTGATGGCATGATAATTATTTACCCATGGTGCTAAGTGAAGACTGAATGATAACAAGAGGCACAGAGGGGCACCCACCACCATAAAAATGAGATCCCAAATGAATGCATCACTTTATGTATCTTCTTGAAGACAATTTCTAAGCTTGTATAACCAATGTCAACAAAATAACCACATGGTGGTTAAATGTTTGCCCCAATCCTTTCCTTTGTGGTTTATGTCCTCAATCTGCTCTACAAAGACTGTCAGTAAATTGTTCAATATGTTCCTGTGCAGTGCACTTATGAGCAAAACAAAACAAAAGCTTGATTAGCAAAGTGGCGCTTGGGTTTTATATATATTTTCTACTGGGAAACGTACAGCCTGCAGCCAGTACTGGGAGACCACATGCAGCCCTCGCTCCTTCACTCCTCTGTATTCCCGGGTGTTGTCCCCCACACGGCCCTGGTAGATGTAGTGTGTCACTGTATCGTCACAGGCCCACCTAAAAACAAGTTAATAAAGAAATGTTTGTATTATATTTCTTTCTTAAAACAATCCTAACATGCCTATATGTACATGAGAAGGGTTCATCATTCCTGTCCATACTGGCTGCAAAGAGATCCCTTCTAAAAGGAGCAGTGTGTAGGATTCAGCGGCATCTAGCGGTGAAAATTGCAGTTTGCAGCCATTTGAATACCGCTCGCCTCAGCCTCCCCTTCTAAGCGCGTAGGAGAAACTACGGTGGCCACGAAACACACGAAAGGCCCAATCTAGAGCCGGTGTGTGGCTTGTCCATTCTGGGCTACTGTAGAAACATGGCAGTTCAACATGACAGCCTTCCAGTAATCCGTGGAAGAGGAGTCGCTCCCCTCTAAAGGGCTTATTCTAAAGGTAATGAAAACACAACGATTATCATTTTCAGGTGATTATACACTAATGAAAACATACTTACATACATTATTACCATATTCTGCAAATAAAGCCCCAGAAATATTACACACTGAACCTTTAAAGCAATTTCAATGTAAGTGATGGGGGACAAAATTCAAAAATCAGTGCAAAAATACATTCTAAAGTTCAGCTAAAGGACATCTTCCAAAGTTACTGTTCTTTTACTATTAAATTCCTTCTTTGTGCCTCCAGAAAGAGGGAAAGAGGACAGAGTATTTTTACACAGAATTTTTACCTTGAAATTGCTTTAAGAGGGGGTCTCTATGCGGCCAGTATGGACAAAAAGAATGATTACAGCGACCAGTAACCCTTTATACTGTACATATGGACATGTCACGATTGTTTTAACAGAAAAAATGTTAACCTGCCTTTAACTGGAGTTTGCACACATGTGTTGAATACCTGAAGTCAGCTCCAAGCGAGGCAGCGATGGCATTGAGTTCACTCTGCATTTTGCTCAGCTTCTTTCCCACACAGACCACAACACCAATCAGAGGACTGGCTTCTTTTTCTGGGACCTCGCAAACACAAGTGATCATACTTTTGTTTATATACGTTTATATGCATCTTTCTAGCTTTCTCGCTCTCTCTTTTTTCTTTGTCTGTTTTTCTCTCTCTCTTTCCATAATAATAATAATAAATTGTAGACTTGAGGTTAAAATACAAATACAAAAAGTAAAAACTAAACACTGGATCCTTTTTATGAATGTGTGTGTGTAGGTCATTCACAGTCCCACAGGATGTGGCATGTTGATATATATTAGGCAGCAAGATCTGCCCTGTCTCCTTCTACGAGTATTTTTGATTTTGAGAGGTCATTTAGCTCTTTGAAATCTGAGATTACAGAGTTGAACTTGTTCCTAAATGTTCCTTATTTCATTGGATGTTTTACATTGTAGGAGGAAGTGCATCTCTGTCTCAACCTCAACAGTCGAACACTGGCCACGTTTTGGTTGCCATGATTTGGCTTGTGGTTTCTTCTTTCCAATGTTCCAAATAGGTTTCTTTACAGTGCGTAATAATTTGGTTTACTCTGATTTGTGTTTGGAAAGCAGTGTTTCTGTGAGACAGAATGTGATTAATAAAAAAAAGTATATTTATATCTATATATATACACATACACACTCTATTATATGCCCACATTCCCAAGTACAATAAATTAAGTTTTCCTGTACTAATTGATGGCAAAGGCTTCTCTAATTATAAGAGATCCTCCATCAGTGTCATTAGTAATGGCTCCTGTCCATTGTATTTGACAAATTATATGGTGTCAAGTATGCAAACAGGCATACGGTATTTTTATGTCTTTTAGTTTACCTCCTTCTCAGCCGTCTTGGTAAGTTGGGGACTAGCAGAGATGGCTTGCATATCTGTGACACTATTTCGGGTGCTATTGGCCATAGCCACCTTCAAGTTCCTGTTGATGACATCAGTCAGTGGAGTGTCCACCCTCTCTCCTGGTTTGGATCTTCCCCCTGGAGTCTCCAATGCTCCTAATGCATCCTTAACAAAAAGGAACAGTACATATATTTACAGGATTACCTATCAAATATCAGTGCACAATATATTGCTACAAGCCTATAACAGAGAGCAAAAATTTTAATTATAGCACTAGATTCTGTTGCTACTTAGTGGCTCCCAACCTTGACATTGAAGGAGGGCCTGAAAAGCTGGTCTCTGCTGAGGAAACGAGAGGGAGTGTCCAGCTGCAGTGTGGGTTCCTTCTGAAGGGGATTCCGTCTGCCGCCCTCATGGTTTTGTTTGGGGGTGCTGATGTCCTCTTTGGGCTTCATCTCGTCCAACACGGAGCGGAACACTTTGCTTTGGAAGCGACCTAAATCCAGTGGGGTAACGGCCTTACCGCTCTGAAGACCCAGCAAAGGGATCTCTGGAGACGAACGTGCTGGTGGAGGCATGCCTGGCTTCTGGGAACCACCGACAAAACTCTCATCATCCCTCTCTGTAGAAGAGGAAAATACATGAAAACTTCGCCTAAAACACAAATTAGAACTGCAGAATCACGCCCAACAACTTATATAACCAAATCATATATTAGTTAATTCAGCAGTGCCTGGCAGAATGTACATGGAAATCAATTTTATTTAAATTTTCAAATAGTCTCTCAGAGACGTTAATGCATGTAAGAAAATATAAAAACAAATAAATATAATCATTTACTAGAACTATTGTGTCCATCATGACTTACACCCAGCCAATGCAAATAAAACATGCATATACATCCATGTACTGCCTTCAATCAAGACACCATTCTAACCTGGAGAGGGTGGCAGGTCAACTAGAAAACGGCCCTCCTCTGCCCTCTGGCCAGTCCGAGCAGACTGTAGTATCCAGTGCATGGTGACGGCTGGGAGCCCCCATTTCTTTGCTGCCTGGTACTTTGTGCCTTCCGGGCTCTGCAACACCAGATGAGTGCTGGCCAGCATGCCTTTCTTCTGGTTTGCCAGGCGCACAAAGTAATCCTGGACACTGCAGGGGGGAGAGAAGAAAAGATGAAGATTTAAGATAAGTAGTTCACAATGGGCAGGCAGGAACACATGAGGGTAAAAGTATGCAGGAGAGAGAACAACGTGCAGCCCAGGACTTCCTCTACATTTAATTAGCAGTGGTAACACTCGAAAATGTACAGCTAGAAAAATGTACAATAGAAATACTTGGCTCCAAGGTGCTTGGCCAGGTCCACCAAAGACTCCCTCTCTGCTCCGGTGAACTGGCTGACAGAGAGAACGCAGTCTTTGAGAGGAAAACGTCCGTCCATCACAGGAACAGGGGTGAACAAAGGGTTGGAGGACAGCTGCAGAACAACCTCCTTCTCCACACACATGGCCTGAAAATGAAAGAAAAACAAAACATAACTGTATTTCAAATCAATTAAATTAAATTATGTACGGCTGCAACTAACAATTATTTCATTATCAACTGATCTGACAATAATTTTTTGATTAATCGATTGTTTAGTCTTTAAAACGTAAAAAAAAAAAAAAAAAAATTCCCAGAGCCCAAGATGACGTCTTTTAATGCCTTGTTTTCTCCGACCGATAGCCCAAAACTCAACGATTTAACAGGTTATGTAACAGCGAAAAGCAGCAAATCCTCACATTTGAGATGCTGGAACCAGATACTGGTTTGCATTTTTGCTCGATAATTGACCTAAACAATTAATTCATTATCAAAATGTTTTGTTGATCTTCTCTCAATCCATTAATTGACTAATCATTGTCAGCCCAAATATTATGGCTGATGCCTCAAAAATGAGACAAACAACACATGACCTTACCAGCCATGTATCAGTGACCACCTCATCCACTGTGGCCTCCACTGAACAGCCCAACAGTGGGACCACTGCATAGTCTGCCACAACACGTGTATGGCTCATCAGCACCCTGCCTCCATTTTCTGTCACCAGTAGCGAGAGCTGGGCCTCGGCCTCAGCGCCGAAGCCCACAAGAAGGAAACATTTCCCGAAAAACAGGCCTGCTTCGCTGGCTTCCTGCAGGGTTGAGTATGGCTCTGGTTCTCTGGTCTGGTTTGATGCCCAGGGTTCAGGCTGAGCCTCTGCAGCCACACTGATGGACCTCCTGCTGTTGCCCTCTGCTGGTGGGGGCATTTCAACTGGAGGATCAAATGAAAACAAGATTATCTGCAAAATATAAAACTATATCTTGTAAAGCCAATTAATGGTATCCAATTACACTGAACCCATAGGGAATTCTTCAACAACAGACACTTACCCACTGTGGGGTCATCATCCATGTACTGTGAGAGCAGATCTTCCTCTGCTCTCTTATGGCAGGGAGTACTAGGACTGGCCACAGCGGGACCAGCTGAGAGCCGGGAGGTGGGAGTACTATGAGCAGGCACCGATACAGCAGCCGGAGCAGGGGGCAGACAGTCAGGGTGGAGGTAACCAGCTTCTGGGAGTAGACTGCCTTTGTTGAAACTGTCCAGCAGCCACTGCACTGTCAATATATGGGGTCTGGAAAGTAACATACAGTCATCTCAAAGACGTAACAAACTGTAAACTTGCTAAATTGTAACAGTACTCTCCATGCAGGGTTCTGAATATTTTAATTTATCGTGGCTACATATGATGTTGCAAAGCAAATTTAACATTAAGGATAAGGTAAGGATATGTCCTGGACTTTGACAGGACGTCAATATAGGCTACACTATTTATAACAATATTCTTTGGTATTTTTGCATTTATTTGATAGTATTACAGTATAGAGACAGGAAACACAGGGACAGCGAGGGAATGATGACATGTGACAGAGTTTCCCAGCCTGATTCTAACCGGTAACGTCATGGTTACATGGTTTAACTCACAGGAAGTAGGTTATAAGTATAAGCCTGCCATTGGCCGACTATTTCAGAATTCTCCTCTGCTTCCGCTATTTGCGTGTTTCTATTTTGCAAGGGCATCGTTGCTGCATCCTGGGCTTAGAGCTCCCCAAGACAATTGCAATGGATTTAAAGAAATACAAACAAGCCAGTGTTTTTTCCCCCTATACCAGAATCCTAACGGTGTCAGCCAGACCTTGGAAATAGGGCTGGCTATGCGAGACTCTGGTTACATGATATGCATCTTAACCGCTCAACCACCAGGACACCTCTGTCTATCTGAACTCTAATGTCTCTAAATTCCCCTTCAAATTCTCTATAATCTGAAACATCTTTTCAGCACTTTGTGACATCACATATATAGTCTTTATCTACTTGCTTCACATTTTCATTACATTGGGTAAACCACTCAAATGCAAGCTGACTTTTTAATGGCAGCACCATTACATGCAATGTAAAATTCTAGCTGTACAATTCTTCATATTATACAATGTTTTGTGTAAATCAGCCGAACATATTTCATACTTTTTATAGTTTTGCAGGTTGAAAAGGTCAAAACAGACAAGAACTGAAAAAGTAAGTGAGGATGCAAGAAATATTATGTCAAGTAACAATGTTTGCAGTTCAGACCTGTGTGTTGCTTTGGACACAAAGTTCTTGAGGTCCTCGTCCAGCTCTCCCATCACCACATGTGTGAGTTCCTCACTGGGCTGGTTGAAGCGCAGACCTCCTGCAGCATTCACGAGACGCCGTAGCTTCTCCAGTTTCTTCCCAGGCAGGCCACACAGATACAGCTGCGTGACATTTAACACTTGTGAAAAAAAACCTCAAATGTGTCTTTCACAACTTTAATCAAGAGATTACTACAACAAAACTGAGGCAAATGAAATCTCCACTCTATATGAAAAAAAATATTCTTCTACGTACCTTACAGCCATCCAGTATATCATCAGCTGGGCAGGCGGTGGGATCCAGACTATCTATGGGGTCTGGAGCTTCCAGGCGGCTGATGGTGCCGTTGGTGAGGGCTGTGTCATTTATTGTCATGCTGGCATTGACAGAGATGTGGCTCAAGCCCAAAAGAGAGGGGCCCTCTAGAGTTAAAAAACATGATTCTTCATAAAATATTACAGACAAACACTCTTTACAAGAGGTACTAAATGTTATGCTTGACTCCTATCACACCATAAGGATAAAAAAAGTAACATTTTTAAATACAGTAAACAACAAACAAGTGCACTATCAGTTTGTGTCTCACCCTCTTTCTTGCTGGTGCCAGTAGGCGTTGAAGTGTGCGGTCGCGTGGTCTTTGCCGCGTTACTCTCCACAATGTACCTGCTCTCATCTTGACAAAAGCCCTTCTCTATGCTGTCAAACAGCCAGTGCAGAGAAACGCAATACACATTCCACTTACGTGCACACTCGTACTTCTGACCTGCAAACAAGTAAAAGTATTCAGAACCAAACGGACAACAATGAGGGTACCATGTTCAAGAATACAGCTAGAATGGTTATTCTGACTTTTTTTTCTTAAATAGTGTGATGATTAGTTCTGTATCTGTTGAACTATTTGTATTTTCAAGTATTTACTACATTAGCGAAAGCTGTAATACATAATTGAATAGATATTTATAACGCAAACTAAAATGACAAGATATCTAGCGTCCTATCACTAACGGAGTCTTAGATGTTTTTAATTGGAAGAAATAGTCCAATGTGCTGAAACTGCTGGTGACTTGCCTGTTGGTTCACCAACAATGAGGTGGGAACACTCATTCATTTTGAGCTGGCCAGTGTACGTGGCCCCATGCTGCTCACAGAACCGCTGCACCTCTTTACGCTCTGTGCTGGAGAGGCCTGTCACACAAACAGTACAGCCACGCAGCACAGGGCACAGATAGTCCTCAATGGGTAGATCTGTATACCTGAAAAGACTGGAGGAGGCAGAACGAGCTGTTCAAAAATTATCATCATCTATGTTTAAAGTGCCTTGTTTTTGTCATAATAGTTAGTATTATTTGTAAAACTGTTGCAATGTTAATTAAAAGTGATGTACTTTGGCAGTCTTGACTGGCAAACCTTGAGGTTTTTTTTGTTTTTTTTTTAAATAAAGAGTGCACGAAAGAGTTCATTTGGCCAAGAACACATCGCAAATGTCATGTTAGAGCCGAAATGTCAGTTTGAATGAGAGTACATACCTGTCCTGAGATTTCTCCCAGCAGGCTTTGACCCATGTGGGCAGCAGGATGGGTTTACCCAGGCTGGCAGCTACCAGGTACTTCTTGCTGCCCACCTCTCCTGCTATCAGGTGCGTGACGGACACATTTAGGTCAAGATAGACCCGACCACCCATGAGTCGCACCAGATCCATCACCTCCGTCTGTAGGGAGAGACAGACATTCAACACATATACAACACTTTAGAATACACTGTGCTGACTTATATTTCCAGCCTCTTAGCCCCCCATGTATTTTGGGATGTACACTTATGTACCATTAGGACGAGCTCCTTCCATATGAACTGGTCCTTTTCAGACTTTCACTATTAAGGGCACACACTAAAAAGTATGCCTTTGAGTGTGCCGTGCTATTTCATAACACTGATTAAGGCTGCATTCATTAACATGTCATAATTGGTGGTTTCTTATTTTTTACTAGCTCTGTTCTGTGTTCCCTAAAACTATGTTTAGTTAATACAAGTTCTTATCACCTACAACAGGCAGCTGAGAGAGACACCTCATATATCCCCAGCCTGCCTGAGACAGCACCTTTAAAAAGGAGTAAAGATATTTCCCCTCCTTGATGTTTATCTGCGTAACGTCATTCTGATTTTATCCTTATTTTTTTGTGTATTTTAAATTGTGCTGATTGATGTTTTATGTCTCAGTCATTCATATCCTCCTGATGTATTTGGAATGTATTAGAGTGCTGATTTAAAAAGAGCAACAATCTGCGAAGTATCAGTTAGCAGTGAACTAACCCGTGTTGCTTTATCCAGGCTGGTGCAGGAAATAGTGATGCCAGCCATGGCCATGTTATAGACGGGCTTCTCTGCTTTGGGGACACAATGCTGCTGCTGCAGGCAGTACAACACCACCAGTGGACTAACCACTCGGCAGCCAAGCTACATGACAAAGAAGAAAGACCAGAAAGAGAGGAATTACTCTCCATGATAGCGTTTCACTAATTCTTGTGAAATTCCAGGTCCAGGTTGGCGATGTATTAAATATTGAGTTATACCTCTGTGCAGTGCAGAAAGGCTGGGGTGGTGAAGCTGCTGAAGACAAACAGAGACTTGTCGTTCTGGTCCATCTGTAAAACGGCGTCTTCATCAATGGTTTTCAAGTACTTTTCGGACTGCAGCTCCATAATGGCCTGTGCAAACATGAGACAAACATTATCATCAACTGCCAACAAACAGACAGTAGAGCGGTGGCCACAAAGAAAAATGTAATCATCAATAATAGGTTTGAGCCAGATAATGGAGTTTACCTCGTAAGCCTTGACCGCATACTCTGTTTTTCGCCCTTTACTTTCCACAAACTTCACAATGAAGCCTTCCCTGTCTCCTTTGGACATGTTCAGCCTGTAAGTGAAGCAGGACCAGCAGTGAGGACTCGGCAATGGCCTTGGCAGTAACGTTAGCCCGAGTCGACAGTCACCCCACAGAGAGAATATGCCATGGCTGTGCGTCTTCAATAACGCTGCAGTTGACATTTTATCAAGCAAATACTAAACTGGTACAAAGTTTTATGTATATATGAGCCTACTACTAGTTTTAAAAAAGTCCTTAACGTTAGCTAAACTGATGGCTACTTACCTCCTCCTGATGGACTCAGACGTTCAGACAAATAAAGAGTCAGGGTCTGTAGTCCGACAGTAATATGAACTCTAACTAGTCATAGGGAACTAGCTTAACGTTAGTATGCCTTGTCAATACGAAATTCCTCGAAATATGACAGTTTATCCGACGCTACTGTCAGTTTGAGACACAGCCTGCTAACTTGACGCTAACTTACTTCATAGGAACCGTGTAACCGGTTAGCTAACGTTAACACTCAAACAAGCATAATATCCCGTTAAAGGACTCAGATTATCAGTATTCATAGTACGCCAAACAAACGGTTGCTAGTCTCCGCAGTAATGAATATAAATTTTATAATAATTTATTGACAATAGTGTGGCAAAATTAAAAGATCAGCTTTGTTGTTGTTATTCGCGCCAACGCCGGCGTAACTTCCGGTGTCTCCTACTAATTCGACCGTGTGGAGTCGGACTCAAAAAGATCCGAATCAACTAAACAACGTGTTGTTATTTATTGTGAAAATACACTAAAACTAAAGTACTACAAGTACACATTGGTTCAAAAATATATATTTTTTAACTAGTAAAAGCCTATTAATTCATATTTAGTGCTATACTCTTCACTATATTGCATCAAATGCACTGTATATAAACAATCCTACATTTCTGATCCCACATTAGGTATATCATATCTCTTGAACCTAAATAAAAGCCATGTTCATGCAGTTTTTATATAAAAAAAATCAGAATTAATTTTCTTAATCAGCAGCTTTAGCCTAAATGTGAATTATCCCAGGCTTATGAGGGAAGACTACATTCCTAATTCATATCTATAAAGTCGATGTAATAATAATATCCTTTACTTCTATAGCACAAAAATAAGTTTACAAATGTGAATTATGCAAATTCAAAATCCAGCTGGAAATCCATATCCATTTAGACTACGCTTATTAAATATATACACACAATATTTTTAATTTAAGAGTAACTTTGTAAGTGATGGAATTTAGAGAAATGTGTGGTTTTCAGGACCATCCTGTTTTGTTTTTTTAACATAAACCTGGCAAAATCTGATTAGTAAAACATATTGCTCTATTTAATATATATATATATGTACTGTCAGCCAGTCTTCCTCCAGAGAAGAAAATCTCTCAGCACCAGCAGAGAACAGATGCCATAGAAAAATACAAAGTATTTGGATAATATAACTGGTTTTAAGTAGAAAATGTATATAACATTTTAAGAGAGGTTTCTAAAGATTCCTACAATTTTATGGATTTATTTAATCATGTTCTTGGCTTTAAAGTGGTACAATTTTAAATATACTGAGTGTAAAACTACAAGAACCATCCTATTTAATGTCCACCAAGTGTTTAAAGTGCTAAAATCTAAAAATTCCCCCACAAACCCCCCCTAATACATGATCTCAGTATCCTCAGTGGTACCTTTGGCCCAAGGTTGGAAGTCATACCTTTAACTTGCAAAAAAAAAATCAGATGGTGATGTGATAACTTGGCATGGAAAATTCAAACCAATAATTTGATTATTTCACACTGAGAAAAAGCATGAATTCATTTTCTTCTTTGACAAACCAATGGAAATACAAAACAACACTGTGGGTTCCCTTTTATTCTTAAAATTTTATGTACAAGTGCGACTGATTTATTTTTTTAATGTACATTCAATATAGAAAGTTTATATACGCAATATTACATTGAACATTTCACAAATTGCACTAGTCTTTCACATAGATTCATAATCAGAGTCAATGTCATTCGTCAGGTCTTAGCAGAAGCTCATTTCCGGTGGTTATTATTCACTTATAAATATTCTAGTGCTTTTTGCATTCTTGGGAAGGAGAATAACATTATAAAATGTGAGGCAGAAAGGGAAGCCTTTAAAGAGAGAGCAGAATGAACTATGAATTAAGATCAGAGGAATAAGAGGCTGGACATTTGGAGAGCAGATGTGTGCGTCAACTTGGAAAGAGGTCAGCATCAGTATGAGGCTTCAAGTCACATTTTCTTGTGGAGAAACTGAGTAGAGAAATCATTCACATATATTTTTCTTCATGTACTATTTTAAATTCTTTGCGTTTTCCATATGAGAATCAATTACACAGACTAGAAAATGACTTGATTATGTGAGAGGTGGATAGGTCCTGTGCACAAATGTGTCACAAACGAGGCCAACTGCCCTCGGTTCAGGATTACGGGTAAGTGTAGCCAATCAGGATATGACAAAGAGGAATAAGGTAATAGAGAAGAGACGGTTAACCTAGAATAAGCCTTAGTTTTCCAAGGTCTTTCTCATGAAAAACAAAAACAAAATCTGGGGTAAAAAATGTATTCATACAAAAAGTAAACTCTTCTGTGTGTCATTAGACCAAAACAAGAAAAGTAGCACAGAAAAAACAAAAACAAAAAAGCAAAACATGGTCATCTGTTAAAAGACTTGTTTATGAAGACTTGAGTGCCATTTTTTAAGGGGAAAGGAGAGTGATACTGGAGGAGGTTTTGCAGTGATTTTGGTGACGGTCAATGACGGCCCGCTCTCCTCCGTCTTTCTCTCTCTCCATCCCCTCATCTGGGAGCTGAACAGTCCCTCTCTGAGCTGCGGCCGGGAAGCTGCAGGGCAGTCTGGGTGCCTGAGCGCGACTCTGTGTGTCTGTCAGCCTTGGTCTCCAATGTCGTTGTCCACGGGGGGTGGGACGCTGGGCATTACTGTGGTGCCAGTTCCTGCTGTAAGGTAACCTGCTACTCCTGGACCTACAGGTGGCGGGAACGTACAAAAGATTTGGTACAGGTGTGATTGGGCGGGATAGCTGGTTCGCTAGTGGTGAGCTACAATGATGTAAAAAGACCGTGACTACTGTATGCATGGACGAGTGATCACTTCTGATTTTGGCCCAATTATCAGATACTTTTAACAAATGTTCAAGGATGGGTGGAAAGGTTGCTGAATATGAAAGAATGTCATACAGGATGTGTACTCAGACAAATAAATATGTGCTCAAGTGTAGAATTTAAATATTTTTAGCTGCGACCAGCATCTCTATAGCTCGCTCTGTTGGTAGGTCCACAAAAACCTTTTGCTAGCCACAGTTTTCACCCTAGGAGGCTGAAATTTGGCATGGAGGTCAAATGTGTGTGTGTGTGTGTGTGAGTGAAGGTGTGTGTTTATGTTTATGCCAATTGGCTAAAAGTGGGCATGGCAATGGGAATGGCCTATCACAAAAAGGCGTATAAACTTCTGCCCTACCTCTACACTCTAGCAACACCCCTTTCATAACTTATGCACTGTTTGTGAGGTTGTGTGTGAGAAGACATGAACAAGTGGATGCATTCATGTACGTGGTCGCAGCTATTGCAAATTTACGCTTGTTTTTAATAAATGAATAAAGTCAAAGTATGTGGTAGAAATACTCTGATTTCTCTGTGTGATTCATGCTTTTGTAGTTTCTGAGAGTTTGGAAAAAGTTACTTTTTTCTCATCTGACTGACATTGTTGATGTTTTGGTTATTTTTGGAAACAGAAACAGCATGTCAAAAAGACAATCATGTACACAAACCTTTCTGATGCCCTCCACTTGAATAAGTCAAAGTATTAAGTACAGTAAGACGTGAAGTATTCTAATTCTAGTCTCATTAGTAAAAGTAATTTTAGAGGTTTAGAACCAAACCTATGAGTCTATCAAAGTTAGCTTAACATGTTAGGACACATATCCAACACATCCATCTGCTTTATGTACATACATATGCTCAACCATCTGGACACGATCTCATGTATATTCATAAAGGAATGTTTTGCATCTGCATGAGGGTACACTATGGTTGTAACATGAATGAAATGGTCTGACTTTGAATACTGGAGAAAATCCGATGTGATGTAATGTGGAGGGGCCTTATCTTAGTCATTAGACAGGCTCTGGTAAGTAGAATTGTATATATAAACATATTTTAACTTTTAACAGCCTTAAGACATACAGTCTTATCTAGATAACTCAGTAATTAATAATATTTAAGTCAATCATTGGAATATTGCAGTTCATGTAAATTATGTTGTTACTAAACTGTAAGAAATTAACTTTATTTTTCATGTTATTAATTAGTTAATCTAATTTTTAGGGGCCTTTTGGTCTGGCTGTCATTGTCCTACTAAACATTTTGCTTTGTATGACATTGAAAAATAAACTCACTTTGGACCATTCATGTTAGTTTTGGTATTTAAAATAACACACTATATCACATCAACATTAAGAATGATGTATAATTTTAACTCAACTCTTTCATGAGTAACTTTAACGAAAACCTGAAGTGGAGGGTCAGTTATAGGGCAAACTCTAAATAACATTTGCCTTCCACTGGAGGCTACATAATGCCAACATTTTTAATTCTTGAGGATTTATGGTTTAGCCCACAGCAGACTGAAAATCCCCTGGCCTTTCTCAAATCACGTCATGTGGGACAGTAATCGCATTCATGTGTGAATGTGAAAGGCATTTTTGCCTGCCAACCTTTAATTTTCAACTTTAAAGGGCATTTTTGTTCATGCCTGAAACTGCAGTGTGATAAAGAGTTGGTGGAAGGAGATGAAGATGGTATGACATTATTTTCAGCACTGCGAAGATGGAGAGGTGGGAATGGAAAATTAAGTGTGGGTCAAAGATGGAGGTAAAGAGGCAAGGAATGGCAGTAGGAGCTAAGTCAAAGTCTACCTGCATCAGAGCAAGAGAGAGGAGGGCTGTGAGGGCCCAGCTCAGGAGTCTAGAGCCCACCTCGCAGTGGGCTGCTGGCGGCCAGGAGAGAAGGAGTGGATACCCCTGAGGAGGAAATGTGGAGGGTAAAGAGGAAGGGAAAGGGCAGAGCCAGGAAGTTACAGGACGTGGAGAGAGATAGGGTCGCTGGGTTTAAGCACATGTGAGGAGTCAGCCACAAGTTGTTTTTAAAGATAAAGCAAAGCATTAAGATTCAACAACAGCTCAGAGAAAGGCACTCAAGACTTACCTTTTAAACACAGACAAAAAAATTAATTCAACAGCTTTGCTTGTTAAAGGGTAATTCCGGTCATTTTAAACCGGGGACCTATTTTTTAGGTATTTTGGGGTCTAAATGACTAATACGCACAAACAGTTTTGGAATTGGTCCAGTTGATAGCCTTAGCCTTGGGGGCAATTGTACCCGTCAAATGTTCGTCAGCTAAAAGTGCTTGTTTTTGCCACTGACAGGCTCAGATTGTCATTCTAAGTGTCGGACAACATTATGGAAAGGATCCCTACAGAGATAGACCTTATTGTTAAAGAGTACGATCCTTTTTGTTTAATTAGAAACAGAAGTTTTGCTCTGAAATTGCGCAAGAGGTGAGTTGTTGCAGGAAGACGTCGGCGGAATCTGAGCCTGTCAGTGGAAAAAACAAGCAGTTTTAGTGGACGTACTTCTGACGGGGGAAATTGCCCCCAAGGATTAGGACAAATCATGCGGCTACCAGCTGAGACGATCTCCTGACCAATTACAAAAAGTTTTGTACCTATTTGTCAGTTAGACAGCAAAATATGAAAAAATAGTGCCCAGGTTTAAAAATACTGGAATTGGAACAGAAAATGTCAGGTTTTGTGATGCTGAGTGTTCCATAGCAGGTTAAGTTCATAGAAACACTTACCTGTCAGGTAGCCTGCGGTCTGAGACTCTGAGATGAAAAGATCATGTTTCTGGTCTTTGAAGGCACTCCACACTGAAGACCTCGCTAGAATCTCATTCACCTGCAAAGCAGTGATTGGCAAAGAGTTTCAAATAAGATAAATAACCAGTATGATGTAATTTTGAACAATTATTTAATTAACAAATAAACAATGGTACTAATAATCCAATGGTTTTAATTGATACTCCTGCTGGTCATGTATTCCTATCATACCTGTTCTCCGAACTGCAGACTGCGAGTCATGGACTTGAGAGCCTTTACTATCTGGGCCTTGGTAGCTGAAGGGTTTTCTAATGTCTCCAGTCCGATTCCTTCTAGTAGCTTCAGGAGGTATGGAACCAGCTCCACTCTTAAAGCCTGATCAGTTCATTAACAAAATTAATTATTATTAATTTTACATGGTCATCAAACATGACGTACATAACACAATTAAAAAAACCCAACAACAATGGTGACAGTTCACCTGGGCCACTAGTTCAGTCTGCTCCTTCTGGAACATGCGGTTGAGAGCTTCACAAGCCAATCCGGCCATGTCTGCCCGACATTTCATCCCAGTCATGAGGGGGCCGATAGTCTCCAGCGAAGCCATGGAGCGTACACACAGCTATACGAAACAAGACAGTTTTAGGTAATAATGTTAGCGTATGATGATGCAGAAATGAGACAAACTCAGTATAAATTATTCGTTGTTTAACAAAAAGAGTGTTATGTTGCATATGCTGGGTTCTACAATTCCCATAACTTCACACCCTTGTTTCTGTCACAAATTTGTAGTCTCCTAGCCTCATCTGAGATAACCTTGATTAAGTCATCGGGGGTAAATGAGATGTAGGGAGTCCTGAAAGCTAAAAAGTCTGCTATATATATTTTTGGCTCCTCACCTCATTGTCTGATAGCACGTGGATGAGGCGGATGGAGCTCTTGGGCACAGCGTTGTTCTTGTGGTTGAGTGCTGCCAGGACGCGAGGCAGGTGACCCAGAGGAGGAACCTGGTCGGCCAGCTGGCTCTGTGTGCTGAACAGACATACTGCTGCCGTGGTAACCGTCTCCAGGGTCTCACCCTGCAGGAGCCCAGACATGTCAGGAACAGGTGAAACTGCTAGTGTAAGACAACATAATAAGTGAAAATATAAAATGCAGTTTCTCAGCATGGCAGCTCACGTTGGGGTTGTTTTTCTCCAGCAGCTCAGTCAGGGTCTCCAGGAGGGAGACCAGGAACTCTCGAGGCTTGCGAAGCACCCAGCCTGGCTGAGCAATGAAGATACGCAAGAAGACTCCACCAACTTCTAGCTCGCTCTGTCCTGCTCCACAAGCCACTGTGAAGTCCTCTGGCAACTGAGCACACAAAGCAAGAATTTATTGTCACATTAAATCATATATTACTGTTTTATAGTAATTCGTATATTATTGCACTTACTTTCCAGTTCACATCAGGATTATCCTTCTGCTGTTTAAAGTGTCTGGAAAAATTTAAGAAAGTAAAGAACGTCATATTAACCATCATATTAGACAGTGAGGATACTCCAGTATTTCACCCTTGTTACTCTCTTGACTACTAAACTAGCTATCGGTTAAACTGGGCTCATGTCATACTCGAGCATCATCTCCCGGACAGTGGTGGACACTTTCTCCCTTGAGCTGTCATTCCAGATGAGTTCAGGGTTCTCGTGCGTTCCCTCGAATATGTGCACTGCTGCCTCGGCGTTGTCTCGCATGGCGTCCATGAACACACCAGGGAGGAAACGCATCAGCGTTAGACGCACCTGGCAGAGAGCGAATGGTTAAGAAAATGATAAGGAGATGAGGATATATGATGATGCACAATAATGCAACAAGGACAGGAATTATTTAGATTTTAATCCGTCCAGGCTGACCTTTGGCCCGACTAGCTTGTCTGAGGTCATCTTGGAGAAGAGCTCTGCAGTCTGTGTGCGAACCTGGGGATGTGTGCAGTTACAGAAGAGGTCTAGCAAGTAGATCAGAGCACCTGGGGAACAAAGAGATTAACATGAGCATCTGTGCACTGTGAAACCACATAAATGTGGAGCACTCTTCAGAAGAAAACAACAACAACATAAAATTACACTGACCTTTGGCCATAGCCTCTTTGACTATCTTTGTGTTAGAAGTCAGTGCATACAAGGTTTCCAGCACCATTTGCCTGCCTAAATAATGAAAAAAAAACATGTTTTACTCCGAAGATACAACACTGCAATACGTATAGAAAATGCAGCAAAGAGCACAAATGTTAAACTAAGGACTTGTTTTCTGTTTTATAGTTTTCTTACTGGAGGGGAGCGAGTGCAGCAGCAACAGAAGGTTGGACAACACCAGTGACTCCGCAATGTTGCTCACGCATTCTTGGTTTGACGTCACTGTATTCACAACCTGCAGAGGAAATCAATATCACTAAAGACCAGGGACGGATATGTTGGGAACCACAGAAATTAGATATCAGGACCAAAAACCAGCTACCTCCAAAACCAGCTGCTGTACTCTTCCAGCTCCATGAACCCGCAACAAAGAGAAGAGCAGCTTGAAATGACCGATGCACTCTGACTCCGAACCTGAAATTATACACGGAGAACTGCTAAGAAAAGAAGCTCTGAAATTAAGACGTCTAAATAAAACACCTCAACAACAGGTTAGCAGAGCATGGAGGAAGTGTCATTTCTCACCTGGGTTGTTCTTGATGACATTGCGGAGAGCCTCTAAGGCCATCTCAGCGAAGCGGAGCCGCTCGGCATGCTGCTGGGACTCCACCTTGTTACTCTGACTCATGGCGAGCAGAGTGTGGAGGTACTGGGCCTGGGAGCCTACGTAGTCCAGAAGACTGGCTGCAAATGTTTTTGGGTACTAAAACCAGAGATGGACAAACACATTATAACATTACACAAGGTATAGAGTCTATATTATGGGGGAAATAAACCAAATAGACTAGACTACAAATAAAATGGGTTTTTAGTCAATGCTACGGTCAATATTTACAGCTGTAATAAATATGGCTATTCATGTTTTATTCCATATAAAAACCCTTTGGTAGACAGAAGACTGATGCAAGGGTACAAACCATAAAAAAGCAGATTGAATGTGGCCGTTATAGCATTTTGTTTTTATACTCACCTCAAGAGGAAAAGTTGGTTGCTCATTGTAGACCCGGACAAAGATCTCCCCAACTATCAGCTCTTTGCTGTGATCATGGAACACAAACTCTGAACCAAAGCTTTTATCATTTTCTCCCTAAATGAGACAATAGAGAGGATGCAATCATTACTGTGAAACATCTTATCAATAATATCTATATGCCAATATCAATATATGATATTACCATATATAAATAATGACGTAAACAACAATTTCCATAATAAAAACATCAATAGCTATTTAGATCGATCCCAAATGTAGCTTTAACCTGTATCGCGCTTCTGTTTTATATCCTTTTAATATCCTAATTGAAGCTTGACTTGCCACTTGTTATGTATTGTTTGTGTGGAAATTCAATAAGTAAAGTTTGGAAAAGATGGAAAAAGTATGTATGTAATTCCTACCCTCTTGATGTTTCCCTCCTGCTGACCCTCCAGGAACTCCAGCAGCTCGGCCCGTGTTCCATTGTTCCAGATCAAGTACGGGTTCTCCGAATTACTATTCAGCAGCTTCAAGACCTAAATGCACAACAGGGCATGTGGAGCTCAGTCTTGTGTTGGGGTTTATGTATGTAAATGCTTTGCATCCACCTGTACAACGTACCTCAGCAGGAGATCCTGTTCCCAGCTTCCTTGAGATGTACGGTGTCAGCATGGCTGCTAAGCTCTTGCGAATGGTAGGGTTCTCTGGAGGAGTGCCCTCGATGCCGTTGGTCTCTGAAACAGGATTGTTCCCGTCTGGGGTGTGCGGTGTCTGGGTGTAACCTCCCAGACGGCTGAGAGCTACCAGGCTGAGTTTGGCCAGGCTGTTCGCAACCTCCTGCTGATTTGTGTCCTGGCTAGCCTGCACGCCGCTCTCCTCCAGAGTGTAGTCGTAGTTGAAGAGGTGGACAAGCAGGTGCCAGAGCACACCAGCGTGGTACAGATGGGTCTGTAGGAAGAAATCCACTGCGAAAGAGCTGACGCACTGTACAGCCAGGGTGGCAGTTTTTGGGAGACCCTGAGAGGAGGTGAGGGAGAGAACGTGAATCAAGGGTGAGAGAAATACATCTTTGTAAATAGGAAGCTGTCTTTTAAAAGCTAAAACTAACATCAAAAGGTGCTATATGTAGTATTTTAATATTGCTAAACAATTAGTAGATAATGAGGCCACAAACAAGCAAGATGACTGCCAAGAATAATGGTGGTGGCCTCAATGAAGCTTTTACATTTCAATCTGCATTTTCTCCAAATCCAGGATGGATTTGAGTCAAATGAAAAATACAACTTGATGGCAAAAATGAGCTGTTTGCTTCGTAAAGCAAAAGAGGAAATCTTAAATGTTTGCAACCGCAGGCTCTAAAATGCTACTGGCGTCATTTCCATATGGTTGGAGATCTTACAGATAATCTAAGAATGACATATTGATGTTGGAAAAACAGTAGAGATAGAAGAGTAAACATACTAGGTGCAAGAGTCTCACCTTTCCATAGAACAAGATGTGACAGAGGTCCCTGATGATATTGGGCAGTTCGATTATCTTTTCCCTGCATTCCTCAAACTGGGCTGCTACACTGTAGCACTTACAGATGTGCCCGCACACCTGTGGCACATTTAAGTGTTGGAAATGTGTTAAAGAAATCACTACAAGCAGTACAGTAATCATCTCTAAAGAGAAAGGTGACTACAGGTGAATAAAGACTCAAGCGTTTTGTGATCATTTTACCTGTACAGCCATGTCATCAGGCTTGCTGGATGCAGTTAACACAGCAACACACCGGGAAAGAGCCTCCAACAGCACCTAATTAAATACAACCACACCACAGTGCAATTGTCCACATGTACATGGATGGCTATAATGTTTCATTTAGACTGGGTGATATTTCAGGATTTGTGAATGTGTGTTTACCTCAATGCCGTTGTCGCGGCGCAGCTCCTCTGCGTTAAGAGCCGAGCAGTTGACGGTGTGGAAGGCAAGTTCAACAGCAGCCGGGAGGAGAGGGGAGGTCTTGGAGAAAAGCTGATCATCCTCTGTTTCCATTGTGATCGTTTTGATGAGCATGGGGTAACCGGCGTATTTGTAAGGTTCCAGTTCTGTTCGATGACAATGAAGTGGTCAGAGTAATTTTTTTTTACTGTAATCATTCAGAAAAATGTGCCTGAACTTGTGTCTTTTGAAGTGTATAGGTAGAAAGAAAAGCAGCAAAAATAAAAGAAAGAAAGTTGATCCATCTACATACCTTGTTTGTGTCGGTTGAACAGGATGCTCTGAGTTTTGAGGATGAGGATGATGTTTTCTGGATCGGGGCCGTCCAGGATTCGTGCAGACTTTGTACAAAGGAACTCATAGGCTTTGTTGACTTTCTCAAACATGTCCTGAAAGAAACAAGTTGAAATTAAATCTGTGGATAAAGCTATGTAAGCCCTTACATACATTTATTATGTCAGTAATGGTCGCAATACATACCCTGCCCTCCGGGTTCTTGTCAGGATGGTACTTCTGCGCCAGTCTGAAGTAAGCTTTCCTGATTTTACTCTCCTCATGCCTGAAGACAAAAATGTCAACATTTCTTGAGTCTTACAATCTAATTCTACGTTATCCAACATTGAAACAAGTTATCTCCCACATCCCACCCACTTCTCCATCTCGTCTTCGTACTCCACGTTTATTGCTACTAATCAATAAAGAGGATTCAGGATACAAGATGAATAGTACAGTGATAACAAATCAAAGGCCACTCACTGCCCCTGTTCTTTGGGGAGGTTAAGGACTTCGTAGGCATCATCCACAGACATAGAGGGAGGCTTTTTCTCCACCTCCCTCTTCCAGGCTTCAAGAGTGTCTTTTAGCAGCTTCACCTGTAGAGATAACGGTGGTGGATGACCATGTTAAAAGAAGCTTTTCTTAGAAAAGATCAGCAGGACATTGATGAGGAAGCACAAGCTTGGATAAATAAGGGAAAAAAGGAGACATACGGCATCTCGAATGGGCCAGTTGGGGAAGCGGATGGTGTCGCACAGATGTCTGAGGTAGTAGATGTTGCAGAAGAGCTCGTTGTCCAGCTGAGGGAAGCTGATCACAGGGATGGGGCAGTACTGGTAGAGGGCCCGCGTGTTGCTCTGCAGCCTGGGGCTGAAATCAGCTATGTGGGCAGCTATCTTCTCGATCATCATCCGCCTGAAACGGACAGTTAGTACACAAGCTAGTAAACTTTCTATTAACCACATGCTGACTTTCACTGACTTCACTCTACATTGCCGTTTAAAGCACACTAATTAGATACGATCGAGACTAATATCTACCTCATCTCGCTGCTCCAAATGGCCTCAGGGGTGTCAAATTCTCCGAGGAATATCTCTGAGAAGCGCTCAGCCTCGTAGTTCTCCAGATAACACACCATGGCCTCAGGCAGCACTGGTCCCAGAACACTACGCTGCACTATGTCTTGACCTTTAGACTGAGGAGGAGGCATATCAGACAATTGTTCTTTTTAAAAGGAGGTTGGCTTCATAAGATTCCATCTGTTGTAATTTATATGGCAAAAGTCCATATAAAAACTAAATCAACTTTACCTCCTCTGATTTGAAGGCTTGTTTCAGATGTGTGTACTTCAGGAACCTAAAGATACCACAATTATGTCCCAGAGATCAATATTAGTGCTTGTGCACTAGTGCCAATGTGTTAAATATTCTTTCTTATGCACAGGTATTTTATTTCTGATTTTAAATAATATCAACATCATTCTGAAGTTCTTTTCTTGAAGCAAAGATCAAACTACTGAAAATGCTAGGCTTACATGTCAATAGAATACTTAATATTATGTAAAACAAGGATATGCATTTATGTTTTTAGTCAGTAAGTGTCAGTCATCATGAGTTCATCAAAATAGAACGACTAAATATCTGAAAAATCCCATTCTTTATGAATTTCTGGGGATAACTTTAGCATGTTTCTATGTTGGTAAAAAATGCTTATGCGCCATGTGTTGTGTGTTTTCACCTTGCTACAGGAAGCACGTTGGAGCCTGTGTACATCATGATGAAGAAGAAGACCCCAGTTAAATAGAGGCGCTGCAGATTAGGGTTGTCCTGCATCACCAGGTACAGAACGTTAGCTACCTTTTCCACCAGGATGGGGTCAAAGGTCAACAGCAGCTGGAGTGGGCAAAGGAAAACAATGTCATTTTATTTAATTTGGCCATAAATTGCCAATGTGGATATGACACCATTGTATAGACAAAGAAAAAAAAAATCTAAATTCGATTCAGATTGAGCAATTACCTGGACAATGTGAGAGAGGCAAGCATTGTCACTGATCATCCTCTTGATCTTAGGTAAAGGGCGGATAATGGCATTATCTAGGTCCCTGAGTGAAACATAAATAAACATGTTATAGTCATGCCCTAGAGGTTTCATGTTTCAAGCAAAAATCATCACACATACTACCCTGCTTAATGGAATGACATTATAAGACCATATAAAAGAAATTTCAAAAAATGGAGGTATTTTCTGGACTTACAACCACAGAGGTACTTTCTGCTTTACCCACCTGCTGGGGTAGTAGGAGCACATGGTGATGAGCATGTTAAGGATTAGCGTAGCCAGGTCGGACTCGTTCATCACGGCCTGTCCAGTGGCCAGGAGGCACCATTTTAACTGCGGGATGGCCTGCAGGGGACGCCAACCATCCATCCCCTGAGCCCAGCAGCGTGTCTTCGCTGTCAGGACACCTGTGCTCCAAAACTCCTGCATCTGGAAACCGAAAAGTAAAAACATAATACAAAGATGATTAGGGCTGGTTGCTGCAAAAGAAAGTAAAAAGCAACGATAAAAAAAAGCCAAACATAATGCACAAAAAAACTGCATCAACTGCAAGAGACCAACAAAAATGAAAGAAATAACATCGCAATGATTTCTCAAGATGTCTCATCTTAACATCAAATTACATTAACTGGCCATTTTTACTTCATTATACAGATATAATATAGACATGATAAAATAAGAAAACTGCTTGAGGTATTTCATCCATGTAAAGTACAATTCACAAATACCTGTACAAACAAGCAATATATTGCTTGAAATTTCTATTTTATTACATTTTGATAAGTTCTTAGCAGGTGTTACATTTAACTCTATTTCCAAATTGATTTTACAGTGAAAATTGGAGAAATCCCAGTGCTTGACATTTTAAGATCACATACCTCCTCAAAACTGAAAGGTCCTCTTCTTTCCTTGTCTGCATTACCGAAGTACCACTCTTTCTCACTGTCCCTCTTCATGTCTGGTGCTGCCTCCAGCACATTGCTCTGTGGAAATTAAGAGGACATCTGTTTGACACTCAAGAACAGATTAATTAAGATTTTCACAAGTGGGTCAACGTTGAATTAAATCTAATCTCTTGTATGGCACATAGATAATTACAACAAATCAATCGAGCCATTCTTTTCATATAACTCAAAAGCTATAGCCATGTTTTACCTGTAGGGGCACAGTAGCTCTGTTGGTATGCAGATGGGCCAAGGTGAGCAGATCCACCAATATACGCACACCATTTGAGTCCATCACCTCCTTCACATTTTTCTGCAGAACAAAACATCAATTATTACTCAAGACAGAGTAGAAATGTGGGTTCAACGTACAGAAAATTCTAAGAGTCACTGTTGCTTTTAACTGCTTACCTTGTTGAGAATGAGTTTGTTGAGGAAGAGGATGATTCTGTCTCTTTCCAGTTTGTCTATACACTGTAACCACACAAGAGTATTTGGGGTTTCAGGATTAATTAAAGGACATAAAAAACACTTCCATTGCTGTAACTATATTAGTTCTTGCAGAAACAGTTTGTACTCACTCGGTCCAGCATGCCCACAATGTATTTCGTGTCTGTGAAGGGGCCAATCTCCTCGTAGCACTTCCCATAGACTATAGCGAGCGCCTGCAGGCACAGGCACTTCATCGTAACTTTGGGTGTAAGCAGAAAGCGATGGTAGAGTTCATTGAAGAACTCGTATCTAAGAGCAAAAAGAGGGAGAAGCATGAATCATCTTTTTGGATTCAGTGCACAATGATAATATTAGTGCAGTTGGTTGGGTTGTTGTATTGTAGTCTTACGATCTCTTGATGGCACTCGATTCGTCATTTTCATCCTCCTCAAGCAGCAGACGCAGGTAATAATCTCCGATCTTTATCTCATCTGAAAGGCACTCGTATTTCACCTGCAAATAAGAACATATACAGACAAATATTGCTCACAGTATGTGTATTAGTTTATTAATCCTCGCATTTCTCTGTGGGATTCACAGAAGCATCACAATATGCTGTTCTGGCCTGAAACTCCAGTGTATCACAGATATTGATGGTTCTAATTATATAACAGCCATGATATCTAGACAGCAGTGAATGTAACATACTCCAGCTGAGCACAAACCTCAAACTCCTGGTGGTTCCAGGAGATGACGGTGGCACTGCCGAGCTCGCGGTCCACGCTGAAGGCGCGCATCTCCCCCTCCAGAGCGTCCCGCAGCTCCTCCCTTGTCTTCAGGTTCCAGATGAGGTTGGACCGTGCATGGTCGAGCTGGAATCTTGAGAAGACAGAAGAGCAGGTGAGGATGGCAGGCTGAAAAAATGGTTTTCAGCCTGTTATATCACTCGAAGGTCGGAGTTTTTATTCTTGCAAAAGCCACGTTGTGCCCATTGAAAGATATAAATGTGTCGCATCTAAATGTCCCAACATAAGGCAAGTGTAACATAGCAAGAATCATTACTACGGAGATACGCTCAAGCAAGATGCTGAGTTCCTAAATACCTGGAGCTGACTCTGCTGTCGGAGTAAGACAAAAGCAGGTTCAGTATAACACATGCACAAAATAGTAGTTTAACAAAGTTGTAATTTTCTACCTGTAGTAGAAAAGCTCCCAGTTGACTTCTATCTTTATTCTCTGTCGTCTCTTCCTCAGGATGACAGGCTTTTGGTTTGGGTTCTGAAAATGAACGAAAGACGCAAAAAGTCAGTCTAGTATTATTCACAGAGGCATGTGAAGTTAAAATGGCGACAACATTACCAACATTTTACACAGAGAAGAACACCAGAGAAGAAGTTAATGGAACCAGTATGTATAACAAAGTAAAATAAAATGTTTTTGAGTATGGAGAAAGGCAGATATTAGAACAAAGAGACAAAAAAAAAGAAAACACTCCAAAAACAATGTCGTCATCACACCAAGATAGAAAATAAGGTTATGACAAACCAAAAACCAAGATGGGATCCCAATATTGGGTGCGTTCTGTAATTCTTGCTAGGCGAGACGGATCTTTGGCGAGGGTGAAGCATTTTGTGCTTCTCAAAATTAAATTCTCATACATCTTCTTGCAAAGCTGATGTTGCTATTCAAGACTTGCAACCTTAAGTTGCATATTACATATAACTTGCAAGGTAAACATTTTTCCTCTTTGGTGCCATAAAGCGATATGGCAAATTTCCTGCATAATCAAAAATGGTGTGAGGAATGTAAAATACTGTTCCACAGGCCTTACAGGCTTGGCAAAGGTACCCTCAGCTTCTGGTAATTATACTCATGTCTCAAACTAAATGTGGTCATTATTTGACATGACAAAACACTAGAAGGACTCTGAACATGTCCTCTACTGACAGCAGGACAGGAAGAGACCTGTTCAAATTAGGGGTGTCACGAATTACTGGCACTGGTGAATTCTTTTGGCCATGATAATCGTGTAGCGAAAATGTGATATCGTGACAGCCCTAGTTCCTACTGTTTATTATTGACTTATTTTTCTTTTTCTTGCATCTATTTGAAGACACATGTGGAAATCCCTTGTAGAGGATAATAGGTCATCGCCGGGGCTGAATTAAAAAAACGCACTCAATATGTCACATGAAGAGGGAAAAATGGTTTGTTCAACAAAAAGAACATGGAAAGAAAACAGCATGGATCCCACTGGTCAGTCCTACTTACCAGGTTATTTCTGTCCTGCTGCATTGTTTTACAGCAGAGAAACCACACAAGACAAGGGGAGAGCGGGGCAGAGACAACACAGAGAGATTATTGTTCCTCGGATCAAACAGAGATGAATCGAAACACAAAGGGTCACAGGTCAGTAGAGTACATGATACTAAGAGATTGACATGCAAAACTATCACTAACTCCATCAAATTCAATAGCTGACTTTCCACTACATTAATATATTTCCCAAGACTACCTAATGAATTGCTAACAACCAATATACATGGAGCACGTAGGGCAAATATGAAACGATGGACGTGATTAGGGAATATTCAGTGAATGCAAGCCAATCAAAATACGCAGTTGATCAGCCATTTTGAGTTATTAGAAATTAAAGTGTTGAAAAGGAAAAGGAAGCCCAGTGACATTCAGGTGAAGTCAGTTTTTACATTATTGCTGTATTCAAAAGTAGATTTGAGAGAGCTGGCACTAGTGGCCCACGGTTTTATTAAAACAGTTCAGATGAAATTCTTTCAAAGAAAGGTGCCCTAAGAATTTAGTCATATTCAGAAAAATGTAATGGAAAACCTCTCTCATTGCTAAAGAAGAAATGTCTGTTAAACATACATGAAAATTTGCACAAGCAGTTTGAACAGCAAATATGCAAGGCACCGAAAAATCAAATGTGATTGCATCTTGACGTGTTGTTTTCCCCAAGGTCAGGCAGCATCAGAGCTGGCACCGCTCTACATGCAAAGTGAAAGTGTGTTATTGAGTTTGCCTCTGGATTCTGTTCAGCATCAGCAGCAGGAGCAACAGTTAGAGACACCTGAGCAGTCAAAGTCAGCAGCAGCTTGTCTGATAGATAACAGGTAAATCAGCCCCTTTGTCAAGGAAAATAAATCCTCACCTCCTTCTGGGCTATGCCCATCTTATCTCTCCAGTGCATCAACACTAGGTCAGCCTTCTCCTTGGCAAACTTCTCCACCTCTTTGGCTGCTTTGCCTGCTATCCGCTGCCACTCAGGCACCTTGTTCCGATTTAGTTGGTCCTGCGAGAAACAATTATAACACAACAATTATACATATCAAATAGTCTCATTGAGCTTTTTTTTCACTCTGCAAAAGTGTACAGATGTGATGCGTTTGTCCAGATACCGTGGCGATTTTCAAATTGTCACGGATGTGCATTCTGTCCACATCTTTCTCCGGAACTGGGTCAGGACTGTCCAGGTAAGCCAGAAGGCCTGTTGGCTAAGAGCGCACAAGACATAATTAAATGGGTGCAGAGAAAAGCATTGGCTTACATCCTGGAGTACTTTGCCCGTATCATCACCATTATACTAATAGCTTCTGCCATAAATACTGGACAGGCATCAAATATCTGTTTAAACGTCTGAACGGAGTTGATTTGTAGCCTTACCAGTATCCTTTTCAGGAGGTTCATAGCAATGGGGTTCTCTGCTGTCCACAGGCCCACAAGGTGACGACTCAGCTGCCTGATGGAGAAAAATCTGACATAAGCAGCTGAGCCATTTTGTTACTTGTTTGTTAGAGAACACATCTTCTTGTATATCTTCTGTAGCAACTGAAGCTTTTTCTACTATTACATGCAACGAGTGTTTCTCTGGATACGAGTGTTAGTAAAGGACGAAACCTAAACCGAGATGATTCACTATAACCAACAAATCCAAATTATTAAATTATTGTGTGTGTGTGTGGATATATTGAGGTTGGACCTGTTGGTAAGCATCCGCTGGTCAGCGCTGATGGTGAACAAAGAAGTGTGCAGATGCCTCGGAAGAGCCCCTTCACTCAAGGCGAGCTCCTGCATCTTAGTGGCTATTTCCTTGTCTCCCTCCTAAATTTAAACAAACACAGGTTGGTTATCATAAAGCATGAACACTAAAGACAAGCCAATCATTATGAAAAGAGTCACACTGTAAACCATCTAACCCACCGAAAGGCTTACCTCAATAATGGCCTTCATCACCAGGCCTGCTCCCTTCACTATCGCCATAGAGGGATGCTGGAGAAAAGGACAACGTAACTCAATACACAATCATCTACTGAATCTATACCAGTCATGATATTACTATCATAATTAAGGCGGAAAGGTTTATTCAACAGTATGTTCACACAAGTCAAATACCTGGAAGAGTTTGAACAAAGTGCGTCCATTGGAGGCAACCATCTCAAGCAGCATGTCAAATTGCTGCCCCTCTGTGGTTTCACTATAGGGGGCGCAGAGGGCAAATGTTAAGAAGTCCAGTAAGGAGCTGATGACCAAAGCTCCTGTTCCGTGGTCCTGGGGGGAAAAAAGGGAATGAGAGCTAAGATTTTGGATACAAAAAAACCCCCAAACTAAAGCACACACATGAGGTTTATGAAACTATACAAAACAACTTTTGTAATATAGCTTCTAATTCCCTACGTCTCCTGAGCTCAGGCTGCAACCAGCCTGCTGACAATAAAAAGAAATGTACCACATTAGTGATGAATTTTTCAAGGAGGTTTTCTAGGAACTTCTTGGAGGACAGAAGAGAGGCCTTGTTCAGCTGCTCCTGCCTCAGGTCATAGTCATCGTGCATCGGCTAGAGAGAGACATGAAAGAAAAGGTCTCAGCCAAACAGCAACATATCCGTCAATGGAGTTGAGCATTTCACCCAAAATCCAAATTTAAATGAATAAAAAACACATATATGTCACATGGCTGATATTTATATATGCATTTGGTTGATGCCTAGATATTTCGGTGATACTTACACACATAAGGGCACAGAGCATATCTACAGCAGCATGTGTCACACCATTGTTGTTCCGTTTTAAAGCTTTTACTGTCTTTACTCCCAACTTTTCCCTGAACCTGGAACACACAAACACACATTCACAGATTTACCAACACTACTAAAACTACCATACCTTGAAAAAGTTGAGGAACACAACAGAAATACAATAAAAAACAAACCATACAAACACTGAATTATTTAAAGAGGTCTGGGGTTGGATACAAGAATTCATTGCTTCAGAGGTGGCTTGTTGTTTCTTTTAGCTCATAGAGTGTCACATCTCCCACTGAACTACTAAGTGTAAAAATATAAAAGAGGTTTTTCTTAAAGCAAAAATAAACCATTCATGTTATCTGTGTCTTGTGGTTGTGTGAGGGAAACACCAAGCTACTCTAGCAATGAATCTGTAAGGAAAACTAATATTGGCTCAGTCGTGCTTCAGAGGAAAAAATAATAAATAGTAAATACAGTTCCTCTCATACATCTCAGTGACCCGGAAAGACTATTGTATTTCTTGAATATTGTGATATACAGAAATGTAAAGGATAGAATGGGCAAAGCAAATAGAGGGCGAGAGATGGAGGCACAAAAGTAAGAGTAGGAGATGGTGAGAGCGTAGGGTCAAGACAAATCGAGGCAGACAGCTCGACTGAGTGACATAACCTCCCTTCTGAAGTGCCTGTCTAAAAGCCTGAGATGAAAGCAGAACAAAGATAAAAGAGGAGAAGGCTGATCGACAGACAGCTAAGAAAAACTCTGGAAAAGAACAAGAAGGATAAGAAACAGAGAAAGGCAAAAGGGCAGACTGAGATGTATGGATTTATATTTACGTTGCATCTGTGACTCCAGACCCTTGACCAGACCTTGGAATGACAGAGCATGCTTGTTACCAGCAGCTCAACAAAAAGTATACTTTAAACAAACAAAAGCAGGGAGGTGAAGTAAGATAACTGCTGTGTTCTTACTTAGGCAGCTGGGTGAAAGCCTGGAAGCCAGCCTTGGAGGCCACCAAGCGTCGAATGGCCTGGAAATGGCTCTCCAGCTCAGCGTTAAGAGCCGGCAGCTCGGCCTCCTGGGATAAAAGAGCCAGGATGGCGTTGTTGATGAGCTTCTCTTTATTCTCAGAGAACAGACCCTGAGGAGAAAACAGACAAGAAACAGAGAGAGATAAAAACGGAGAAATGAGTGTGAATCCTGCTTGGGCAGATGGATGGACATCACACAAATCACATAGGAATTGAATACACTCACATCTTGGGTTACTGCATGCAGGACTCCACTGTAGGATATGTTGGCGTTGAATCTGAACACTGCATCTGCAAAGTTTCCATCTAAGCAAAGAAAGGAGGGATGGAATAATTAAACAAAAGAAAATATTGCCTCAAAGTGAGACTAAGAGGCTACAGCCACACTAGTGGCTCTGCGAGTACTTAGGCACAATGCAACCCCAGTTTTGTACCTCACGTGCCACCATTTTATTCGAGTCACAGAGATAAGCATCCAATTTTACAAACAAACAGCGAACCAGTCATGTAATGAAACTTGCCTCTACCAGCCATCTGAAATATTCACTCTTTTGCACAATAAAATACATTTTTAAACCATTTCCCAGGTTGCATCTCTTTTTCCTAATCCAAAACAACGTTGGTATACATATCTCTTTAGCTAATTTGTACATGATGAACCAGAACAACAATTTTAAGTATCAGTAAAGACACAACTTGAGAAACCGGTTCATTATTTTTTTCTTACAATAGACGGTATACTTTTTCATCCAGATGGTTCAGAGAGTCTTTGAGGATTCTGGAAATACTTTCATCCTCTGGGGACCACGAATGTCTGTACAAAATGTAATGTCAGTCCATCTGAGAATGGTGAACCAACCGACCGACCGACCTTGCTATCCTAGAGCCACGCTGATAGCACCACTTTAGTAAAAACAATTATAAAGTTGATACTATTGTCAAAACCATCAAAATGAAAATGAAAACCTACATCTAAACCTATTTGAAAGTATGATATAAAATAAAATTCTAGCTCATGAATCTCATGAGATGAAGGGCTTGGACTCACTAGGAGGTGCTGCCAGGAATTTGAGATGCAAACTCTCCACCTCTTCATCTACGGGCATGCTCAGCAGGCCCCATCTTTGCCCTCGCTGCGTGGGGGCCATCTTGACACACACGTCCCTGTTGCCTGATGCACGGACTCCATCAAGTACGCTGGCTAACAGGGAGTCCCTACAGACACACATACATAACAGACTCAGCTAAATGCATTACAAATGACCTGTGTTATGGAGAGCGAACAGCAAGCAGACAATAACAGGAAAGAGTTCCGGCTGTGCAGCAGACAGGCACACAAGCAAATGACTCCTATTACAAATAAGGTCAACAGTCCAGAAAGTAGTAATGTCACTACTTACATAGAGAAAGGAGTATGGGTTACGTCTGTGTACCTTTCTGTGGAGGAATACTTCCTGATCTGACCTCTGATGAATTCAACTGTAAACACCTGAGGGTTGTCTACATCACAGATGAGAGCAAATACCTGAAGGGAGATGAGACAGACCAGCGTTAGGAAAAAAAAAGAGGGAGGACGGGAGAGTACCACACAGACTCAAGTGCTTTCATTCAAGCTGTTAACTTGCACTGATGCAGTTCATACATAATGAAACAAAGACAGGCAGTTCAAATAACATTTATCTTCACAGGAGTACAACTAGACGACACAAATTGGTTTTGAGTGTGAACGTTTCAGCCTAAAAGTTTTACGACTTGATGTCACTGTAGCTTCTAAGTGCTCACCTCTCCGAAAGGTTTGATGGTGACTATGTTGTATGAAGCTGGGTCTCTCTCCACGAGACATGTCTCTGTCAGGGCCAGTATACGCTTAACAGGCTCCTAAGGAAAGACAGCACAAAGATAAGTCATAACACTAACAAAACTGATTAAATATATAGCGCTTCAATAAAGAAATAATAAATGCAACTTGAGAGGAGAAGTCGGCACTGAAACAGTGGATACTTTTAGATTTCCTTGCTAATGCCTACAAATGAAAGTCAGTAATAACGATCTAATTGATAAAAAGGTATTGGGCATCACAACGCTTCAGTTGATCACCATAAGATACATGCATATTTTCCATGGGAACACCAGATCCTGTCAAACAATTTGCTAATTTTCAAAATAAAACACCACTTTATAGAAGTAGGGAGAGTTATAGTGAAAGTCAGACTAACCATGACATCAGGCTTTTTACTCCATATATTTTAGAAAGACAAAATTAGAGTAATTACTTTCAGATCTTGTAAATGCTAAAATTATGTGAATTTAAGTTTTTTGAAATTAGAAAGAACGCTGTCAAACACAATATATTAACTTTTTCCCCACTACTGATGAAACCACAAATAAGCAATATGAATGAATACAAGAGGATGTAAAATGAGTTAAATTAATTCCCACTATATTAGAAGTAAAGCGTTGTGTTACTAATTATTTTCTGTATCATTATTATGCTAGAAGTGAATTCACGGGGCAAAGAAAACCAATGTATGGTGCAAAGCGCAAGACTTTTTAATAACTGTATTTAACACATTTAATACTTAAATGTGGATAATTTTACAGTATTAAGGATTCACGGATGTGCTGATACCATTTAATGAAATGTGAAGTTGTCTTAAAATAGGGTCTCGTATCAAACAAGCAAATTAAACTGCTGCACAAGTTTTCAAGTTGACCCCTTAACAATCTGTGAAGGGAGTCCTGGTAGACCTCACTTTGAGAACGCCTACCATACAGCGCTGAGAGCAACAAGGAGAAGCAGAGTGTTCTAACCGAGTGTCGAGGCGTGATCTTCTGCACCACGAACTCGGCAAGTGAAGTGATGCTCTCGTCCGAGCTGTACTTCCCCAACCTGTCCGTCACGAAATCCTCGAAAGTCAGTGCCTCCTTCCTCAGTCGTAGCGTGATACCGATGAAGTTCCCAGCATGCTCGATGGCGCTGCGGATGATGTCATCCCGGTGCTCCGAGGCAAACAGATGCTGAGAGAAAGAGGCAATGGGAAAAGGGACGGAAAGAAAATGTTCATTTTGTGAAGACAACACACACGCAGACACGCTGAAGCATACGTGCAGACAGAAACACACACGCACACAAAGCTTATAAATGCATACCAGCCTGCTGAAGCCCCCATAAAGGATGCAGAATCCTCCCTGGTAATCAGAGACCTCGACGAAGCCCTCTACATTACGATAGTCATAGGAACACACCACCCGGTTGGTGTGCGGGTCGATCTGGTCGATGCCGCCCGGTGTCACCTCTAAACTCACAGGCTTCCGTGTGTCACTCCAGTGGTGCTTGTAGCAGTTGTAACGCTGTTCAGCAAACGTGTTGAAAGACATTCATTTTGGTGTAACCACAGTGGCAAACATATACTCAAATGGATAATTGTTTTTCATAGATCACAGTACTTACCCTGCCAGTTATTTTTCCCTCTGAAAACTCTGTTCTGAATCTCTGTGAGTACGAAAATTAAAGAAACAAAAAGATATTACATTTTATTGCCAACTTACAAAGATAGCTGTTAAATCATTGTGTAACACTTATGAAGTGTTGTCTTCATTGCAAAATTGCAAATACATTTAATTAGCTCTGAGGAAATTCCCATCCTCATTGCGGTTTAAAAAACCTCAGCATAATGAGTTTATTTCTTCACAGCAACAAACTATCTGCTGATTCACATTTGTGATAAACACCTGCAGTACAGCGAGTCAAAGGGCCTGTGATTTGCAAGCACTGCATTCCCAAACGGTACATTGTACATTACGGGCTGCGATGTTGTTTTTGACAACACAGCAAAATGTGCAGCTATGACACAACTAGAAAGCATGGATAAGCCACATCAAACGCCACGTCTGAGACCCTTTAAATGACTGAGTTTATGAGGTCTGTTTAGTCATTTTGAAGTGATGCAGCTGTGAGTGTTTGTCCTCACCAGTGCTTCTGTGAGCAGCTCTGTCCGGTGCTCTGTTGAGAACTTGAGCGTTTCAGACTTCTTTCCGCTCCCTTTGCGGAATGTGAGGTTGAACTCTGTTCCCTGACCTTTTCCTACTGGACCGATGCCACAGATGTCTCCATAAGGCCACTAGTACCATAGACCGCAACAACACAGCGATAAGAACATTGTTATAGTCACACACAAGACATGGCAAAAGATGTTATGGTAACACTTTACTTTAACTCACTCTATTTAGCATTTATAAACAATACCTAAACATTTTATACATGGTTTATAACTCAAACTTTTGTAGTTGAACTGTAAGCGGATATAAGTTTTTATTGATGTATTTGATTACAAATGTAACTCCTCCTACAGGCACCCTTAAATGGAGGCTGGTGTATGAACAGATAATGAATGGCAATGAAGTATAACACAGCTGTAATAATATAAAATATGTCTTGATATGGGAAGTTATAATTGTTGACAAATACTGTACATTAATAATATTAATAACACTTAAAATGCCATTATAGCTGCATACAATGACATTATAATGTGTGGTAAAATATTAAATATTTATATACTGCTAATGAATGCTAACAGGGGGACTAAGTAATTTTACAATGCTCAGTGTAGTTATTCCTTTAAAACAACCATGATGCCATTTTCGTGACTGAAGGGGTTAATGAGTGAGGTTTTATGTCGAATGGGTATTGATTACGACATTGTTTCATCTTCTAAATCAGTGTAAAGACATGCTGTTGCATCTTCACTGCAAAAGTGAAAGTTTTGCATATTTAAAGGTTCACCCCAAGAAGTTAAAAATATCGCATTTCAGCCTTCAAATGGATTTTCAATAGTCACATGGATGCAAGAACAGCACATCCCACAAGCAACTGTGAGGCACTGAGAGATACAGCAAAGGAGAGCTTCCTGAATGACACTGGAGTTCCTCTACGACAGGCTGCATACACATATACTAACCTGATTTGTTACTTCTAGCGTGGTAGGGTTGTAAGTGGTAATGCCATGCGTCCCCACTGAGAAGACTCGCTTGTACCTGGAACACAGAGATGAGATGAGTCAGAAACACAGCCTACCCATCACCAACTGCACATGGAAACAACACCTACAACACCACAGGCAGTCACATAATATTAGCAGTGAATGTGGGAAAGAGGCTGAATGTGTGGCGGTCTTTCAAATATGTGTGTGTGTGGGGGGGGGGTGTTAACTGAAGCAAATCATATGAAGTTATCGCTTTTACTCTGAACATCACTCTATTAACTTGTGACCTCAAGATTTCCAGTGTGCCAAATAATGCTCCATTACATCTGATACAGGGTAGGACTGTGTGAGAGGAAAAGATCCATTTGCAACCCCATTGTAGCCCTCAGTAAGATAATGATGAGTCAAGGACAGGTGACATCACTGGGGCTCACTTAACCGATGATATCATCCACATACAGGATTATTGTGTCAGTTTCCAGACATTTTTATGAGATAATGATTGAGAAACAGGGTTAAAATATGATGAGAAAAGACAATTGCCACTTTTAAAGCTGCAACACCCAGACACAGTTAGCTGGATTGAAAGTGATTACATGTTGCCTTAATTCACACTCTCACCATTCAGTATAAACATGTTATACTTGACTGAAACCATGCAGCTGTGATTTCTGGATATTTACCTGTTAGACTCAGCCATTACGACTAGGGAAGTTGCTATTCTATCTGTACATACAACACATTAGGTCTCTTGAGCGATTGTAAAATGAAAGGTCACAACTTCTCTTACGGTATAAGTTCTGTAATGAGTCACTCGTTGACACTGAAACCTCTAATACATTGGAACCGTTATAAGTGGGTCTTCCTCACATAGTAGGAAGGAAGTGTGAAATTCTATTTAGCCCATCTTTCTGCATGTTACGCTGAGTGAATGTGTGTGTGTGTGTGTGTGTGTGTGTGTGTGTGTGTGTGTGTGCGCGTGTGTGCTTGATCGGTGTGGTTTGCCAACAGTTTCAAGTGGCATTTTTGCCCAATTCATAACATTCTGCCTGGTAGTTGACTTGAAAATGGATCATTCGAGGGTTTTTGGTTATGTAGAAAATAAGGTTTGGTGAGGTTTTTAGATTTGGGGGAAGTTTAAGTTTAAGCAGGGAGTGTGTTAAAGTGCTAAATGTACATGTATGTTTATACAACATGTACCACATGTTCTTTTATCACCTCCATAGCACTATTAGCATGGACACTGAACATGCTGACTTGGCTCCTTTCTGTCTTGCACATCCTCAATAGGCCTGGATAATGTTAGGAGGTCTAGTGAAGTTACCAGCTAGTCCTATCAAAAAGAAGAGTAAAAGGCAGTTAAATTCGAGAGATGATTTGCGCATAATGCATTCGTACTTGTGTACAGAATACACGACTAACATAAACAGACAGGACGGGCAGCAGCCTGAGGCAAGGCCAAAGTGGAATATTAGGTCGAGGCACAGTCAGTCTCCTTCCTTCTCCACAATTATACAAATATCATGCCCTTTTTGTGTAACTTAACCATCACAAATCCTGTCCAAATGTATTCATTCGGTTCTATCAATCTCTCCGCACACTGTTTCGGTTTTCGGTTTCCTCTCCATCATCTTAGGCCACGAAGTCTGAGAACAGGACTCTGTCCTGATCTGTACTGTCTCTCTACACATCTTGACCTTGGTACTAAGTGGCTTGCTAGGGTGGGTGTCAGCACAAACCTAGTTAATTATTCATTCTCTGTGGGCTGATTTGTTTTCTTAATTCTATCTTAGTACAAAGGCAATTTTCAGCCCACCCTGGCCAGTGTGTGTTTGTAAGGCTAACAATGAATCATTTTTTTACTGAAAGCCTCCTTCTTTGTGACAACACAAAATGCTGAATAAAAAAAACAGTCACTATAAATCTTTTGATAAAGATGGAGCTTCGTCTGTAGAAGTTACATGCTAAAATACAGTAATAACCGTATGTAGGAAGGTGGGACGAGTTGAGATTAAAGTGAATTTGGGAGAGTAAATCAGTAGAGTAATATTTATAATAGGAATTTCAATAACCGAAACAGTGTTTCTGCATGTTTTGGCCTATCTACAACAAATAACATACTTTACGTTACTGCTGACCATTTTACAACTCTGCTGTGGTTCAGATTTCCATTCATACAAAGATATAAAAATGAACAAAGCAGAGACTTGACACTAACTGCTGATAGGTAAGCCATCATAGTAAACACCATACCTGCTTACATGCTGATTTTCATACAGGCCTGGAATCAATGGCATCCAAAAACTGCCATGATAAAAATCTAAATTACAGTATGGTACAGAATATGCCTTGAAAACTGGTCAGTAGTAGTGTAATGAATATGTGATTTTTACTAAATGGTCCAAAAGGAAATATATAAGAGCACACTATAAACAAGCTTTACAAGTACAGTTTACACCAGAGATATGATTTGTGATAACAGGTTACTCTTCATTCAGTGGCACTGTATATGTCTTTAGAGCTTTTCCTTCCACTTCCAGGGTTTCATAATGTATCACATTAAGCAACTTCCTGTGTCTGACTAATCCCTTTTAACAACTGCCTCCCCTCTTAAAACAAGAATTCTCACAAAAATGTTACAAAAGGTTGATGATTTGTTTCACTTCATAAAAAGCTAGAACAACACTACATAATCCCCTATACAAGACTCAACAAACACTAGATTGCAGAGATTAGAAAGAGTGGTGGACGGAGAGCTGAATGTGAGCAAAAGACCCACTGTGTAATATTGGGAGCAACTGAAAAGACTGAAAACATGATATGAAATTAACACGAGGTACAAAACAGTTACAGCCCATCCTATGTACTGTTATGTAAAATGGCTAGTGAAAAATATAGCTGGAGCAGCTAGGCTTTGATGAACTACATAGAGAAGTATGAAGGCATTCAAAGAAGATTCAAAGGAGATTGTGATTTTTATCTTCATGCTCTGAAATTGTAGAGAAGTGCTGTGATTGAAAAGCAAAACACTTAAACACACAGACTCCATTTGAGTCAGAAATCATGCAAATGCCCTTCATTAGGACAACACAGACAAATAGAATATACAAGTCACAAGACTTGAATTAAACACGATCATGAGCAGAGATATGGAGAAATGCTTTTGGAACACTAATGCAACACTACAACTGTTGAGGTCTACTGTAAATTTAACTGTTAAGTGTCTGGGGCAAGATTTGATGTCTCAGACATCCAGTGATATTCACTAATTTGATTATGTCTCCATCTATACACACTAACAAACACTTGTTTTAGATGCGTAAAAAAGAAACAAGACAGAAAATAGGGGAAACTGCAAAGCAACACCACTTCATCACGACTTTTAAAACTTTCCCTTCAACTCCCTGCACAAAAGATGGCCAATATTCTCCTGACCAACCTGCCATATATTCCAATTATTAGAAATTTGACTAATTTGTGTAAAACATACAACTAGGAGCTGAAGCCTGATTTTTGGACATGCATTTTAATTCAAGTAAATCTGGAAATTTTCAAATCTGCACTTGAATTAAGCATTCAGAGTGAAGTGTCCTTAACACGGGTTTAGTTTTTGGAGATGTTGGCACATCAAGTGATGATGGATACTGTCTAATATACTCACAATTCACATGACAACTACTTTTTAAATATATGTCCACAGGGGCATGCAAATCACAGATGAGTCTAATTAAGGTTTACATTTGGGAACATGTTCTGTATTCACAGTGAAGAGCTGTTCTCTCATCTGTGGCACAGTAACTGTTTAAGTCTGAGATGATCCTGTGGCTACATGAACAGTTTCCTCTGTCTAAGGCCATGGTTAATTAAACTATTAGGCGAGACCTTGTACATTTGGGTTTGGCTAACAGGCATGTTTTCTTAGTGTGCCACTGGCAGAAAAATACAGTTTGAATGCAATGTTTTTATTTAAGACTAAATTGGTTTGTAAAAATCAAACTGGATAATTAGGTTTCATGATTTACTATTCGCTGAAGACAAACGTAGCCCTCAGTATCTGAGGTTGGTATGAAGCAAGATGAAAGAGGATATCCTGACTTAACACCTTCTCTTTCTGTTGGCCTATTAAAGCTCTGTGTGATCTTTTTTAATACAGCAGATGAGCAGATCTACTGATTTCCAGCATCTGTTCCCTGCTGTCTGCAACTGTAGTTACACTTCACTGATAACACACAGAATTACATTACACAAGCAGCAAATAAAGTTTAAATTGTATTTCTCTCTGCTCACTCGCTCTCTCATGTTTGCCCTCTTACTCATACTATCCTGTGCTCTCTCATCTTTCTGCCTCTTTCTTTCATCAAAGAGTCAGTTAAATTACCTTCAACTGTTAATATCAATAAATTCAGTTTTCATCCTTGACAGAGACGCCTGTTCGCCAAAGCCGGGCAGTGTGCGACCCATGTTCAACCCACGTTCAATCCAGGTCAGGAGGAGGGTCACGGAACCAGGTCGGCTGACAAGTGTCGACCCATTCAGATCAACCATCAACGCGGCTTTAAACTGCATCACTGTATTGGTCGGAACGGTGTCCACTGTCCTCCACACATACATCAACACTGGTCTCTCATGGCCACTTCAGAAAGCATTAACAGGATGAAGCTCTGATGATGGCTAATGCTCGGAAACCCTGCTTAAGTTACCCAAGTCAATGGCAGGCCTTATTGGGACAAAGACATTTATAAAGCAGGTATTGGTAATGTGATCCCACTGGTTCACTCCTCACACTGGATCTTGTCCATCCTTTAGTTTTGAGGGCCACCAAGTATCTACAACAAACACATACCCTGTGCACTGATAGCATTCAGATACCGTATAATGTGATACATTTGATGTGAATACATTCGATCAGTAGATGACAGTGGACATCAGGCCATGTGTTACAGTATGTTGGCCTCATTCTCCTATAATGTTATGTACAAATTCAAATCTGCTTTTATTTCAATAGCTCGAATTGTGTTAAAATAAGGTCAATAATGATAACAGCTTCACCCGACACATAAAATACACACATGAGAGTGCACCATTGACTTTATGGATACAGACACTTCCTTCCTGTTCTAGGTAAAATCAGAAAAAAAGGTTAGGAAAAAAAGGTTAAAAATCAAAATTGTCCTTACTGTCGTGTACACAAAAACATCAACCTCGAAATCTTTATAAAGATGATACTAGGCATGAGAGAATGTATATTTACCTTGTCTGACATTCTGTCGAATGTACCTTGTGACAACTAGCTACTGTACCAAAATATGTTTTAGGGATATGTTGTCTTATCCCTACTCAAAAATGTAATAGTGTTTATAAGAAGCTTAATCTATTTACTGCCACCTAATGTACCTTATATGAAAATATTAAGAGAAAGAAGAAGGAGAAAGGATAATATCTGTAGCCTTGAGTAAAGCAGCTTTTCATGGTTTTGTATCCATACAATACATTAATTTAGCACATGGACGTCATCTTGCTTAAGTCTAGTTCTGTGCTGTGTTCACTGCCAGTATCTGTGTCTTTGGGTTACATTTCATAAGGCAGTGCAGCTCTACAAAACACACTAGTGCTGATCAGTGACTGCTGACAGTGGTCTGCAGATCTCGTATCACTGGCTAAGATAAGGAAGTCAACACAATGGAAGCACTGAGTCAGGATTTCAGGATTTTCCCAAACTGTCTTTACAAGGTGATGAAGGGAACAGTTTAGGTTGCCTTGTAAACCAATCCAAAGAAAATGTGGAATAGACAATGCCACCAGACCATGAAATCCTATGGGTGGGGTTAAAAAACAAGTTGTGGGTCTTACTTTCCCCTCCAAGAGTGTTTCGTAGTGTAGAAACAGGCCAGGTCTTTGTTGTCTTTGATGACATTCATCTTTTCACAGGACCTACAAAACAGAAGAAAAGTTATTATGACTAGGATCAAAAATTAAGCCCTTTTACATTTCCAAAACAGAAAAGGATAGAAATAAATAGGTAGAAGATCTTCACTTGAGGGAAAGTATTATATATTTAGTTACACAGCAGAAGGGAAAAATGATAAATAATTGACACTCTGTGTGTCAGTTAATGTCAGCTCTATAAGAAATCACCAAATTAGCTGCACCTTTACAAGTCATTACTACGTCAAGTTTATGTAACTCACATTCCCATATACTGCAACACACACTTCATACAGTCATTCAACATTTTGCAGCTTGAAGGGAGAGACTCCTACCGGACACTCCCTCTGCTACAGAACTAATACTGAGTAAACAGTGATTATCCAACAACAGAGAGTAGTCCATCGCTCCAGGACTGACTGATTCTTCCCTTTCATTACCTCTGCTATTAGCCATAGCATCAATGCAGCTGGTAGCACATGACTTTGATATACTTACTCTCTCCTTCATGTGTGCATTTTCACAGGCTCACTTTGAAAAGGGATACAACCTGCTCAGCAAAACAGAGAGGAAGTAAAGGTCTAACATTCCAGCCTGATATCATAGGTACAAAAAACAACACAACAGTGCACCGGCTGAGCACGTGTCAATAAAGTAAGGCACAAAGCCACTGTGGCCTATTGATCGCTTTAGATAAACAGGAGTTAGGCTATGCCTTAGTGTTGGCCCACTGCCTAATTTGAACGAAAAATAATTGTAATTAAACTGTAAGACAGCTAGATGCTCTAAAACTTGGACAATACTAGGATCCATGTTCTTGGCACAAAATCCAAAGACTTTCCTTTTCAAACTAGGACAAAGCGCAAAGCATCGGCAGGATGGTTAAGAATGATTGCTTCAATCAAATTAAAGATGAAGGCATCAAAAACAAACCAGTCATTAGAAAAGAACGGAATAGAGTAAATGGAGGGAATAACTACCTCTCCTATCCTTAGTGCAGTAATTTGCTAGCGGCTGCAGTGTGACAAGGGGAACCTGTGTCAGCACTCTGCCAGGATCCTGGAAAAATCTGACTCTTTCCTTCCTCTCAGTTTCAGTTTGCAACTGAAGCAGGGAGCAGCAAAATAGCCACAAATGATGGAATCCACCATTCACCAAGGGACATATCTGTCGGCTGTTCAAAGAGGGCAGGACGCTAATAAACACTTCTTTCAGGTGCCACAACACTGGATGAGGACCCTAAAAATGAGCCACTTTCTTCATCTCCATAATTGATGCCTGTGCTGGAGAAAAGGTGCAAGGAACAGGGGAGAGCCACGTTTGGCATTAACAGTTTTTCTTTTCAAACCCGCATTCATGGAGCTGCATAATGAATCTAATCCAAAGTGGGGGGCTGATGGAATGCACAACAGGAGATGCAGACAGTTTAGCAAAAAAGAAAGAATAAATTACAACAGGATGACAGTGAAGTAAATATAAATGGAACCAGGCCCAAAAGCAAAGCACACAACATTTACATAACTTGTTCCAGACAGGTCTCACGACTTTTCCGAAACTTTAACAAACACAGCTTTTGATCATTGCTAACATAGCTGTTGCCATTATGTGGATAGTTGTGACAGGCAGTACAACCCCATAGTGTCTACTGTCATTTGCTACAGCCAAGTAGCACTTCTAATAGGGTTGTATCAAACCTCTAAAAAGGGACCTACCAGAACAACTGAAAACAGACTTAACGTATAGGAGGTATGGACTAACTAGACTACAGCCACAGGTTTTAAGTGTCATGACAATTAACACTTAATCCTATGCACACAGCTCTTTGGTTCTGCCTATTTGTTCGGCCAAAGTCTGTTTTTTTTTTTACCCCGTTTCTCACAGCTGTTGGCAAAAAAAGTTGGATCATCTTTTTCTTTAAGAATTGGAAGACTGCTTCAGCATCAATGTGAACGCAAGGGTCAAACTATCATGTGCCATTACATCATTATATGGCCCAAAGCATTTGTATTTTTTTACACCTACAGTTAAAATGATGTTGAATATAGAGCTATTACCATACCTGAACTGATAGCACAATAAAAGTAAAGCAAGATGAGCCAAAGCAGAGCATTGGCCACTAAAAACATACGTTGACATAGCCAAAAACATAACACGAACATCACGCCGGTTTCTGCAATGTGGTTTTCTTCTTTTTCTGCACCGAAGACATGTTGCAATGTCCTCCCTTTATTTGCCAATTAAATTAAGCAATCTCTCGGGAACTTTAAGGTCGGGAACTTACTCTACTTCATCTCATGTGGTTCTACAGGGACTGCATAAACCATTTGCTTGCAAACTGTATTAAACTTAACAATTGTTTTTACAAGTGACTAGACATATAAAAGATAGAAGTTACAGGAAACGCGTTAAAATGGCTAACGGAGATTCTTAAATCCATTTCAAGATGTGCGCTGGCTCCCGATCTGTCAAGTCAATCCATGACAAGCAGCATTAACGTTACCTGGCTCTCAGGCGGCTAACGTTAGCCAAACTCTGCTTCATTGCAGCGGGCCAACACGGTTAACTGTCTGGCTGAAAACAAGCGCGACAGCTCTGTTATTGAGATATCGACACTATTGCTCCACCAACTAGAATAGCGAATAGCCCAGACACATTTGTTATCAGCGTTTGTTTGCCAAATGCAGAAAAGGGGCTGTGGCAGGCTAATGTTGGGTTAGCCACAAGCTAGCGCCTGACTAGCACATCACTCGGGTTTGGTAGCAGAGCTAACGGCAGCTAGCCGCATTAGCAGCGGGGTTCAATCAGGCAAACATGAAGAAGATGGCTTGAAGAAAGTGGCAGGTGGTAGCGGGTACATTTACCTGTAAAATCGCTAACGGGTGTTCTTCGTAGCCGTCCCTCAGCCCCCCACCCTCCTCTGAGTGCGAACGGTGCGTCTCAGTTTTCCCACTATGATTCTGAAGGTGCTCAGTTACGGCGTATTCCCCCCAACAGGGCTCAGGACGCTGCCATATTCCTGATACCAAAAGTGTGCTACTGCGCACGCGTGAGGCCTGCCTGTCATGCGGCTGTCAGCTGATTGGTTTGTCGGGACGCGGAATTATCGAGTTACCCGACCAGGGATCAGTTATTTTTAATTTTCTTTAGTGTTTGTATTGATACATACAGCCGAAACTGACCTCGGAACAGTCCTATTGTGCGGGGCTACTGCGGACTGGGTGCACAATCTTCAGTTTCCATTTGGGCTCATTTAGGCGTCAATAAGCGACAGTTTATTAGACCCCAAACTAGGCAGCTTACACTGAATATATTTCCCATGCACCAAAGAGTCACATATAGACTGATAGTCATAAGAATGCGATTTAGATTTTTTTCACCTTGCTAAAATGGACTTTCTAAGTTATCTTTAGATATCTTTATTTTTATTTATTTATCTTTATTTTTACATTTACATCTCTCTACATATTTTGCATCTCGATCTCTTATAGGCGGCTGAAAGAAAACTTAAAGGGTAATTCAGCCTGTAGCCTACATTTTATTCTGTTTTGCAGGCGTCCAGTAATCTGTAGCCTGCTATAGGTAAAACGATGCAACTGCGGGAAAAAGGACTATTGTGCCCTCTAGGGACACATACAGTCCCAGTTCAGATCAGCCAGTTTACAGTATTTTTCAAGTTTAACATCATTAGGTCTACATGAAGACTGAGACCAGGGAAAAATTGTAGCCTCCCACACAACCTGCATAATATGCAGGCACATAGTCCTACACATTTGTGCTATCAAATTCACAAAAAGTGATTCAAAAGTCATTAATTTCTAAAACACCATCCCCTTTAGAAACCATCCCAAATATAGATGGTTGGCTCTGTAAAAACTGAGTTAGATAGCAACTGAGAACCTTTCATCGACAATTTACCAAAGCACTTCGTAGACCAGCTGCAGATATGACATTAACATCCATTCACTTTAGTTCTGCCATGGTCTAAATGACACTGTAGAAAACTGAGAAGAGTAATCTATGACTTGTGACCCTTCAAAATATGGTTTTAACCTAGTGGTGTCTAGTCCCTGTCTCAAATTGTAAGTGACTCACCGCGACTGAAGGTAAAGGGGGAACATCTTGGCCTCTGTGACTGACTGATGTTGCAGGGAACTTGAGCGGGGCAGCAGAGTGGTCACGTTATGAGGCATCTGATTAGGTGAACAACCATGCGCTGCCCGTTAGTCTAATTTAATTACAGCTAGAGAGACATGAGGAAAAAAAGTGTACTTCTTTTTTCTTAGGAACCTCCTTTACAAAATGGATAGTGATCTCCTTCCGGCCTCAGTGAACGAGGATAAGGAGACAGTGCACATGGAGTCAAATGAGTTTAACTGATGGAGAAGCAGCCATGTTGACTCCCATCAGTTAATCAATTGAAATATGTATTAAGATAATACTAATAGATGGGTAATTGTATTGTAAATGTGCAAATAAAAACACTGCAATATGCTTATACTAGTTTACCAAGCTGTTGTTGTAGGCACTATCTGCCATTAGCAATTTAGAGAGATATGATCAACAATGAAAAATGTTTGAAGTTACAGAAGAAAAACAGCAACACTACAAAACATGCCGGGGATGGCTTTGTGTGACTGAAAGAAGCAGTTGTGGGGGGCCAGTCAGTGTCAAATATGTCATCTTGTTTTGACCGGTATCTTGATTTTGCCATCTCAATCTAAAGCTTTTCATGGAACTATTAAACCTGCTATTAAATAACCAATGTGTGTAGGAGGAAAAACACAATGCAAAATTAAAAACAAACTATGTTAACTGCTCTGCTTGGAATAATACTAATGCCATAGTAAATGTACACTAAGGGTAATCTGGTTTAATAAGTAGAAAATAAATACATCTAATTTTAAAATAGAAAGAGCTTACAGACTAAATGTCAGTACAATGTAAAAATCAAGTCTAAACTCACCAGTAGTATATCAAACTTATTTTCTAACTCTATACTGCCATCTACTGCTGCTGCATACTATACAGCAGGCCTAATTGCCAGTTAGGTGAAACAGAATTAGCCTACATGCTGTACATTTATTTAAATTACCTTAACTCTTCAGTCACCATAACCTGTAAGTTAAATTCTTAAAGGGACAGTTCACCCCAAAATCAAAAATACATATTTTCCTCTTATCTATAGTGCTATTTATCCACTATTGCTACTTATGGTGTGAGTTTCTGAGTTTTGGAGAAATCGGCCGTAGCAGTTTCATGTAAGAGCTATTTTCTTTCTACCTACAGAGCTTCGGAAGGGACACAGAGAATGAGAGTTTATATAGAGATAACCGCTTAAATATCTGATGTGCTTAGGCTTAAAGTGTAATATTTAACTTATCTTTTATTCTCTTATTTTACTTTGAAACTGACCGATCAAAGTTTTGACAGCCTCACAGCTGATTTTACAATTGACAAATACTGCTGATTGCTATTTCATTTCAAATTTTTAACACCACCGTGATATAAATTCTGGTTTTTAACTTTATCTACCCACTTTACACTTCATACATGTTTGCTTATGCAGATTTACACCAAATCCCCACCCAGCCCGAAATTAAATAAATGTATATTATCAGAAAAATATAGGTAAAGTATCAAAAGTAAAAATACTCATTATGCACAATGAAGCCATATATATGGCACCATGCTATAACAGCTTTAATTGATTGTATTTGTTTTACTGTTATGGTGCACACTGACACTAAGAAATCTATGAACGTAGATTTGTTCTTAGCTGAAACTCTCAAATTCTAATAGTAATAGTCATTTTTGTTTGGATGTTATTGTTAGAGTGACTTTCTAACAAAATCATAATATGAAGGGAGCTCTAAAGGTAACTTGGTTATGTAAAACTTAAATGAGTGAAGCAGCTAAGTACTGCAAACATATCTTAACTTAACACCTAACTTATTAACCCATTTTGGCTGATGACTATCACTTCAATGCCAGGACAGCTGGTTTTCACGTGACAAACCACTGTTACAAAAGAACACAGTCTTTTCTTTGCATTTTGACCTGAGTGAAACTCAATCAGCAGAACTTCAGCCTGTGCTGAATATTATGACACCAAATTATAAGGTAAGAAGAAATTCAGATTTTAACATTTATTAAATCAATTGTTACACATTTTTAATCATTAAACAAATTAGATTTTGGGGGAAATTTAAGGGCCCCCACTTGCTGCATGATTTTGAGAAATGTGGGAGGAAACCGGAGCACCCGGAGAAAACCCACGCCACCACGGCGGACAACACAAACTCAGAAAGGTCCGGGAGTCGAACCCTCGCCTTCTGTCTGTGAGGTCGTACAACCGAGGTGGCCCTGGAAGCCTATATGTAGGCTGTATATATATCTGACAGTTTGCAGACGTCATCTCTGTAGACCACAGGGGTGTCGTCTGCAAACTTATTATTTCTTTATACATAGCCTAGCTATATGAAAAGTGGATGAACCTTAGTCCTGCGTGTAAAGGGTGCAGTGATGGCTTGGCCCAAAGAGAAGAAGAACCTGCCGATGGCGGTACGTTTCTTTCGTCTAGGGTTCATCAGGCAGTCCAAGAAAAAGTCGACAATTTGGCAGTCAATCTGAGTTCTCTAAAAGACTGTAAATTTGCACGACATCTGCACTGCCATAGTAATTGAGCAGCTTCTGGTAAACGTACTTGGGGTGGTCATCAAAAGTCCCTAAGTTGAACTTATAAACTTATAACTTATAAAGATTCATCGTGGCGCATATCTGTTCATACAGGCGGTTGGTGACCTGTGGAGCATACGTCAGACTTGTTGTGTTGAAGATCCGCAAAACAAGCTTCTCCACAAGTATCCGGACATACAGTTTGTTTCTATGTCTAATTAGTTCAGTTCGTCTCGATGGATAACCTGTTACTTTGGCACGTATCATTCCTGGTGAACAGCTGTCATCACTGTTCCTCCAGATGTAGTCGCCCACCAGTGTCCACCTGCATGGAGCAGGTCTGGCCTTTTCCTCCTGACACCGTCTCCGGGGTTTCTGGTTCATCAGATGTGGCTGGTGTCTGATAGCTGTCTTCAGTGTCTAACTCTTCCTCCATATATAGTCGTCCACCTGGGTCCACCTGCATGGAGCAGGTCTGGCCTTTTCCTCCTGCAGCAGTCTTCAGCGTCTGACAGCTGTACTTCCATATCTAACGGTGGTTGTCCGGCGGGGGCCACCAGTATGGAGAGGGTCTGACTTGTTCTCTGTCTGCCTGGTGGAGATTTGCCCTTATCTTTCATCTTGTCCGTGAGTTCTTTTAACAGGTTGCAGATATCACGTTGTTTTACAGGCTCCAGACTGTCCACGCCGTCTGGAAACTCTTTAACAATCACTTTCGTCAAAAATACCATAACTTCCCTGGCGTCAGTAGGAGTGTCGATTTCCAACGATCCCAAGTGTTCCGCTGTCATGGAGTGAAAACAGGATTCAATCAGTGAGCGAACAGTGTCGGCTTTAACCTCCTCTGTCTGTAATGTTCCTGTTGGATCCATGGTGTTTGTCGCTGTATTTTAATCGATGATACTCGATGCTTGGCTAACGAGCTAAGCAAGAAGGCAAATACATGATATGCAGAGCTCAGCACCTTTGGAAGAAAGCAACTTCATTTGTTCTTTCAGTTGGCTGAAATTATCCATCCATACATCTTCTTCCGCTATCTTGTCCTTTGAGTCACGAGGTGAGAGTAGGAACGTAGATCGACTGGTAAACAGAGAGCTTGGCCTTGCAGCTCAGCTCTTTCTTCACCACAACAGACCGGCATATCGACCGCACCACTGCAGAAGATTCACCGATCCGCCTGTCGATCTCCCGCTCCATCCTTCCCTCATTCGTGAACAAGATACTTAAACTCCTCCACTTGATCTCCTCCTCTAATAAAACATCCTTCATTAAAAACAATAAACCTTCTCAATGGGTGAAAAGCAATAATTACAAGCTCTCCATAGTTTAATTGAGCAGCGTTTTTGTGCACTTCTACTTGAAAAAAAATCCAGTCTTAAATCAGTGACTACATTCACAAAAGTGGAGTTTGGAAAAGGCAGACTGCCACTTACTAGGAAGTTATACATTATAATGGGTGTATAAGTTGTAACTAACAGCTTTCTGAATAGTTAATTTAACATTTATTAATAATTTATAGATAATAATATTAAAACAACTTTTGGGTTGGTGGTTTACAAAGTGAGAACAATGAGACTCTTTCTTAATGACTCTCTATTAAGATGTCATGTATGCAGTTATGTTAGCCGATTTAATAAAGAGTTATGTATTTATCACTCTAACAATCAATACAGTCTGTAGTTGGTTAAATATGATGAATGATTAATCATATAGATAATAATATACCATTTATTAAAACAACTTTTGGGCTGCCAGATTTACAAAGTGAGAACAGTGAGACTCTTTCTTATTGACTTTCTATTAAGATGTCATGTATGCAGTTACGTTTGTCAAGTTATCAAAGGGTTAAGGACTCATACTGAAGGTAGCGGTAAAACAGGAACAGTTGTTAACCAACTGCCAGAAAGAGCAGAAGAACAAACAAAAAAAAGCATGGCTGCTGACATGAGATGACCAACTACTCTTATAACTAGTGTCGCTCAACATCTTCATGTTTACATGTCTTCATGTTCTTTGGAATATTTGGAATACACCTTTGAATACATCCCCTTCCAGATAAAAGTGCTTGTTAATCTGATGTAGATCACTGTGATTTTTACCACTGAATGAGCAAGAGGTGTACAAACATGTCAGGCTACATCCACACTAACACATTTTTGTGTTTTACAATATTTTTGCTACATTTACACCTAGCCTCCACACTACTCTGGTGTTTTCAAAGCCCTAAAATGGAGACTTCTGAAAGCGCCGCTGATCCCGTTTTAATTTGAAAACTCCGGGATTGTGTTTTACTGTGGACAGGCAAAAAACTTTGAAAACGATGATGCAGACTGCGACGTTTGCTTCCTGATTGGGTATGTGGAGGTTCATCTCAATGCTTGCATTTTGTGGGCTGTGTAAGTGATAATACAAACATTTCAATATCATGATCATGTTGTGAGGCCACTGGTTGTTTGCACACCTCCAAAGTGCATAAATAGTCCATTCTTTCCACTCCTTCATGTCCCATCCCCGACTATCTGCCTCTCTGCTGCCCCGTGGCCAAGTTCATCACTGAGTTCCACTCGTCCACTGTGCTAGGAAGACGGAGTACGCCCTGTGGAACTACCTGTTTGCTGCTGTTTGAGGAGTGTCTCATGACACCGCAGCCTCCTCTCTGATTATACTGCATGTAGTGACTGGGACTGGAAACACACTGACACTACATGCACCTTTCCGTTATCTTTTCCTATCACAATGCAGAGATTATCAAACATTTTCAGCCGAGGACAGAAACATAAAAAGCTTTACCTTCAAGCCAAGTCTCATTCATAGTCCCACTAGGGATAAAATCATTGAGCATACCTGACTAAATCTGTTTTGGGTGTCATGGGATCATAAAATGCTCACAGTCTCGCACAATGGTGAGAAGTGCTGTCACAATTACCCAGAGCCCAAAGTGACACCTTCACAATGCTTGTTGTGTCCCACCAACAGTCCAAACCTCAAAATTATTAACATTATAATGAGGCAATTTAAACAATTTTAAGGAAAAGCAGCAAATCCTAACATTTGAGAAGATGGAAGATTTTATGAAAAATGGTTAATAGATTTTCTGTCAATCAACGAAATTATTAATTGACTAATCGTTTCAACTGTACTTGTGCAAACTGTTGGGTAATTTAGTTTATAACAAAGCATCAACTCTTCCTATTTCATTGTATGTAAAAATCTTAATTTGTAAGATAACTAGGAACTAAATCTATCAGATAAATGTAAAGAAGTAAAAAGTGTAATATTTCCCTCTAGAATGTAGTGGAATGGAAGTCGAAAGTGGCATGAAAAGAAAATACTCAAGTACAAATACTCCTGGCAAAAGTAACTAAGTTACTTTTAAATGTAAGTTACTTTATTAGTTACATCCAGCCTGTGCCGACAACACCCCCGCCCAAACCAGTTGTCAGCATACAAATGACAACTGGTTTTGCCAGCACTCACTTTATTGGAAGTTCATATTTAACAGTAACGTCAAGGATGTATCTCCAAACATTTTAAGTTGAACTTAAAGACTATTTCCTGAAAAAATACATGTTTTTATAAAAAATAAAATAATGCCAGACTTTCTTGAATTCACTTAACCTAAATACTTGTTTTTACCGAAGCCCAGCTGTTGTTGTTTGGGTGGTGGGGGGCCTCCTGCTCTCTGCTGGGACTCCCAATGTTTCTTTACATTTGACGTAGTGTTTTTGTAGCTAGATAACACTTTGTCGCCACCAGCACAGTGTACAAAGAACCTTAATATTGCCATCTTTAGCTGACACAAACTCAAAATAGTGTCTGCATTTCCAGCTAGAAAACGCGCTTCTCTCTCCTCCCTCCATTGTTGTTTCCGTTTGTGTCGCTGCGTGACGTGTGTCATTACACGTGACGTGAACTGTCCTCATGCGGAAACCGTGACTTGTCGCATAGATGACTTTGCTCCCCGAGATGCGAGAAGAAAGCAAAAATATATTTTAATTAAGGAAAATGAAAAAAATATTAACGCACAGTGACTTGGATAAGTAACTTTAATCTGATTACTGGTTTTGAAATAGTAACGCGTTAGATTACTCGTGACTGAAAAAAGTGGTCGGATTAGAGTAACGCGTTACTAAGTAATGCGTTACCGGCATCACTGCATCCTAGTGCATAACGTTTCCAGGACTCACAATAGAATGATGCGTGAAGGAAAAGTGCCACTGTGCACTTGGCCCAAACGATGAACTGTCACCAACTTAAGAAAACAGAAAGGCGAGAAGAAGTCAATGCAGCGAAAATATTTAGTATCCAAGAGGGGAAAATTGTGTTCGGGAGATTTTTTGAGAACGGTTCAGGCCTTAAGTCACAAGTCATAGATGGGACCAAGAAGTCCTCCTCAAACGCTTCCATGGAGGATGAAGCTGCATCTCAAGCAGACCTTAGAGGTAGAAATCTGATGTCTCTAACTGTATTGAAATGCAAGGGTTCAGTTGAATTTCAATTAACTGACTTTAAGAAATTCTCAATTTAAAATAACATAATTTGTAAATTTAATTACAATCGGTTGGAATTTACATTCATTTCAATGCTCCTCTTCAGGCTGGCCAAGAGGACAAAGGCAAGATAAGACTTCCAAAGATGCATCTCCTCTGCAGTGCGGTGGGGAGCAGTTGAATGAAGAGCAGTGGGACCAGGCGCTTCAGTTTGAAGTGGAAGAAGGTGACTTTTAAAACAGTTGAATTAGCTACTCTCTGTCAACTGTACAATGTAGGTATTCCCACCAATGTTAGCAGTCACATTGCTTGTTTTCAAATCCTTCAACCACCACAGCAAAGCCAGTAGCCACAGCTCCTCCTCTGATGTTTCCTTTTTCTGTATACCCATCTTACTTCCCTCCCTTTCCATGGGTCTTCCCAGAGCCACTACCAGCGACTGCCGAACCCAGAACTGTGACTAAACCTCAGTCACACCAGTTTCCTCCATCATCCCCTTTTCCCTCCATATCCCCAATATTCAACCCCTAAACCAGAAACCATGACAAAGCCAACTAAAAGTACAGCGACTAAGTAAACACACAGCCCCCTGACTCCATCACTGCCGGACAATCACCCACATTTTCCTCCCAAATTCCCCTTTCCATTTACGCCATATCCTCCTTATCCCCTTCCTAAAGGCTAGCCTGCTGAAACTGTTCTAATAAATGGTTTGAAAAACACAAGTTGCTCTGTCCAGTTTGTACTCTTAAAACCCACCAAACTATCCCAGAAAATGACAACAATGTGGAGAAGTTGGCATTCTTGATTCCAGGCTTACAAATAAGTGGCATTAGATTATGTGTAGATGTGGTAAACAGTCCTTATTGAAAAAGGTCTCTAATCTTGACGAAACCAAGAGGCTCTTCACATGTGAAATGAATCCGATTTCATATCCAAAAGGTGTGGATGAGAAATAAGTGAAATGGGCACATTTGTCAGGAGCATTGTCAGCGCACATTTTCTGTATGACTGAAATGTTCACTTTTTCCAGTGGCTTTAGATATGAATCAAGTAGATCCTTGTTATTACATGCATCTAAAAAGCCTCTTATGTTTTTTCAAGAGTAAAGGTATTTTTCAATATGGACCACTTCTGGTAAGCATGGAATCAAAGGTCTTACTCTGGATCAATGTCATCAAATGCAAACATCAACTTGTTTCATGTAAAAGGGGCAGTGGGAGGGGAAAAGTGAGTTATACAGAAGTCATTTCACTTTTTCACAAACACTTTTGATATGAATCTTGGGTTTTATTTGTTTGTCTTCTGAAAAGCCTCCAGTTTTGTCATAGTGGGCTTCTAACAGGGCTGTTGGCGATTGTCCACATGGTGGCACTGTGACTCAACAGTTTCTTGGAGCAAGTCACAAATTTGAAGTGGCACATTTTGTTGGGATCACGATATAGTTGTGCTTGTGTGCATAAACTTTACTGAAAGGCCTCTGTATTTCCCCCACCCCCCAGTCTAAAGTGTTGTTGAGTGATTTCTCATAACAAATTGTGTCAACATTGAGCATGTGTGATTTAGGATCTGATTAAACTTTACATTTAAATTGTGCCACCTGTATTAGATAGAGAAGCCAACAACTGAGCGGCAGCACTGTACCTACTGGGGTTTTTGTGTGTGTGTGTACACCTCATCTCCAATTTGGTCCAGTCACAGGATATCAAAGGAGTCAGCATGACCAAATATTACACTTGGTCACGAGTGTTCAAACTGCATTAAGCTGACGGTGTGGTTACCTTTAGAAGTAGCTATTACACATTCCTAAAACTAGTGTCATCCTGAATCCTTAAAGGAAAAGATGACCTCAGCAGTAAACAAACCAAGAAATGTAGTGTTAAAAGATAATAACAGTTTAAGGTGTGATTCAACAAGCTTTATAGTGTCTCAGGCAGGTCAATGTGAAGATGAAGCCCTGAATCCTGTGGTCACCTTCTTGTTTTCAGTGAAGAACTGAATAAACCATTGATTTGAGTTTGACGCAACCTATTGTTATTATAATCTTATTATAATAATACATAATTTGCTCATTTACAATAACAAAAAGCTTACATTTGTTAAGAATGGTTATTACATGGTTTTATGCATTGATCAGACACAGTGTGAGCACATGGGGGCAGTGTATATACTCATGTGCAAAGATTAAGATACAGTATTATACAGATCTATGGCTTCTATTCAAAGAGATATTCTTAGAGTTGACTTTAATAAAACTGTTCAGTGCTAAGTGGGTCATAAAAGACAACACGATAGTAATGTGAGGCTACCTGATGATGACGAACTGAAGTGGTTTGTGGTCACAAAAAGGGACCAACACCTGCTCCTCTTCCTCTTTTATTTTCAAGTTGCGCTACTAGGACACAGTGCTTTCAGTTCTGCGAGAGACAAACCCACTTTTTTTCCCCTGTTAAAAGGTTTTTGTTTGTTTTGGGTAGTTGTTTCTCTGTCGAGGGTCTAAGGACAGAGGATGTCCTATGTTACAGTTTGTAAAGACCTTAAGGCAAAATTGGGACTTGTAATATTGGCCTATATTTAATAAAATGTAATGGATTGAATTATCGATGCTTTGACTAAAAATAAAAAATACTGTAAAACTTTTTGTTTTTTAAAGATTTATCGCTTTCAGAATGAACGCTTTATGTTTTTAGCAAACAAACATGGAAAATGTGTTGACGGACTTTTACAAGGATGATATGAGTTATTAATTAGAATATGGATGAGATTAGAGTTGATTTTGCGGAGAAATAGGGAAACAATACAGAAACCGAAGAGGAAAGTAGCCAAGTGATTGGCAATATATTACTCATGAGTGCTTTTAAATAACACTTTTTTTTTTACCATAGAGAAACAGCGATTTACATCGTATAAAATGTCTCGAAGATCAGAGTATTAAACGTCAATATTTATGTGTATGAAATCTGGCTAATACGACCATGTTGTTACATTAATGCTGTAACGTTATGTCATTATACTTTAGTAATGACGACCATACCGCTTTATGATGTACGTAGCGCCGTTGAACGCACCTTTAGTAACCAAGGTAATGACGCTATTCTCCGTTACCAAGGCTTTCTCAAGGCAAACACTAGCTGGATAGCTAGGCGAGCCAATCTGCCAGATAATCTTATAGCTATGCTATAGCCTCCGTTTAGCGTATTGACCCAGTTTAGCTTTAAGTTTAAACAGGTTTTCTAGAATCATCGACTCCAGCAGCTTTAGCGACGTTAGCTTTAGGTTAGTCAGTTCGCTGCGTGGCCTAAATTAGAGGCTGAGACACCCATTCTTCTTTTGGATCAGCCCAGTCTACAAGCTAACGTTAGCTAACTTAGTAACATAAACGTTTGCTCCACAGCCACCATGGTAAGTTGTTATTATCATTTGCTGTTTATGGATTGCCAGGCCACCTTTTTGCTTTTAGAAGTTAGCATGCTAAAAGTCTCGCTCTTTTTTATTCGAAGACGAGTTAGCTAGCATCCCCATACATAGCACGTTGTATGTGCAAGCTCATGTAAATAGGCCCTGTCATATATTAGCAGGGGGAAATCCTCTTCAAGCTAGCTTATCACCTGTTAACGTTAGCTGTGTTTCCATTACAGCCTCTCTCTGTCTCTCTCTCTGTCCATCTTTCACCTTTGGTGACAATCGTTTTAATAGTTTCTCCCTTCCTGTCTCCATGTAGGCTGAATTTGGATTTAATGAACACCATCAGAATGAAGTCGTGAATTACATGCGATTTGCACGTTCAAAGATGGTCCTGAGACTAAAGACTATTGACTCATGCTTTGAAGAACTCAAAGATAGCAGGTGACTGGTCACACTTTTTGGTCTCATTGTTTGTATTTAAATTCAAAATTCATTTACTTAAATCAGGACTTAAATTCTATAGAAGGAAAACATATAACACATTTAAGTGCTTTTCAGTTCAGATGGACTTTTAACATGTATGTGTGTGTTCACGTATGTTTCTCTCTGAAGGCTGGTGGACGAAACCTTCACAGTGGACGAGGTGAGGGAGATGCTGGATGGGCTGCAGGCGGTGGTGCGTGGAGAAGTGGAGATGGAGCTCATCAACACAGCCCACACCAATGTGCTGCTGCTAAGGCAGCTGTTTTCCCAGGCTGAGAAGTTTTACCTTCGACTGCAGAGCGATATCTCTGAGCTGGAGAACAGGTGAGCAGTGAGGAAGGAAGCATATTCAGGATTCTTGTAAATTCTTGAGTTAATATTCTGAAAACACCCAGCAAAGATTTGACGATTTTTTTTATTTAGTGTGCACACATCTTGTTCGCATAAGATGTGGATCGCTGGGGCCTCTGATGCAATGAAAATAATTCACATTAAATTAGCTTTAAAAACCATTTCAAATTAAAATGATGTGACAGTTCAAGGTCAAACAGAATGCCACACCAAAGTAAGAAGTGAGCTAGGCCTCTAAACACGCAATACACCATGTTCATGAGAAATAACTCCTCCACATTATAGCACTTCCTCCTCAGTACTGTTTTATTTTTGATCTCTTGCATGCTACGCTATACAGTAAGCCAGGCAAAAAGGTCATTGCCAAGCTACATACTGGCATGCACTATATGAATTTAACCCCTTTTTTTCCATAACAATGGTTTCCTTTTTGCAGTGATGTTAAGTTAGCCTGAAAACCACGTCTTTCACCTTCTGACTATAATTTCAGTTCATTTAAATTGTATATAGCCCAATATCACAAATCACAATTTGCCTTAGACTGGAGATGTTGCTGTTACAGTACTTGTTGCATGCTGGCCCACCAGGACACAACAAGCTTATGTTAAGTTTTAATTTATATCCATATGTTTTATATATAAAGCAGACAAGGCCTGGGCTTGCATACATTTTCTTTACAGTAAGGCTGTTATGATAGTATCTTTATTGGTTTTGTATAACTTGACTAGCCCAAAATCACAATTGTCCTCAAAGGGCTTTACAATCTGTACAACATACGACACCCTCTGTCTTTAGACCCTCGATTCGACTAAGGAAAAACTACCCAAAAAACCCCCTTTTAACAGAAAAAAATAGAAGAAACCTCAGGAAGAGCAACAGAGTAGGGATGCAATAGATGTCGTTTGTACAGAATAGATTCACAACAGAAGATCATAGTATATACAATTATGATGACAAAATGTAGGTTGTAAAACACAAGTGTTGAGGATGGATCCAGAAATCATAGTATATACAATTAGGACGAAAATTCTGAAATTGTAGTATATATAATAATGATGAAAAGTGTAGATTGTAAAACATAAGGGAAGAGGATGGATCCAGAAGGACAACCGAGCAGCTCCAGGTGATGCCCACTGAGCAGGACCCGAGCCACACAGCAGCACTGTTCCAGCAGGTGGCCGCAATCCCAGATCCAGACTCCGCATCTCCGGAGGCAGAAATACCTGCTGAGAGTGTCAGCGCTAGAGAAGAGAGAGCCGAGAAAGCACAAAACTACAGGAGAGAGTTAGTATCGAGTTAGTAACATGCATTTGTGGGATAAGAATGCAAAGAGATGGAGGGGGAGAGGAGGAGAGAGGTGCAGCATGGGAAGCTATGGGATGGTTCAGGACTCACCTGAGCCAGCCCTAACTGTAAGCTTTATCGAAGAGGAAAGTCTTAAGCCTACTCTCAAATGTGGAGGTCAGTTCAACCAAATTACAGAACAAATACATATTTTGAGAATTCTGCCGCCAGCCCAATACAATAGAGGTGAGTCGAGCAGTGAATGTTAATGAATCTCAAAGCGTTAAAAAACTAAATTTAAAGAATGCAACGGGAATGTGCCATGCCAGAAACAATATCCCTGTTTGTCAGGATAATTTGCAGACCTCAGATCCTTTCTCCACCTTTCCGAAAGGAAAACTGTTGATAGGCAGGCCTGTGAGTTATTTTGAACAACAGGGACATTGTTTGTAGAAAGACGCTTTCACATTTTTTTATTTTTCAAATGAAATTTTGTTTTATTTTAAACCCCTCAAAAATTCCAGTTACAGAAATCTCAGAAGCAGATATCTCAAAGCTTTTCCAACTCAAAGTAAAACTTTCCGCTTTGCGAGTTACCACTAGGGGTAAATGGAAAAAATGTACTAATGTTTCATTTAATAATGTTAAAGTTACTATTACATTTTAATTTTAATTAATTAATTTTTTTTACTGTCAATGATTATTAGCAGCTCATGTTTTATGAGTGCATGCTTTTGACGTGGTAATGTTGCACAAAGTTTGTGGCCGCGTGTGATAAAATGAAGTCCATACAGTGAAATAGAAGTACCTAAAAGGCCGTTCTTGCTATTGTTACCAAGAAAGAATGCCAAGAGTGCCTTAAAGTGCTTTTTTCATATTACAAGCCTGAACATAGAGCAATGCGGGCATGTACATGGGATACCAGTAATACAGATAGTGTAAGTCACATTTGAACTGTTGTCAGAATGTACTTTGCACACTTGACGTTTTGGCAAAGGATGTAATTTAGGCTTTTTGGCACAAATAAAGTCAGGTGTTAGCGCATAGAGGTTGTTACATAGATTAACAATAATTTCACAGGATACAGAATATCAATGGCAGTTCAAAATGTTTGCTTCGTTACACAAATTTAAATGTGAAACTAAAGCCCAAAGCACACGTCATCCTGTTCCTCTTTTTTGCCAGTGAGATGGAGGAAGCAAGGCTTTTCCTTGTTCACTACCTTCACTCTATCTGATCTGATCTTCAGTGTCGTAGCCAAAGTTCATAAAATCCACACTTCTGCAGCTGACTGTTCTTAACATGTTATGAAATAATGCTGTTGGCCAGTATGATCATTGTAAAGCTCCGCAGTACATGTACACAGATTTGAATGTACTTCTATGATATTTGGATGAACTTCATATAACGTCTGACCTCTGTAACCTTTCACCTTTTTAAAACTCTGAGCATGTTTTGGAAATGTGTTTTTGTTGTAATAAGCACACGGTGGGTGCAGGGCCCTACGTGACTGAAATGGTGTTTAAAGCAAGGAATACGCCCCATGTCACAGTCTACGTGTGTTCAGCTGCTTTTAAAAAACCACATTTAAGCATTTCAGAGCTGTTCTCTTCACCACATGCACATATCTTATAGCATAAGTTCTAAACTGCCATCAGGAACGAGGGTGTTTATTTTCCTTGCCAAAGATACATAACTGCCAAATAGTAGATTATTGTCATGTCAAAAAACATAAACATCAAGCTTGTGGTGGCAAGGTGACAGTTGTGTAAGGAGATAGTACAGCTTATTAGATCAGTTTCACTTTGGTCTGTGTTCTTCACAAAATACTAACATTAACTTTCCATACTTTGTCATTTATAGACACAGGTTTCATTTACTCTTAAAATCTGCAGATAATAGTTTAGAAGATTTCAAGCTTTTTTTTGTTGTATTCCTTCCGCCGTCCAATTCTTTGTTCTTTTCAACCCGTATAGGGAGCTGTTAGAACAAGTGGCTGAATTTGAAAAGTCTGACTTTAAAACCGCTGATAAGGTGAGTATAATGTGCAGCTCTGTCACACGTAGACCTTCAAACATCACCATCAGTGTAGTTGCCATTAATCATGTGTTCAAACGATATTTACACCCACATGGATTTCAGTAACTAGAGAGCAGTGCAGCATTCCTTTGCATTTTAAGTAGTTGTCAAGTGGCTTTCAAGTAGCCAAGAAGTCACACATCACTGAGGTTGACATGTGGTTTTATGATGCAGGGTTGAAGAAAAACAAATCAACTTTGTAATGCAATACTCGGCTCTTTCATGGGTTTGGCTATTTGCACCTTTCTTAGTTAGACCCTAGTCATCTTCATATTTCTAAGAAAAGCAAGACTAGACGGATATAAAAAAGTGTGTTACATCTCATGCAGAGTAATTGCAAGGTATAGCCAACATGTTTTAGACTGAGAAAGAAGAACTGTTTGGTCATTGCTTCAGTTGTAAAGTTTTTACTTTATTTGCAGCTAAACCAGGAAACAAGCAAACCCAAGCTAGCACCACTGAATGAAGGTGGGGTGTCCGAACTTCTTAACAAGGTAAAGAAATGTATTGCATGAATTACATATACAGATTAATTGTTGAACTTTGTGCCCTCATTATCATATTTATAGACTCCTTCACACCTCTCTTAAATATTTCTTCAGGAGATAGCGAGACTACAGGAGGAAAATGATAAACTGAAAGCCAGGTTGCGGACTTTAGAATCCCAGGTATTATAATTAGCCACACATTTTTTAAACGCACAGGATCTAGTTTATGTTGTTAACTCTATGCTCTGATTCATTTTCTTAGGCAATGAGTGCACTAGATGAGAAAACCAAGGCAGAGAGAGCTCTGAAGGACCTTCAGAAGGTGCAAGGTGAACAGCAGGTACTGTTTGGAGTTTGGCTTGCAAGTAGCATCATTAGTGACATTTTGAGTTTGCTTTTCATTTTACTACTTTTATTTATTTTTTAACTCCTCACTTTTTATTTTATTGCATTTGAACACTTCCTGTCATTTGGTTTTATCTGCTAACTTGGACTTTAAATGGTACGTATCCAGCTGACCACAGCTTTTGTCTGTCACTGTGTATAGGAAAAGGGTATAGATTCTGTAGCGTAAAGATGTAATAGCGATGATTGCCATTTATTCCATCTGAACTTGTGTGTTGTTTCACTTTCCCTCAAGCTGGCTGATCAATCCCAGGAGATCAGCAGCCTCGAGGACACGGTGGCAGCTCTGAGGGAGGATTATGAAAGGTCTCTTAGTACCAACGCTGTCTCCCAGAAGGATCTCCAGGAGAACCTGATCTCTGCCAAACACGACCTTCTGCGAGTGCAGGAGCAGCTGTCCTTGGCAGAGAAGGTACGTACGTCACTGTGGTCTTTACCTGCAACGGGCAGTAACAAGCATCTGAAGTTAACACCCACCAAATGTCAAGTGTTGGTCAAATATGTTTGTGGCAGATAAACTTGCTATACTGCCCAGTTATTGTTGGTTAGGTGCTGTTGAGCTTCTGTGCAGTTGTTTTCAAGTGTTTATGCGTATGCATGGTGGGCAGGAGTTGGAGAAGAAGTTCCAGCAAACTGCGGCCTACCGCAACATGAAGGAGATCCTAACCAAGAAGAATGAGCAGATCAAAGAAATTAGAAAACGACTGCAGAGGTGAGTATTCATCAGTAAGGCTAAAACAATGCAATCATCATCAGGTTTCTCCAGAATGTGCCATTCTTAGAGAGGAATGGTCTCCTGAATGGGACATAAAATGCAATTAGAAAATCTAAAAAACTATGGTAGGTAATGGGAATATTTTGGCAGTAATGTAAAACAAGGAAAGACAGTGGTATGACCCTTTAAGTTGACTCTTTTTTTGTTCTGTTCTTTTTGTTTTACTTGTAAAATTGGCTTTCTTACGAAGGAATTGTCCTAATTTCAGGTTTGTAACACTGTTATTGCTTTGTTTCAGATATGAGCCAAATGAATGAGTTCTACCCAAGACAGCTGGTTAAACAGAGTGTAATGAAGGACGGAAATGTATGAAAGCTGGGACAAGAAACCATCAGTTCCACTGCTGTAAGACAAGAGAGTCAGACAAAAAGCACGTCCACAAGCAATTGTTTATTCATGCTTTATCTGGCCTCTTCAGTAGTTATCGGCTTTAGTAAAGTAAGTGGGAGCAGAGAGATTGACGGTACACACAACGGAACATGCAAATGAAGTAGTGACAAATAATAGCCTTCTTCAGCTGTGCTTTTTTTCTACGTCTCAATTTGGAGCTCACGTTCAGTAGCTAGCAGACTTCCCTCAGTGCTCTATGCAATTACTATCATGTCCCTGTTTGAAGAGGCCTTGTCCGTTTTCTGAATTGGACAGATATGTACTGTCTGCCTGAAGCTTTGCAGTCTTATCTATCTGATGGTTATAGGTAATATTTAGGTTTCTAGCACTGGGTAATTGATTATTGATATTTTGCTGATCAGCCCCCTTTTGTAGTCAAAAGTCAAACTATTTAGTTAGATCTAAAGTTCCAAGCAAACCCCAAGCCAGTTTTTTTAAATAGTGAACAGCTTCAAAGTAATGTTCCCGGACATTCTGAGGTCGCCGCTGCTTTAATTTGTTACTGAAACACTTAATAGCATTTCACACAAAACATATTTCCAATGATCGGACATTCTGTGAAAGTCTGATCATCGAAAATATACAAAATGTCTTGCTGTTTTTTCTGCTCTTGCATATTGACTGACATGGATAGTGATCTACAACGATTTCCCTACTTCCCTACACAAAGGGGATAGCATATTTTTGTCTGGAATCTTTATCTGTGTACTTTTCGTATTGCTGTGGGCGATGGATGGAGAAAAAAAAAAATATATACATGATGTTCATGAAGTAATGCTCTTGTAGAGTATGATACATCTACCCTGTATTACACTAGATGTGCATCTGTTTGTATTGTGCAAAGTATGGGGTAATAAAAGCTGTTACCAAATAAGCATGTGGTCAATTTTAATGACTTAAGTCAGGTAGGTGCTCATCAACATTGATTTTGAGTTTAAGGTATATTTAATAATCTAAACATCAAGAGAATTCAGATTAAAAATGGCTTTTTGACATATGATTTTATTTTAACATTAGAGCTGTGCTACATGTTCGGGCCTTATGAAATATCAGACCGGAAATATGTCCCGAAAACATGCCCAGGGTGTCTCTGTCCTCTGGCCCACTGTATGCAGTAATAGGCTTTCAGGGTGTTGTGACAATGTTAAACAATAAGAAAGTGGAAGAATTAAAAGCACATGTCAATTAGTTATGATACATTTAAGACTGAATAAACATCACGGTGCCTGGGACGACTGGTTCAACAAGGGGGCGCCATACTGCAATAATGCACAGATTACTAAAATACATACCTCTATTCATAAACCATGAAGGGCTGTACACTTAAATTTTGAACATTGTTCCCCAGATGTGGAATTTTTATTGTTAGGATGTCGACCATATTATCTGCCCCAGGGAATTCACCAGTGTTTTTGTTGCTGCTGTTTATGTTCCTCTAGATGTCAATTTACAAAAAACACACTGTATGAGGTCATCAGCAGTCACATGACAAAACAACCGGATGGTGTTTTTATTGTAGCTGGTGATTTTAATCAAACAGACCTCAGAACCAGTATGTTTACATCCTTAACCAGGGGAACAAACACACTGTCCCATGTGTACACGAACATTTCTGGAAGCTACAAAGCCCTCCCTCGCCCCCATTGTGGTCAGTCAGACCATATTTCCCCGCTTTTCCTGCCTACTCACACCCCAGCTGATAAAAAGGGTCAAACCATCAGTAAAAACAATTCAAGTGTGAACAGATGAAGCTACAGCAGCTCCACAGAACTGTTTTGAGTGCACAGACTGGCTCGTGTTCAGAGACGCTGCCACCCAGGAGAAGCACATCAATCTTGAAGAATATACATCATCAGTGACATCATACATCAGCAGACGTGGTGATCACAGTGACTTATTATTTATTCACTAATCTACTGCTTATCATTTTTTGAGTAGCAAAAAGGGAACTAAAAGACAAAATGTCATTATACAACCCAGTGTTGTAAAATAATCAATAAATCTAGCTGGAATCTTATACATGGGAATGTATGATGTCAGTGGTTAAATGTAGCTTCAATTCATGCAAATACTGTTAACAGATATATACTAAGTATGTAAATGGATGTGGACTGTTTTGAAATCAAAGCTGCAGTATTGCTTCATGTGTTAGCGACTGTATGGTTTTACAGGCCAATACTCTCTTTTTTTCCCCAGAAATTATTTTTGTCATGTCTGCCTGATGGCTCAGAGCTCTGAGGAGAAGGTCAAGAAAAAGGGAAGGAGAGTGGCGTGACACACGTCCACATTAGAACTGAGAATGGTTACATGGTGCACGCTTTAGCCTCCAGGAAGCCCCTGATACCGCAATTATCATGGCCAGGGTGGATGCAGACAGTGTGGAGTGGAGCGTGAACAGTGACTTCTGCAACACAGAGGTCATGGTTCAATATTTTTTATGACTTTTTTTTTCTTCATTATATAGGAGGTGTGTAGAGACAGAAAGGAAGGGAGGGAGGGATGACATGCAGTAATTGTCCTTGGTTAGACTGGAACTGTTGCTGTTACTCTACATGTTGCATGCTGGCCCACCAGGATAAACCAAGCTTAAGTTATGTTTTATATATAAAGCAGACAAGGCCTGGGCTTGCATTCATTTTCTCTACAGTAAGCGGGGCTGTTGTGATAGTATCTTTATAAGTTCTGTATAACTTGACTTATAACTAAACTTCAGTTAAATTCAATTTTATTTATATAGCCCAATATCACAAATCACAATTTGCCTCAAAGGGCTTTACAATCTGTATAACATACGGCAACCTCTGTCCTTAGACCCTCGATTCAAATAAGGAAAAACGACCCCAAAAAAACCCTTTTAATGGGGAATAGAAATGGAAGAAACCTCAGGAAGAGCAACAGAGGAGGGACCCCTCTCCCAGGACGGACAGTCACGCAATAGATGTCATTTGTACAGATAGAAATGATGCATATTGTAGTATATATAATTATGATGAAAAAGTGTAGATTGTAAAACATAAGGGAAGAGGATGGATCCAGAAGGACAACCGAGCAGGATCCGAGCCACACACCTCCCTTCCACCATAAACTGATGCTGAATCTGAGATAATGACCAATTTAGTAAGATAAACCAAAAACCTAACACGGCTATTGAAGTGATTCAACATCAGGATACCAGAAAAGGACACAAATGATCGTGAGTCGGTTCCTTCAGCTATTTGTTAATATCAAACCTCTAAATGAGGCACTTACACAGTGCAGTTGTGTAAGAATTTGTTTTCGTTTTGAAGTCAACAGATTTAATCACTTTATCTGCTTCCTCGTCTTATTCAAGTGTCTTCAAGTAACCTCAATGTTTTTGCCTTGTACTAGTTAACCAACTTAGATTGAGATAGTGGCAGAGTAAGACACAAAGTGGTCACCAGTCAACTGTCAACCCCCTGTTGTTTTCAGTGAAACTCTTCAACCCACAGTCTGTCCTGATTTAAACCTGTGTTGGTTTAGCATCACGCGCAGGAGTTGTATGCATGGTGTACTTTTCTTCCTATAGGTGCAGAGAAAAGGGGCGGGGGGGAAGGGGCACTAATGAAAAAACCACATGTGGCAGGCATACAACTTAAAAAAAAACATTCAAAACAAACCTCTGCTGTCAAATTGTGAGACATAAAAGGTGATACGAAAAGGAGTATACTTTCTCATCCACCTATTTATTCCTATACCAAAATAAAAATCACAAAAATTGTGTTGTATTTGTGTGCTTATGCATGCGAATTTACACTTGCGTGCGTGCATCTGTTTTCTATTAGTAGCAGGTGAACAGTAACCGTCTCATGGGAAAACTGCTGATAATTTCAGATAGGATGCAAATGCTGAACAGTAGTATCAGTGCATGAAATAAATCACAGCGAGCAGTTACACAGGAAGTGGTGATGAGTTTCTCTCAGTACTGACTCAATCTCTCGCACTGCTGAGAGCGGCGACAGTGACAGTGACAGTACTTTCCCACAATTTGGAGCAATTGTTAATATACTCTATGTCAGAGTGGCGTAACCATTCACAGCAGCTTCCTGCTCACTGAGACGGCATCAAAGGGGTTTTCTCAGTTTCACTGGCAACACAAAAGCATCTGTTGTTTGGTTCTTCTCCAGAATCATCAAGCAGACTTTTACTGGAGAAATAACGCACATTTCAAAGGGGTTTCTGAATATACGGGGGCGTCCTGAGTGCTGCATGCTGTTTAAAAGCAATGATGACGTGATTTTTAGAGGAACAACAGATAGCTTTAACACGTCAGTCCCTCATAAATGCATTTTATGGGGCCAAAAAGCTACTGTCTTCCTGGGTTTGAATATTTGTATGTTTACTTATTCACTTAAAGTAAGACCACGTCACTTTTGAAAGAAGAAATAACACTTTCTTTCCCTTACAAATGAAATGTCAATTTTAAACACAGTCTAGCTCAATTCAGTGCAGCCTTACTTTGTCTGGTACAGTACATTATGGTGGCTTATGTTAGCAAGCTTTAGATACATTTAGTTACATAATGGACTGATAACCCACCTCTACCTGTGCTATTGTTACACTATGTTTTACTATTTATCCCTACCATGTAATTGTCAATTGAGCCCACTGCAGCTGCCGTTCATCCAAAGTTATATGGTCTCACTTTAAAAGCACGTTTATTTGTATAGCCCTATTTCACATACGTGTCTCAAAAGACTTTGGGGACTCACATTCACAAAGCTTCTCAACGCAGGCTCTGCCCAACAACTCTGGAAGCACAAATTCAAATAGAGGTCCTCCAATCCATAGACGACGCACAACAGACGACACAGATGGATGTTAACAATTACAGCAATAAAAGAAAACTCAGAACATGACTGCAGCCACACTAGCGGCTCTGGGACCTGTAGGCACAGCGGTGCTAGAGCTAATGTTACCATTAGCGTTCTAACATGCTCACAATGACAATGCTAACGTGCTGATGTTTAGTAGGTTTAATGTTCACTATCTTAGTTTAGCAGTATGCTAGCATTTGCTAATTAGCACTATACACAAAGTACGGCTGAGGCTGATGGGAATGTCAATTTGCAGCTATGACCATAAACCAAAATGCTGGACAGTTATACATTTTGACCTGGTGATGGCGCTAGATGGAAAGTTAACACCAAGGTTATTGCAAGTCATCCTGGGGGGAACATCAATGCATGTAGCCTCCCAAATTTCATGGCAATACATCTAAAAGTTGTAGAGATATTTCACTCAAAACCACAAATGTCAGCTCGATGGTGGCGGTAGATTCGGAGGGAACCATGAATTTCTTTACAAAATTGTATGACAATTCATCTAATAGTTATTCAGATATTTCCATCTGGACCAAAGTGGTGGGCCGACCGATTGACAGAATGACCGTGACCACATGCATCATTATGGTACATTGTACCTCTTTATTACAAAAGAATGCAAAGCTCTGGACCAAGTTTGTTGCCTAAATGGACCTTGAGTTGAGATTGTTCTGTCAACTGCTATTTCCGAGGTCAAGGATGAACTGTAAAGCACAAATGGCTATAATATCTGCGGTTTACTATTTTCCACAGATCTTTTGTCCCTGCCTCCATCTTTGCGACTCTTGGCTCCTCAGCTTTATCTCCTGATCAGTAGGCCTTTGCTATATGCATATTTTAATCACTTCTGAGAATGATTGCTCAGTCTGTTAGTTTTCATCTTGTTGATATCCTTTTCTGTGAAATATCATATCTTGATATGGTGAAATCAGCAAGTGATGCAACACCCAAGCTGGCTTCTGTGTTGATTCAGCTCATCCAACTATGACGCCTCTGCATGACAGGTACAGTAAGAAGATGACAAATAATACAGAACGAGTACGTAATTTACATGAGAAACCTGATTAAAAACTGCTGATTAAGTCTGTTGTTTCTTAAGTGCTAGTATCTCAAATAAGCACTGCACAATGTGACCTTTTGGGTCATAGAGTTTGAGTGTTGTTCCTGCTGGTTTCAGGTTTGAGTCAGCATATTCTCATTAAAGAGACATCAGTTCATAAGCAAATCTTCTTCAAGAAAACCTCTATGTTACTATCCAGTCATTTTAGATCAAAACTTAAAAAAAGTATTAACCTTGGTGAAAATATACATCTCATTTGACTGTTTTTCTCAGGATCGTGACTCGAGGTGTAAATTGTAACAGTTGAATAGCTGCAGGTGCATTCTTTGACCACATGAAGGTTATCATTTGTAAAACTTAGTGAAGTGGACTAATTACAGTAGACAGGTTTTCCCCTTCTGTCATCATGCTCTGCAACGTGTTATGAAGCTAGAACCATACTGCCTGCATCTTCCCATACTGGTGACTAATACATGACTTCTTAACCTTTTCTCACTCGTGAACCCATTTTAAGCCCTACAATTTCTTCACCGCCACAGCAGTTAGAGAGCTGTCAGGTCATAATGTCACGTGAGTCTGACTTCTTTTTTAACAACGGTGAGATAGAGGAAGCTCCAAATTGGCTGAAATGATCATATATTTCAAAATCATGATATGTTTGAAAATGATAGTTTAATTACATAGAGTGTGGAATATAAGTCATCGTACAGCAGTCATAGACCTACAGTAAAGGTTAAGAAACGAACATCTGATGCAGATTTGGTGGCTTTTTCTGTCATATATGTAGCCTATGTTTTGTGACCTTTCCATTGGGACACTGTAGCAGCAAAAGCTTCTGTATTATTCATACGTCAGATCATAAGTGCTTAGTCAAACACATTTTGATGTAATAAAACTGAGGTGGCTTAGCACAGTAACTCTGCGATTCGCTCTGTCCTTGCAAGAAGGACCAGGCTTTTATTTACCGGAGATTTTATATTTTTCATGTTGACAAGAGTTTCCTCCCATATATTTATATATATATATATATATATATATATA